>CM045496.1:80001230-80601230 GCA_024704745.1 Rosa lucieae | reverse complement strand
TTCAGCGAAACATGAGTTCGGCG
The DNA here is from genome assembly GCA_024704745.1 of Rosa lucieae. Taxonomy (NCBI): domain Eukaryota; kingdom Viridiplantae; phylum Streptophyta; class Magnoliopsida; order Rosales; family Rosaceae; genus Rosa; species Rosa lucieae. Next base: position 80,601,207 of record CM045496.1, on the reverse strand, counting down.
GAACTGGCGGTGTCCGGCGGAACCGGAGCGGAGCTTGCAACAAGTGCTGGCGGAAGTCGGAGTTCAGCGGAGGCAGTGCTTGCGGTGGGCGCTGGCATGCCGGCGCTGGGCTGGGCTGGCGGTCCGGTGGTGACCTGGTCTGGCTGCTCAATGGTGCAGCGAGGCTTGCTAGCGGAGGTGCCTAGATGCCATGGCAGCAACCTGTCAATTGAAGCTGGCGGAGGATGATCCCGATGATGCTTGGGGGTGGCTGGTGTCCAGAGCAAATCTCTGGGTGTCCAGAGAAGATCTCTGGGTGTGAAGAGGAGGTTGATACTCCGCCATGGAAAATGAAGCTCCGCCAAGGATTGAAGAGTAGCGGTTGATACTCCAGCGGTGAAGCTTGACGGAGCGGAGCTTTGTCTAGCGGTTGCTCCTAGCGGTGTTGTGGCTGGCGGAGCTTTGCCGGCGGAGGTTGCTAGCGGAAGAAGCTCGGGTTAGCGCTTTGCAGGTCTGTTGGTGATTGGCACCTTGGCGGATGGCTTGCTGGCGGAGGGGTCGCTGGAGGTAGGCTCGCTAGCGGGTGGTGCACTGGCAGTAGAGCTTTGGTCAGCCGTGACTTCTAGCGGTGAAGCTCAGAGGCGATGTGGCCTGCCGGCGGAGATGGCTGGCGGTGAAACTAGGTGCTGCAGCTTGACAGAAGCCCGGCGGAGGCAGTCGAGCTGAGATTTGAAATTGGCGCCAGTCCCTGCTAGCGGAGGAAGGTTGATTGAATATAGGATGGGTGTCCATAGAGGTGTTCTGGGTGTCCAGAGTGAATCACCAAAAAATTATACCGCCATGGTGGGATTTTTTTTATATAAGTCAGCGTTGACCTTGAGTTGGGCGCTGACCAACCTTTAGTTGGCGGAGGTTTGCCTTTGACTGGCGTTGACCATGTGTTGTGGAAGTTGACCGGAGTTCTCACTAGCCCCTCTAGCTGGCGTTGACCGAATTTGCCAGCGTTGACCATTTTTGAGTTGGGCGTTGACCAAAAGTTGATCAAGCCTTGATGGGCGTTGACCACTTCCGCCGGGCGTTGACCGAGCTATGTTGGGCGTTGACTTGCCCCGCCGGGCGTTGACCAAACTAGCCCGGCGTTGACCGACCCCGCCGGGCGTTGACCGGACCCGCTGGGCGTTGACCGGACCCCGCCGGGCGTTGACCGGCCCCAATTTGATGTTGAATGAGCGTCGACTCGACATTTTCGGGTCAAAGTTCGTGGTAGGTGACGAAGTCTTTGTGTTGGCTTCCCACAGACGGCGCCAATGTTAACGTTAGGATCCGTGGGGATCTCTAGTTAGCTTTAGAGAGAGAGAGAGAGAGAGAGAGTGACACAAGATGTATAGTGGTTCGCCTCCGCATGAGCGGGAGACTACGTCCACTTGGAAGCTATACTAGTGTGTCGAGCCTTGCGGCCTAACAAGATTACAAGAGATGTAATGAATGTCTTGAGTTGTGGGAGGAGGCATTCCTTTTATAGATGAAGGAATGCCTCTCATTTACTTGTTCTTCGATGTGGGACAAGCAAAGTTACTATTCTAGTCTATTTAACATGTAGAAAGCTATGTTGTGGTGGCATCTTGGCAAGGGCGGAAAGGTGGCTTCCCGACGTCGGATTTGCGACTTCCGGATACCGCCGCGTAGCCTGAACATAGGGCTACACGATGCATGTCTCGGTTGGGCCTTGCCATGTCTTGTGGATGTCCCAAAGAGGGTGTTAATTATGCTTGGTGAGATAGCAAATACTCCATATTGTTGGAGGTATGTACAGTGAAGAGTCTGAAATGCGGATCCATGAACATGGAATTTGTTTCAATTTGAGCACACAGAGTGAATCTTTTGTTCTCCCATTTGAAATTTTGAGGAAACTCAATTCCTATGTTGTATACTTGAAATCATGTGCTAATGACATCCTTAGGCCAATGAAACCTTTGAAAACCCATTTGGGAGGTGAATCACTCGGAAATTTCACTTTTGGGAAATTTAACTTGAAATTTTGATTGCCGACAAATGAGAAACAGAATGGAAGTTAAGGATATAAATGATTTATATCTAAAATTTTAAATTATGTTCGAAAATGAAAGTTGTAGAAAAAATAATTAAAATTGGTTGAAAATAATTCAATGTACAAAACATTAAAAATAGTAAACTTGTAGAAAAAGTCAAAAACATTGCATCGGATTTGGGTATAAGTCTCCGGTGCAAGAAGAGGTCCCAACCAAAACACCTCTGGGATCCAAACCCGCATAGTCTCTTCTCCTCCATTACAGAGAGTTTTTGGAATCTCAGATTCATCCCTCGGCACACATCTGAGCTCTCTCTGGGTCAGTTTCTCTTTATTCATTTGTTTCAGATTCTGTACAAATTTGGTTACTTTTGGTCTCATAGATAGATAAATCAACACGAAGCAAAACAATCCAATCTCCATATTATAGAGAAACCAAACTAGGGAGGCTAGTGTTTCTGGGTCTAAGTCTAGAAGTCGGAAAACCTTAGTTGATTGTAATCTCTACAAGTCAGTCAATGTCTAGCTGCGTCGTGGATCTCCCTGAAGATATTATACTCAAGATTCTGTGCCGTTTGCCGGTCAAGTCTTTGATCCGGTTCACTTGTGTCTCGAAACGGTGGCTTTCTATGATCATTTCCGATCCTCAGTTTGGAAAATCCCACCACCAACTTGCTTCTCAGCAGAGAACCCTCCGTAGAGAAGTCCTCCTCACTACCTACCCTAAACTCAGAGATCCAGGTCCAACTTCCCTTGCTCGTTCCGGTGGCTTTTTGAAGTTACCCCCTCGATTTCAATCGTTAGAGGATAACTTTTCAGTCAAAAACTTCACCATCCCATGTGAGAAGAGTGAGGATATAATAGTAATGGCCTCCTGCAATGGTTTGGTACTTGTAGGCGAAAGCAATCGTGGTTATTTGAGAAACTTGTCTATCTGGAACCCGTCTACTGGATGCTTCCGCAACCTGCCTAGGCCAAGTTTCCCGGAGAGGTCAGTACAATCAGCCGGTAATGAGTACAAGTTCTCTGTGAATTATGGTTTTGGTCATGTGTCCGCCAGTGACGACTACAAACTTGTTTTCATAATACCTGCCCTCGGTGATCTGCCGGAAGTCCATGTCTTCTCTATGAGAGCCAACATTTGGAAAGTTATTACAGCTCCTTACTCGTCATGGCCGAGATGGCGTGGTGGACAGGGGACACTTTCAAATGAAGCAATTCACTGGGTCATTCGCCGCAAAAATGAGAGTTCGGACCCAGTTATCTATGCGTTTGATTTGGCAGAGGAGGGATTTCGGCAAGTGCCATTGCCGCTTGTTTTGTGGCAAGATGAAGATGACAAGACTTCCACCGAGATAACAACTCTGGTTCATTTAGGAGGATCCCTTTGCATCTTGTCTCGAAAGCATTATTTTCCCGTGAAAGGTGAAGTTTGGGCGATGACAGAGTATGGGGTGCCTGAATCTTGGGTTAAACTCTTTCAATTTGATGTACGCGATCTCCCAGATGTCTTTTCTAGAGTATACGGTCCATGGGATATGTGTTTCATTACAGAAAGCAATATAATCATGTTAAGACGGGATAATGAGTTGTTTTGGTTTGAACGCCGTAATGAAGAGAAACTGATCTGCAGTGGACGGTATGGGATTGAGGAGGTACAACCTGAGGTGCCCGAGTGTTCGTTTTATTTTCACGCAATCGAATATGATGAAACTCTAGTTTCTGTAGCTGAATGATTATGGTGAATCATCGGGGCATGAAGACTCGAGGCCTGAAAAACTAAGAAGCAGAAATGAAGAGGGGATTGATATTTGCATTCAAATGCTGCTTGAATATGTTATAACTATTGTAATTTGAATTCTCCACCTTTGATGTTATTTGAGTAAACTTAATCCTTGTGTGTTTATTTGTAATTGAGGAGTGGAAACTATGAAGAGGGATTGCTATTTGCATTCAAATGCTTCTTGGTTTATGTTCTAACTATTGTAATTTGAATTCTCCACCTTTGATAATTCAGCTGAAATGGATTCATCTTGTAAACTATTGTTTTGGTCATGTGTTGTTGGAGACTGTCCCTACCAGAATCATCCGTTCAAATGGAAACTTGAAACACCACTTCACGGGCACACCACCGGCTCATGTATGACTACTATCACTGAAATGGGTAAGAAAACAATCGCCAGACCTGGGTAATGGAGAACAGAGCATCTCCCACAGCTCTAGCTTCTATATGAATGGCAATGAGGCAACACATCTTGATGCAAATCATCAAACTAGAACGGGTTCTAGTTTTGAGAAAAGAATGTATATCAGTATACGTATACAAAGAAACTTTGGGAAGCAATATGCCAAGGGGATACAAATATTGCTGTGTATAAATGCTATATGGAGAACGTTTTTAGTGGAGTAATGTACATCCTCACTTGAAAGAATGCTCTATAGTTTTATTTGTCCCGGGGATTTCTCGAGGTACTCACAAAAAAATGCACTAGGTTTGGGTCCATGTAGAAGTCACGGGTGCTAAGAGTAAGTTCACACGTTAGGTTACTGGATTAGATATTGTTCACTATTTTAAATTTTTTTAATTTTTTTTTCCCACCTAACCTAGAACTGACTTGGGTCACTCTGGATCATTTTCTGAGTCAGTTTCGTGCCCTACAAATTGACTCAAGGACTCAGAATGCGGAAATAAACATAAAAAAGCAATAAATAGTAGGGAAAATTTCAGAAATAGTACCTGAAGTTTGGCCCACTATTAATTTATGTACATGAAGTTCTAAAATATAAACTTTAGTACATCAAATTGCAAACCCGACCCAATATATGTACAAGACGTCAATAATGGTGTTAACCCCTCCATGTCCACGACCACCATATCTCATCCGCCTTCCAAACTCATCCCCTTTCTCTCTTCCATGGCCACGACCACCACATCTCCTCCATCTTCCAAATCCAAACTCAACCCCATCCTCACCACCAATCACCGTTGGTCCACGACCCTCTCTCTCTCTCTCTCTCTCTCTCTCTATTTTACACAAACCCATCCCCTTTCTCTCCTCCATGTCCACGACCACCATATCTCATCCACCTTCCAAGCCCATCCCCTTTCTCTCTTCCATGGCCACGACCACCGCATCTCCTCCACCTTCCAAATCCACACCCACCAAACTCAACCCCATCCTCACTACCAATCACCGTTGGTCCGCGAACCTCTCTCTGTCTCTCTCTCTCTCTCTATGTTACACAGACCTATCCCCTTTCTCTCCTCCATGTCCACGACCACCATATCTCATCCACCTTCCAAACCCATCCCCTTTCTCTCTTCCATGGCCACGACCACCACATCTCCTCCACTTTCCAAATCCACACCCACCAAACTCAACCCCATCCTCACCACCAATCATTGTTGGTCCACGACCCAAAATCTGCCACCAGTTTTGTTGTCCCTCCTCGGGTCCTTCGACTGCGACGAGTGTTCCTTATTACACCGGCAGCGACCTCAACGTCCTCCGCTACTGCCCAATTGATCGGGTTTTTTCCCTGGCGGTGATACGATTCAAAACTCATAGACAACTGCAACTTCTGGCTCCCTCTCGCTCTAATTCAAGGCCTCCACTATTCCTCCACTTCTCTGGCAATCGAGGTTAGCTCAATCTATCGCGCCTGTACAGAAGACTTGATGTTGAGGTGGAAAGAAGGAGAGGAAGAAGAAGGTGGGGGAGAGTAGAAGGCGTGGTAGTAGAGGTGGAGGTGGAGAGAGCAGCCGCAGAGGAAGGAGCGAGACTAAATCAAGAAGAAGAGGGTGAAGTCGGTGTGGTAGGGACAGGTGGTGAGGTTGGGGTAGAGGCGTCGACGGCGGTGGTGGTGGTTATGAGCAGAAGGGCTTGGGATTTAAGAGGCAAAACCAACGAAGTGAAGTGAGGGAGAAGAAGAGAGAGAGAGAGACCGTTTTACCCCTCAAAATATGACACGTGTCACACAAACTAACGACGTCATTGACGTCGTATATATATATTGGGTCGGGCTTGCAATTTAATGTACTAAATTTATATTTTAGAACTTCATGTATAGAAATTAATAGTGAACCAAACTTCAAGTACTATTTCTGAAATTTTCTCTAAATAGTATGTGGCCTAATAACCTAACAGGTAAATTTGTTCTAAGAGAGGTAAACTGGCTAGCCCGAACCCAACCGAAACACCCTCTGGGCTGCAAGCCCAAGCCCCAAATCTTCACCTCCATTCCGGATCTTTTAGAATCTCAGATTCAGATTCAGATTTTGGGCTGTGATCAAATAACAACTCTCACACGTCTGACCTCAGTGGGTAAGTTTCTCTTTACTCATTCGTTTCAGATTCTGTAGAAATTTTGTTACTTTTGGTCGCATAGATAAATCTTTATATCTCCATTGCACTGAAACCAAACTAGGGAGAGGTAGTGTTTCTTAGTTCAGTCATTTGTGTTTCAGGGTCTAAGCCAAGAAGTCAGAAGACTTAGTTGGAGCACTGATAGTAATCTCTACAAGTCAATGTCGAGCTGCGTGGAACTCCCTGAAGATATTGTAGTCAAGATTCTGTGCCGGTTGCCGGTCAAATCCTTGATCCGGTTCACTTGTGTATCGAAACAGTGGCGTTCTATTATCATTTCTGATCCTAAATTTGGAAAATCTCACCTCCAACTAGCTTCACAGCTGGGAACCCTCGGCAGACAAGTCCTCCTCACCTCCTACCCTGCAGTCATAGAGCCAGGTTTGAGGGCCAATGCTTGTTACGATGGCGGTAGGAAGTCACCCCCTCTATTTCAATCCTTAGAGGATAAGTTTTCAGTCAAAAATTTCACATTCCCATCTGGGGAGATTGACGGCATGGAAGAAATGGGCTCCTACAGTGGTTTGGTACTTGTAGGCCAACCGTATCGCGATCATTACGAGAACTTGTCTATCTGGAACCTATCCGCAAGATACCAAATCCAAGTTTCAGGGTGAAGTCTGCAATGGTAATCGGTAGATACTTTATAAATTATGGTTTTGGTCATGTGTCCGCCAGCGACGACTACAAACTTGTCTTCCTAATACCTGCCCCTAGTGATATGCTGGAAGCCCATATCTTCTCTCTGAGTGCCAACATTTGGAAAGTTATTAGAGCTCCTTACTCGTCATGGCCAGGCTGGATTAATGGACAGGGGACTTTTTCAAATGGAGCAATTCACTGGGTCATTCCCCGCGGAAATGAGACTTTGAACCCAGTTATATATGCTTTTATTTTGGCAGAGGAGAACTTCCGGCTAGTGCCATTGCCACCTGTTTTGTGCAAATTGAAGAAGGCAGAAATCAGACAGAGATAACAACTCTGGAGGATACCTTTGCATATGGTCTCGGGGCCGTTATTTTCTTGAGGAAGGTCAAGTTTGGGCGATGACACAGTATGGGGTGCCTGAATCTTGTTAAACTCTTTCAATTTAATAACACGATCTCCGCCATATCTTTTCTGGATACTGCCTATGGGATCTGTGTTTCATTACAGAAAGTGATACGATGGTGTTAAGACTGAATAAGGAGTTGTTATGGATTGAATGCCGTAATGAAGAGAAGCCGGTCTGCAGTGGAAGGTATAGGCTTGAGAAGGTACAGCCCAAGGTGCAGAACCTGGCATTTATTTTCGCGCGACCGTATATGATGAAACTCTAGTTTCTGTAGCTGAATGATTATAGTGAATCATTGGGGCATGAAGACTCTTAGGCCTGAAAAACTAAGAAGCAGAAGTAAAGAGGGATTGCTCTTTGCATTTAGATGCTGCTTGGTTTATTTTATAACTATTGTATTTGAATTCTCCACCTTTGATGTTAGTTGAGTTGACTTAATCCTTGTGTGTTTATTTGTAACTGAGCGGACACTATGAGTATGATTTTATGGTTAGACTCAAACTTTGGGGTTTGCTCTACTATTCTGATGCTTGGTATGCACACAATTAGAAGTGGTAGTAAGAATATGCAGCCCAAACAATTCCTTTGTTTACTTCGTTGTAAATAAGATCACTACGATCTGATCAGCATATTGTATTTTACTACCTATGAGTGGCCCTATGTACGGTCAAAAATCTCACTTTTCTCATACAAGAGAAAAGCCAACGAGGAATGTTTTCATGCAATGGCTTGGTATTTTAGACGAATCAGTTTATAGGTGTTATGTGAACTTGTCTATCTCACTGAAATAGGTTAGAAACAATCGCCGGACCTGGGTAATGGAGGACAGAATACCTCCCACACCTCTAGCTTCAGGCAACACATCTTGATGCAAATCATCAAACTAGAACGGGGACTTGAGAATAGAATGTAGGTGTATAAAAGAAACTTTGAGAAGGAATATGCCAAGCGGATACAAATTTTGCGGTGTATAAATGCAGTATGGAGAACGTTTATAGCTGAAATAATGTATATCCTCACCTGAAAGAATGATCTATAGCTTTATTTATCCTGGAGAGATTTCTCTAGGTACTCATTCTCTCTCCTAATGACCTCAAGATCTGCTTGTAGTTTGTCTGCATTTAAGCTCCGTGAAGCCATGGCTGCTAGCTTCTTTTCATGTTCAGTCGCTTCTCGACGTAATCTATCAGTTGCCAGGATTTTCTCACGAATTTGTTCAAAGCTCTCGTGGATGCTAGTGAGGAGCCTATAAGCCTGCCTCCCTACTGCATCTTTCTTTGCTTCCCTGAAAATATTGGAGTTTGAATGAGAAAAGGTGCATCAAGAATGTACACCAAGATTATACCTATTTTGTTCTAGTTTCAAGGCACAAAAAGTTTGCAGGTGAAATTTTGTACCTGAAAACAAGCTCATCTACAACAGCATATGTCCGATGGAGGCGTTCTTGAATAGAATTACTCTCTAACTGAAGCTCCCTGGTGTCCTTTAAAATCTGCTCTATGTCAGCTTCTTGCTTCCGACTATTTTTTGTGATCTCTTTGACCCTTTCAATATAAGATCTCCTTGATGCCAGTTTGGGCTGCTTCTCTAGATCCATAGTAAGTTGAGAAAGTTCCTCCTCCCTACAGAATCATAACATATATCACCAGTAAGTAGGCAACAGAAGTTGTGTAACTAATTAGTGAGAGAAAGAAACAAGCCAACCTATAGCATAGTTTTTGGGCAATCTTTTGTGCAAAGTAAAATGGTTTAACTTTTTTATCCATTTTTGCCTTCTTCATGAAATATGTTATTTTCTAAAGTTGAAAGTCTCAAGCTAAACAATAAATCACAGAAATTTTGAAGATGGAAGAACCAGAGATAACATGATCCAGCAACATTGATTTCATTTCCAAAGACGTACCTTTTTCGAATTGAAGCTAACATGGATTCCTTTTCCACTTCAAGCTGTTTCAGCTTTTGGAGCTTTTTCTTAGCATCTGGGTTATCTGCAGACAGAGTCTCCAGAAGAGTTCTCCTCTTCTCTTCCAAAGGCCTTCTGACAACTTCCCTGTGAAAAATTACTGTTAGGAAATGAAAATTGAAATAAACAATAGCATATAGAGTGATACATATATGTGCACATGTGTGCTGGCAAAATGTTGTTACACTTTATAAGTTATATTTCTTGTGGATGCTGTACGTTCTAAAAGTGCCTGTGCATAATTAGAAAGGGATCCATACAAAGATGTACTTGACAAGTGCAATACAATATCTTTGTTATGAAAATTTTGATAAAAATTGAATAAAGATCTACAACTTACTGCTGTGACTTCAATTCTCCAAGGTGTTGCCTTTGAGCATCCACTTGCTGATTAAGTTTCTCAAGGTAAAATTCAGCGGGATGATCGACATCAAATGCTATATCTACTGCTTCTTTTAACAATTCCAACTCTTCTTCAAGGTGCTTCAATTCTGAAGTCTTTGCCATCACCTCCTCCTCAAGCTGTTTCTCCTGAGGTTTAATTATTTTACTTCTATATCTTATGCAGTAAAAGACTAAACATCAAGAAGAACGAGCGCCAATGAAAATTTGCCTCTGTCGAATGAACATTGGAAAGCTATATCAAATGAACATACCTCTGACGAATGAAGATCATCAGGTTGCTGGATACATTGTCAATACTCATTTCATCCAATCTTCGCAGCATATGATTAGCATCACAACCGACAGAGGCATCTTCACCCTCAATGTTCAATACTTCAGGCTCTTCACCATTCAATGTGAATTCATCCCATTTCGGTCCAAGTCTGTCATCACCGCTTCTGTGGTTCCCCACATTGCTTTCAAAGCTATCTTCTTTCACTCTCTCCACATCCTCAACACCCTCGACACCACCCCTGCTTCCACTCCCGGACGACTCCGAAAGCCTCTCCACCAAGAACCTTACCAACTTACACGAGTCCTCTTCAGATGGATACAAGAACTGCCTAAGCAACACATATAGTCTGTTTCTAAGCATAATTCCAGGACAGCAAAAATTTCAAGAACCACATTTCAAACCAAATAAACCACACACAACTCATAAACTTAATCGCAATCTCGACATAAAATTCGAGCAATGCAGCCATCTTTTTAGGTTACCTACGGATCAAGAACTTCAAAAAGCTCACTCCTTCGAAACTAAATTACCTAAATTTAGCTTAAGATCTGATTCATCTATCTGTTACGTGATCTCGCATACTCTGTAATTCAAAAACACAATCGAATTCAATAAATTCAAGTCAATTTCTTCGATTCTGTACCTTGTGGAAGCTCACGTCGCCGGGGTAGCCGAGGCTGTTGATCCCGGAAGCCATGTCCATACAGACGTTGAACTGGTCGGCGACGGAGGAATCGGGGAGCGAGGTCGGAAACGACGAGGTTTGGGCGATGAGGTTGAGGGACTGGCCGCAGATCGAGACTAAAGTGGCCGGCGTGAGGTCTCGGACGGACGACACGTCGTAGGGGACCCGAACGCCGGAGTTGTGGAGCGAGTTCAGCAGTATTTCCGGCGAGCGTTCCATTAGGGATTTTCTGGGTGTTTTCTGAGCTTGAAGAAAGAAGAGTGTGTATTGGCTGTGTTAGACTGGCTTTTGTGTTGTCTAAGCATTGGCCTTTCCGTTTTAACCGAAGAGCACAATCCGACGTCGTTTTCAAAGCATATTTATGCTATGTTTCTTCTATTTTTAATTTTTTTTTTGTTTCGAATCTTTTTATTTTTTTAATAAATAGAGATATCTAATCATTACAGCTCATAAACAGAGAAAGTATTGTTTGAAGAAATTCATACACATCATCAAATAAGATCCAGATAAGAGTAGAAAATTCTAATTTAGCTGTCACAAATCTTCATTATTCACAGGTTTAGAAAGAACATTACGCAGATTGTCTTCTTTTTCTTATCTTGGAAAATAGCATTCATTTATGCTGAAAATATGTTTTATTGGTTGCTGCTATTAAGTTGAGAGAAATACATGATAATAGATGATTGCCTTGTTTTCTCCAATATTGTTTCACCATAGGTCTTAACTTTGTCTTGTAAATATGTTTGTCAAAGTGACCTAGACTTTGCTTTGAACAAATAAGATAATAACTATATCATTTCAACAAAAATCAATAGATAACTATCTACTTATTGATTGAATTTCAATCTCAATCTAACCGAGTTCTTGGTAAATTAATTTAAATACTAATTTAAAATTCAATAGAGTTTCAATTTCTAATTAGGAAATAAAAATTAAGATTTTTATTGAGAAAAAACTTAAAGATTTAGAGACATTAGAGCATTAGAGCTATTAATGTTTATTGATCTAAAAAATAATGCACGTGAAAGGTAGTGACATATATGTCCATATTTTGACTAGTTATTTTGGCTTAGGGTAACAGAGGCCTAAGAATGGAATGAGCTCCCATAGGGTGCCATAAAAGTGATAATACCTAGTCATGTCCTTGGCATGTTTACCAAGCAAGTCAATTTGGTTTGGAATAAAGAGCAGCAGCTGAAAACAAGCTTTTCATTAAGCCCAAAACTAGGCATTGAAAGCATGTGGCTCACCAAACAACACCCTGCCTCAAAACTATATATGCAGGCTTTGGTTTGTTACAGTTGATTCATCCCCATTAAAACACTTCCAGCTTCTAACGAGCTAAGCTGGTCAAAGAAGATGGAAACTAGAAAACAGGATGAAATTGGGGAGGACATGTCAATGTCACCCCCAACAATTGGGTCTATGCAAATTGCAGGGGGCAGTAGCTTTGGTCACAACATGGACTTCATGTCTCAAGCTTATGTTAGAAATAGGTACTCTGAGATAGATATAGAAGATGAGACTTCCGGCATTGCCAACAAAGATGGCCCTCTTCCCATTTTTCTCAAGGTATATAAAATGGCTCTTTATCAAAATTAGCAGCTTTATTATGACATGTTTTCTATTTGCTTATGATCTTCATGTGCATGTTATGCAGTTTGAAGATGTGGAGTTTAAGGTAAGAAACAGCAAAGCTTCTAGCAACATGGTGAAGGCAATGGTATCAAAAGTAGCGTCGCAGCTGCACATAGAAAGTAATTACAAGCAGATATTGAAGGGGATAACAGGAAGCATTGGACCGGGTGAAATTCTTGCCTTGATGGGTCCTTCTGGTAGTGGGAAGACAACATTATTGAAAGTGATAGGAGGAAGATTACTAGACAATGTCAAAGGCAAAGTAACCTATAATGACATTCCATATAATCCAGTTCTCAAGAGGAGGTTAGCTTACCCTATGTTTGTTACGTTGCAGTTGATGTGGTAGCAGTGTTTGTACTAGTTAATTAACTCCTTTTTTTTACCTGAAAAGGATTGGATTTGTGACACAAGATGATGTGCTGTTCCCACAATTAACAGTGGAAGAAACCTTGGTTTTCTCTGCATTTTTACGGCTTCCAGGCAGCATGAGCCGACAAGAAAAGTATGCAAGAGTGGAGACGATTATGAAGGAGCTTGGTCTCGAAAGGTACATATGTACAATGTACTGAGGAGTATATTCAGAGTGTTTTATTTCAAGTAAACTTTGCTAAATTATCTGTCATGCATGTAACCGTAGATGTCGTCACACAAGAATAGGGGGAGGATTTGTTAAAGGGATATCAGGAGGAGAAAGGAAAAGAACCAGTATCGGTTATGAAATTCTTGTAGATCCTTCATTGTTGTTGCTTGATGAACCAACTTCAGGCCTTGATTCTACCGCAGCCAATAGGCTCCTTATGATTCTTCAAGGACTTGCTAAGGTAAGATAGCTAACATTTCAAATCATATAGTGAAGAAGTGCTAACAAAATCAAAGTTTCATGGTCTACAGGGTGGAAGAACAATAATCACAACTATTCACCAGCCGTCAAGCAGAATGTTTCATATGTTTGACAAACTTTTGCTGATAGCAGAAGGATACCCGGTGTACTATGGAAAAGCCGGAGAGTCTTTGGAGTATTTTTCGACTTTGAGATTCATACCGCAAATACCTATGAACCCTGCAGAGTTTTTGCTTGATTTAGCCACTGGACAAATTAATGACATTACCGTTCCGCAAGATCTACTATTACCTCAAGGGCAAGGAACACTAGACTCCGAGAAGGCTGTAATCAAAGTAAGACTACTAGTTCAAATTTAGAGTACAAACTAAACTCTTTGTATAGCATTGTTCTCAGCATCTGCTTTACATTATGTTAGTACCTACAACTCAAGTACAAAAGCCAGCTGGAGACGAAAGAAAAGGAAGAGAATCATCGAGGGAGAAAGGCACCAGAACATCTTCGACTAGCTGTTCAGGTTAAGAAAGATTGGACAATCTCTTGGGGTGAACAGTTCATGATATTGTTCAAGAGAACATTTAGAGAAAGGTGCAGGGACTATTTTGATAAGCTAAGATTGGTTCAAGCGGTTGGAGTTGCTATCTTATTGGGACTTCTTTGGTGGAAATCAAAGACTGACACTGAGGCTCATCTCCGAGATCAGGTAAAATTTCTTCGACCATGATCGATTACAAAAAAAATGAAACAAATTACTAGAGAAACGTCCTAAAATATGTGTCCTCGATCTTTATGCAGGTTGGCTTAATGTTCTACATCTGCATTTTCTGGACATCTTCATCAATTTTTGGAGCAGTATACGTGTTTCCATTTGAACAAATCTTCTTGGTCAAAGAAAGGAAAGCAGACATGTATCGATTGAGTGTGTACTATGTGTGCAGCACCCTGTGTGATATGATAGCACATGTATTCTACCCCACATTTTTCATGTTGATTCTTTACTTCATGGCTGGATTCAAGAACACAGTTCCTTGCTTCTTCCTCACATTGTTTGCCATTTTATTGGTAGCTATCACAAGCCAAGTAAGTCGAAACAAATCCAACGTACACATTTAAAAGAAATTTCAATCTGATGGTTTAACTAAAAGTTAATACATTTCCCTCTTTTCCTAATTAGGGAGCAGGAGAGCTTTTTGGAGCTCTAATTTTAAGTATTAAAAGGGCTGGAATGGTTGCCTCATTGATACTAATGTTGTTTCTTCTAACTGGAGGCTATTATGTACAGGTAACTAGAACTGCTACACCGACTTTATATATAGTACTAGTACTGCTATACAGCAACCAATCTATTCCAGTCCAATCCAATTTGTAGCGCGCATTAGTTGTACTTGTTGCTTTCCTAACTGATACAGAATGTTGTTTTGGTTGCAGCACATACCGAAATTCATGCAGTGGTTGAAGTACTTATCGTTTATGTGGTACGGCTTCAGGCTTCTACTCAAAGTCCAGTATTCTGGTGATGACTTGTACGAGTGTGAGAGCATAGGAGGGTGCAGACCTCTGCAGAGTTCACCAACATTTGAGATGGTGAACTTGGATGGTGGCATGAAAGAAGTCTGGGTTTTGCTGGCAATGGCTATATGTTACAGAATCTGTGCTTACTTTTGCCTTCGGAAGAGAATTAGCGTAAGCAATATGTGAATGTAAATTCCACTAAAGTATGCATGAAAGCTCTATATGTGTTTTCCAATATCAGATTTTGGAGGAACTTCTGGTATTGGTGAAGCTTGTAATTTGTCCCCAAGTAGTACGAATGTGTGCTCCACAAGTGTACGTCTTCCAATTTCTTGTACATGAATTTATGAATAAGAGATAAAGCCACATATGTATTTGTGTGTACATGAAGTTATGACGAGGATAATGTTGAGCTTCTTATCATTAGCCTTCGTAAGCCGATTTTAACTTTAATGATCAATTGCAATCAATTGCCCACTTAATTAGCCGCTAATTAGAATCACTTAACCTCTTGATTAGCCCCTAATTAGAATGAAATTCAGTGTTATGGAACAAAATCACATTTAGGCAAAATTTCAGCAGACAAGTGGCACATGACAAAACAATTAAACAAGAAGAAGAAAACGAGTGGAAAAAAAAAAGTGATTCCAGCCATTTGGTCACCCCGCAATCACGTCTTGCCGACTACATAAAAGACCCCCTTCCCAATTCAAAGAAAGACTCGACTTTGTAAGATTTAAGAAAAAATCCTGCCAGAGCAGAATCACTGTTTCACACATCACCATCATCATCATCTTCTTCATCCTCATTTATGGTCAATATTCCACAACATTTCAGCATCAACTGAACTATTCAGTTTCCCAATTGGTCCCCCCCCCATCTCTCTGTTTCTCTGTTCTGATTTCTTGCCAATTCAGCTCAACACCAAAAACCCAATTCACTAAACCTCCCAAAGATTCAAACTTTCATATTCTCCCTCACTAAAGATTCAAACTTTCATACCCTCCCTCAATAAAGATTCAACCTTTAACACTTTCTGCATCAACCCATGTCGTTAGTTCCATATTCCGACCCGAATTCGGAGCCGGACTCATCCAACCCTGCATGGCAGGACATGTTCCGATCAGCTTCAAACCGGAAATCTACTCCGGACCCTCACGCGCCTCACGCGCCGCCGTCGCCGGCTCCGGACCCGCCGAAACCGGCCGGCCCAGATCACAAAACTGGCCCGACCGGCGATCCCCAGGTACGGCTAGCCCTGTACATAACCATGGCGCATGCTGGTCTGGCCTTCACCATTTTTATATTCTATGCTGTGGGTAAGCTTTTAGAGGAGTACTTGAGGCCTATTCAGTGGGCTGTGTTGTGTTCAATTCCTTTGAGAGGTATACAGCAAGCCCTTGTGGGGTTTTGGTCTGAGCCATTGAGGCTGGGGCTGACTGAGACTGTTTTGGCTGTTCCTGTTGCGATTTTCGGGGTTTTTGTGGGTACCCTTGTGGAGGTTAGGGAGATTTGTTTGAGGGTGTTCCTCCGGAAGCCGAAATTGGAGCACCGGAGGAAGCACCAGAGTGAGTTTTCTAAGCTGTTGAGGTGGTTGGTGTCGTTTTGGATACTTATACTTGCTTATGAGAGGATTGGTGGTGTTGGGTCTTTGGGGATTGTTGGATTAGGCTTTGTTTTTAATGCTAAGGGTGTGGATTCGACAATGCGGACTGTGTCCTCTTTGAGGTGTAGTAGCTTTCGGCGCAGCCCCATTAGTGCTTATTTCACTAGGAGGGTGTTGATTAGGTTGAAGACCATTGTGGCAATTGGGTTGATTTTTGCTATGATTGTGGGGTTCTTGGTTGGTGTCACGTTTTTTTCGTATAAGATTGGAGTAGAGAGTAAGGACGCGGTGATTTCGTTGAAGTTGCATGTGGAAGAGAGTAATTATACCGAGAGGATGGGTATTAAGCAGTGGATGGATGAGAATGATGTTCCTGGAATGATGGATAGGTACAGTTCCAAGTTGTATGAGACAGTGTCTGAGCAGCTAGATAGTTTGGCAATGCAGTATAATATGACAGAATTTGCGACCGGGATTAAGCATTTTGCACTAAAACAGTCTGTTAATTCTTCCGAGCCTTCAAATGCTTTAGCTACCCCATCACCATACACAGAAAAGCTTGTTAGTTTGAGGAATCGGATCAGTAAAAGGGAATGGGGAAATATTTACACAGAGGTTCATGCAATTGTCAATGAATTAGTAATCACCAGGGAGGATTTGGTTGAGAAGGCAAAAGGGTTTGCCATGCGAGGAATGGATGTGTCACAGCGCGTGCTTGCCAGTAGTAGATCAGTTGTTGGAGGCAGTGCAAAAATTATGTTTTCTATTGGGAGTTCTATTGTGTCCGGAGCAGCTGAGGTCTTCAATTTCGTGTCTCAGTTGATGGTATTCTTCTGGGTATTGTATTATCTGATCACATCCGAGTCTGGGGGAGTGACTGAACAAGCAATGAGTATGCTTCCAATTTCAAAGTCTGCAAGGGTTAGGTGCGTTGAAGTTCTTGATAATGCCATATCCGGTGTTCTTTTGGCAACAGCTGAGATTGCCATTTTTCAAGGATGTCTTACATGGCTTTTATTCAGACTATTTAAGATACACTTCTTGTACATGTCCACTGTTCTTGCCATCTTCAGCTCCGTGCTGCCAATATTCCCATCTTGGTTTGCAACTATTCCAGCAGCTCTTCAACTGCTGTTGGAAGGTAGATACATAGTAGCCATCATCTTGTCCAGTAGTCATCTTGTGCTTATGGATTATGGTTCATCTGAAATTCAGGAGGATATACCAGGTCATAGTGAATATCTCACAGGACTTAGCATCATTGGTGGAATGACATTGTTTCCATCTGCATTGGAGGTAAACTTTTTTACTTTTCTAGTTTCATCATTACATATACTGGTTTTTTTATACTCAACCCAATCTTTGTTTTATTTTATTTTTCTTTCCAAATCCATGTCCAATATGGAGGTATAGTGCTGATGCAGGTGCTTGTTCACATCAAATTAAGTTAATTGAAGAGTTGAACTAGCTTCAGCTTTCAACTCGTATATCTTAATCAGACTTGTCATTTTCTTTGTATAATCAAAGCCTGTCTTGTTTACTGATTTTGAAGCTAAAAGGTTAAAATAAACTTCATTGCTCCGGGAAGCACTTGGTCATATCACCTTGATTATTACATTCTTAAGCTAAATTTATAACATCATCTAATGGCACGGAAACATGATGCTATTCCATTCTGTTATAGTATACAGTGAATAGTTGAATCCCTTGATTTCATGACACGGTACTGATGCTTGTCCTTTCTCAGGGTGCAATTATGGGCCCGCTCATAACCACGGTTGTGATTGCTCTCAAGGATTTATACGTGGAATTTGTTCTGGATGAACGCAAGGATAAAGATGTGTAGAAAGCCTGTTATTCCCCAGCAGTTTTCATTTATTTATTTGCACCTGCAGCTTAATCTGAACTGCAAGTGCATTATTCTTTACCAGTTGGTTTTGAGTGCCTGTTTCTACTCCTAAGGTATGCTAATTCCTTGTATCTTAATTAATAGCATTTGAATCACTAGTGATTTATTTTTCCAATTTTTTCTGTATATCTAGAAGAGTGTAAGATCTGTTTGGTGGCTCTGTGTATCCTATCAACATTTGATGTGCAATGAGAAATTTGTAGATTATTCTTGTCGTGTTCGGAACATGTGATACAAATTTATTTAGTTTGTTGGCAGTAGTGGATTATTGAGCAGATATACATTTATTGTCATGCCTTTGTAACTCTGTTTTACAAAACCGAGCGTTGCAGACAACTTCAACCAAAATTGTGTTATCCTCGCCTGCTCTCAGCCCTCATTGACTATTTAGTGCAATTTGGAATATTCTTGCAACAAAAAGGCACCATGCTTTTATGCATTACCAGATTTGTATTCTTGATCTGACTGGTATTGTATTCGCAAAATTGGACGGCTGAGGATTCCTTTGGATAGGTCTTACAGAAGGAATCATATTCTTATGGCATGATTTATTCTCTTATCTGAAGAGGATTAGCGTGATCATGCATTATGTGGAAACTATAAATCACCATCATCTTTGTCCACAACCAAACTGCATTTGCTCAAATATGAGTAGAGACTAGAGAGCATAATCAACTCGAGATATCTCACAAAGCACAAAAGGTATTGTATACAAGGAATGGTAGTCTCCTGATGGTAGGAAGACTGGAGGACTAGATAAAGAAAAAGGGAAGTTTGATACTTAGATTACAAATATAAATTCCCCTTATCCAACAAGGGGAAGACAAAATAGTTCAGACTAAAACAAAGTTATTATTTTCAAGCTTGTGGTGGTTACAAACCTCTAATCAAAACCCCTAATTTGCCTATGAAAGAGAATAATTGTAAAAGTAGTTAAGTACTAAAACCAAGTACCAACTACAATAATCTTTGTTCACAGTTCTCTCAAGGACATATGATTAAACGGTTAAACCATAACATTTTTTACATAATAAATAATTGCAGTTGACATTTTTTACAGCCTATACTCGGTTGGCATAATAAATATAGATGATTAATGACCTCAGGGAAATAAGTAACGTACAATTGCAAAAGCAGTTCCTCAATAGTTCATATTTCCGAACTGTTCTCTCAAAGTTAAGTTTACAATAGCAGAAGAAAACTACTCAAGAAAATACAAAGGCACTTGGATTAGAACTTGCATCCAAAGAAGATACAATAGCACTTAAAGCAAAAGATTGTCGTTATGTATTGGCACTACGAATCTGCAACAAAACATAAACCGAAAGAGCACAACGTTAGTCAATGCAGAGTTTTATGATAGATATCTGTAGTCACATATACTAATATGATTACTTCCTCATCACTGAACTTAGCTTCTTCGTGGTAAATCTAAAGAGAAATTGGGAAATGAGCTATGGATAGTTCTGAACAAGCAAATAAAACTGCATTTTTCAATTCATTACATGAACTGTATTGGAAAGAAAGCAATCATTGCATGAACCATTAAGCAAATAAAACTGCATATATCAATCCACAAACTTTGCCATGTGACCAAATGTTCCAGTCCACTGTTTTGCAAGCACTTAAAAGTTAAAAGACACTCATCCTGAATAAATGACAGAAAAGGTATTACAAATACGAAATATGAAACATTGTTGCGATTACAAAATCTAATGATCATATATGCTAACAAAATCAAGACCATAAAAATATATGGAAAAACAGCTCTCCACATAATCAACTTACCTCTTCTATTCCTCAGCAAGAAACTGCTTCATTCTTGTCAAGTAAGACAATGCTTTCTTCATAAGGATCAATGGTGTAATATTTATATCCACAAATCCCAAGATTCTTGAATTGTCCACTCACAAGATCTAGCGAAACTAATTCATTTATAGCTTCTTCGCCTCCGTAATGCTGCTTAAGATTACGTACCATTACTACTTCACCGCTCTTCCTAAAACATAAAGCTCTAGGTAAACTTCTTTGTGGACCTTGTGGACGGAGAGTTACCAATTTGGTCCACGACTCCTCCACACAATACTCTTTCATTACCCATACATCCAGTAAAGAATTGGGATTTATATAACCATCATCATACCTCATGAACAGAGCAAGGGATTTTCCATCTCCTGAAACAGACAATCGCAATGACAAGTCTCCATGCCATGACTTAAATGAATCCCAATCCAAACTCTTTGGCATCATTATCTCCCGGAATAACTCACTGCCCACATCAAATGCCAATATATAATGTAGCTTACTTCCCAAACTGTATGCATCCCAATGAAGAGCCCCATTAACAAAAGCCTGGGCCAAGCGTTCTCCAAGTAACGAAGGTCGGGGATCAACAAACCTAGGACTACTCCATGAGCCTGTAGTTAGGGAATAAATCTCCACAAAAGTTCGATTCTCAGTTTGTTCGTCATTCCATCCATATTGATCCTCGACAAGCCTCACAACCTTATAGTCATTGGTAATAGCATCAAACGCGAACCCGTGATAAGAATAATACCCACCAACAGTCCGAAAGGTAAGGCCAGGCTTGGGAAGGGTTACTAACTTTCTTATAGAGGGATTCCATATCAAGAAGTTGTAACCATAGCGTTCTAAATCATCTGCGAGGCACACCAGCCCATTACAAACACCAACCACGCGGAAACACTCATTACACATTTCCGTATCAGCAATTGGAGATTGAAATCCTATCTCACAGCAATCATCAAAAGCATTGTTATCATAATGCAAAGAGTAAACCTCCTCTTTTACCCCGTGGACTGAACTCATGTGGTCCCTGATGCTAGAAAACCTGTGAAGTAGTAGGAGGTGAGTGCCATGGTGGTTGTTAAAATTGATCGTTCGGCTGAGGTGGGCGCCAATAAAGCTCGAGTCTTTAATCATGGACCTCCATAACTTGCAGACTGAGGTGCATATGACCAAAGATTTACTGGGTAGTCGAAGTAATATATTGGATATGACTTCCTGAGGAAGATAGTCTGACATTGCTCCGGTTTTCAGTAAATTGCTGCAATTTGCAGAGAGACAAAGTTATACAGGCTCATCTCAGAATAAAGTCGGGTAGTAATCTTGTTCACCTAGGCTAGCTAAATAGATATGATCTCAGAACAGCACAAACTCTAACAATCTGACTTAAAATTCAAGGCTTTCAGACAACACTGTGTTTCTACATTTGAAAGCTTCGGTCTTTTTCTTTGTTTGCGAATCAAATTAGAGAAACAGGCATGGAATACACAACATTCCGCTTCTACATGGCTAAAGTTTCCATCTTTTTTTTTTGTTTATGAAACAAACTAGAGAAACAGGCATCACAAACACCAACAATGCGAGTTAAAGTATTGTGTTTCTAAATGGCTAAAGTTTCAATCTTTTTCTTAATTAGGGAACAGGCATGGAATTGGAGCAAGAGAGAGTTGATTACCTGCACAAGTTTCGTCTGAGAAGGAGAGCGGCTTCTGTTCTGACTCGAGAGAATAAGGCATCGGCGCAAACCCTAATAAGGGAGAGAAAGAAGACGGAGGGAGTCTATTTATAGTGTTCAAAACGCAAAACCTGAAGTCTGAGTCAGGGTTTAAGCAGTCTGTAAACAAACGCTTGTTAACGACTGTAATGGAGTTTTCAAGTAATTACATAATTTTGCAAACAAGTGCCTAAAACGTCTTCTTTAGAATAATAAATATATTATTAAAAAAAACCTTAGTCCACCTCACGCTACTCTAACCTTTACAATCTTGGAATTGTAACTTATTAAATTTATATTTTTTATTTTATTTTTTTGGGTCATGAGGATTTGATTCTCAAACGAGGAAGTTTGGATCGTAGCACTTCCTTGGAACTCGAGCAAAGAATCTCGAAAAATTTAAAAGTACAATTTTTCTGCAAAATTCATGTGCTAGCATAACATTTGCCAATGGAGTATGGAACATTGGAACTAACCGCATTGCTAAAAATGCCCACACCAACCGTAATAAGCAAATCAAAAGCTATAGAACAACCTTGGGAAAGACTCAAGCACAGTTTTGTTACAGACAGACAGACAGAGCAGAATACCGCATCTTCATTCTCAAAGACACTCGACATTATTTACAGTATCAACTATATCACCCAGGTATTACCTGGGACAAACACAACAGAAATATTGCAAGTTCCTTCCTATCACCGCATCTGCCTACCAGGTATCCAAAACTGCTTCAATCATCACGGCACAACGGTGGGTATAAAATATGCAAAAGGGTTATTACACCCATAGAAAATAGCTTTGTTTACGTCGGCATGACAATCAAGCGGCACTCAGGCAGTTCTCCCATGTCCCATACTTTGAGCTGAAGCTGCCTCCCCCACTTCGCTGTGCATGCTCAGAAATAACTGTACGTGCACAATTATCCCAAGCCCTTGCTATCTCCCCAAGGGACATGGGCTGCGAAATGCTTCGTAAAGAGATGCTAAACCTTGATTTTGCCTTCACAGAAAGATCTTCATACTCCTTACTGTCAAAATAGAACATTGGAGTCAATAACAAAAAGAAAGGACACCTAAATGGGGAGAAGAAAAAGGACACCATCCCATATGGCGGATACTTTGCAATAGTGGATACAAAATCTATTAGGTTCATGTAACAGAAGCAATAGCAACATGTCAAGAATTTCCAAAACTTTATTTCCTCACCTGACTTCAACCGGAAACTTGTCTAACAGTATTGGAGAGCAGTTGGGATAATTTGTCGGAACAAGCAGTCTTAATGGCTGAATCGGAGACTGCACCACATTGTAGTAAATGCATACATCAATTAATTTGGTTATCAAATCAATATTTGCATACAGGTAACAAATCAGTGCAGTAATGTCTAAGGACCAACCATTTGTGCTGAAGCATACTGCGATTTCAAGTTGGGACTGAGAGCCACAGCATCAAAAGAGCACTTGACGATGGTTCCTTCACCCCCTTCAGCAGCAGCCGCACTTGGATCAACATCTTCATCACTGATATCAACAACTGTATCTATAAGCCGCCGATTTATTTCTCTTATTTCTTCCATAAGAGCATGATTAGCCTGCAAAGATCAGATAGGTCACATAACCATTTCAAAGAAGCAGCTGCCCTTTTAACCATAAATTGAAGAATACACCAAAACAGGAAGTTCCTCAGCAAAGAACACTTAGTTATGATCTGCAACAATGTAACATCTTTTAAACATAGGAATTTAACTACTAATTCCATCTTCCACAATATAAAACAAAAGCAAACAACTCCCAGGTTTAAGTGTCTAATCTCAGATTATGTCATCACTTCAGGCACATAAAAGTGTATGCATAGGTGCAGAAGTAAACCTAGCTGCAGTCCTCTTTTATATTTTGAGAGGGATCAAGAAACTATCCTCAGTCTTGGTGATATTGTTATTTATGTATGTAATATAGCTATTATGTGTGCATCAATCACATATTTTGTTATTATGACAAGGAAAGAAGATTAATACCTCAATCCTAGGCCTTTTGATACGAGACGTTGCAGTTGACTCCAGGTCAGATGTCTCTGAACAGGTCAACTGCTTGAAACTATCATTCATGCTGCCACCTGATGACACAACATTTAAGGGCATGGCACTAGTGTATCGCCTCATTTTCCTTGTCCCATTTGTTGTTCCATCATGAGTGATGAAGTTTCTAGCCTGTAGACGACATTTTGTCATAGCAACCAGATCCTCACCAACTGCAGCTCTAGATCCATTACCTGGTGCTGAACCTGCTATCCTATCAATCATACTCACCACTGAGCCTATGTCACTGACAGATGCACGTAATGCCTTTGGTGATATTGACTTGACCTGAAAATTATGGTTACCTTTAGTCAAACGCTACTGAGAAGTGAAAAATGGATGTTAAAACCAAGTACTAGAAAATAGGAGGATGTGAAAAGAACTGGCTTTACTAACCGCTTTAATCAAGCGTTCAAGAGGTTGCTCTGTAACACTTGACTTGCCAGATATTGCTGACAAAGCATTAGCATGAGTGCCATCTGGACCGATAAATTCAGCAAGCAAAGGAGAGGCTGATATCCCAGGGGTGCCGATGGCAAGGGACTGGACCTGAGCTCCGACAACAGTTGCTTGTTGATGTCCAACATTCCCAGCATTTGCGAGTGAGGAAGGTTTCTCTGAATCTCCTGGCATAGGTGATGGCGCAATGGGAGTTGAAGGAGATGGGATGACAAATGGTGAGCTAGCATTTTGAGCTTTTGGGACTAACATCGGCTGGTCAACTTGTGGAGAAGAATGCTGTGACAGTTGAGGAGATTGAGCCTGAAGGAGCTGGTTGCTTGATGTGATAGGATATGGAGATCCCGGTTTTAATTGCGAATGAGGATAAGCACGCTGGCCTACAGACATTTGTTGCTGAAAGGCCCCTGACTTAACACCCATCCCCGGCCTTACTTTCACATCATTAACATCACTGATTTGGTGAAGCTGTGGCATTTGGTGTGCCTGCAACTGTCCAGGCAGCTGCTGCTTTGCTTGCTGTTGTAGCTGTTGTTGCTGTTGCTGTTGCTGCTGCTGCTGTTGTTGAATTAGCTGCTTCTGCATCAACTGCTGCTGCTGCATCTGTCGTTGTTGAAATTGTTGTTGCTTGAGTTGATTCTGATACAATTGCTGTTCCTGCTGTTTCAGATGTTGGCTATGAAGCATACCAGAATTTGACTGAAGGGGATTAATGTTGCTCTGCAGCATGTTAATCCCATTCTGTGATGATAAGGCATTCATGTTAGCTTGTTGGGAAGCACTGACAGGAGTCTGTTGGATAGAGCCCACAGGGACCTGCTGCAGTGAGTTCAGTGCGGTTCCTTGTCCTGGATCCATATTGGAACTTGGCTGCAACGGATTCATCATGTTTTGCTGTGCTGTTGAAACCCCAGATAAAGAAGACATAGAATTTTGCTGCAAGCCCGTCATATTGTTCTGCTGCATTGTTGGCACAGAACCTTGCAAGTTCAGGGATTGCAATTGTGGGTTCATCTGATTTTCATGAGATTGCACTTGAGTAATCTGGGATTGTGACTGCTGCATGGACTGCATATGCGGTGGGGGGAGCTGCCCTGGCGGCAGAGAAGAAACAGGCTTCCTGGGTCTATTTGTATTAATAAAATTTATTATCTGCTTCTCGTATAAGCCCAACTTCTCCTTCAAACCAGGTGTTATGCTAGTTTTGGAAATTTGTAAGACTGTTATCAGGCGCTCCAGCATGGTCTTAAACATCTTCAGCTT
This sequence comes from Rosa lucieae, assembly GCA_024704745.1. NCBI lineage: Eukaryota > Viridiplantae > Streptophyta > Magnoliopsida > Rosales > Rosaceae > Rosa > Rosa lucieae. Next base: position 80,575,609 of record CM045496.1, on the reverse strand, counting down.
CTCAAGCTGATCTGACTTTGGCTGTTGTGGAAGGGAGTCGTGCTAGCAAAGAGAAAGAAGAGTGGTAAGCCAAAGACCTTGTACCCACTAATGTCAGCATGTTGATAATAATGCCATGTACAAAGGCATTATTATCAGCTGCTTAAAGAGTAAAAAATACCAAGGGAAATGGGAAGACATACCTGATGAAGTTTAGTAGCAATTTTTTGGTACATTTCACTTAGTTCGGGGTAGTACATATCCTTCATGACTTTGATCTGCAAATCAAAACAACCATATAGTTAGTAAAATATTTGTTGTATCCACATAATGCAGATTTTATAAGATCACAAGATCTCTTTGATTATTACTTGTTAAAAATCTTCAAAAGTATTTGCATTTGAGGACACCCTTAGGAATTTATTTAGTTAACTATTATGAAAAATACAAAGAAAATCTGTAAAGCATTGTTTGCTTTACTCTTGGAATCTTTTCATCTGGGAATAATAGTAAGTTTTCCGTACTGCCAGGATGGGAAACCTAGTTTACTGCTGACATCACTTGTTGATGTCGGCAGAGACCTAATGGAGCCTTAATACAACCCCTACCAAAACTGCCAAACCCTCCTAGAAGTTCCATCATATGGGATATGTGAATGTCAAATTTCTTCTGGTACACAGGAAAATTGATTTTCTACCCATTTATAATCTAGTTGATGTATTCCCAGGTTAGCACCACGATGTCATGTTATCTCCACCCAAATGGCTAAATCTAAAGCAATGTCTTTGCTGCCTTTCAAATACTATATCACAAGTGGACATAATTTTGTTCTGAACAATGTGACCCCAGGGTATCACCCGCTACATACTGTTTTCTACTATGTTCATACTTCAGTACCATTATTTCAGGTTGTTACAGCAGCTAATAACACCCCAATAAGCCTGTGGATAATCCCTAGAACTCAGGGACCTCACCTTTTGATAGACCTCCTCTTGCCAATCAGCACCATTTGTATGTCCAGTCTGGGCTGTGGAATCTAGAGACGCTACACAATATACATACACAAACATCAATATTTGCAAAACCTTATAATTAGAAAAAGCAATGCTAGCAGAACATTGATCATAGGCAAAAACAAGCTAATAGAAAGTGAAACAGAGTAGGAAACTGCATAATTGCAGACAACATACTTGATGACGTCTCAGGAAGGGCTCTTTGAGCTTGATATAACTGCTTTTGCGGATCCATTACATTTGGTGGTTGAAGCATGGATCCTGATACCTGACCTGATGCTTGGATCCTTTGCTGCAGATCTCGTTGTAGCTGGTTTGATTGCTGTTGCATACCCATCTGTTGTTGTATCTGTGCAGGCTGAGATTGAATCTGTGATAATAATTGTTGCTGTGACACCTGAGGTTGGGACTGATGTCCTTGAATCGGTAATGCTGGACTCTGATGTTGTTGCTGAACCTTGGATTGCAGCATGTGTGCAGAGTGCTGATTAGTTTGCATGCTTGAGTTACCAGTTTGAGTACCAAGGTGCTGCTGTTGCTGTAATCCAGTAACATTACTCTGAGTGCCCAACTGTTGCTGATGCATATTTGAGAGGTTGTTTTGCTGAGCCATTAATTGGTGTTGTTGTTGCTGCTGCTGCTGTTGCAAGTTTAACATATTATTCTGCTGGCTTAGTAACCTTTGCTGTTGCTGTTGCTGTTGCTGTTGCTGTTGCTGCATGTCCCCTACATTGTTTTGTTGTCCAATAAGCTGATTCTGCGGCAAGTTTGTTGAATTTGGCTGTTGCACCATAAGCTGTGGCTGTTGCTGCTGCTGCTGTGGGGGCAGTATTGACTGCTGTGGGATTGGTGTTTGCTGCTGATGAACAACAGAAGACTGTTGAGGCTGCTGTTGCTGCCGCAGAACAGATTGAGAATGCTGCTGAAGCATGGCTTGTGAAGAGTGTTGCATAGCAGATTGTTGATTCTGCTGAAGACTAGAGAGAGACGACTGCACTGCAGGAGGTTGCATAACAGATTGCTGAGAAGATTGCAACTGAGGTGATTGCAATAAGTTCTGCTGCTGCTGTTGTTGCTGTTGCATATGATTTTGCACAAGTTGGATGTTTCCCTGCTGCTGAAATTTTGGCTTCATGAGCTGTTGTTGTAACTGTTGCTGGTACATATACTGCTGTGAATTCTGGGTTTGCTGCTGTTGCTGCTGCGGAACTACCTGTTGTCGTCCTGGCATTTGCCTTTGGGAATTAGCAAACATATTTGAAGTTACCCCCTGGCCGATGGAGTTCCCCAATGAATTCTGTGATGTCCCCGACATACTTTGCAAGTTTGCATTTCCAACAATACTCGGTACAGGAGTCTGGGTGAGCCCAGATGCAGGAGATAATGCAGATGATAAGCCAGCAGAATTGGGGGGAATGTTATTCTGAATGTTCTGTGATAAGAGTTGTTGGCGTGGTTGAGATTGATTGGCTGGCACTGGCATAGGGAGTGACTGTCCTTGATTGGGAACTTGGGGTTGCATGAAAGATCCTACTCAAGCAAGATACAACAAATAAACACCAAATGAAAACAAATAAATGCTAAACAATTGGGGACTTGGGCTTGCATACTGAAAGATCCTACTCAAGCAAAATACAGCAAAAAACACCACATGAAAAGAAATTAATGCTAAACATAGTTAGCTTTTTAGACAAAAATGCCATCAATAGTTGAAACGAAAGTCTCAAAGAGAATCAAGTAAAGCTGTAACGGTTTAAAACTATGCTTCATATAACCAAAAAAGAAAAGAAAAAAGCTAGGTCGAAGTAACATTTCCAGACAATAAATGGGTGAAGAGAAGGAGAAACGATTTTGTATTCAATATGGTTTACGTGACACAATCCTTCTAATTTTTGGGAAGCCTCATGACTCCATCCTTTGCAAGAAAAGTTAAACAAGAAGTTTATATCAAAAGAATTTCAGTTTAGAGTGCACTAAATAAGAGCATGTTTTCCATCGTGTTTTTACCTGGATCAGGGGGCCTGTTACTATTACCAGCAGAGTTGCTTGGTAAAGAAGTGCCAATTGTGTTCTGAGACTTGGTCTCCATAGTGAGCATTTTCAGAGAAATTTTCCGTAGATAATCCGACTACAAAAAAAGACAGAAGCTAGATCAAATTGCTAGCTACACGCAAAGAAACAGTATATATCTAAGTCATTACATTACAATACACACAGAATGTTTACATGTACCATAGATGATTAGGACACCAAAAGTACCTGGCTTGTAGCAGCAGTATAAATCTTTTCCTCAAACCTAACAGCAATTTTCTTGAGTTCGTGCAATCCCTCTTGACCGGAGAAGGGAAGATGCCTCTTCAATGTATCCATTCTTCACATACAACAAATTCAAAAGCCATTATTAACACACAACAAAAACAAATTCAAGATAACACACCAATGCACTCGAAAATTTCAGCATACTAACATCTTATTGACGATTCTCTGCCGCGAATCCTGCTGTAATTGGCTCCTCCAATCTCCTGCATCCATTGCAGGCTCTGCGCCTTGAGGAGGCCTCCAATTATTCGTGTCCATCGGAACCTAACCAGCCCCAACAAACTGAAAATTCAACACAAAACAGATTAACCACCAACTCCAAGGCACAAAATTCATACACTAGTTGCTAAATTTGAACCATGATAGTGATTCTACAAAACTTTGTGCACAAAATCGTATCCATTGATCTAGCCAACTCAAACACGCAATTCCTAAATTTCAAGCATGCAAAAAACCAAGCTTTGCAATCCACTTACAACCCTAACCCTAACAAAATCCTCAACAATCTGGTGAACAAAACCCATGGTGATTAAATTTTACACATAAACCCATATTCGAATAATCCAAGAGTGTCGAACCCATGAAAATTGACCGCAAAAATTACATAAAAAAGTTATCTTTACCTTTAAAGATTGAAACCTTGAAGGTGAAACCGAAATTCCCAAACTGGGATCAGATTGAAATTGAGGGTATTAAGCTCAAATCAGGCGAACGGGTTTTGGATGATGCGTAGGAATCAAGTCAGTTTTGTGAGTATGAAAAACGATGAGTTTCGAATTTAACTGATAGGAAAACCAATATTTGGGTTTGGTTTGGAAGCCATGAAAATCAAAACAAAAAGCTCTGGCTAAAACGAAGAAGAAGAAGAATGTTTATATTTATAGACGTGTTTTTCTAATATTCGGGTCGGGTTGACTTGGATAATGTGATCGGCTTGGAAGACTTTTGACCGGAGCAATATCCAGCGGTCAAGAACTATAATCCAAGTGACATTGCAAGTGGGTGCTAGAGATTTAGACAAGAAAAAGGAGAAGGAAAAATGGAAGTTACTTGGGATCTGTAAAATTATTCATGGTGACATGATAAAAACTTTTTACTAATGTAAAATTCTATGATAACTTGTCTAACTTATTACTGATGTAAAATTCTTACTTTTTAATGCTTTTTCAGTGACATTTACATGTTTCTATGTTGCAAGGATTTGTGGTTACATCATTGGACCTAGTTTTAATGACTGCAATCGCATATATTTAATTTATGTGTTTTAATCACAGCTCTTGATAATCCTAGTATGGTACAAGTTCTCTCATGGTGACCAACTAAACATTACTAAAAGCTCTAGGTCTCGTATATCTAATTTGAAGAGGAAAGTAAAAAGTAAGTGAGTTCATAGAGATCCGTAAATTATACACGATAACACAATACGAACACATTTGTTAAGTTTGCATAAATAATAGAAATAAATAGTTAAATATCATTACCTTTAACATAGAAATTTATTAATGACTTGCTTTTTTTTTTTTTTTGAATCAAAGTAATCAATTTCATTATCTCATGCCAAATGACACAAATACATACCTTCCCTTGCCAACTCTAGGGCAAGTTTAGGATGTGGTATGCTAGCACCACCCATTAGGCAACCAGTGCTCACTTATTAATCAAGGCAATCCTAAAAACTATGAAAATAAAGCATAGTAATTGGGCAAAGTTCAGAAAAATAAAGAAAACTTAAATTTTCTCCTTGCCCTTAACAGTTGGGCTAGGAGGTTTGGAGAGAAAAGCTAAACAAAGTTCTTGTGCTTCAGCAATCTTCTATCTCGTCTATTTGGTTATCATGTTACAAACAATAATTTCTCGTTGTGTTAAGTGTTCTAATTTTAATGGATGAATTTAATTTTTGGGATTAGGCTTGAATATAAACTAGATCAACTAGGTATAAAGCCGAAGTTACTGTTAACATATGAAAAGGTTGACCTATTTTCCAGACCAACTATATAATAGACAATTTGATAATCTAATAAGTACACATCCATTTATGTCATGTTATTCATATTATTACATGCATATATAAGAGCATCTATCCAATAGTTTCTCTATAACTAAGTATGACTTTAGAGATAAAACCCCTAGCAAAACCTAGATCAGTAACCCGTTGATCTGCACTCTCTGACGACACTTCTCGTCATATGTACCCCATGCTGCCCTTTAAGATCCTAGCTAGTCTGGAACTGTTAGAGTCTCAACAACACCGAAATACATAATACTCTTGTCAGTATTGTGCTACAACGAACCTTAGCATTGTTTTTCTATTTGAAACCATAGCCTCTCCCGACCTTTTCCAACCTTCTAATTGGTGTAAGGAGGAGTCTGGGCTTTGATGTCATCATTTGTTCCCCTTGCAGTGATGATTGCCGTGGTCTTGGTTTATTCTGGCACAATGAGATCCCTGTGCGACTTTGGAATTATTCTACAAACCATATTGACGTAGAGGTATGTGCCATCGGTTCCAAAAGAGCTTTTCGTGTTATTTGGGTGTATGGAGTGACAACTACATCTCTACATCTAAAGCATCTCCAACAATTTCCTTATAAAATCTCTATTATAGAGACTTTTTACTCTATAATTTTTCTTCCATAATTCAAACAAATTCTCTATCACATTCTCTATAATTTATTACTCACAATTAAATATGGCAATAGTTTTTACATTTGGAAAATATAATCACATATTTAATGATGGGAATAAATATTATTTGAAAGAGAACATAGAAGAGTGTGAAAACTTCCTAAAAGATGATTCCCTATAATTTTCAAATAGAGTTATTATCACAAATGGTACATGAACTTATCTTCTATCTTATCGATGGTACATGAACTTCAATTTTGATCACAACCAGTACCTAAACTTTTCGATTTCATTTCAAACGGTACCTATCACTAATTTCCGTTAAAAATTGACATGTGCAGAGCACATGACCTATATTCAAGAATAGTTTGACGAAATACCCATTTAAATTATAGAAGTTCAATTAAAGATAGAAATTAAAATGTATCTCTACCCTCTTATGAAAATAAAATTTAAAAACAAGATCTCAACAAAAAATAATTTGTTTTATAGATACAGACAAAACATTTCAAACAAAACTATAAAACTGTTCGAGTAAATCCAGAATATGTGTCTGACCCAAACCCTAGGTTACATGACCTAGTTGTAATAAGGTTTAGAATTAGAGATATTCTCGGAGATATTCATAGATATCCGATTAATTGTACGATTATCTTTCCTTGTACAACTCTGATTCTATGTCTTGTAATCCTCTATATAAAGAGACCTCTATTATCAATGAAAGCACGACTCAATTCTCTCCCAATTTTGATTTTCCTTAAACATGTTATCAGCACAAAGCCTTAACCCTGAAACCCAAAATTCGTAGCCTTCAAACCCTAGCAACCACTGCCTCATATATCGAAGTTCTCAATCCCAGGATCCAGAACCGGCTGTGGAACCGCCAGAACAGGCCAAAAACCACTGAATCAGCCACCCGAAGTATCGAACCATCCCTCCAAGAAGAAAAAAAGGGATCCCTGCACCGGTTCACCACCTCTCAGACCTCCGATTGCTACCAAATTTTTCCACCAACAGCACCTCGATCCCAGGATCCAGGAACTGAAAACATAACTCAAAAAACCAGTCTGAAAACTGCTGAACCGACCTGCAGAAAAATCGGCAGAAGAAAGGAAAAAAAAAAGGGAAAGAAGGCAGCCTAGAAGCCCACTGATGCAGGCCCACTAACGCGGCCCACTGCCACGTCAGCACAGGAACCCACTACCACGTTAGCACGGACCCCACTGCCACGTCAGCACCGGTTAATGCTGATTTACTCCGGTCAACTTTCTAGCAACTTTTCCGAGCACTTTTTCAGGTCAAATTTTCCGGCGACCTATTTCGAGGTAATTTTTTTTTTCTAAAATTTCCCCTTTTTTTTAGAGTTTTTAATTCAATTTCTCTTCTTTTTCTCGGAACTTGCAACATCCATTCTTCTACCCCCCTTTCTTCATCATAGGGGAGACCTAATTAAGCCGAACTGTGGGGGTTCATGCTCACTCTAAGCTTGGAGCTTGTTGAGATCTCCAAACTTAGAGTTTATAGAGAATTTATGATCGATCACTTACGTCATTATTTCGATCTAATCCAATACCTCTTGGAATTGAATTTATTGGAAGCGATTACGCTCAAAAATTCCTAATTTCTTGGAAGCAATTACGCTCAGAAATTTTATATGTTTTCGTGGTAGCATTTTTCGCTCCGACACTAACCCTTTTTCTTGTTCTCTTTCAGGATGAGTAACCTAAACAAATTGGACTTTGCTCCATTGGGAACAACTGGCTCTGGATATTACAGGTGGGTTCATGATGTCCGCCAGCATCTCAAGGCCGATGGAATTTAGGATACGATTCTCGAGCCTAGCCAGGACGTGTTAACTATTGAGCAAGCTCAAGCTTTGGAAGCAAATAGAGCGGCCTTAGAGGCAAATAAGGCAAAAGCCATCATCCTAATGACTCGTCATATGGATGATTGTTGTGAAATTTTAATTAAAACATGCAAGCGCACGAATCGTCGTTATATAGTATAGTGTGCAAGTACGAGGTCGTTCCAACTGAGGATTGATAATTTATTTAAACCCTAACTCAATTAATCCAAACACAAAATCAAAAAAAACAATAAACAATTAAGATAAAGAAAGTATTGTTTTTAGATTTTCGAATAAAGAAATAATGTGAAACAAACAAACAAACAAAATAAAGTTTATTAGTTGAAAAGCAAAGATGATAAAACCTAGGGTTTCGGAATCAACCACTAACAATCCTATTTATGTTTCGATACAATTAATAGATTCTTTTGTTTATTTTGATGACAATTCCTGTATCTAAGTCCAGGTACGGCACTTAGACCATAGTTTTCCTTAAGTGTATGATTCTCTCCAGGTACGGCAGAGGTCGTATATCCTAACATGCAGTTTATCCAAGTACAGCATAAATTTAACACATAGGACTCATTACGTACTAAAAAACAAGGGAATCATACAAACCATTACTTCAGGTACAACAATAATGTAATTCACAACTCTTAATCACAAGAAGCTAATTTGAATTATATTGCAGGTACGCCTCAAATTCGTCTTCTAATTACTAGATGCAAAGCCCTAAGGTGATCAATCAAAGAACTTAAACATAAAGCATCAATTCAAATGGTGACTAAGAATTCACCATAAAGAAACTATAAATCCATCAATATAATACCAAAGTACATAAACAATCATGATAGGGCATCATCCTAACCCTAGAAAAAGGTTTAGCAAAAGATAAGTAAATAAACATAGAAAAAACATAAAAAGAATGGAAGGGAAAAAGAAGGGAAGATGGATGAGTCGTCTCCGCTCCTTAGGCGTCTACATTGTGCTCCTGAGACTCACATTCTCATGTAAATTCGTGCTCTCCCTTATATAGAGAAGATTTTTGCTCATCTTTGGCTTCATGTTTCCTTGTAAAACTTGGGTTTAGATTCCTTTCTTCATTTGGAATGGGAAAACCTTGAAATATCTCTTGTAGAAGTAGGAATAAATTCATCATTTAATCTTCATCTGAATTAACTTCTTGAAACATTAGAATTGATGATCTTGTGCCACTGAACTTGAGTTCTCCACGAATGGTTGTAAATTCTCGAGCAGATTTTCTGTTCTGACCTATCTTCACTTAAACAATCATAACTTTCTCTAAAAGTATTGAAATCGAGATCCGTAAAATTCTACAGAAAGTAGACATCCATAGCTTTCCATGCATTAGGATCATTGTCTGATTAGATCCGAGCATTTCCCAGTAATTCGGCGAAGTTGGGTGTTCTGCACAGATAGATTCTGAAATATGGTATCGCAATCGCCTTTCAATCCTAGTTAGCTCAATTTAGATTCTTTTCTTCTTTCTATGGAACAAACCTACAAAAACACTAAAACATGTACATGAATCATAAATAAGGAGAACTAAACATAAAAATCAAGATTACGAGGCATAGAAATATAGGATAATATAAGCACATCAATGATTCGCTCCAGTACGAGTGTATGAATGAAGAAGACCCCAGAAGGCTGTGAGTCTCATTCGAAGAAGATTTGGCAACGTCCATGACTCCCTGCTTCCTGACCTAGAAGTGAGATGGCATAGCCTCTGCTTCTATGATTTCAAGTCAGTTCTTGACTACAACTTGGAAGCACTTCACATTAAATCCTTAATGGAATTATGTGGTAAAGAGATCACAAATGCGATGTTGATTGAGAAAACTCTCTCTACCTTCCCTGTCTCTGCATTGATGGTTGCTAAGAACTATCAAATTGATGTTACTGCAGGATGGATCACAAGGTTTCATGAGCTTATTGGAGCTATGAATGTCATTGAAAAGCATGACAATATCCTTGTGAAGAACTATAATTAGAAATCCGTAGAAACAGAGCGTATTCCGGAATCCAATTATAGTCACGCCCCCAAGAGAGGGCGCCAAGAGCGAAACCCTAATCTTAGGGATACTTCTGGACGTTATGGTCCATATAATCGCTCTACTTGGGAAGGTAACTGCCAAAATAGGCGAACACGAAACCGAAGAGGTCAACGTAGAAAGAGAGAATGAGGCAATACCTCTGGCCATGTTGGTGGCGCCACAAACACTAGGAGCCATCTAAATGATGCTTTCAAAGCGCCTCAATCAATGAAGTCTGAGCGAAGAGATGTATGTTCTCGATGTGGAGTATCCGGTCATTGGGCACACATTTGTAGAGCTCGTGAAGAAATTGTCACCGCTTACAAAGCATATTGTGAAGCAAGAGAAGCTCAATATGTGGAACAAGAAGATTAAGAAGATGATCTAGAGTAAAGGTTGAAGACTACAAATCTAGTTGTGATCAATAGATCGCCAATTCTGTTTAAATCTTTATTTTTCCAAGAGATGTAATAGGCAATTGCCATATACTTTGTAGTAAATGTCATTGGTTTAGTTTTTCTTCACATAGGCTCATCCAAAATAAGTATAATGTCTAGGAAGGCTTTGAGATATGTGGTACTTAAGCGAGCTTTGCTCCACCGACATCTCTCTACTCACCTGGTCATATTTATTTTGGAGTTACCAAAAGAAGTTAAATGACTACCTTTGTTTTGCATTAGCTAGCATTTGGATTAGATTCTCCTAATGGTTAAGAGACAATGATGTATTCTGATGGCTTATGAATAAAATTTCGAGTTCTTTTCATTATGACTCCATTTTGATTATGAGCATATACTTTTGTAACTACGATGGCTAGGCCATCAGTATTAATTCAAGGACATGGAATAGCCTAAGTTCCCTCTGCCAAATGACACATTGATTATTGTCACAGAAACTCTCTACGCTCCTAGGGCAGGGCACACCTATGAAAGCCAACGGATTCCATGCGAAAACGCATGTAGAGAACTGAAATGAGTTCCTTTGAAATACCTCTAATGATTGCGAACAAAAGTGCATCTTAGAGAAGTTTATGTGTCTCTCTAGTGGACTCTATATCACTATTCGAGCTATTAAATCCAATAAAATTATGAGAGAAGATCTCTTGGATTTAGACACATATTTGCTTTGTCACGACAGGATAGGTCATCATAGTCATGATATGATGATCCGTCTACTAAAGAATTCACACGGACATCATTTCTCTCAAGCGAACCGAAGCATGAATCAAAAGTTGATTCCTAGACTAAGTGCGACCGTCGCTGCTGCCTCTGGCACCGACGCCATCCACCACTAGCCTAAGGCTGGAATAGTCCCTATCCATGACGCCGTGGATGGCCTCCATCATGGTGATGACGCCCTAAGTGATGCTGCAATCACCAACTTTGCTTCCAATAGCGTTTTAGATGCTCAGGCCCAACCATAATCCTCAATGGTTGCTTCTAAGGCCTATCACTCAATTTACAAAGCCCGTTCCTTAGGCAAATTAGGACTGAGATCATCCTATGCAAAAGAAATGAACATACTCATTTTGTTCTTACATAGAATCCATGGGGATTCTATGGACTGATTCAACCAACTTGCAGACGTTTAAATATCTCATGATGTTGGTTGACACGCAAACATCCTGGTCACGTGTTGTGTCATTGTCCACTTATAATGCTGCTTATGCTACACTCCTAGCACATATCATATGAAAACGGGCTCACTCCCCGATGCAAAAGAAATGAACATACTCATTTTGTTCTTACATAGAATCCATGGGGATTCTATGGACTAATTCAACCAACTTGCAGATGTTTAAATATCTCATGATGTTGGTTGACACGCAAACACGCTGGTCACGTGTTATGCCATTGTCCACTTGTAACGCTGCTTATGCTACATTCCTAGCACATATCATATGACAATGGGCTCACTCCCCGAATCATCTTATTCAGTCAATTGGATTTGACTATACTAGAAGTTCATATCGAAGACTTTCGATGGATATTGCAATGGGATTGATATTGGACATCATATTCTCATGAACACACCCAAATAGTCTAGCGAAAACGACTACGATGGTAGTCAGGACATTGATAATGCCCTTCAATCTCCTTATATCCGCTTGGGGTGATGCAATATCTCATGCAATGATGCTAATTCGTCTACTACCCACCACCACTCAAACTACCTCTGCATTATAGCTAGTGACTGGTTACAAGTATCGTACTTACGCAAATTTGATTGTGCCATTTATGTGCCAATTACTCTGCCACAACGCTCTATGATGGGTCCTTACAGACGAATGAGCAACTACGTTAGATTTGAGATTCCAACAATTGTCCGCCACTTAATGTCCTTGTTAGGCGATCTTTTTACCGCTAGATTTGCGGATGTCACTTTGATGAGACAGTCTTCCGTCGTTAGGGGGAGATAAGAACACGAATGTTCAGCAAGAACGATAGGAATTGTCGTGGCCTGTCCCCACTATGTCTCATCTCGATCCCTATTAAAGTGATGAGATCACACACATCTGCTACAAATATGCTTGCAAGGAAGGACGTCCCTATGAAAGGACGTAGCGCCACCCTACACGGAGGTAGGCATGGCGCCAATGCTAAAGAAAGTGGAACTCTGGCGTTATAGGCCATGGCCCTAGCTAGGATGCGTGGGAGGCCAGTGGGTTCGAAGGATACTTTGGCACAACTCAATCCTTGAATCATCAACACTCAAAATCTGTCTCATGAGTATCTTCCAGATTATGGTTATCGTTGAGGGACGCCTCAACGTCAGAACCTATTCATGACAATATAGAGTTCTATGAAAATTACACTAGTGTACATGAGATATGGGATAGAAACTCCATCATAATTGATGATGTAGTTGAGCATTTCGTTGCACATGAGTTTGTTGAGTCCGATGATATCGAACCACACTCCGTTAATGAATGAATGCCAACGTAGAGAAATTTGGCCTAAATGGAAAGATGCGATCCAGGTTAAGATGGATTCTCTGCTCAAGAGGAAGGTTTTTGAGCCAGCGATGTCAACACCTCCTAACATAAAATCTATTGACTAATGGGTCTTCGTTAGAAAGCGTGATGAGAAATAGATGGCAATCTCGCCTTATGACGCAAGGCTTCTCATAAAACGTCGTGGAATCGACCACGATGAAACATATTCTCTCGTAATGGATGTCATTGCACTCCACTACCCTGTCAGTTTGGTAGTTTTCGAATAACTGAACATGCAGCTTAGAAATGTAGTCACTACGTATCTATATGGGGATCTAGATACAGAATATACATGAAGGTTCATGGTGAACCTCATTTACCGAAGTCAAGTGGCTCTAGACCACAGAGCACGTTTACAATAAGAATGACACGCTTACTAAAGTGACTACTTGATTGGAAAGGAATATGCCCGCGTGTTTCCATAACAAGTTTCGGATTCTATCGCAGTTCATGTTAGACATGATCTTAATTGGAAGCCTTTAAAGAGTTAAGGGAAACCGTTGAACACTTAAAATCCGAGTTTGAGATGAAGGATTTTGGGAGAACATGATTATGTCTTAGTTTGGAACTTGAGCATCATGTTGATAGATGCTTATGCATTTTGACAAGGTCAAACCTTCAAGCACCCCCATGATCGTCCGTAGTCTTTTTCCTGAAAAGCATCCTCTTCGTCCAAAGGATGATGACGAAGATGTGCTAGAGGCAGGAGTACCTTACTTAAGTATAATAGGCGTATTATTGTACTTAGCTCAATGCACAAGACCGGAGATCTCATTTGCAATGAACTTGTTAGCTAATGTATAGCTCTGCGCCAACGCGACGCCATTGGATTAGTGTAAAAGATATCTTTTGATACTAAAGATGCACGACTGATATGGGCATGATTTATCGTTATAGAAAGATGATGGATTCGGACCCATCACACACCAGGAACGCCGCCAACACTGGCCTGCGTCATCTGTCCCCATCCTAAAACGACATAAGTGTTTTGGAAGGTTTTGCTGATGTTGGATATCTCTCTGACCCACACAAAGGTCATTCCCAAATTGGTTAAGTGTTCACCATGGGTAAAGACCGTGATATATTGGAGGTCTACAGAACATACCCTATTCGCTATATCTTTGAACAATGCAGAGATTATTGCTCTTCACCAAGTGGTTCATGAATGTACATGGATTGGATCCATAATTACGCATGTTCGAACAATTGTGGTTTGAAGTCTACCACAGATGAGCCAACGAGCATTTAGGATAATGCTGCTTGTTTTGAACAAATGGAGCAAAAAAATGAAACAAGGCTACATCAAAAGCGACAACGCCAAGCATAATCAGCAACAACAGACTCTCCTCAAGATTAAAGTGAACTAGGTTCAATCTGAGGACAGTGTGGCAGACTTGCTCACTAAGTCATTGCCTAAATTCCCCTTTCGAGAAACATGTTGGTAGTATCGTTTACGAAAGTTATCGAACTCCCATGACCGTTGTCATCAGGGGAGATGTCTACATGTATGGTCTCGAAACGTGAAGGGTGTGTTGTGCTCTTTTTCCCTTCGACCGAGGTTATTTTTGTTCCATAGGGTTTTTGTTACTCGGCAAGGTTTTTAATGAGGCAACGAGAGGAGCACTACGTTTGGGCGACACAAGGGGGAGTGTTCAAGTAAATCCAGAATATATGTCTGACCCAAACTCTAGGTTATTTGAACAAGTTGAAATAGGGTTTAGAATTAGAGATATTCTCAGAGATATTCATAGATATCCGATTAATTGTACGATTATCTTTCCTTGTACAACTCTGATTCTATGTCTTGTAATCCTCTATATAAAAAGCCCTATTATCAATGAAAGCACGACTCAATTCTCTCCCAATTTTGGTTTTCCTTAAACAAAAACTTTTTTTTTTGACAAACTATAAATTTTAAACCGAAACTTGTCAAAACTTTCGTAAGTCTTTTTAGTATTTTTTTTCCCCTGTCATTCATATTTTTAATTGAAGTTGAAAGATTTTCTTTTTTATAGTCTCATTTTTTAGTCACAATATAAGTGAAAATAAGTGATATTACAAAATAATAATAATAATAACTTTACAAATTTATTCTTGAAAAATGAGTCACATGTAAGTTTTTAATGAAATATTAATGCAAGTTAGTAATAGGTACCATTTGAAATGAAATCGAAAATTTCAGATATTGGTTGTGATCAAAATTGAAGTTTAAGTATCATAGATAAAATAGAGAATAAGTTCAGGTACTATTTGTGAGAATAACCCTTTCAAATAATACATTCTTTTTTGCCAAAATAAAAATCTCTAAATTTACAGTGAACTCTAAAATTATAGGGAATCATCTTTTAGGAAGTTTTCACACACTTGTATGTTCTCTCTAACCCATCATTAATTATAAAAAATTTAAAAACTATTACCATATTTAATTGTGAATCTTATATAATTAAGCCAATTCTCAAATGAATGGTTAAATTTTTGAACTACCATATTTGTCCTCACATGATATAAATATTAATAAATAAATTATTTATATATGAGGATAAGATAGTCAATTGACTATGTCATATTTTAAAAATTTGCAATACTTCCCATTAAAAAAGGAGAAACTTTCCCAATATCAGGAAAGATAATTTTTTTAAATTAAAAAAATAAAAATAAAAGTCAATTGACATGTGCGGAGCACATGTTAAAGGGTTAGTAATAAATTATAGAGAATGTGATGAATAATCTGTTTCGAACTATGGAAGAAAAATTATAGAGATTTTAAGTTTTTATGGGTTCGAGTCACCATGACGGTAGGAGTGAAATCTTTTGATCATCTTTCTTAAAAAAAAAAAGAATAGTTTCAATAATAATCTATAAGAAATCTGTTGGAGATGCTCTAAATTAATGGTTTAACCCACAATCAGATTTAGTGCAGTCTCCTTGTAATTCTTTGAATTCACTAGCTAATGCCGGCCACAAACAATGTTTGGTCCCCCAAGCTCTTTGCCCTATGAAAGACTGAAAGTTGCCACACTCGAAGTCAAAATCGTACGCAATAAAACCACTTGTCGTCACTGATAGAAGCTTGCAAGCGTCCGTATCATCACTCATTAGACAGATCAGGATTAGCAAATGTGTGACCTAGCTAGCGTTAGATGGATGAGCAAGACTTCATTATCAAACAGATGATTCTTACTTATACGACAAGTACGTGGCTGCAATGGAGTACATGTATATGGAAACTTTCTTTGTTCGACTAAAATTTTGTGCACATTCAGACACCTTGTTATGCTCTCTGAAAGAACTACAATTTTCTTAAGTTGAGTCTCTTTGTTCACAAAATGCAAAGGAAAACTTTACATGAGGCTTAGCTTGATGAATAAACTTATCAAGAGAAAACTACAACATTGAACCTGCGAAAAAAGAAAACAGAGAAATCTGCTGGATTGTTGCCATAGAAATTCGCAATAAGTTCAGTGATTACAGTTGTAGGTTCATGAGATTGCACTTGAGTAGCATGAATGCATATGAGGTGGAGGGAGCTTTTACCACTGTCATGTTATAATTGCAGGCTACTAATGAATATATATGATTGTCATTCTCTACCAATGGCCAGAAAGCGAAACCTTTTCAAAGATGTATATAATAAGTGTACAGCATTTTCTTGTGAACAATCCCCAGAGGGGTTCAGCAAGCTATAGACCATGAAGGCATGCTGAGGTAGAGTGTTTATTCACACTAAAATGTCATCAAAAGAAATATCACAATTACGTTCAGCTAAAAAAGCTGTCCATGGAAAGCACAAAATGGATAGTACGGTTGGGGAGAACAAAGCCCGAATCCATCAATAGCCAGTCCCGAAAAAGGCAGCACCCAACAGAATGGTGAGAAAGATGAGATATATAACATAAATATGATGCAGCTGCTGCTTTGCTTGCTGTTGTAGTTTTTGTATCTGCAGCTGTTGCATTTCTTGAAGCATCTGCTGCTTCTGCATCCATTGCTGCTGATATGGTTGCTTCAGTTGATTCTGAAACATTTTCTGCTCCTGATCTTGCTTCAGATGCTTGTTATCAACAATAATAGATTTTGGCTGAGGGGGATCAATGTTTGCCTGCAGCATACTACTCCCAGTTTGTGATGACGAGGCATCCACATTAACGTCTTTAACAACACTGATTTGGTGAAGCTGTGGTAGTTGGTGTGCCTGTGACAGTCCAGGCACCTGCTGCTTTGCTTGCTGCTGTTGCTGAATTCTCTGCTGCTTCTCCATCAACTGCAGCTGCATCTGTCGCTGATGTAGGAGCTGGATTTGGAGTTGATTCTGAAGAATACTGGGTGGAATAACGTTTGCCTGCAACATGTTAATCCCACTCTGTGATGATGACAGGGCATTCGTGTTGACGTCGTTAACAACACTGATTTGGTGTAGCTCGGGCTGCAATTGTCCAGGCAGCTGCTGCTGCTGCTCTTTCTGTCGTTGTACATCATGTTGAAATATATACAGCTTCTGCATCTTCTTTTGATACTTTTGATAGACCTCCTCTTTCCAATCAGCTCCATTTGTATTCCCAGTCTGGGCTGTGGAATCCAAAGATGCTACACATTTTTTATGTAGAAATAGATGTTAGTTTTGCATAAACACCATAAGAAATTTTCTATGAGGGTAACGTTTGTGATAAAGCATTACTTGAAGAACATTAAATGGTCAAATATACTTTTTGTCAAAAAAAAAAAAAAAAAGCATTTCACACAACATGAAAATGATGAACTGACTAAGCATCCACTGGAAGTTCCACAGTCTAAAAGAAAACAGAGTATTCACAAGATTGTAGATAGTGAAGCCACTGTCAACAATGTGCACTAAAAAACAACTATATCCTTGAAGCAACATAAGGGTAAAACTTCACTGAATACTCTTGATCAATAATAGAATTACTAACCATAATGTCACAGCCAAAAGGATGAGAATTGGCCAGTCCAAGTTATGTGATAAGTTCGACAACTATTTTTTGTTAAGAGATTCCTCAAACTTTTTTACATAAATTCAGAGCTAGTTACCAAGAGAAAAGGAGTAAAGAATATGTGAAACTGTTGTATTTATTAACAGCACAAACCTATTAATTGTTATCAACAACCTAATATGAAAATAAGAAAGTGAAGGAGAAAAGAAAGTTATAGGAATTGAGAGGTCTACGAACCAATTAATTGCTGCGGTTGATGTTGTGGGGGCAATATTTGCTGTTGTGGCCCGGAGGTAGGAGGTAGTGCAGATGATAAGCCAGTAGAATTTTGAACTCCAGCAGGTGGAATGTTACTTTGAATGGTCTCTGATAAGAGTTGTCCTTGTTTGGCGACTTGAGGTTGCATAACAGAAGACCCTACTCAATACACAAGTAAAATAAAAGTTATAAACACATAATAGAAAAAGGTATAAAAATAAAAACTAAAAAGGGAAAACAATAAGGTGGGGTTGCATGAATCACTAGCATAGGTTTCATAGGGTATTACCAGCAGAGTTGGATTGTAAAGAATTCGCCATTGTGTTCTGAGACTTGGCGTCCATATTGAGCATCTTTAGAGAAATTTTCCGTAGATAATCTGACTACAAACCGAGATCGGAAGCAAAAGTTAGATTATATTGCTACCTACACACCAACATACAATAGATATCCAAGTCACTATATACAGACTATGTACCTGACTTGTGGCAGCAACATAAATCTTTTCCTCAAATCTAACAGCAATTTTCTTGAGTTCATCCAATCCCTCTTGACCGGAGAAAGGAAGATGCCTCTTCAACGTATCCATCCTTCACATGCAACAAATTCAAAAGCCATTCTTAATATACAACAAAAGCGAATTCAAGATGAAGACAACAATGCAGTCGAAATTCAGCATACTAACATCTTATTGACAATTCTTTGCCGCGAATCCGCCTGCAATTGGCTCCTCCAATCTCCTGCATCCATTGCAGGCTCTCCACCTTGAGGAGGAATCCCATTGTTGTTATCCATCAGACCTAATTAACCAACCCACAAAATATCAAACAAAACAATACAATATCGAATACCAAGTACAACGAAAGCCTGCCAGAAAAGCCAAAATATTATACACAGGTTGCCAACTTTGATTGATAAAGTGATTCTTCATTCAGAAAACATATCTATTTAAGTTAATATCCAATCCCTGAATTCAATTATCCAAAAACAAAGCCTGCAATTTACATGGAATCGAAAACCCAACAATGTTAAAGAACAACATTATGAGATAAAGCATTACTTGAAGAACATTGGTCAAATATAATTTATGTCAAAAGAAAAAAAAAAAAAAAAACATTTCACACAACATGAAAATGATGAAATGACTTAGCGCACACTGGAAGCTCCACAGTCTAAAAGAAAACAGGGTATTCACAAGATTGTAGATAGTGAAGCCATTGGCAACAATGTGCACCAAACGATAAGCATACCCTTGAAGCAACATAAGGATAAAGCTTCACTGAAAACTCTTGATCAGCAACAGAATCAACATTAGTGAAACTCTTGTATTTATTAACTTTAGTCATCAACAACCTAAAATGAAAATAAGGAAGTGAAGGCGAAAAGAAAGTCATAGGAATTGGGAGGTCTACGAACCTATAAATTGTTGCTGTTGATGCTGTGGGGGCAATGTTTGCTGTTGTGGCCCGGAGTCATGGTGTAGCACGGATGGTAAGCCAGTAGAACTTTGAATTCCAGCAGGTGGAATGTTATTCTGAATGTTCTCTGATAGGAGTTGTATACCAGAAGACCCTACTCAATACACAAGTATAAAACTTACAAACACATAATAGAAAAAGGTATAAAAACAAATATATATATATATATATATAGATGCATGGGATTGCATAAATTACTAGCATATGTTTCATAGGTATTACCAGCATAGTTGGATTGTAAAGAATTCGCCATTGTGTTCTGAGACTTGGTGTCCATAGTGAGCATCTTTAGAGAAATTTTCCGTAGATAATCTGACTAGAAACCGAGAGATCGAAACAAAAGTTAGATCACAATGCTACCTGCACACCAACAAACAATAGATATCTAAGTCACTGCATACAGAATATGTACCTGACTTGTGGCAGCCACATAAATCTTTTCCTCAAACCTAACAGCAATTTTCTTGAGTTCATCTTCACTGGAGTAAGGAATATGCCTCTTCAATGTATCCATTCTTCACATACAACAAATTCAAAAGCCATTATTAACATACAACAAAAGCGAATTCAAGATGAAGCCACCAATGAACTCGAAATTTCAGCATACTAACATCTTAATGACAATTCTTTGCCGCGAATCCACCTGCAATTGGCACCTCCAATCTCCTGCATCCATTGCAGGCTCTCCACCTTGAGGAGGACTCCCATTGTTGTTATCCATCAATCCTAACCAACCCACAAAATGTCAAAGAAAACAATAGAATATCGAATACCAAGTTCAAAGAAACCCTGCCAAAAGAACTAAAATATTCTACACAAGTTGCTGAGTTTGGTTGATAAAAGTGATTCTTCATTCAGAAAACATATCTATTTAAGCTAGAATCCATTCCATGAATTCAATTATCCAAAGAAAAAGCCTGCAATTCACATGGAATCGAAAACCCAACAAAGTTCAAGAACAATCAAAGCAACAAAATTCAAAAGTTGCTAACTTTGATAGACGAAAATGACTCTGATTTATACAGTTCCTGAATTCAACTCTGCAAAACCAACGCTGGGAAACAACATAGAATCGAAAACTCCACAAAGTTTGAGGATGATCGGAGCAAGAAAATTAACGATGATGATGGAAATGTTTACAGAAAACCAAAATTATTCAGAAGCTTACAAACAGTGACGAGAAGACGATCAGCAAAAAGATTGAAAATAACAATACCGTTTTCTTGGAGGGATTTGAAGATAGAAAATGGTTGAGATGGTGATCAGTAAGATTGGAGAAGATGAAACTTTCTGACTGCTAGTCTTGTTTCTACTACATATAGCAGGGGAGGGAGACTTGCTCTGTTTCTGCTTTTCTAGTATACTGTGAACTGAGTGCGTTTACTTTTGTAGAAAATTAAAAAAAAAAACGTAATTTGTTATACTTTTTTCTGAGGTAGCATGCACTCACGTTACTTTTTAGGATTCGATTAGTGGTCACTCTGTTGGTCAGGTAGACGATTATTGGTATGATTAACGTCATTGCATTATTGAGACAAAAGTAACGGTTCTGTTATTGTGCCTTTGATATTGAAAGCGAGTAGATCTAGCAATTATGTCCTTTTATTGATTTGGAAGGATATTTGAGGTGATGAAAAGACTATGGTGTTGAGGAATTGGACTAAAGAGTACGAAATTGGAGGCCACCACTCAGTAGTGTCGGTCGGTTCAACTTTTAGAGGCGTGAGAGGTTTTGCTTGTCTTTCGTTTAACTCTATGCTTTTATAGAGTCAATGTTGGATTTGTATGACCTGCTCTAGTCCCCTTTGCCGATGAAGTTGTTTTAGCCTCCAATGTTATAACAGCAGCTCCTCGCATTCAAATAAAGGCAGAATATGATCTCTACTGTCTACGAAATGGCCAAACCCAAGGCAATGCCTTCAATTTCCTTTTCAAACCTATATATCACAACTGAACGGCATTTCCTTGTGAAATGTGAACTATGTCCAAGAGGGGTTCATATTCAATGCTTACAGCTAGCAAATAAATGACCATGAAGGCATTTAGGTAGAACATACAAATAGTTCTGAAAAGAAATATCACAACTAAAAGAAGTAATCGCAGAGAAATATCATATCACAACAAGCTTAGAGCTACAGAATTACAAAGAGCAGATAGTAGGTAGGGGAGAACAAAGCCTGATTAAATCCAATAGCCTTTCCCGAAAACAGCAGCAATGTATAGGATAACGAGAAAGGTGAGATAGATGAAATAAATAAGATGCAGCCGCTGCTTTGCTTGTTGCTGTAGTTGCTGCTGTTGCTTTTCTTGAAGGATCTGCGGTTTCTGCATCTGTAGCTGTTGATACAGTTGCTCGAGGTTCACATGTTAATCCCATTCTGTGATGGTAAGGCATTCATGTTAACTTGTTGGGGAGCACTGACAGAAGCTTGTTGAACAGAGCCCACAGGAACCTGCTGCAGTGAGTTCAGTGCGGTTCCTTGTCCTGGATAAATATTGGAACTTGGCTGCAATCGATTCATCATGTTTTGCTGTGCTGTTGAAACCCCAGATAAAGAAGACATAGAATTTTGCTGCAAGCCCGTCATATTGTTCTGCTGCATCGTTGGCACGGAACCTTGCAAGTTCAGGGATTGCAATTGTAGGATCATCTGATTTTCATGAGATTGCACTTGAGTAATCCTGGGTCTATTTGCATTAATAAAATTTATCATCTGCTTCTCGTAAAAATCCAACTTCTCCTTCAAACCAGGTGATATGTTAGTTTTGGAAATTTGTAAGACTGTTATCAGGCGCTCCAGCATGGCCTTAAACATCTTCAGCTTCTCAAGCGGATCTGACATTGGCTGTTGTGGAAGGGACTCGTACTAGCAAAGAGAAAGAAGAGTGGTAAGCCGAAGACCTTGTACCCACGGATGTTAGCATGTTGATAATAATGCCATGTAGAAAGGCATTATTATCAGCTGCTTAAAGAGTAAAAAAAATACCAAGAAGGAAAATGGGAAGACATACCTGATGAATTTTAGTAGCAAGTTTTGGGTACATTTCACTTAGTTCGGAGTAGTACATCTCCTTCATGACTTTGATCTGCAAATCAAAACAAGCAGATAATTAGTAAAATATTTGTTGTATCCACATACTGCAGATTCTATAAGATCACTCTTTGATTAATACTTTGTTTGCGTTTGAGGAACCTTGGAAGTTTATTTAGTTAACTATTATGAAAAATACAAAGAAAATCTGTAAAGCATTGTTTTCTTTACTCTTGGAATCTTTTCTTCTGGGAATAATAGTAAGTTTTCCCTACTGCTAGGATGGGAAACCTAGTCTACTGCCAACATCACTTGTTGATGTCGGCAGAGACATAATAGAGCCTTAATACAACCCCTACCAAAACTGTCAAACCTTCCCACAAGTTCCATCATATGGGATATGTGAATGTCAAATTCCTTCTGGTACACCAGGAAAATTGATTTTCTACCCATTTATAATCTAGTTGATGTATTCCCAATCCCAGGTTAGCACCGCTATATCATGTTATCTCCACCCAAATGGCTAAATCTAAAGCAATGTCTTTGCTGCCTTTCAAAAACTATATCACAAGTGGACATAATTTTGTTCTGAACAATGTGACCCTATGGTATCACCCGCTACATACTTCAGTACCATTATTTCAGGTTGTTACAGCAGCTAATCCCTAGAACTCAGGGACCTCACCTTTTGATAGACCTCCTCTTGCCAATCAGCACCATTCGCGTCCATCGGAACCAAACCTTCCCCAACAAACTGAAAATTCAACACAAAACTGATTAAACACCAAGTCCAAGTCACAAAATTCACACACAAGTTGCTAAATTTGAACCATGATAGTGATTCTAAAATCGTATCCATTGATCTAGCCAATTCAAACGCGCAATTCCTAAATTTCAAGCATGCAAAAATCGAAGCTTTGCAATTCACATACAACCCTAACCCTAACAAAATTCTCAACAATCTGATGAACAAAACTCATGGTGATGAAGATTCACACAAACCCCTAATCGAGTGCTCACAAAAGGACCCAACTCATCAAAATTGACTGCAAAAATTTACCTTTAAAGATTGGAACTTTGATGGTGAAAACTGAAATTCCCAAACTGGGATCAGATTGAAATTGAGGGTCTTAAGTCTGGAAAACGGGTTTTGGATGATGCGTAGGAATCAAGTCAGTTTTGTGAGTACGAAAAACGATGAAGTTCGAATTTAACTGATAGGAAAACCAATATTCGGGTTTGGTTTGGAAGCCATGAAAATCAAAACACAACATGGAATCGAAAACTCCACGAAGTTTGAGGACGATCGGAGAAAGAAAATAAACGATGATGATGGAAATGTTTACACAAAACCAAAACTACTCAGAAGCTTAAATTACAAACAGTGACGATAAGACGATCATAACAATACCGTTTTCTTGGAGGGATTCGAAGATAGAAAATAGCGATCAGCAAGATTGGAGAAGATGAAACTTACTGACTGCTAGTCTTGTTGTTTCTAGTATATGTAGCAGGGGAGACTTGCTCTGTTTCTCCTTATCTTCAGTTTTTCTAGTATGATGTGAACTGTGTGTGTTTTCTTTTGTCTTGATATTGGCTGAGGTAGCATGCACTCACGTCACCTTTGAAAGGTGTGAAACTACGTAAGATTTACGTAAATATCGTAAATTTTACGTGGTCCGATTAGTGGTCACCGTTGGTCAAGGTAGACGATTAGTGGTATGATTGCATTAATTGTTGAGACAAAAGTCACGGTTTGTTGTTAGAATTCTTCTTTTCCATTAGTGTACCTTTGACATTGAAAGCGAGTAGAACTAGCAATTATCTCCTTTTATTGACTTGGATTTTGGAAGGATATTTGGGTTGTGTGAGAGGTTGCTTCTCTTTGTTTATCGAGCAATTAAGACGAAATTCTCTTTGAGGTGATGAAAGACTATGGTGTTGAGGAATTGGGCTAACGAGTATCAAAATGGAGGCTATAGTACCTAGTAGTGTCGGTCGGTCCAATTTTAGGGGTGTTAGAGGTTTTGCTTCTCTTTGGATTTGTATGACCTGCTCTAGTTCCCTTTGCCGATGAAGTTGCATATCCTCCAATGTTATAACAGCAGCTACTAGCATTCGCGATAAAGCCAGAATATGATCTCTACTCTCTACCCAGATGGCCAAACCCAAGGCAATGCCTTCAATTTCCTTTTCAAAACTATACATCAGTACTGAACAGCATTTCCTTGTGAACTATGTCCCATCATCCAAGAGTGGTTCATCTTCAATGCATACAGCTAGCAAACAATGACCTTGAAGGCATTTAGGTACACAGAATAAACCAACACATAAATAGTCCTGAAAAGAAATATCACAATTAAAAAAAGTTCTCGCGGAGAAATATCACAACAAGCTTAGAGCTACAGAATCACAAAGAACAGATAGTAGGTAGGGGAGAACAAAGCCTGATTAAATCCAATAGCCTTCCCCAAAAAGAGCAGCACCGAATAGAATGATGAGAAAGATGAGACAGATGAAATAAATAAAATGCAGCCGCTGCTTTGCTTGCTGCTGTAGCTGCTGTATCTGCTGCTGTTGCTTTTCTTGAAGCATCTGCAGTTTCTGCATCCATTGCTGCTGCATCTGTAGCTGTTGATACAGTTGCTTGAGGTTCACAGAGGAAGTTTCTTGCTTCTGACGCTGGTTATCAAGCATACCGGAGTTTGACTTGAGGGAATCAGTGCTTTCCTGCAGCATATTACTCCCACTCTTTGATGATGACAAGTGATTCATGTTCATGTCATTAACAACACTGATTTGGTGAAGCTGGGGTTCCAACTGTCCAGGCAGCAGCTGCTGTAGCTCTTGCTGTTGTTGTTGTTGAAATATCTGCTGCTTCTGCATCAACTGCTGCTGCTGCATCTGTCGTTGTTGATATTGTTGCTTGAGTTGATTCTGATACAATTGCTGTTCCTGCTGTTTCAGATGTTGGCCATGAAGCATACCAGAATTTGACTGAAGGGGATTAATGTTGCTCTGCAGCATGTTAATCCCGTTCTGTGATGATAAGGCATTCATGTTAGCTTGTTGGGGAGCACTGACAGGAGTCTGTTGGATAGAGCCCACAGGGACCTGCTGCAGTGAGTTCAGTGCGGTTCCTTGTCCTGGATCCATATTGGAACTTGGCTGCAACGGATTCATCATGTTTTGCTGTGCTGTTGAAACCCCAGATAAAGAAGACATAGAATTTTGCTGCAAGCCCGTCATATTGTTCTGCTGCATTGTTGGCACAGAACCTTGCAAGTTCAGGGATTGCAATTGTGGGTTCATCTGATTTTCATGAGATTGCACTTGAGTAATCTGGGATTGTGACTGCTGCATGGACTGCATATGCGGTGGGGGGAGCTGCCCTGGCGGCAGAGAAGAAACAGGCTTCCTGGGTCTATTTGTATTAATAAAATTTATTATCTGCTTCTCGTATAAACCCAACTTCTCCTTCAAACCAGGTGTTATGCTAGTTTTGGAAATTTGTAAGACTGTTATCAGGCGCTCCAGCATGGTCTTAAACATCTTCAGCTTCTCAAGCTGATCTGACTTTGGCTGTTGTGGAAGGGAGTCGTGCTAGCAAAGAGAAAGAAGAGTGGTAAGCCAAAGACCTTGTACCCACTAATGTCAGCATTTTGATAATAATGCCATGTACAAAGGCATTATTATCAGCTGCTTAAAGAGTAAAAAATACCAAGAAGGAAAATGGGAAGACATACCTGATGAAGTTTAGTAGCAAGTTTTTGGTACATTTCACTTAGTTCAGGGTAGTACATCTCCTTCATGACTTTGATCTGCAAATCAAACCGGGGAATATAATTAAAAAGTTTTCTGTTGTATCAGAACAATGTATCCCCATGGTATCACCCACTACATAGTGATTT
Source organism: Rosa lucieae (assembly GCA_024704745.1). Classification (NCBI taxonomy): domain Eukaryota; kingdom Viridiplantae; phylum Streptophyta; class Magnoliopsida; order Rosales; family Rosaceae; genus Rosa; species Rosa lucieae. Next base: position 80,549,147 of record CM045496.1, on the reverse strand, counting down.
CTTTTACAACCATGTATGTTTAAATACTAACACTTCAGTAACACTATCTCAGCTTGTCATTGCAGCTAGTTACATCCTAATATGCCTGCAGATAATCCCTACAAGTCAGGAACCTCACCTTTTGATAGCCCTCCTCTTGCCAATCAGCTCCATTTGTATTCCCAGTCTGGACTGTGGAATCCAAATATGCTACACATTTTTTTATGTAGAAATAGATGTTAGTTTTGCATAAACACCATAAGAAGTTTGCTATGAGGATAATGTTTGAGATGAAGCATTACTTGAAGAACACTGGTCAAATATACTTTTTGACTTTTTGTCAAAAGGAAAAAAAAGCATCCCACACAACATGAAAATGATGAAATGACTAGGCACACACTGGAAGCTCCACAGTCTAAAAGAAAACAGGGTATTCACTAGATAGTGAAGCCATTGGCAACAATGTGCATATAAAGACAATCATACCGTTGAAGCAACAGAAGGATTAAGCTTCACTGAAAACTCTTGATCAATAATAGAATTACTAACCATAATCTCACACAACCAAGTTGGCTTAGTCCTAGTTACGAGATAAGTTCAATAACTATTTTTTGTTTTAAAAGATATATTAAACTTTTTAAAATAAATTCAGAGCTAATTATCAAGAGAAAAGGAATAAAGAATAAGTGAAACTGTTGTATTTGTTAACAGTACAAACCTATTAATTGTCATCAACAAACTAACATGAAAATAAGAAAGTGAAGGAGAAAAGAAAGTTATAGGAAGTGAGAGGTCTACGAACCTATTAATTGTTGCTGTGGGGGCAATATTTGCTGTTGTGGCCCGGAGGTAGGAGGTAGTGCAGATGATAAGCCAGCAGAATTTTGAACTCCAGCAGGTGGAATGTTACTTTGAATGTTCTCTGATAAGAGTTGTCCTTGACTGGTGACTTGAGGTTGCATACCAGAAGACCCTACTCAATAGTCAAGTAAAATAAAAGTTATAAACACCTAATAGAAAAAGGTATTAAAATAAAAATTAAAAAAGGAAAACAATAAGATTGGGGTTGCATGAATTACTAGCATATATTTCATAGGTATTACCAGCAGAGTTGGATTGTAAAGAATTGGCCATTGTGTTCTGAGACTTGGTCTCCAAGAGAGCATCTTTAGAGAAATTTTCGATAGATAATCTGACTAAAACCGAGATCGAAACAGAAGTTAGATCACATTGGTACCTAGACACCAACAAACAATAGATATCTAAGTCACTACATACAGAATATGTACCTGACTTGGGGCAGCAACATAAATCTTTTCCTCAAACCTAACAGCAATTTTCTTGAGTTCATCTTCGCCAGAGTAAGGAATATGCCTCTTCAATATATCCGTTCTTCACATGCAACAAATTCAAAAGCCATTATTAACATACACCAAAAGCGAATTCAAGATGAAGCCACCAATGCACTTTAATTTCAGCATACTAACAACTTATTGACAATTCTTTGCCGCGAATCTGCCTGCAAGTGGCTCCTCCAATCTCCTGCATCCATTGCAGGCTCTCCACCTTGAGGAGGACTCCCATTGTTGTTATCCATCAAACCTAATTAACCAGCCCACCAAAATGTCAAACAAAACAATAGAACATCGAATACCAAGTACAGCGCAAGCCTGCCAAAAAAAGCCAAAATATGCTACACAAGTTGCTAACTTTGATTGATAAAAGTGATTCTTCATTCAGAAAACATATCTATTTAAGCTAAAATCCAATCCCTGAATTCAATTATCCAAAACAAAGCCAGCAATTCACATGGAATCGAAAACCCAACAAAGTTCAAGAACAATCAGAGCAACAAAATTCAAAATTGTACACAAGTTGCTAACTTTGATCGATGAAAATGACTCTTCAGTTTATACAGTTGCTTAAATCAACTCTGCAAAACCAAAGCTGGGAAACCACATAGAATCGAAAAATACAAAAAGTTTGAGGACGATCGGAGCAAGAAAATTAACGGTGATGATGGAAACGTATAGACAAAACCAAAATCGAATAATCTAAAACTTTAGAAGCTTACAAACAGTGACAATAAGACGATCAGCAGAAGGATTGAAAATAACAATACCGTTTTCTTGGAGGGATTTGAAGATAGAAAATGGTTGAAATAGTGATCAGCAAGATTGGAGATGATGAAACTTACCGACTGCTACTCTGCTAGTCTTGTCTGTAGTATATATAGCAGGGGAGACTTGCTAAGAAGTCACATTATTTTCCAAATATTCCATGATTAGCTTAAATATGGTACTAACGTAATATATTTTTACTTTTTAAAGCTTTTTCGGTTTTATTTATATGGTCACGATCTGATGGAGAATTTGTGGCTACACACCTTTAGATTTAGTTTCAATGACTGTGATTCCACTTAAATGTTTTGATCACAGATATTGATAATCCTAGTGTGTTACAAGTTCCCTCATAGTAACCAATTAGACAATATTGAATTAAAGTTCCGCGTCTCGTGTATCTAATTTGAAGAAGGAAAATAAAAAATAAGTAAGTTCGTGGATGTATAAAAATTAACACAATACGAACACGTTTATTATATCTGTATCAATAATAGACATAAACAGTTAAATGTTGTTACACTGTCAACGGTGTTAAGGTGATGAAAGACTATGGTGTTGAGGAATTGGACTAACGAGTAAGAAAATGGAGGCTATAGTACCTAGTACCGTCGGCCGGTTCAATTTTAGGGGTGTGAGAGGTTTTGCTTGTCTTTGGATTTGTATGACCTGCTCTACTTCCATTTGCCGATGAAGTTGCATACCCTCCAATGTTATAACAGCAGCTACTAGCATTCGCAATAAAGCCAGAATATGATCTCTACTCTCTACCCAAATGGCCAAACCCAAGGCAATGCCTTCAATTTCCTTTTCAAAACTATATGTCACAACTAAATGGCATTTCCTTGTGAACTATGTCCTATGTTATCATCCAAGAGGGGTTCATATGCAATGCTTACAGCTAGCAAATAACTGACCATGAAGGCATTTAGGTAGAACATACAAATAGTTCTGAAAAGAAATATCACAATTAAAAGAAGTTCTCGCAGAGAAATATCATATCACAACAAGCTTAGAGCTACAGAATTACAAAGAGCAGATGGTAGGTACGGGAGAACAAAGCCTGATTAAATCCAATAGCCTTTCCCGAAAACAGCAGCAATGTATAGAATAACGAGAAAGATGAGATAGATGAAATAAATAAGATGCAGCCGCTGCTTTGCTTGTTGCTGTATCTGCTGCTGTTGCTTTTCTTGAAGCATCTGCGGTTTCTGCATCCATTGCTGCTGCATCTGTAGCTGTGGATACAGTTGCTTGAAGTTCACAGAGAAAGTTTCTTGCTTCTGACACTGGTTATCAACCATACCAGAATTTGACTTGAGGGAATCAATGCTTCCCTGCAGCATATCACTCCCACTCTGTGATGATGACAAGGGATTCATGTTCATGTCGTTAACAACACTGATTTGGTGAAGCTGGGGCTCCAACTGTCCAGGCAGCAGCTGCTGTTGTTGTTGAAATATCTGCTGCTGCTGCTTCTGCATCAACTGCTCCTGCGGCTGTCGCTGTTCATTCAGTTTTTTGAGTATAATCTGTTTCAATTGCTGTCCCTGTTGCAGATATCGGTTATGAAGAAAATCAGAATTTGACTGAAGGGGATTAATGTTTGCTTGCAGCATGTTAATCCCACTCTGTGATGACAAGGCATTCTTGTTAGCTTGTTGGGGACCACTGACACAGATTTCTTGGATAGCACTAACAGGGACCTGCTGTGATGAGTACAGTGGGTTTCCTTGTCCTGGATCTGTGTTGGAACTTGATTGCAATGGATTCATCGGGTTCTGCTGTGCAGTTGAAACCCCTGACAAAGAAGACACATAGTTTTGCTGCAAGCCTGTCACGTTGTTCTGCTGCATTGTTGCCACAGATCCTTGTAAGTTCATCGAATGCAGTTGGGGACTCATATGATTTTCATGAGATTGCACTTGAGTAATTTGGGATTGGGAGCGCTCTATGGAGTGCAAATGAGGTGAAGGGAGGTGCCCTTGTTGCAGAGAAGAATCAAGCTTCTTGGGTCTATTTGTATTAATGAAAGCTATTATCTGCTTCTCGTATAAACCCAACTTCCACTTCAAAACAGGTGAAATGTTACTTTTGGAAACCTGTAACACTGTTATGAGGTGCTCCAGCATGGTCTTAAGCATTTTCAGCTTCTCAAGCTGATACGACTTAGGCTGTTGTGGCAAAGATTCGAGCTAGCAAACAGAAAGAAGAGTGGTAAGCCAACAAAAAAAAGAAAGTAACAAGATTTTGTTGCCACCAAGGTTAGCATTTCAATCATAATGCCATGTAAACTGGCTACATGGTTTTAGTAAATAAGGAGATAAGAGGAATCTATCAAAATACCACCACCACCACCATAACCTTGAAGGAAAGGCTACTTAAGAAGTAAAGATTAGCAATAAACTACATGAGGACAAATGTGATATCATACCTGCTGAAGTTTAGTAGCATTTTTCTGGTATATCTCTCTTAGTGTGGTTAGGTATGTCTCCTTCATGACTTTTATCTGCAAATCAAAGCGAGGAATATAATTAGAAAGTTATCTGTTGTATTGGAACAATGTGTCCCCATGGTATCATCTGCTATACAGTGTTTCCAACTACAACAATGTATACTTATTTGTTAATATTTCGATCAAATTATGTCAGGTTGTCACAACAGCTAATTACATCTGAATATAATGTGGATAGTCCCTACAAGTCGGGCACCTCACCTTTTGATAGACCTCCTCTTGCCAATCAGCTCCATTTTTATCTTGAATCTGGGCCGTGGAATCCAGAGATGCTATGCAATATATAGAAATAGACGTTAACTTTGCATAAAGACCATAAGAAATTTGATATGAAGGTATTATTTAATAAAGCATTACTTGCAGAACATAGGTCAAATATGTTTTTGGTTAAAAAAAAAAAACATTTCACAAAACATGAAATGACTGAGCGCACAGTGGAAGCTCCACAGGCTAAAACAAAACAGCATATGCATGAGATTTTTGATAGTAAGCCATGGGTACCCATACCCTTGAAGCAGCATAAGGATAAATCTTCCCTAAACAAAACATGAAATGACTGAGCGCACAGTGGAAGCTCCACAGGCTAAAAGAAAACAGCGTATGCATTAGATTTTTGATAGTAAGCCATGGGTAACCATACCCTTGAAGCAGCATAAGGATAAAGCTTCACTAAAAACTCTGATCTATTAACTTATTCTAACTCGAGAATTAATAACCATAATGTCACACAACCAAAAGGATGAAAGCTAGTTCATATTAAACATACGTCCAAGTTGGCTAGTCTCAGTTATGACATAAGTTTCACAACTATTTTTGCTTCAAAAATATTCCATGATTACTTTTTTACATGAATCCCAAAGCTAATGATCAGGAGAGAAGGAGTCAAAAATATGCAAAACTGTTGTATTATAATTATTAACATTAGTTATCAAATACCTAATATGAAAATAAGAAAGTAAAGGAGAAAAGAAAGTTATAGGAATTGACTGGTTTATAAACCTGTTAACTGTTGCTGTTGATGCTGTGGCGGCAATATTTGTTGTTGTGGCATTGCTGTTTGCTGAAGCATGGGTTGTGCCAGCTGGGAAATAGCTAATTGTTGATTCTGCTGAAGCCTACAGAGAAAAGATTCCACTGCAGAAGATGCTGATTGCACATGAGATTGCTGAGAAGATGACAATGGTGTTTTTTGTAATAGCATCTGCTGCTGCTCTTGTTGCTGTTGGATATTTCGGATAAGTTCTTGTTGTATCTGTTGCTGAAAAATCCGCTGCTGTTGCTGTTGAGGAACTACCTGTTGCTGTCCTTGCATTTGCCTATGATAATTAGTCAATAAGTCTAGACTGAAGGCAGGAGGTAAAGCGGAAGATGAGTCCGACATGAAGCTCGGAATATTAATGTTGGGGGCTGTTGAAGTTGAACCAAACCTTGCACTTTTTTCAGCAGCCAATGCATCACAGAAAGCTCTATGAGTTATGAAGCTATCATTCCTATTTTGGAAAAAATTCACTCAGTCATACAACATTAAATTCAGGTATTGCGTGCATTTAATGTATATTCTCCATCAATCAAAATTAATCTTAAACTAGGGAATTTAACATTTATTGCAAGAAGAATAAGAAATTAACATTAAATTATCGTCTCACTCACACAGAAGAACTTATGACATGAGTGGTTCAGAGAATAGTATTTTTTTCGAAATGGGAAAGAGAGGGGGTTACCTGGAAAAGAGTGTGCCACAGTCACATCTATACTCACTAGCCCCGCAAATCTTGCTATGAGCCTTCCAATCTGACTGGACTGCGTCCTTCTTCGAGGGAACTAGACCGCAGATAGGAAATAGTTCAAATGATGAACTAGAAATGTTCACGTCCTGTGGAGAAGGTAACGCAGATGATAAGCTGGCAGGCATATTTCTACGAGGGGCAGGGGGTAGCGCAGATAATAAGGCAGACGTATTTAGTGCCGGGGTAGGAGCTAGTACAGATGATAAGCTGAGCCCAGAGGTAGGGGGTAGTGCAGATGATAAGCCAGCAGAATTTTGAACTCCAGCAAGTGGAATGTTACTTTGAATGTTCTCTGATAAGAGTTGTCCTTGATTGGTGACTTGAGGTTGCATACCAGAAGACCCTACTCAATACTCAAGTACAATAAAAGTTAAAAACACATAAATGACATAATAGAAAAAGGTATAAAAATAAAAAATTAAATAAGGGAAACAATAAGATGGAGTTGCATGAATTACTAGCATATGTTTCATAGCTATTACCAGCACAGTTGGATTGTAAAGAATTGGCCATTTTGGTCTGAGACTTGGCCTCCATAGTGAGCATCTTCAGAGAAATTTTCCGTAGATAATCTGACTACAAACCGAGATCAAATCAAAAGTTAGATCTTATTGCTACCTGCACACCAACAAACAATAGATATCTAAGTCACTATATAGTCTGTAGTACCTGACTTGTGGCAGCAGTATAAATCTTTTCCTCGAACCTAACAGCAATTTTCTTTAGCTCATGCAATCCCTCTTGACCGGAGAAAGGAAGATGCCTCTTCAATGTATCCATTCTTCATATGCAACAAATTCAAAAGCTATTAATAACATGCAACAAAAGCGAATTCAAGATGAACACACCAATGCACTTGAAATTTCAGCATACTAACATCTTATTGACAATTCTTTGCCGCGAATCCGCCTGCAGTCTGTTCCTCCAATCTCCTGCATCCATTGCAGGCTCTCCACCGTTAGGAGGACTCCCATCGTTGTTATCCATGAACCTTACCATTGCCAACCACCAAAATGTCAAACAAATCAATAGCAAATTCAATGAAAGCCTGATACACAAGTTGCTAAATTTTTCCTAACACAAGTTCATAAATTCAATTACGCAAAATCAAAGCCTGCAATTCACTGGGAATTGAAAACCCAACAAAGTTCATGGACAATCCAAGCAAGAAAAGCACACACAAGTTGCTAACTTTGATGGATCATAGATGATTTTGATTCTGAAAACTTATCCATTTGATCTAAACTTTAATGGATCATAAACAAGTTGCTAGCTTTTATGGATCATAGTGATTTATGATATGTTTTCACTTGATCTAAACTTTAAGCAGGATCTCAACATACAATTCCTGAATTCAACTCCGCAAAAACAAGGCTTGCAACTCACATACAATCGCAAACCCAACAAATATGGAGGAAAAACTGAGCAGGAAAAGTTGACAACTTTGATCGATGACAGTGATTCTTGATACACACACTGTGTCCATTTAAGCTAACATTTTAAGCAGAATTTTGGTCAAACATATAGTTCCTGAATTCAACTACGCAGAACCAAAGCTTGTAAATACAATCGAAAACTCCACCACGTGTGAGAACAACCGGAGCAAGAAAATTAACGATGGTGAAACCAAAACCGAATACTTTAAGAGGATTACCGTTTAGTTCGAGGAAATGAAGATAGTGATCAGGAAAGTGGACAAGACACGGAAGTTACTGAATGCTCTGTGTGTAGGAATCAACGAGGGTCTTGTTTGTAGTATATATATAGAAGCTTGCTCAGGTCAACTCGCTCACGTCAACAAGCACAGACGCTTTTGTTCACGTCCACAAGCACAGACTTGCTCTGTATTTTCCTTCGTTTTCAGCTTTTCCAGTTTTGGGAGTGTAATATTGCCATATGAGGACTTTGAGTGCGTTTCTCTGTCAGCCTCTTTTAACTTTTAGTGAATAATTTGGACCACTAAAAAGGAAATTATTTTAGCCTAAATTAGTGATATCGTAAAAGTTTTCAGGCTCCACTAATTATTATTGGGGTCGGTTTAATGAAAGTATGTTGGGCTGCAAGTGTAGCGGATGTTACAGGGCTTTTTCTTGGTAATAGGAGATCTTTAGTTCGAACCCTAGCTTGTGAAAAACATCCCTTGAGGAGAGATCATACTCATGTTACTCTCGGCCCCGGAGCGATAGTTTACTCGGCCACCATTTTATGTAACAAAAAAAGAGAAAGTTTTTAGGCTCAATCAATGGTCATCGTTGATCAGATGGACGATGGGTGGCATGACTTGTTTAGACGAAGGTACTAAGTCTTCTCTTTTTGATATTCTAAATATACTAAAGCCCGTGGCACTGTTCATAAGGCATGAAAAGACAGTTTTGCCCTTTGTTTTTCGTGATTTACTGTTTGCCAATACCACTGTTCATATGAAAATATGGTTTTGCCCCTGACTTTTGATTGAAATTACAATCTTGCAATATCCTTTCATTTTTTTTTTAAGGGTGAACTATTCTGTTTTGTATTTGTAAAAAAATCATGAAAAAAATTTATTTTTTGTTATATCCCATTTGTTGCTAATCTATTATTAATAAAAAAATAAATTTTAGAAGTAGCGCCAATGTTTCTTAAATTGCGAGTATTCATCTATTACATGGAATACCACCTAGGAGTGTTGGTTATCAAACTCATGACTATGACCTTCACACTGTTAATCTTACAAATAACTAACTGACCACAACTCACATGTATCCAGATTTTAGTGAATACAGTCAGGCTCTATTCAAATCGATTGTACCTCCATTCACTATTTCTTAAGTTCGTGCCATAAACTTAAAATAGTTTATGTTAATTTGATTGCCCTGCTCCGGAGTCTCCTTTAATGACGAAGTCGAAAGCTTGTTCATCAAGTTGTTAGCATAGCCCAAGTCCAAGACTGCTTTCAATATTTTGTAGAAAATAATATGGGTGTCGTTTTCACACGTCAATTGCTTTGCTTTGATGCTTTAAACCTAATAAAAATGACAAGGAAAGTGAAGTTTGTATAAAACTATGTCCAGACTTGCTCATTTAACCAAACTTTTGTGCCACGATCTATACCTCTTCTCATCCTTTTCTGAGTGTAGTTATGTAACTCTGCCACAATTTCTTCAGAGATTTTCTTTTTCTTATATATGTACTTGCACGTTGATTTTCTTTCTCATCATTTTCCTTTTTCTTATAGAGTTTGATAACAAGTCTTGCTGAACATTCCAAAATCACAATAGATAGGGCAATTACAATTCACGCAAGTCTATCCCTATAGTGTGCGTGCACGTGCTCATCCTATTCCGTACGCAGCAAGAAATCTGCCCTTTGCATTATAAAACTCGGTTCGTCCTAGTGCTGTTGGATTCTTGTATCAGTTACACCAGAAAATAATTTCTAAAACTTTCCATGAGACTTTGCTTATGAATAAACTTATCAAGAGAAAACTGTACGTGCTGTAGAAAAACCAAATAAACAAAACATCAAAATATGCTATCGGGGATTCATTTGATTTTCATGAGATTGCACTAACGTGAGATTGTTGCTCCTGTATGGAGTGCATATGAGGTGGAGGGAGCTACAGGCTACCTGAGTCTATTTGTATTAACAAAATTTATTATCTGCTTCTCGTACGAAACCAATTTCTCCTTCAAACCAAGTGAAATGTCAGTTTTGGAATAGTGTAAAAAATGTTATGAGGCGCTCCAGCATGTTCTCATCCTGCTAGCAAACAGAAAGAACAGCGAAAAGAGTGAGGCAAAGAAGACCCTTATAACCAGTGATGTTGGAATTGTGGTAACAATGCCAGATATCAGGAGACATATGTCACATGAGGAAAATATGATTACATACCGGCCAGCTGAAGTTTAGTAGCTATCTTCCAGTACGTTTCACTTAGTTCGGGAAAGTATAACTGCTTCATGTCTTTGATCTACAAATCAAAGTGCGCAAGACAAGCATGATTAGAGAAAAATTTGTTGCATCTCTAAAAGAGTGGTCTATTAATGATTAGTATCTCTTTGTTTCTAGCTTGCTCATTATTTCAATGACCTATTAAAGATAGAGTTTGATACTTGACAGTGCCAAGAGAAAAAGAACTTGTCCACATGACCATGCATCCGGAAAGCATAAATTCAAGAGTTATAGCAATCCCACCAAGACCCAAACCTCTCTTCAACCTTTTTGCATCTGAAAATGTGAATTCAATTTCTTTTCTTTTGAAAAGAACAGAGAGATTGATTTTCTACTCACAAATAACATGGCGAATTCCAAAGTTTTCTCATCTTTTCTGGTAATTATGCATGCCTATGTTATTACAGCCTTGACCTGTTATAACAGCAGCTACTAGCATCTGCATGTAATCTCCATTCTATTCCCAAATGGCCAGGCACAAAGCAATGCCTTCCATATCCTTTTCATACCTATATCAAAACTGACTGACATTTTCTAGTGAACAATGCCTTCCTATATATGTTATCATTTCTTCTACTACTAAACAGTATTGAGTGTACTCATATTCAGACACAAAAAAGCAATGTATTAGTTCTTATATTTTAATACTTAATTCAGAACCATTATCTCATGTTGTTACAGCAACTAATAAACTCCCAATAAGCTTGTGTAAAATCCCTACAGCATACAGATTAATGGTCTAAACCCCAAAGCTGAGCATTCAATTTCTTTATGATCTTATATCATATGTAAATCCCATTTAATGAGCAAACATGGTTAGGAACATCACCTTTTGATAGGCCTCTTCTCTGTATGTCCAGTTGGGGCAGAGGAATCTAGAAATGCTACACAGTATAAAAAAAGAACTATCAGGTGAGTATTTCCACAAACTTTTGATATGAGAAAACAATCAAAGAAAATAACAAAAAATGGCAACATAGATTAGGCTCAATGACAAGAAACGAAAATAAAATTTCACAAAATTGTAGAAACAAAATGGTAGCACAATAAGAATTCACAAATTAAAAAAGAAGGTTCCTTATATTTCACAACCAGATAAGTTCAAATAATGATGATGATGATGTTGATCAGAACTCAATATGACAAAACAGGCTCAAATAAAAGGTAAAGCAGATCCTATGATGAACTAGACATATTCATGTCCTGTGGAGAATGTAACGCAGATGATAAGCTGGCAGGCATATTTCTACCAGGGGCAGGGGGTAGTGCAGATAGTAAGACAGACGTATTTAGTGCCGGGGTAGGAGCTAGTACAGATGATAAGCCGGGCCCAGAGGTAGGGGTTAGTGCAGATGATAAGTCAGCAGAATTTTGAACTCCAGCAGGCGGAATGTTACTTTGAATGTTCTCTGATAAGAGTTGTCCTTGATTGGTGACTTGAGGTTGCATACCAGAAGACAGTACTCAGTACTCAAGTAATATAAAAGTTATATACACATAATAGAAAAAGGTATAAAAATTAAAATGAAAAAATAAAAAACAATAAGATGGAGTTGCATGAATTACTATCATATGTTTCATAGGTATTACCAGCAGAGTTGGATTGTAAAGAATTGGCCATTGTGTTCTGAGACTTGGTCTCCATAGTGATCATCTTCAGAGAAATTTTCCGTAGATAATCTGTCTACAAACCGAGATCAGAACAAAAGTTAGATCATATTGCTACCTACAGACCAAAAAACAATAGCTATCCAAGTCACTATATAAACAATAGATATCTAAGTAACTATATACAGACTATGTACCTGACTTGTGGCAGCACCATAAATCTTTTCCTCAAATCTAACAGCAATTTTCTTGAGTTCGTCCAATCCCTCTTGACTGGAGAAAGGAAGATGCCTCTTCAATGTATCCATCCTTCACATGCAACAAATTCAAAACCATTCTTAACATACAACAAAAGCGAATTCAAGATGAAGACACCAATGCAGTCTAATTTCAGCATACTAACAGCTTATTGACAATTCTTTGCCGCAAATCCGCCGGCAATTGGCTCCTCCAGTCTCCTGCATCCATTGCAGGCTCTCCACCTTGAGGGGGACTCCCATCGTTGTACTTCATGAACCTTACCAACCACCAAAATGTCAAACAAAACAATACACATTCAATAGCAAGTTAAATGAAAGCCTGATACACAAGTTGCTAAACTTTTCCCAACATAAGTTTGTAAATTCAATTATGCAAAATCAACCTGAAATTCACATGGAATCGAAAACTCAACAATGTTCATGGACAATCCAAGCAAGAAAATTATACACAAGTTGCTAACTTTGATGGATCATAGAGATTTTTTATTCTGGAAACTTATCCATTTGCTCTTATGTTGTTACAGCAACTAATAAACTCCCAATAAGCTTGTATAAAATCCCTACAGCCTACAGATTAATGGTCCAAACTCCAAAGCTGAGCCTTCAATTTCTTTATGATCTTATATCATATGTAAATCCCATTTAACGAGCAAACATGGTCAGGAACATCACCTTTCGATAGGCCTCTTGTCTGTATGTCCAGTCAGGGCAGGTGAATCTAGAGATGCTACACAGTATAAAAAAAACTATGAGGTGAGTATTTCCACAAACTTTTTATATGAGAAAACAATCAAAGAAAATGACAAAAAATGGCTACATAGATTAGGCTCAATGGCAAGAAACGAAAATAAAATTTTGACAAACTTGTGGAAACAAAGTGGTAGCACAATAAGAATTCACCAATTAAAAAAGAAGGCTCCTTATATTTCACGACCAGGTAAGTTCAAATACCGATGATGATGATGTTGATCAGAACTCAAAACAGGCCCAAATAAAAAGCAATGCAGATAGTAAATAGTTCAAATGATGAACTAGACATATTCATGTCCTGTGGAGAAGGTAACACAGATGATAAGCTGGCAGGCATATTTCTACCAGGGCAGGGGGTAGTGCAGATAGTAAGGCAGACGTAATTAGTGCCGGGGTAGGAGATAGTACAGATGATAAGCCGGGCCCAGAGGTAGGGGGTAGTGCAGATGATAAGCCAGCAGAATTTTGAACTCCAGTAGGCGGAATGTTACTTTGAATGTTCTCTGATAAGAGTTGTCCTTGATTGGTGACTTGAGGTTGCATACCAGAAGACCGTACTCAATACTCGAGTAATATAAAAGTTATAAACACAGAATAGAAAAAGGTATAAAAATTAAAATGAAAAAAATAAAAAACAATAAGATGGAGTTGCATGAATTACTATCATATGTTTCATAGGTATTACCAGCAGAGTTGGATTGTAAAGAATCGGCCATTGTTTTCTGAGACCTGGTCTCCATAGTGAGCATCTTCAGAGAAATTTTCCGTAGATAATCTGACTACAAACCGAGATCGAATCAAAAGTTATATCATATTGCTACCTGCACACCAACAAACAATAGATATCTAAGTCACTATATAGTCTGTAGTACCTGACTTGTGGCAGCAGTATAAATCTTTTCCTCAAACGTAACAGCAATTTTCTTGAGTTCGTTCAACCCCTCTTGACTGGAGAAAGGAAGATGCCTCTTCAATAGATCCATACTTCAAATGCAACAAATTCAAAAGCCATTTTTAACATAGAACAAAAGTGAATTCAAGATGAAGACCCCAATGCAGTCGAAATTCAGCATACTAACAGCTTATTGACAATTCTTTGCCGCGAATCCGCCTGCAATTGGCTCCTCCAATCTCCTGCATCCATTACAGGCTCTCCACCTTGAGGAGGACTCCCATCGTTGTACTTCATGAACCTTACCAACCACCAAAAATGTGAAACAAAACAATAGACATTCAATAGCAAGTTCAATGAAAGCCTGATACACAAGTTGCTAAACTTTCCCAACATAAGTTTCTAAATTCAATTACGCAAAATCAAAGCCTGAAATTCACCAGGAATCAAAAACCCAACAAAGGTCATGGACAATCCAAGCAAGAAAATCATACACACTTTGCTAACTTTGATGGATCTCTATTGATTCTGAAAACTTATCCATTTGATCTCATGTTGTTACGGCTACTAACAAACTCCCAATAAACTTGTATAAAATCTCTACAGCCTACAGATTAATGGTCTAAACTCCAAAGCTGAGCCTTCAATTTCTTTATGATCTTATATCATATGTAAATCCCATTTAATGAGCAAACATGGTCAGGAACATCACCTTTTGATAGGCCTCTTGTCTGTATGTCCAGTCAGGGCAGGCGAATCTAGAGATGCTACACGGTACAAAAAACGAACTACAGGTGAGTATTTCCACAAACTTTTGATATGAGAAAAATGTTTATTAACAATCGAAGAAAATAACAAAAAATGGCTACGTAGATTAGGCTCAATGGCAAGAAACGAATACAAAATTTTCACAAAGTTGTAGAAACAAAATGGCAGCACAATAAGAATTCACAAATTAAAAAAGGAGGCTCCTCATATTTCACAAACAGATAAGTTCAAATAATGATGATGATGATGATGTTGATCAGAACTCAATATGACAAACAGGCCCAAATAAAAAAGTAAGACAGCGATTGGAAAAGAACAACTGCAGAGCAATATACTTGATGATGTCTCCGGAAGGGCTGTATGTGATTGATATAACTGGTTTTGCAGCTCCATTGTATTTGGTGGTTGAATTATGGCTGCAGATACCTGACCTGATGCTTCGTGCCTTTGCTGCATATCTTGCAGTAGTGGGATTAACTGTTGTTGCATGCTCAACTGTCGTTGTTGTATATGTATAAGCTGAGATTGAATATTTGAAAGATATTGTTGCTGTGATGGATGAGGTTGAGACTGCTGTCCTTGAGTAGGTATTAAGTTAGATGCACTCTGATCTTGTTGCTCCACCTTAGGTTGTTGCAGCAGGTGTGCATTGTGCATATCAGGTGGGGGAAGATGTAGAGAAGAAACAGTCTTCCTAGGTCTATTTGTATTAATGAAATTTATGATCTGCTTCTCGTATAAACCCAACTTCTCCTTCAAACCAGGTGAAATATTACTTTTGGAAACCTGTAAGACTGTTATGAGGTGCTCCAACATGGTCCTAAACACTTTCAGCTTCTCAAGCTTATCTGGATTTGACTGTGGCGGAAAAGACTCGTACTAGCAAACATAAAGAACAGCAGAGGAGAGTAAGACACATAACAGCAGCCGAAAAAAGTAGCAAAACCTTGTAGCCAGCTAAGTATTCTGATAACAATGCCATGTACACAGGCTACATGGCTTTGGTGATTGAAAAGGAGAACTATTCATTGGGAGGAATCTATGACAGATTGCCTCTACCATAACCTTGAAGAGAAAGACTGCTTGATGACTAAAACCTAGCAAGAAATTACATGAGAAAAATTGAGATGATATACCTCCTGGAGTTTATTATCAATTTTCTGAAACATTTCACTTAATTCAGGCAAGTAAGTCTCCTTCATGACTTGGATCTGCAAATCAAAGTGAACAAGACAAAGATGGTTAAAAAGATATCTGTTGCGCCTACGTGCTTTCACAGACTAGTACCATAAGCTTCTTTTTTGTTCTTACTGATTATTTCACTGAACCCATGCTCAATGTTTGAAGTACAGTGCCAAAAGAAAAGATTTTGTCGATGCAACCACACAACTATTCCTAGTTCAGTATCAATATCAAGTTTTGCTCCTGCAGCTACTGACAGGGCCTTATACAATCTCAACCAAACCTGCGAAATCTTCCTTCCATGTCTGTTTCTATTTTCTGACAACGATATAAAAATGGAATTTCTTCCAATAAATAAGCATCCCTGGGTTGTTACCACTATGTCCTGTTAGTCCAGCAGCTATTAGCATTCCTAATTAATGCCTGAATATAAACACTATTATCCAAATGGCCAAACCCAAAGCAATGCCTTCAATTTCCTTTTCAATCCTATATCACAAATTAAGAACATATGTACAAT
This sequence comes from Rosa lucieae, assembly GCA_024704745.1. Lineage (NCBI taxonomy): Eukaryota > Viridiplantae > Streptophyta > Magnoliopsida > Rosales > Rosaceae > Rosa > Rosa lucieae. Next base: position 80,532,836 of record CM045496.1, on the reverse strand, counting down.
TTATACCAAGAACCCCTAAATAAGGGAACAAACCCCAACACTGAGCCTTCAATTTCTTTATAATCCGCTATCATATACAAATGCCATTTAATGGGAAACAAATTAGGCACATCACCTTTTGATAGACCTCCTCTTGCCAATCAGTGCCACTTGTATCAGTAGTCGGGGATAAGAAATTAAGATATATTACATGATCTACAAAAAAGGACATTAGTAGGTGCACAAAACACACAAAAGTTTTGTAATTACTTGCAGAACATTGATCAAGGAATGCTACCATTTGACTCTTGTTGCTCCATCTTGGGTTGTTGCAGCAGGTGTGCATTGTGCATCTCAGGTGGGGGAAGATGTAGAGAAGAAACAGTCTTCCTGGGTCTATTTGTATTAATGAAATTTATAATCTGCTTCTCGTATATACCCAACTTCTCCTTCAAACCAGGTGAAATGTTACTTTTGGACACCTGTAGGACTGTTATGAGGCGGTCCAGCATGGACTCGAACATTTTCAGCTTCGCAAGAGAATCTGAATTTGGTGGCTGCGGAAGAGACTCGTGCTAGCAAACATAAAAAATCAGAAGAGAAGAATAAGGGAAAGACCAGCATCAAAAGAAGCGAGAATACACTGTAGCCAGCTGTGTTAGCAACTTAGCATTGTTACGACAATGCCATGTACACAGGCTAGCTACATTGCTACAGCACATGAGAAGGTGATCTAATTATCACATGCAATCACCATAACCATAAACTTGAAGAGAACGTCTGCTCAATGGCTTAATTTAACAAAAAATTACTTATGGAAAATGTGATACCCTACCTGCTGAAGTTTATTAGCAATTTTCTGGTACATTTCAGTTAGTTCAGGCAAGTACTTCTCCTTCATGACTATGATCTGTAAAAAGTGAACAAGACAAACATGATTACAAACATATTAGTTGCACTTACTGTACCTACATGCTTTTACAGGCTCGTTTCGTTTCGTACTTCTTGTTCTTTCACTGAACCAATTAGAGTTATATGTTTGATGTTACCAAAAACAGTGCCAAGAGAAAAGAGATCAACTCCCAATGAACCCAAAACTGACCTGCAGTTTCTTCCTAATCTAATACCAAATTTAAATGACAACTATTGAAGAACAAGTCAGACACCTCACCTTTTGATAGACCTCCTCTTGCCAATCACCTCTATTTGTATGTGTTGTGGAATCTAGACAAGAAATTTCTCATGTAGATTAATTAATAGGCGAAAAAAAAAAACACTTGTGGCAGAAAATGATTTAGCAAAGTGGAAGATTTTTCATTTAACAAAAAAAAAATTATGTATTTTTTAACAACATAAACAGTATTATTTGAATTTTGAAATGGAACAGAAAGTAGGGACCTGCATGTTTGCAAGAAAAAAAAACATACTTGTTGAACTCTCCGGAAGGGCTCTTTGAGATTGATACCACTGCTTCTTCTGATCCATTGCATATGAAAAATCGAGGCTTGCGATGAAGACCTTGCAAACTTCCAACAATCTGAGAGGAAGAAGACTTGCGATGAAGTTATATATTTAGAAACTTTGACCAAAACAAATAACATGATTTCCTTTAAAAACGACCGATTAGCTGTTATTTTCTTGAAATTTCCTTCAGCAAATATAGATATATGTATTTAATATTTTCTGATGTGGGTGGGCTGACTTGGCTTAATCCGGAGAAAGCTTTGTAACTTGAGTCAGAGCGCCAAAATATGTATACACGTTTGGTACGCTTGAGCGGGTAACCCAGAAATAACACGCTTTGTTATTTTTATTTTTGTGAATTCCAGGGAATTCTTTTCTTTGAATATAATCTCGGCTCTCCACCCAAATGGCCAAACCCAAAGCAACGCCTCCTTTCCAAACCTATATATCACAACTCACAAGCGAACTGCATTTTCCTCTTCAATGAACACGATGAAGGCACGAATTAGGTAGACTGAATAAACCAACGGCCGAAATAGTCCTCAAAAGAGATATTAAAATTACGTTCAGCTAAAAACACTTGTCCAGTTGTCCCTCTGAAACATCAGGATCAACTTAAAAGCTTATTAAAGGATAGTCAGACAGTACGGTCGGGGAGAACAAGGCCTAAATACATCAATGGCCTATCCCGAAGATTAGAGCACCCATCAGAATGGTGAGAAAGATGAGATAAATGAAATAAATATGACACAGCTGCTGCTTTGCTTGTTGCTCTAGTTGCTGTATCTTTTGCTGTTGCTTTTCTTGAAGCATCTGCGGCTTCTGCATCTGTAGCTGTTGATATGGTTGCTGGGGTTGATGCTTAAACATTTTCTGCTCCTGTTCTTGCTTCAGATGCTGGTTATCAACAATACCAGAGTTTGGCAGAGGAGAAACAATGTTTGCCTGCAGCATATTACTCCCACTCTGTGATGACGAGGCATTCATGTTCGCGTCAACAACTCCGATTTGGTGAAGCTGTGGCATTTGGTGTGTCTGCGACTGTCTAGCCAGCTGCTGTTGCAGTTGTTGATTTATCTGCTGCATCTGCATCAACTGCAGCTGTTGACGCTGTTGATGTAGTAGCTGGATTTGATATTGTTGCTGAAGTTGATTCTGATATTGTTGTTGGTTCTGAAGAATATCGAGTGGAATAACGTTTGGGTGCAATGTGTTAATCCCACTCTGTACATTCATGTTAGCTTGCTGGGGAGCACTGACCGGAGTCTGTTGAATAGAGCCCATAGGGACCTGCTGCTGTGAGTTCTTTATTGTGGCTAACAGCTCTCCAATCGTCTGCGATGGAGTCTTCTTGTTCTGCTGAGCTGTTGAAGACCCTGAGAAAGAAGACACAGAATTTCGGTGCATAAAAACGATAAGAAATTTGCATACGACTGAGGATAAAATTTGAGAGAATGCATTACTTGCAGAACATCGATCAAGAAAGAGGGAAAACCATCCTACAGAGAAAGAGTTTAAAATGCATGTTTTTTTATACAAATTAAAAAAACTAATCACACACTAGAAACTCCACAGGCTAAAAGAAAACAGGGTATACACAAGATTATAGATAATAAAGCCATGGGCAAAAAAAGAGTACATGACAACCAGACCTTCGAAGCAGCAGAAGCATAAAGCTTCACTGAGAATTCTTGATCTCTAAACTAATTGATCAAACTTAAGAATTAATAACCATAAATGTCACACAACCAAAAGGATGAAAGCTACTTCAGATAAAATATAGATACAAGTTGGCTGGTTCCCACAATTACTTTTTTGTTTTGAATAACTTCTTAGTCAATTTCTTTTAGCCATTAGACAACATAAATTTTGAGCTAATCCTGAAGAGTAAAGGAGTAAAGAATACATGAAACTGTTGTATTCACACCATACTCATCAAAACATAATATGAAAACAAGCAAGTGAAGGAGATAAGAAATTTATAGGAACTGAGTGGTCTAGAACCTGTTAACTGTTGCTGTTGGGGCAACATTTGCTGTTGTGGCACTGCTGTTTGCTGAAGCATGGATTGTGAAGAGTGGGGAATAGTTGATTGTTGATTCTGCTGAAGCCTGGGGAGAGATGACTGCAGTGTGGAAGGTCGCATAATAGATGCTGGAGCAGAAGAAAAGCCAGACGGAATAGAGGCAAGTAGTGCAGACAAATTCAGACCCTGTGGAGGAGGCAGTGCATATGATAAGCCAGGAATATTTTGACCAGGGGCAGGGGGTTGGAGGCCATACAGATGATAGTTTCCGGTAGGAGATAGTGCAGATGATAAGCCAACAGAACTTTGAACTCCAGCAGTCAGAATGCTATTCTGAATATTTTGCGGTACAAATTGTTCCCTTGGTTGATAGTTTATGGTAGGAGAAAGTCCAGATGACAACCCAGTATAACTTTGAACTCCAGCAGGCAGAATGTTATTCTGTATGTTCTGTGGTACGAAATGTTGCCTTGTTTGGGACTGATTGGTTGGCAATGACATTGAGACTGATTGTCCTTGATCAGCAACTTGGGGTTGCATGCCAGAAGACCCTACTCAGTAATTATGCAAAATAAACATATAAACGCGAACTGAGACAGAGGTGTTTTTACCTGAATCAAGAAGTCCCTTGCCATTGGATTCTAGAGGATTGGATGTTGTATTCTGTGGCTTGGTCACAACTGTGAGCATCTCCTGAGAAACTTTCCAGAGATAGTCCAACTAGAAATACAGATCAACACAAATTAAAGTTAGATTACAGAAACAAAATATGCTTACATGTAGCATGAAAAATTAATTAGGATCCCAAGATTAAAGTATGTACCTGGCTAGTGGCAGCAGCATAAATCTTTTCCTCCAAACTTACAGCATTTTCCTCGAGTTCATCTAATCCATCTTGACCAGAAATGGGGCGATGCGCCTTCAATGTAGACATTCTTTGCATGCAACACTTAAAAGTTAATGAAGTGCAGCTAGATTTCTTAACAAAAGTGAAATCTAGATGAATAGATCAATATACAACATACTAACATCCTGTTGATAAGTCTTTGCCGCATATCCGTGGGCATTCTGCTCTTCCAATCTCCTGCTTCCACTGAGGGCCGTCCATCTTGAGGAGGAATGCCATTGTTGTTATCCATTAAACCTAACCAACCCAACACCATGTTTGAGCAATGCAAGACAACATTAAATACCAAGTACAACGTGCTGGTCCGAGTCAATAATATCACTCGAATTTAGTGGGAACCGTTCCAGGGAGGTAAAAAAAAAAAAAAAAAAGTTAAATTAAGGAAACCAATCAGCAACAAATACATGTTATATGAACCAATGAAATTGATCCGGACCACCACGTGTACCATGATCCATCCAGACCATAAAATAATTTTTCAGAAATTGAGAAATATCATATACACAAGTTGCTAACTTTGATTGGTCATAGTGATTCTTGATCTATCCACTCCTGAACAATATTAAGCAGGATTTCAATATACAATTACCGAATTCAACTATGCAAAAAAAAGAAAAAGAAAAAAAAGAAACTCACATTCAATCGAAAAAGCAACAAACTTTAAAGATGATCTGAGCCATAAGATTGATTATCATGAAATTGTATATACACAAAACCAAAATTGAATGACCCTAGAAATTAAGGCAGAACCTTCACAAAATTGAGAAGAAAAAAGATTGAAAATTTCATTACCTTTCTCTTTGAGGGATTGTGAAGATGGGAGAAGGGTTTTAAATCAGTGATCAGGAAATTGGAGAAGACGGGAAATCACCGATTCTCGTCTGTAGTGTAATATAGAACAAGCTCGAAGACTGGCTTTGCTCACTGATGTACTAAATGCGTGCGTTTTCCTCGCAACCTGAAAAGTGGAAAGTTCAATGTATGGGTCACCTCAATCATTTTCAAACTCTTAAATGAATGTCCTTTTTTTAATTTATTTAGTTTTTTATTTTTATTTTTTATTAATCATGAACAAAGTCGTTTGACCAAAAAAAAAAAAAATCATGAACAATGTCATTAAGTTTATCAAACCGACGATTAGCGGCGAATCTGAAGCCTCTCAAGTTTGGCGTCGAAGGGTTGCCGGATGACAAAGTTAAGACTAGGTTAAGTTTTGCTAGAAATTAATCGACAAATGCATTAGTTGCTTTTGAGTCGGTGACAACAAAATTTAGGTCGAGAAGTAGTTTTTTGGTTGAGATATGTAACTTTTGGATTCAGATGCTTATTAGTGGCTACATGTTTTGCATCCCCAATCGAGTCTATATCAATCAAGAGAGTTGAAGGGTTGGATTAAGCAATGATAGGTTTATCTTTCATCCTTTCGGAAGTTTGAACACAATGCAGCCAACTCCATTTGTTAGAACAGCTTCCATGCACAACAAATCGACAACGGAGAGCATTACGAACACCCTAGTGGCGGTGGGATTGACGGCTTCAGTGACAGAAAAAATGGCCCTTGTGAGCTAATTGAGTTCCCAATTTTGGGCCAAAACTAGTTGTTGTTTCTACTCACTCTGGGCTTAGTTTTAGTTTCCCTTTGTTGGGTGGCCCTTAAAAGAGGTATGTAACTTTTGGGTTTGGTTTGGGGGTTCAGTACTTTGGAGTAGGAGGTTGTTGGAGCACAAAGAGAAAAGAAGGGAAATTGAAATGCAGAAAGGAAAATAGCTAAAGCATCATTCATTCATAACTTCCCAGAAATGGCTGAGATAACAAAATTTATAGCTAGGTGGCTGCACCAGCAATAGTCTAAACATAACAGCTGTCAAGCATAAGTCTAGGACCACAACTGAAGGTACAAACTGAAAATGGGCTGGTTACAGAATACAAAGAAAATGGGCAAATGGGCTTGCAGTGATAAGGTCGGCTATTGTTGAGGACACCCTCAACAAGTGCCCCCCCCCCCCTAAGATGGTTCATGTCCTCAGGAACTCAGGAAACCGTGCTGCAATAATATGAGCATCCTCCCAGGTTGCATCAGATTTTGGCATGCCAACCCATTGCACCAACCATGTTGTGATGTTGCGGCCTTTCTTGGTTCTGACCCCCATGTCCAGGACCTTGCTTGGTTTCCACAAAATATCACCTTTCTCATCAAAGTGGGGTAGAGTGGAAGAAATGGGAATGCCAGCCCCAATTCTCTTCTTCAGCAAGGAAACATGAAAAACAGGGTGCAATTTGGAATGAGCTGGTAAGGTGAGACGATAAGCAACAGGACCGATCTTGGCATTGATTTGAAATGGACCATAATACCGTGGAGAGAGTTTGTGTGTCGATCGTTTTGCCAACGATTTCTGTCGATATGGATGCAGCTTAAGAAAGACCCAATCCCCAACTTGATATGTTCGATCTGTCCGGCTTTGATCAGCGTACTGTTTCATTCTATTCTGGGCCACACACATGTGGGACTTGAGACTTAATAGAAGCCGATCTCTGTTTTGTAGAGTAGTGTCAACAGCATGGAGTTTCCTGGTGCCAGGGATGTATTTGGACACAGATGGAGGGGACTTACCAAATAAGGCCTGGAAAGGAGTCATTTTTATTGTGGAATGGTATGTGGTGTTGTGCCACCACTGTGCCCAATGCAGGAGGTCCTTCCATGTGCTTGGCTTGTCGAAGACAAAACATCTGAGGTAATGTTCTAATGAACGATTGACAATTTCCGATTGACCGTCAGACTGTGGGTGATAGGCAGAGCTGTGACACAAGTTTGTTCCTTGGAGTTTAAAGAACGATGTCCAGAATTGGCTAAGGAATATGGGGTCTCGATCACTTACTATCCGTTTTGGCATGCCATGAAGCTTGAAGATTTCCTTCAGAAATGTATCAGCTATCTGTGGAGCAGTAAAGGGGTGGGAAACTGGTATGAAGTGTGCAAACTTTGATAACCGATCTACAACTACCATGATCGAGTTGTAACCGTGTGAGTTTGGCAGCCCTTGAACGAAGTCCATTGATATGTCTTCCCACACTTCCTCTGGTACAGGGAGAGGTTGCAGCAAGCCAGGGGGATGGATGGACTCATAATTCTGGCGTTGGCATTGATCAAAAAGCTTAACATCCTTCCTTATTCCGGGCCAGGCAAAATTTCGTGCAAGTCTGGCCAAAGTTCTGAGATACCCAGAATGTCCACCCTGCAGAGAAGCATGAAATTCTTGCAATATCTTGGAGCGCCATTCAGTTGTTGCCGAAACAAAAATGCGATCTTTATACATCAATCTACCATTAACCAAAGAGAAATTCTTCTTGGTTGGAGTACCTGATTCCAATGCTTTGATGATTTGTTGGGACTCCGGATCATGGAGGCAAGCGCTATCGATCAATTGGATGCTGTCAACGATTGGGGCTGACACCGTTTGTATTGCTAGCAGCTCATGTTGTCTCGAAAGTAGATCAGGAACAGTGCTCAAGTGTCCAGGCTTGTATTCAATGGTGTAATTATACCTAGGGGTGGGCGTCCAGACTCGAAAAACCGAAAACCCGACCCGAAAAACCTAAAAAAGCCCGATTCGGTTCAGTTTTGACTTTGAAAATATCGGTTCGGTCTAGAGCCCGACCCGAATATATTTTCTCGGTTCGGTCTCGGGTCTCAAATGTGCAGAGACCGAAAGCCCGATTAGGCCCGATTTTCCTCCTTTGACGGTCTCAGCCTCTGTCTCTCTCAAAAACATCTCAGCCAATCAGCCATTCAACCCTTGTTCTTCCCCAATTTCTGAAAACCCAGCCTCATTATCACCGATTCAACCCTAAACGGCAAACCTGTTAGCAGTTTTGGTTGAAAGCCTGAAACTCCAAACCTGTTATAGACTCCAATCAGCAGCAGAATAGTGAGATCTAGAGATCTGGGCACCTCTTCAGTCTTCACCCAAGTCCTCTGGGTCAACCCTGCCCAATCCTCACTCCTCCTAACCGAGCCCCTCTTCACTCTCCCCTCTATCCAACCCGCCGTCGACGAATTGCATAATGGGGATTGAGGAGGAAGGGAGAAAAAAAATATAAAAAAAAGAATGTATGAATGGAACTGCAGAAGAAGAAGAAGAATAAGAAGTGTAAAAGAAGACTAGAAAAGAAAGAAGGAGGAAGGAAGAAAAAAGAAGAAGAAGAAGAAGAAGAATAATAATTGAATAGAAGTATAGACTGCAGAAGAAGAAGAAGAAAGTGTCGAAGAAGAGTAGAAGACCAGAAAAGAAAGAGAGAGAAGAAAGTAAAAAGAGGGCAGAGCCTTTTATTTTGTTTTATTTCTACCGCGTAGGACAAATAAATATAAACTTCGAACAATATGTTCAGAGAACGTCTCATGCTCCAGTGGTTGGGAGCAAGGATTTGGTGCAAGGGGTCAGGGCTTCGAACCTTGCCTCTGACTGAATTTTTGTAAACTTTGCACATTGGGCCCGAAAAGCCCAAAAGCCCGAACCGACCCGAATGTGGTCGGTTTCTGTCGGTTTCCTTTCTTGAAAAAGCCCGAACCGAATACTTCGGGCCCAGTCCGACCCGAGCCCAGGCCTAATTATACCCCAACATTTTGGCAACCCACTTATGCTGAGAAGGTGTCGAAATCCGCTGATCGAGCAAGTATTTCAAAGTTTAGTGGTCCGTTCGAATTGTAAACGAGTTACCCAGCAGATAGGGTCTCCATTTGTCAATAGCGAACATGACGGCCAGCATTTCGTGATCATAAGTCGGCAAGGCTTGCTGTTTAGTAGAGAAAGGCTTGCTGAGGAAGGCTATGGGATGTTTGCTCTGTGATAGCACTGCCCCCATTCCTTGAGAGCTGGCATCAGTCTCAATGATGAAAGGCCGTGTAAAGTCCGGTAATGCGAGAACAGGGGCTGAGGTAACAGCCTTTTTCAACTGCTCAAAGGCCTGTTCTGCTGCCGCAGACCATTTAAATGCATCGGTTTTGAGCAACCCGGTGAGAGGCTGAGCAATTATCCCAAAGTTCTTGACAAAGCGGCGGTAATACCCAGTAAGACAGAGGAAGCCGCGTAACCCTTTGACAGTTTTGGGTCTGGGCCAATCAAGGATACACTGGACTTTGCTCGGATCTACAGATACACCCTGTTCAGAAACTACATGGCCCAAGTATTGAACCTTGGGTTGAGCAAACTCACACTTTGACAATTTCACCTTGAGATTGTTAGCTCACAAAATTGCAAAAACAGTTTCTAGATGCTGAAGATGAGTCTGTAAATATGAGCTATAAATAAGAATATCATCAAAGAAAACGAGGACAAACTTACAGAGAAATGGCTTGAAGATATGGTTCATCAATGCTTGGAAAGTTGAAGGGGCGTTAGTGAGCCCAAATGGCATAACGACGAACTCAAAATGCCCTTCATGGGTACGAAAAGCTGTTTTTGGAATGTCATCAGCATGCATCCGTACTTTGTGGTACCCAGACTTAAGGTCAAGCTTGGAAAAGAATTGTGCTCCATGTAATTCGTCGAGCAACTCATCGACGACGGGAATCGGGAACTTATCATTGACTGTGATTGCATTAAGACCTCTATAATCAACACAAAAATGCCATGTGCCTTCTTTCTTTTTTACTAATAGCACCGGAGAAGAATAGGGGCTGGTACTGGTGCGGATGATACCCGCAGCAAGCATTTCTTGAACTTGGGCCTCAAGTTCGGCCTTCTATGAATGTGGGTAGCGATAAGGTCGGACGTTGACCGGCCCACTATTTGGTAAGAGGTTAATCTGATGATCAAAGGGCCTAGCAGGAGGGAGCCTAGATGGGGGCGCGAACAGATCACTATAGCGGGTAATGAGCTCATGGACACCATTGGGTTGAGGTGTGGAGTGGGCTTGGACGATATGTTGAGAGAAGCCTGAGGTTGGATCCCACTGTTCTTTGTTCAACAAAGCGAGCAAATCAGTATTCTCCCTAGCAGACTTTGGAGAAGTGATACCCTGAAGAGAATAGCTTTGGCCATTGACAATAAAGAAGATGATCTTCTCTGCAAAGTGACACCCAATGAACCCAAGTTTGTCAAGCCAAGGTACCCTGAGGACCAACTCACATCCCGCCACTGGCATTAGTAAGAAATCATCAGTAAATGAATAGTTCTGGATCTGCACCGTGACCCCCAACACTTTCCCAGCTGGAATCAACGGTTCCCCGGAGGGGGAGGTGAACCGGAGCTCCGAATTAGCAGAGATGGGCAAACCCAAAGATTTAGCGATGGAAGGGTTTAGAAAATTCATCCACTCCACAATCGACAAAAACCCTGATTGGGTGTCCCTGGATTGACCCATCCATTCGCATCATCTCGCCTAGCTTGGTTTCTGTAATGGCATGTAAGGGAAGAATTTGTTCTGTCTCCTGTTGATGAAGTACCTGTTCAATGAGCTCGGTGCTGCAATCATGGAATTCTTGAGGGGTTTCCTCGATGTGGGTAGCCTCTAGTGGATCCAATATGGCCAAAAATGGCCTTTTGCATATGTGGGTGGAGGAGTAGGATTCATCACAGGTGTAGCAGAGATTTTTTGCGCGCCGCTCACGCTGCTAGGGGGTGGACCAGCGCCGAAAGGGCTTCTGATTTGTCTGGGTAGGTGGCAGAGTGTTGTGGGGCTGTTCTGGTTGGGAGGAGGGGTTGGTCAAATTGTTTTGGAGGGTAGTGGAATGGGAAGGACCATGGGTGGGACCTAGACGTGCGGTGTGCAGCAGCGCGAATATCGTTGAGCTTGGCGTCGTAAAGGCGAGCAAGCCGTTGAGCATGCGACAAAGACCTCGGTTCCAAGGCCATTACATCATGGCGGATATCTGGTTTTAACCCACCGCAGAATACATGGAGAAGTTGGTCATCCGACCATTCCGGTGCCCGGCACGCAAACTTGGTGAACGCCGTGATGTACTCGTCCGCCGAGCCCTGTTGCTGAATATGTGTGAGTTGAGCTTTATAGTCAGCGGTGCTCCCCAAACCAAAGTATTCGAGGAATTCCGTAACAAATTGCTCCCAAGAACAGTTTGGGTGACGTTGCCCAAAGGCTGACATCCAAATCGAAGCGTCGTGGCCAAAGTGAGAAGCCACCACAGCAACGCGGCCAAAGGGTGGAATGCACTGTACCCGGAGGTAACGCTCCGCCATAGTTAGCCAGCCCCCGACATCGTCCCCGTTAAACTGTTGCAATTGGATCTTGGGTCATTAGTAATGGGAGAAATCATGGTGAAATTGGTTGGTGGGTGCGAATCTAGTTAAAGGAAGGTAGGTGTTGGAGGAGGAGTTGGAGTTGGTATATGGTGGAGTGAAGATGTGTGGGGGAAGTGACGTGATGGTGGAGTATGTGGGTGTGGAGGCCGAAGGGTGAGAGCTTGTGGAGGGGTGAGATGGTTGGGAGCAAGTGCTCTATAGGGGTGGAACGAAGGACAGAGAAGGTGGGTGAGATAACCCAAGGTCTGTCCATGTCGTTGTCATGGCGTCGAAGGAGCCAAACGGGATAGGAGTGGTAGAGGGAGTGGTAGTGGGGTTGGTGGTGGGAGGAGTGATAGGTGTGGTGGTGGGTGTAGTGACTGCTGTGGTAGAAGAGGATTGGGGGTTCTTTTGAAGGATGGAGGCGAGGACGGTGTTTTGCAAAGCTGAAAATTGGGCAGATAGTTGGTTATGGAAGGAGAGTTGCTGGGAAACCTGTTGTTGAAGGGCCTCCATGGAGTGGTGGAGCTCCTCGTTTTGAATTTGCAGTACCTCCACAGAGTTGTGAATATCGGAGATGTGGGTTGCATTTTGTGGTGAGTTGGGCTGGGAAGATGAAGAAGCGGCTGAGGACGAGGCAGGTAGTGGTGGTGGGTTAACAAGGACGGAGGAGAAGGTGATAAGAGCATATTTATACAATATTAATAGCGTTAATCTCCATACTTTCTTTGTTAGTTTAGTGTATTGTCTGGTTATTTACTTTGTTTATTTGTTTTATAGGTATCTTGGAGTAAAGAAGAAGAAAAGAAGCAAAAGAGGGATTGAAGCGCAAAATCAGCAAATCTGCCTGTGCAGATCAGTTAACTTCGACAGAGCACTGAGACCAGTTCAGAACGATCCAGATGATGATCTTTATATTGATGGAAAGACTTGGATGTCTAGTTTCCAAATATTTTTACGGCTCATCAATATCATTTTTCTAGAGAAAGTTATGGCCAATTTAGTACAAGAAGGTCAGGCTGCGCGTGAATCTGAGGTTGGACGGGAATTTATGTTTTGAGGCCCAAATCACACCAAGAAGCCCAAGGACGAGTTTGTGCTTCATATTCCGACTCATGATGGACAAATGGCACGATGTGAATGGTTAGAATAAGTCATCAAGTTCAAGAGCCAATAGGAAAACTCCACCTAAGCACGTGAACCCTAATTCTTTTAGGTTTTGGATTTCCTAACCTCTAAGCATATAAAAGGAGATCAATCTGCAGCAGCTCTCTCTCTCTTCTTCTTCCTCCCTTTTTCTTTATTCTGTGTTTTTGATTCCAATTATGTGTAACTAAATTTCCAGTAGTTAGGGGGCAGTTGAAGCCCCTAGACATGATCCATAACATGCTTTGACATTCAATTTGTTTTCCAATTAATAAAGTTGAGGTTTTGTTTATCGATTTCTCATTGATGAATTCTATGTTTGTATGCTTTGGAGGCCTACTTAGCATGCATGCTAGGGTTCTAATACTTTGATTGTTTGATGCCTGGATCAATAGTTGGATTCCTCAAATTGTCTAGAGAAGTAATTGGTAGTTTTCACTAGCAAGTAAACAAAACCCTAGGTTTAGCAAGGCTCTAAGTTATTTGCGATGCCTAGTGATTGCTCAAACTCTTTTCAAACTTAATGATCTCTGCATGTTTAATCTAATAAGCGTACCTTTAGGTTGCATTGCTTGGGAATAGTCTAGGTGTAGAGCACTTCCTGCCTAGCGTGCAAAGTAAGAAAGAGTAATAGGTTGTGTTCAAGCGTACCGAGCCAATCTGAGCGTCTTCAACTAAGTTAATTGGAAGTAAATTGGACAAAGTGTGTTGTGTGTGATTGTTGGAGGTGGATACTTCCTTCCTAGCTAGTTTCATCATCTTGATATCAACCAATCTCAAATCTGTCTCAGTTTCGTTTCTCCTTCTGTCCTCTGTTTTCATGTATTTTATTCTCATAGTAAACGAACTCCAAAAATTCCCAAATTTTGTACACTGGACGGCTTGTGTGTCTAGTACATCTCTGTAAATTTTCATATTTTTCTGGGTTGTTTTGGTTAGGATTTTAGTTTGTTTTTCGACTGCTGTTCAGTAGGAACTGCAGTCACGTTTTGGTGACTTTTGTTGAAGCTTTTAGTTTAACTTAATCCTCTGCGGGAGACCCTTATTTCCCTATATTACAATTGACATATTTGCAGGAGAATAAGGAAAATCAATAGCTTATAAATTTAGCTATCAATTTTTGGCGCCGTGTCGCCGGGGATTACTTTATTCTAATTGCTTCTACTAGTTTGTTTAATTTGATTTTTGTTTTAGTTTCTTACTTAGTGTTTCTTTGTTTGTGTTTTCAGGTGTATGCTTACTCGTAGAACTGCTCAAGGCAATCTTACCCCCTTGGATTCAGAGATAGAACGCACTTGCAAGTCGAATAGGAAGCAAACGAAGGGAACTAGTTTGCCAATTCAAGACACAACGGCGGGTTCTACTTCCTCACAAGGGGAGGAGGAGGAGAACACACCACCAAACTCACCTGCGCATTCAATTCACGAGGACGAAGAGGAACCCCCAATACTCAACATGGCATTAAAGGATGCTTTTGTTCCGACAGCTTTGGAATCCCCCTCATGCATAGCTTACACACCACCTGGCAATCAAGCCTTCTCCATTCCTGTGCAGCTCCTTAACTCGTTGCCTAAGTACTCTGGCACACCATCTGAGGATCCTAATGTTCACATTAGGGAATTCTTAGATATTTGCAAGCTGCAAACCATTCAGAACATCCAACCAGAAGGACTCAGGTTACTTCTATTTCCCTTTTCCTTAAAAGATGATGCAAAACGTTGGTTGTACTCGTTACCTGCAGGTATCATCACAAATTGGGATGGAATGGTGAAGAAGTTTTTGAAACAATATTTCCCCGCTCAACTGACAAAACGACTGAGGAGGGAGATTCAAAACTTCACTAAAAAGGATGGAGATACACTATATGAGGCATGGGAGGAATTTCAGGAGCTGCAGAGGAAGTGTCCCCATCACAACTTCAGTCTGAATGACCTTGTCCAATTTTTCTATGATGGATTGGACATAGCTGATAGGGGCAGCGTTGATTCTGCGTGTGGAGGTACTTTCATAAATAAAACCGGTCAAGAAGCATATAATCTGATTGATGATTTGGCCGACAACAATAGACAATTCTACACAAGGGATAAACGTACAAGAGGACGAGGAATGTATGAAGTCGATTCAAGGAACCAAATGGTGGCTGTGGAAAGAAAAATTGACATGTTAATGAATGCCTTAGGCAATGGCATTAAGGCAACACCTCAGGTATGCTCTATTTGTTCCTATTCTGATTTGTTCCTATTCTGATCATACTACTGATAGATGTCCTATGTCTGCTATGTCTGAGGAACAGGTGAATTACATGGGGCAACAAAGGCCCAAATATGACCCTTACTCGAACACGTACAATCCGGGATGGAAGGATCACCCAAACTTCCGTTGGCGCGGTAATGACAACGTGGTTCGACCTACTCAAGGCGTCTACAATGGACCACCTGGATTCCAACAAGGGGCTAGGCAGCAAGTCTATCAACAAACTCCTCCTCAACAATCCTCAAGCAAGTCCTTGGAAGAACTAGTGAAGGAGATGACTCTGAACACCGCATCTTTCCAAAAGGACACCGCAGCTTTCATCCAAAGGACTGAGATTCAGTTTCAAAAGCAAGATGCCTTAGCTCAGCAACATGGACAAGCTATCAAGAACTTGGAAAGGCAAGTTGGGCAACTTGCAACGGTGATGCAAACTAGACCTCCTGGCACCCTCCCTAGCACAACCATTCAAAATCCTAAGGATGGGAGCATAGCTGAGCTCAATTCAATCACTTTAAGGAGTGCTAGACAATTGGAAGAAGTCTCTGGGCACCAAAGAACATCCAAGAAAGATCAAGAAGAGAAGGAGGAGCAAAGAAGTACAAGGGAGGAAAAGAAAATCATCGCTGGTGAAAAAACGATCGATCTCACGGGGGCTGATCAAAACGTTCATGTTTTTTCCCCTCCAAAGGTAAAAGATCCTACTCCTTCTAAGTTGGTTACTTCATGTATTCATTTTCCTCGCAGGTTCATGAGCTCTAAGAAAGAACAAGAAGAGAAGGATGTCTTGGAAACTTTCCGTAAAGTCCAAGTGAACATCCCTCTTCTGGATGCCATCAAGCAAGTACCTCAGTATGCCAAATTCCTTAAGGAGTTATGCACCAAAAAGAAAAAATTCAATGGGAATGAGATAGTGGCCCTTAGTGAAGAAGTCTCAGCTGTTCTTCAAAGAAAGTTTCCACCTAAACTTAAGGATCCCGGACGCTTCACGATTCCATGCACCATAGGTGCACAGAGGTTTAATCATGCTTTACTGGATTTAGGAGCTTCGATTAATTTAATGCCATATTCTGTGTTTTCAACTGTTAAACTAGGTGAGCTAAAGGAGACAAAGGTGATCATTGAGCTAGCTGATCGCTCAATAGTCTATCCTAGGGGAGTAATTGAAGATGTACTAGTACGTGTGGATGGATTAATTTTGCCTGCAGACTTCTTTGTTCTTGAGATGGAGGAAGCGCCTATGCCTACATCATTACCATTAATTTTGGGGCACCCATTCATGGCCACAGCTCACACCAACATTGATGTGTTCAGAGGCACTTTAAGTATGGAGGTTTTTGGGGAGACAGTGACGTTCAAGGTGTTTGAACCCTTGAAGCCTCAAATTAATGAGCAAGATCTTTTAGGTGATGGTGGGCAAATAAGAGAAGATGTTCGATTTCTTAGAACTTGGACATCACCTAAAGTCAAGGCAAGGGATCTCGGCGATTCGGAGTTGTTAGCAATGGCAAGCAATGGTCATTCTCCATCAATTGTCGAGGAAGAGGTGGTTACAACCATGCATAAGAGTCCAAATGAAACCATGGCTACTAAACAAGCAATTCCATGTCATGAAGGTAAGTCTATATTCTGGAATGAATTTGTTCCTTTAGCTAATATAGAGAGTGTGAGTGTTGATGATAGGTGGCTTCGTGGGGATTTTAAGCCAAGCAAGGGCTATCTTCCGACCAAATCTCCTTCCTCAAGTGGTTTCACTGAGCCTCCATTGAAGAGAACTTCAAGTGGTGATCCCCCATATCCACCTGATCCAAATAAAAAATCATTCATGAAGAAAACGGCAAAATTTCTTGCGAAGTCTTCGAAAGGAGGCTTCTTTACCTTTGCCTAATTGTTGGTGGTACCGTCTGGCTGAAGACGTTAAAAGAAGCACTTGTTGGGAGGCAACCCAAACTTTTTCATTTTTAATTTGATTCTTGTTAGTTCGTTTTAATGTGTTTTGTGAGTGTGCAGGTGTACCCATTAAGAAAGGCTCGGAAGTTGCACTTAATTTCCTGCTCGAAAACAGAGTGCAGGCTGTGCAGTCAATCAACTTTGGATCGCTGCCGTTTTTAGTTCCGATGGAACCAGTAGACGTACCATATATGCATAGAAAGATCTCTTAGTATAGTTTTTGTATGTTTTTACAGAACTGGATTCGGAGTTGTTATGCATTCCCAGTTCCACTTTGAGTACAGTAAGGTCAGTCCAGCAAAACAGGAACTTGCGCAGTTGGGTCATATAAAAGGAAAAACAGGGAATACTTTCGGGGGTCCAATGAGGACAAACCTTGTATGTACTTAAAGCTTGAGATGTCTACTTCAAAATTTATCTAGAGCATCATCTCCATTGGAGCACCGTAACCCTTCCGAATTGAGGTTGGCATGGGTAAATGTCCTTTTCTCAGCTTTTCTGTGCAAAATTCTGTTTTTCTTCTAACTTCGCGGGGCTGCCATTTTCAATCTATTTGGAGTTAGGAGACGTGCCACATATGCACGGACATCTTGTAACACCAATTTTCAGCTCCCAGTAGCAGCTCATGCATCAGGCTGTCCCTGCAGAAGTTATAGGGGCTGGAAGTTGGCCTCATGACGCAAAATTGCGAAGTTGGAAAGTGCAATTTTCCTTCGTTCTCTCATTTTCACCCCATCATCACTTATTTTGGAGTCCATATAGCACGGAGCTTACATTTTGGAAGTCAAGGCCTTGTTCCTTGAAGATGGTGTCTAATTTCGGTCTTCTCCAAAGGTCGTAAGCAATGGGAGGTCTACAAGGGGGAGATTTTCCATAACCTTTCTTATCTTTTCACTTGCCCTCTTCTGTATTTTCTTTCTCTATGCTTTCCTTGTACATTGTGCGTTATATTGCCATACATTGAGGACAATGTCTAGTTTAAGTGTGGGGGAGGGAAATACAAATTTGTCAATTTGTTTTTGAGTCATTCTTTGTTAAAAAAAAAAAAAAATTAAAAAAAAAAGATCCAGTTTTAGGTTTTATTTTTTTCAAAGTCTTAGGAGTCTTCCAACTCTATGATGGGCATGAACTTTTTTCGGATTTATATTTTGGTCACAAAAGGATTGCAGGCATGTGTTAGATTCTTGAGTTCAAATAATTGTTAATAGATTTTGATGATTATTGTGCTTGATTTTTATACATTGATGGTTGGATTAATGTAACACTTGAGAATTGATGGATGCATGCTATGACATGTTAAACTTGATTTAAACCCTTGAGAGCTTTTGAGCCTGTATATGTGCTATTTCTTTTCTGAGTGCTTAGTATAGAATCATCTTATTTTCTTGACGAGGATTTTGCATGATCTCATCTTTTATTCATCTTGGTTGAGACTCGGATTCGACTTGCATAGTTTATAAGGACAAATGCTAGAACTTCCCCCAAAGCTTCTTGAAGCGTATGGTTGAATTGCATGATGGATGGGAAGGGATAAAGGCACTAGGATTACCACCATAGCCAAATTAACCTGTGTCCCTTTTATGCACACAAGATGTGCAATCCCCTAGTTAACCCCCTTGTGCCTACATTAAGCCTTTTTGTTTCATCACCACAAATTCCTTAACCCTAAGCTTAGTATATATTTATCCTTACCCTATTCTAAGTAATTAGTGGAGCAAATATTTTTAGAGATATATGTATGTTCAAGGTACTTTTGTAAGCAAGTGTGGGGGTAAGACTTGTCCATAAAAAAAATATATATATGTTGCCGAAAAGAAAAAAAAAAGCATACGGCAGAAGGAAAAAAAAATTAGTGTGCATGGATTTTAGTCCCCCTTTGTGAATAAGGAGGTTGCTTTGTATTGAAGACCTGTTCAAGAAAATTTGGTCTTTGTCCTATTTCACAAGTGTTAAAAGAAAGGTTAGATGAAGCAAAGGCCCAAAAAGATGACATCTGGCCTTGGAGAAAAAAAATTATTTGCTTCATGTTCGAAGATTGATTACCTTGAAGAGTTTCAAGATTCTTTTATCTCTTATGTTCTTCTAGTGCTCCACTAGGTTCTTTAGGATCTTTGAATTTCCTATCCTTTCTTTCTTCTAACCTTAACCCTTGGCCCCATTACAACCCTGAATAAAGACCTTGTTGATCTTTGAAGTTGTGCATTCGATTTATGGAGACTTGTGTGGAGGGGTGAGCATATGGTGTCACTGGCCTTTCGTCCGAGTTTTGGCATTCCAATCATGGGATCATATATAAAAAAAAAAAAAATTTCAGAAAAAGCCTTTCTTTCTTGTTATCATATGTGAGCTATTTGTTTGTCTTATTATATCATTCCTCTCACATATAACTTGAGTGAAATCTATGCTTATACATCAGGTCAGAAAATCATGAGTGAAAAGAAATTGAGAGCATCTTTGTGAGAAATTGAGTTGACGCTTGTTTGACCCATGAATAAGTTGGTTCTCCTTTGTTGCACTAGTTTGATTGTTCATGTATTATAACTTTAGCACTATGGTTATCAAAATAAATTAGCTTTTAAGTGAGGTTATGAATTCTGACATGTGGTTGTGTGAATTTTGTTGACCATACTTGTGGGCATTATAAGTTCTCTGAGATGTTTGGAAGATATTAGGTCCGTGTCTTTTGTTCTAGTTAGTTCTTTTTTTGCTAGGGACTAGCAAATCTAAGTGTGGGGGTATTTGATAAGAGCATATTGTTGGTTCTGGAAGGAGAGTTGCTGGGAAACCTGTTGTTGAAGGGCCTCCATGGAGTGGTGGAGCTCCTCGTTTTGAATTTACAGTACCTCCACAGAGTTGTGAATATCGGAGATGTGGGTTGCATTTTGTGGTGAGTTGGGCTGGGAAGATGCAGAAGCGGCTGAGGACGAGGCAGGTAGTGGTGGTGGGTTAACAAGGACGGAGGAGAAGGGTATGGAAGGGTTTGGGTTTTGGAGTCACCGGAGCGTCATGGCTTTGATACCAGTTGTTGGAGCACAAAGAGAAAAGAAGGGAAATTGAAATGCAGAAAGGAAAATAGCTAAAGCATCATTCATTCATAACTTCCCAGAAATGGCTGAGATAACAAAATATATAGCTAGGTGGCTGCACCAGCAATAGTCCAAACATAACAGCTGTCAAGCATAAGTCTAAGACCACAACTGAAAGTAC
The DNA here is from genome assembly GCA_024704745.1 of Rosa lucieae. Taxonomy (NCBI): domain Eukaryota; kingdom Viridiplantae; phylum Streptophyta; class Magnoliopsida; order Rosales; family Rosaceae; genus Rosa; species Rosa lucieae. The sequence continues at coordinate 80,512,672 of CM045496.1, read as the reverse complement.
AAAATGAAAATGGGCTGGTTACAGAATACAAAGAAAATGGGCAAATGAGCTTGCAGTGATAAGGTCAGCTATTGTTGAGGACACCCTCAACAGAGGCTGTCACTTGTTTGCCCTATTCAGAAGGGACTTTGTCATTCTGGCTTTATATTTAATGATTCCCCAGTATAAAAATAATGACAATTGAAAATGTGATCACTTGTGTTACACAATAATACTTTAGAAACTCTTGAGTCATACTGTCATATATAGCATTGCTTCCTTCAGATCTTTTCTTTTGGCTATCACTTCTCTCACACTCGACATAATTTCATTAAAGAGAAGCCAATTTGGCATAATGAGAATGTGCTGACATATACAGAACAGAAAATAAGTGAAGCATTTAAAAGCTAGCATCCAACCAAACTAGTCCTGCAAATCCAGGGAAGCAAATAATGATTCCAAACTGTCATTGGATGGGGGAGCTGTGATTTGCGTCTCCATGGTGAGCATCTTCAGACTTACTTTACGCAGATAATCCGCCTGGAAAGAAGAGATGAGCACACAAAACAAACTTAGATTTTATTAATGTTCGTCAAAAGTAAGCATTCTATATGTAACAAATGTATTATAACTTTTCCTGAAAGAACGATTAGAAGAACTCGAAGAATTATCAAAGTACCTGGCTTGAGGCAACGGCAGATATCTTCTCCTCAAGTGTTGCTGCGATTCTCTCGAGTTCTGGTAATCCCATTTGACCACAGGACGGATTCCTCTTTAGCACATTAGTTCTTCAAGTGCAAGCAATACATACAGTATGTTATTGACCATGAAGATTAATCCCAACAGAATATAAACATGGTTAAGCTATGCTGAAACTGTAAGAATGTACAAATAATATGGAACAAGACCAGAACATCAGTCAGTAGTACATCATCCATATCGGACCAGATTGCATAATTCAACTCCGATGATAATCATTTAGACATGCTTTAACTATAAAAATCTGCTTGTTATGTATCCACCATATATCTCAAACTTGTATTCTTTCAGTGACTTTCCCTATATTGGAACTCAAGAATCCAAAATAATGTTCTCTACATTCATTGAGATTCAGTTTATATTAAACTATGACATATATGATATAAAAAGCTAGTATAGTAACTTGTTTTGGGATCACAAAGTTAAAGAAATGGAAGAATAATAAAACTTGATCTATCTAATTCTAGCTTTTGATATACTCACATTTTGTTGACAATTCTATGTCGCGCATCTGGCGGCAATTGCTCAGAAGGTTGCACAGAGAGATGCAATGGCTCCACCGAAGGTTGCATAACAGATGCTGATTGCTGAGAAGATTGCAACTGAGTTTTTTGTAGTGGAATCTGCTGCTGCTCTTGTTGCAGTTGAATATGACTTTGAAGGAGGAGTTGTTGTTGTAACTGTTGCTGGTACATATACTGCTGCGAGTAAATATAGTACTGCTGAGAATTTGAGGTTTGCTGCCGTTGCTGTTGGGGAGCTCCCTGTTGCCATCCATGTTGTGCATCTGACGGCAATTGACTCCAATCTGATGTGTCCATAGATGGTCCTCCACCTTGAGGAGGCCACCCATTGTTACTGGTATTCATTAAAACTATCCAACCAAACACACATTACTGTGAGAAAAACAACAAAATCGAATTTGTAAAGCTGAAAGAAGCTACTAGTTGGAAATGTAACTGAAACTTGTAAATTTGCATAAATATGAGCACGGTTGGTTTTCATTGGGGTTTTTACCAGGATCGGGGAGTCTCTTGCTATTGCTGGCTGAGTTGAATTGTATAGAGCTGCCCCTTGTGTTCTGCGACTTGGTCTCCATTGTGAGCAACTTCAGAGAAATTTTTCGTTCATAATCCGACTTGACAAGGAGATTCACACAAAAGTTAAACCACATAACAAGTAAGCCATAAGTAAATCCATAAAAGTATAAGCTTGTTTAAATGTAATTATATGATAAATTAGGATCCCAAAGAGTCAAGCAAGTATTACCTGACTTGTGGCAGCAGTATAAACCTTTTCCTCAAACCTTACAGCAATTTTCTGGAGTTCAAGTAATCCCTCTGGACCAGAGAAAGGCAGATGCCTCTTCAATGTATCCATTCTTTACATGTAACATATTGAAAAGTTAATGACATGGATTTTTTCAACAACAAAAGTGAAATTCAGGATGAACAAATCAATCCACTCAAATTCAACATCTTATTGACATAGAGTTCTCAACATCAAAAGTCAATTCAGGGTGAATTCAGGGTGAATAAATCAATCAGCTAATCCAACAAACTCACATCTTATTAAGAAACACTTGCCGCAAATCTGGCAGCAATTGGCTCCTCCAATCACCTACATACATAGACTGTTCTCCTCCTTGAGAAGGGCTCCAATCGTTGGCATCCATCAAACTTAACACTCTCAACAAACTGTGTAACAAAACAACACAAGATTGATAGCAATTTCAAATGTAAACTGATTACACTAAAAATCCAAAAAGTATTGTACACAGATTGCCACTGAATGATGATATAAATGGTTATTTTGTATCCTTTAAGCTTGTGTTTAAGGATTTAGCTACTGTTTAAGCAGCAAAAAAGATTGTCATATGTTAGCTAATCTCAATTCCCATATGCAAAATCAAAGCTTGCAATTCACATGATACGATCCAAAACCCAGAAAAGTATACTACAATCTGAGGCACAAGATTTTCAATGATAAACTGGATTGAAAGTTTCCAAAATCTAATAATTTAAAAGGCAGAACCCAACTTATCAATGATTAAATGGACGAGAAGACTTAAGTAAATAAGAAAATAGTACCGTTTTCTTTGAGTGGAACTATGGAAAACAAGAATAGGATGCAGATGAATCAAGTCTTCTCTTGTTTGACAGCAATTTTTATTGTGAACTCAAGCAACAAGATGATATTTGGGTTTCTTTTGGTTTTATCACTAGCTGACTTAAATAGTCAGAGTTGTCTTGACACAGTTCTGCACTTCTGCCCCATTTTTGTCCTTTTGGTTTATTCCTAGACTAACTAGAGTTGCACAAGAGTAACTAAGTCTGCAGTTGAGGTAAAAGTAGGTTTGGAAAATATTTACTCAGTGATTAGATCAAAGGTTTCTTGTGTTGAGTTGATGATGATTGAGCAGTACGCGCGTGGTGCTTCAATACAGACTGAGGCCTAAATCTTAAGGCCATCTCCGGTAGAAAATGAATATATTGGGGTCAGGGCTATAATTTAGCCTCAGAAATATTATTTTTTGTTTTTGAAATAGTGAAGTAAGGCAATGGCTAAATTTTAGCTCTTTCAAGTATTATTTTAAATTATATTTTTCAAATTTATCATTTTATTGTATTATAATAATATTTTAATTTAGACAAAAATTAATTTTGGAGACAAAAATTAATTTTTTTAAAGTGTATGTTTGGATGAGGTATTTATGTGGTATTTTTATAACATTTTCGGATAGGACTTTTAAGTGTCACGTGCCCCTTCACAAGTAAATCCCTAGATTCCCGATTAGATATACTGTCATAATCCTCATCAATAAATGTTGTTGTTTACTTTAATTTGTAATTAATAAAAGTTGCTTACTTCGCCCAATTTCCTCCTTCTCCTCACGATCTAATTGTGAACTGAATCGATAACCATGTCACGTAACTGTAACTGGTCATGTAACTGGTCACGTAACTGACTATGTAACTGAACATGTCACTAACCAAGTAGCTGTAACTGGTCATGTAACTAGTCACGTAACTGACCATGTCATTGACCAAGTAACTGTAACTGGTCATGTAACTAGTCACGTAACTGATCATGTCACTGACCAAGTAACTATGAGCACACTCTTGTATTACAAGATTATGGCTGTGAGTTTCTTCAAATTGAACAACTCTGTACCTACCACTTGATTTATCCAACTTAATGATATCCAAGCAGATTATAGCAAAGAGAATCTAAGCAGAGAAGCTGAGTCCCTACATTTTTACATAACTTGAACAATTTATTAAGAAAACATTGACTGAATTGATAAAATAACCAAACTATTCATTTAAACCAATAGAAAGCTGCCACATGCCCCCCCTTCCTTCTTCTAGCAGCCCATTTTCTCCACATTTGAGTCTGCTGCTGGGACCACAAATTCTGGACTATGCCAGCCAAAGGGCTAAACATAGCCCTCTCACCAACCCGATGGCATTTTCATGGCCGTTTGGCCCTTTTAAAACTTGCTATTGGAGATGAAATAAGGGCTAAATTATAGCCTTTGGCCCTCTAGACCTCCTTATTGGAGGTGGCCTAAGAGGAAATTTGCAACTCAAAAATGAGTCACTCCTAGTCATGGTAATTTTAGAGCAATGGTATACCATTAGAACAAAGCAGTCAACTAATTTCTTGTTTATTGATAATGGTATGACACTAATTGCTAATTTATTGATAATGGTATACCATTAGTACAAAGCAGCCAACTAATTGCTTGTTTATGTATAACTCTATCGAAATTTGGTGCCGAGCAAGTAATTAATTTTGATCCAGATGATCCACGAAATTAATAGGGTGCATTACAGTAATATGCAGTCAAAGTTTGTATCGATCTCAACATGGATCCGAATAAGTGTTTCTGAAATTCACAAGTATCTTCTTATTTCATATGTGCAATAATGTTTTCTATTTTACATGACATGCAGGTTACAGAAATTATATTAATCTGTACCAAGAGCAAGGACACGATGCCCTTTCAGGTTGGAAGGGGAATGAGGTTTGGTGTTCCAGACTAGCAGCATCTTCAAAGAAATTTTTCGTAGATGATAAAGTAATCTGAGATTCACATCCAAAACCAATTGGCAATGGATAGAGTGGCCCAAACCCTTATAAACTCATAGGCAATGTCCCATTTTTCTCATGTGGGATGTATATATTCTCAACACGTCCCCACACATGTGGTTAATTTTCAAGCCATACACGTGGACAACTTTGGGTGACGTAGAGCCCGTGTGGCCATGAGGCATGCACACGTGGGTAACCCGCTCTGATACCATAATAAAGTAATCTGAGATTCACATCCAAAACCAATTGGCAATGGATGGAGTGACCCAAACCCTTATAAACTCATAGGCAAGGTAACCCTTATAAACTCATAGGCAAGGTAATTGATATTGAAGCACTGATCAATGCAATGACCCGCAAGCTGGACTATCTTTCTTGGTTATCATCAATGGCAGATCCTAAATCAAAGAGTATTGATTTACTAATTGTTATCCGTTTCTTATATCTGCTTTCAATCCAATATATTTTGTAAATCAAACAATTAGTTCTTACCTCAAATAGATTATAGTCCTTGTATAAATCTAGGCTTTGTACTGTAAAGCAATCATCTAATCAAAACAGAAAATTCCAATCTCTTCCTCTGTTCTTTATGGTATCAAGAGCCTAATTTTTTTTTCCTCTCACTCCCACGTCCCATGGCCTCCTCATCCTCCACCCCTGAAAATACTCCTTCTATTACTAACTTCCTCACAATCAAACTTGACCGAACCAACTATCCCCTATGGCTTGCTCATATCACTCCTATTTTGAAAAGTCGAAAACTTTGGGGTTTTTTTGACGGTACCAATCCATGCCCCCCCTTGCTTCCTACAAGACAAAGAAGGTAAACTCACTGATCAAGTCAATCAAAACTTCGAGCCTTGGCTTCTACAAGATCAGATGGTCCTGAGTTGGATTAATGGTTCCCTCACCCCCAAAGTCTTCTCTACTGTAGCCTGCTCCACCTCTTCTCAAGCTACGTGGACTGCATTAGCAACCCGATTTGCTTCTCAATCCCAGCACCGTGTTCTTCAACTCCGAGCTGATCTTCTTCACATCACTAGAGGTACTATGTCTATTTCCGATTACATGGACAAACTCAATTCCATTGCAGACAACTTGGCCCTTGCTGGTTCTCCTGTTCCTGATACGGATCTTGTCAACATTATCATGTCCAATGTTGGCACCCTATATGAAACAAAAATCAACTCCGCTCAAGCCCGTGATTCTCCTATCACTTATGAAGCCCTTGAAGCTCTTCTCTTTAGTGCGGAACGCCGCGTCTCTGAATATGCTATTCCTGCTGCTGACGAAGGTATCCATGCACTTCATGCCTCTCAATCTCGTGGACGAGGTCGGAACTCATTCATCTCTAGCTGTGGGGGTTCCAACCGTGGAGGATTGTGTTCTCATGGAATCATAAGTTTTGGTTCTGCTCACTCCAGAGGGCGTGGTACATTGTCTCATTCTCGTGGCTCCTCTGGGTCTCTTAGATCTTCCATCTTAGGTCCAGCCCCAGTTACCACTACAAGCAATGGTAACTCATTTTTCAATATTGGTCGCATTCAATGCCAAATATGCTCTCGCCTTGGCCACTTCGCTATTGAATGTTTCAACCGTCTCAATTTATCTTATGAGGGTCGTGTCCCATCTTCTCGGCTCACTGCCATGACTGCTCATCACTCTCCTTCTGAAGAAACATGGTTGACAGACACCGGGGCCAATTCTAACCTAGGTAATATTGATTCTCCTAAAACTTATAAAGGTCCTGATAATCTTGGTGGAATTAATTCTGATTCTGGATTGTCTATTAAACACATTGGCTCTTCTAAGCTTCATTCTTCCTCTTCCTCCTTTCATCTCAATGATATTCTTCATTGTCCCTTTGCATCTACTAATCTTCTCTCTGTCTACAAATCCACTATTGATAATCATTGTTATTTTATCTTCTATCCTAATTACTTATGTGTTAAGGATCTGAAGACGGGGAATATGCTCTACCACGGGAAGAGTGAAAATGGCCTTTATCCATTACGGTTTTCTTCAAAAACATCCAAAGTCTCTAGTTTATTGGCTTATGTTGGCACTCGTGTCTCAGCTGAAACTTGGCATTTTCGCCTTGGTCATGCATCTTCTGCTATAGTATCTAAAGTATTATCTAATAAAGCTGTTCCAGTAGTGGGATCAAGCACCTTCTCTTTTTGTCAATCATGTCCATTAGGGAAAAGTACAAAACTTCCCTATCAATTATCAGATTATGTACGTTTCAAATTTCCCATTAGAATTAATACATTCGGATGTTTGGTGCTCCTCTCTTTTATCTCATCAAGGTTTTAAATATTATTTACTATTTGTCGATGACTATTCCCGATACACTTGGATATATCCCATGAAACAAAAGAGTGAAGTCTTTTAATTATTTATCAATTTTCGTAATCACGTGGAAAAATTATTTAATCGTCCTATAAAAGTGCTTCAGTGTGATAAAGGCGGTGAGTACAAGAGTAATGTTTTTCAATCCTATTTATCCACTCATGGAATCTTCCAAAGATTTTCTTGTCCAAAACACCCTGAACAAAATAGTTTGGCCGAACGAAAGCATCGCCATATTGTTGATACTGGACTCACTCCTTTAGCCCATGCACATATGCCATCCACATTTTGGTTGACTCGTTCAATACGGCAGTGTATATCATCAATCGTCTTCCATCCTGAGTTCTTAACAATGCCTCTCCCTATGAAAAACTTTTTCATCGTGTGCCTCAATATCACTCTTTAAAGGTGTTTGGCTGTGCTTGTTTTCCTTATTTTCGTCCCTATAACTCTTCTAAATTACAATTACGGTCCAAACGTTGTGTGTTCTTGGGTTATTCACTCAATCATCAAGATATCGTTGTTTTGATCCATCTTCAGGTCGTGTTTATTTGTCTCGTCATGTGTTATTTGATGAGTCCAATTTTCCATTTATCGAACCTGCTCTCACTTCAATCTCCTCCATTGCTCCCTCAACAGATCATTCCATAATAATTTTTGGCCTAGTCTCAGGCCCAAGTCCATCTCTTTCTCCAAGTCCTTCTCCTTCTCCACGTATCTCTGCTTATCCAAGTCAATCTCACTCTCCTTCCCCTTCTGCCCCAAATGTTCCTCCTCCTCCTCCAGACCATGAACGTCAACCACCCACACTGTCTCTACAAGTTTATACTCGCAACCCAGAACGCCAAGTTCTCACTTTTGGTGATTCCTCACACTCCCAATCTCCAACTTCCCCTTCTCTCCCAAATCAGAGTACTTCTACTCATAATTCGCCCTTCTCTGCACAGACAGATGCATCACCACTTACTTCACCCTTGTCCCACATCGATCCCCTTTCATCCACCTTTCTCACCATTAACAATCTGATTCCACCATTGTTATCCTCTCCTTTGGTGTCACAGGTGAATAATCATGGAGGCATAGTGACTCGTAGCAAACATGGAATTAGCAAGCCCAATCCCAGATATGCTATGCACTCTACTCTCCTAGCTCTTCCTCTTGAGCCTACTTGTTATACACAAGCTGCAAAGTATCAAGAATGGCGTGAAGCAATTAATGGGTCACGAGTTCAACGCATTGCAACAGGCAGGTACTTGGTCCTTAGTTCCACCGTCCTCTTTAAGGAATATTCTTCCTAATAAATGGGTATTCCGAATCAAGAAACGCTCAAATGGGAGTATTGAGCTATATAAGGCAAGGCTAGTCGCCAATGGCTTTCATCAGCAAGAGGGCCTTGATTATACTGAAACATTCAGTCCAGTTGTTAAGCACTCCACAATTTGCCTCGTTCTTGCTATTGCAGTCAGTCATCGATGGTCAATTAGACAGTTAGATGTCCAAAATTCGTTTCTCCATGGCTATCTCAATGAGTGTGTCTATATGAAGCAACCTATTGGCTTTGTCGATCCCAAATTCCCACAACATGTTTGCAAGCTCCGTCGTTCTTTATATGGTTTAAAACAGGCCCCTCGAGCTTGGTTTCGGTGCTTTTCGGATTACTTAGAAGAACTTGGCTTCCTGAAATCACGGGCTGACTACTCTATGTTCACATTCAATAATAGGGGCATCGATATCATTCTTCTCATTTATGTGGATGACATACGGATCACGGGTAACAACTCTTCTCACATATCACACCTCATTCATAATCTTAACTCCTTATTTTCTATGAAAGATTTGGGCTATGTTCATTACTTTCTTGGTATTGAGGCTGTTTATAATGGTGATCATTTGCATCTGACACAACACGTACAAATATATTGTGGATTTGTTGAAAAAGACCATGCTCCATGATTCTAGACCTTATCCTACGCCTGTTTTATCTGGCAAAAAGCTTAGTGTCTATGATGGTGTCAAGTTAGAGGATCCTTCTGAATATCGAAGTATTGTTGGGGCTTTATAGTACCTCACTCTCACTCGCCCTGATATTTGCTATGCTGTCAATCAAGTGTGTCAATTCATGCACTCACCGACTAATGTTCATTGGGTAGCAGTCAAGAGAATCCTACGATATTTGAAGTGTACCATTAATCATGGGTTAGTTTATCAGCCAGGTTCTCACAAGTTAGTTGCCTATTCAGATGCCGGTGATCCGGATGATAGTCATTCCATTGGTGGTTTCTGTGTTTATCTTAGTCCCAACTTGATTTCTTGGAGCTCAAAGAAACATAAAACAGTCTCCAGGTCCAGTGCTAAAGCTGAGTACTGGGAGCTTGCCTACACAGCTGCTGAGTTGTCTTGGCTTCGATCTCTATTTTGTGATCTTAATGTATTTCTCTCATGTCCCTAGATCTGGTGTGATAATGTCAGCTCTATATCTTTGGCCTCTAATCCCGTTTTCCATTCCAGAACCAAGAATATTGAAGTTGATTACCATTATGTGAAGGATAAGGTTGTTCGACAAGAGCTGGCAGTTTCCTATGTTTCTACTGATGACCAAACAGCTGACATTTTCACCAAGGGGTTTTTTTTTTTTTTTGAAGAATTCACCAAGGGTTTATCTACTCAGCGTTTCCAATTTCTTGCATCCAAGCTTCCGGTTCGTGTTCGTCCTCTCAGCTTGCAGGGGAATGATAACCAAGAAAGATAGTCCAGCTTGCGGGTCATTGCATTGATCAATGCTTCAATATCAATTACTCTGTGAATCAATGGCAGATCCTAAATCAAAGAGTATTGATTTACTGATTGTTATCCGTTTCTTGTATCTGCTTTCAATCCAATATATTCTGTAAATCAAGCAATTAGTTCTTACCTTAGATAGACTATAGTCCTTGTATAAATCTAGGCTTTGTACTGTAAAGCAATCATCTAATCTTAACAGAAAATTCCAATCTCTTCCTCTGTTCTTTAAATCCGACTGGAAAAAGAGATGCACATGCAAAAAAGCTTGGATATTATTGCCATATATCCCCACAAATTATTGGGGTCCATTAAATCAACCAACCCAATAATCTGCGTAACAAAACAACACAAGTTTGAGAAGTTTCAATGGAAAGTGCAAAAAGAATGCAAAAATCTTATACACAAGCAGCTAATTAACTTTGAATGATGATCATCATTAAGCCAATTTTAAGCAGGACTTTATGCTGTACACAATTCCTCAGTTCCCATATGCAAAAACAAAGCTTGCAATTTACATAAAATTGAAAAAAAAAAAAAAATTTGATTACCATGGGAGGAAGAAAGGATGAAAACTTGGAAAACAAAAGGTACCAAAATCTTAAATCTGAAGTTGCAGAATCCAACAGATCAAAATTGATGAGCAAGGTAGAATAAATAAGAAAACATTACCTGTTCTTTGAGGGGACTTGAAGATGGAAAATGGCAGGCAAAAGCATAGGATGCAGAGCAATCAAGGTCTTTAGTATATAGTTGATAGCCACTCTCTATTGTAAACTCCGTAAATTAAATATGTACCAGGAGGATGAGCTGGCACAGTTCTTCTTAATCCGGCCTTTAATCCGTACTGTTAATCCATACACAATTCCAGGACAATGCATCATTACTTACAGTCAATTCAGATGATTCTTAGCTTTTTGTGACACAATATGAACAGTAAGAGTTTAAGCAGGAAAAAAAGCTTGCCATGCATGTGTTAGTCAATCTGAATTCCCATATGCAAAATACAAAGCTTGCGGTTCACATACAATCCAAAACCCATAAAAAAGCCAACTACAAATCTGAGGGAGAAGATTTACAATGATAAACTGGATTGAAAGTTTCTAAAACCTAATAATTTAAAAGTCACAACCCAACATATATATCGCAACGATGTACCTGGCTTGAGGCAACAGCCCTCAAGCGTTGCAGCGATTCTCTTGAGTTATGGTAATCTCACATATATTTTACGTGTAAAGTATGAGAAATCCAAGAATTATCTCGACCCATTCGTTGCGAAGATTAAGGTGCCACGTCGGCTAGAGACTAACTTCGCAACTGTTTAGTTAGCAGAAGTAGGGCAACAACAACATCTGAGAAGTAGAGTCAAATTAAACCAGTGCCAGCCTTTTGTACCAAAAACAAAGCTGAGAGCGACCTTTCTCTAGCAAAGATCAATTCTTGAATGTGAAGATGATGCGCAAAAGAGGTACGCTTTCTTGTCTTCCCTCTACTCATCTTGTTGCTATTCCCCTCATCAACATTTTCATGGCTTTCTTTCATTCGAGACAAACCCAGATAGGATATCGACCCAATATTATTGTGAGTAATGTTGAGGATGCCTCCATGTTGTTCCATGAAATGCTTCACTCCCGTCCTCTGCCTTCTGCTATCCCTTTCAATCAGATATTGGGTCAGCTTGTCAAATTGAAACATTATTCTGCACCCATGCATCCCTCTCTTTAAACAAATGCTTCTCTGTGGAATTGTTCCTAATGACTATACTCTGTCTATTATCATCGATTGCTACTGCCGTTTGAATCAGATGGGCTTAGCTTATCTGTCCTGGGTAAATTCTTCAAATGGGGCCTTCAACCAAATGTCATTACCTTCAACACTCTGATCAACGGCTTTGTTCTTCAAAATAGAGTGGATGAGGCTGCTCTACTGTTCCGGAAATTAATGGTGGAGGCAGGTCATTGTAAGCCGTATGTGTTTACTTTCACCACACTAATAAAAGGTTTTTGCATGATAGGAAACAACACTGCAGCTATTCAGTTACTTGGGAAGATGGAAGAAAGAGGATGCGAGCCTGACATATTTACCTATAGCACCATCATTCACAGTCTTTGCAAGGATACACTAATTGATGAAGCGTTGAACCTCTTCGCAGAAATGATTAGTCGAGGTATGCTCCGAACGTTGTTACTTACACCTCTTTGATTCAAGGAGTTTGCAATATAGGCCAGTGGAAACGAGCTACGGGGTTGTTGAATGAAATGGCGAGTAAAGGTATCTTTCCAAATTAAATGTCGTTACCTTCAATGTCTTGGTTGATACATTCTGTTAGGAAGGGATGGTTGTGGAAGCCAAAAGTGTGGTTGACATGATGATTCAAAGAGGAATTCAGCCTGATGCGGTTACATACAACTCACTGATGGACGGTTACTGTTTGCGAGGAGAAATGGACGAAGCGAACAAAGTCTTTGATCTGATGATTAGCAAGGGCTCCATGGTTGATGTTCAGAGTTATAGCATATTGATAAATGGATATTGCAAGGCTAGAAATATTAATAAGGCTTACAAGATTTTCAAGGAAATGCATTGTATGGAACTAGTTCCAGATACAATTACTTATAGCACTCTTAATTATCAATATCATGCTAAGCGTTTTGGAGTTTTATGAGGTTACAGTTTTTACCATTGTGTTTTATTTTTTCTTCAATGTCTCTCCTACCTTTTCAAATCAAAGTTTCTTCTTTCATTTTTTTTTTTTGGATGCTGTTCTTTCATTTACTATATCATTGTTACAGTTATGTTCCGCTTATGTTGCAGGCTCTTCTTGCATCTGTGAATTGTCATTTATATCTTTCCAAAAATGTGAAGTATCCACCAATTCTTGATCCTTGATTGGTAGATAGCATCAGAAGAGATACAAATGGTTAAAAGAAAATGTATTTTACTTTCATTATGTGCATCCTATATTTTTTATTTTTTCTTTAAAAAAAAATAAAGATATAGTTACTCAATTTTTTGTATTGATAGTCATTCTTGATGTCTCAGCAACATCTAGATACCAAGCTGCAATACTGAATATCAATAAATGGGGAGAGCTATGCCAATTGTATACTCACTATGCATTGTAGACATGTATCCTAAAGACATGTGATTTGATTCTAGGCATTTTGTTGTGCAAGACACTTCCCATTTGCTTGGATTCGATTGTCCCAGCATGGTTTGATATCTTTGCTGCAGTCATCCTTGTACTTGCTTTTACGGAGGTAAAACTTCGCATTTTGAAATGCCTCCACTTTCAGTTATGTAATTAGGCATGAAGAATCAGTGTTATTTACTCTTCTATTTTTTTTTTCATCTTTTCTAGATTATCTCTCAAGCTCTGTGTGCTAGTTATGGACTAACTGTTGGTGCAAAGCTCTCTCTCTCTCTCTCTCTCGGTTCCACTTCTTCGATCTGCTAGTTCCACTTCTTCTGCAGAGTTTGCTGAGTACATAAAGCAAACTAGATATGACCTCCATGATGTAAAAGCATATGGTCAGGTAACCACCTGATTATTTTTTCTTAGCCCACCTTTTACAGTATCTAGTATTCAAATTTTCTTGACAGAAAATTATACATTACGGTTATATTAATCTCAGATGCTGGTTTTGATGACGTAATTGCCAAGGATCATACTGATCAGGTCTGCGTGATGCAACAACAGTTCTTTGTATTTGTATATATACATGATTTGGGCTTGCTGATAAAGACAAGGATCCATGTATTGAAGACTTTTCTAAGGTAAGTTTCTTCCTCGTTTTCTCTGTGCATTTGTTATAATATTACAGTTCTATGCATTCATGAATTTATGATTCTTTGCAATCAAAATACATTCAGGAGAACTGCAATGACATAGTTGGTGGATGGAAGGTGAAGCTGGTTAGGATTAACTCTGGAGAGCAGAGTGTACGTATCATTGACTTGGATACACATTTACGCAAGCGTACGTATCATTGTCAAGATAGGGAAATATTATGCCCAAAGTTTATCGTACCACGGGGATTAGTGGCTAACCCACAATCCTTGGGTAATCGGAAATAAAGACACTTAGCAAACAAAGAAAAGAAAAAGAAAAGAAATAAAAATGCTAATCTAAGGCACCAAGCCTTAGCAATGCTCGGCTTTGATTTTCACCAAACCCTAATCAAAACTAAGAACCTAGTGGTGGATATGCACAAATGAGTGGAAAAGTTTAATGATAGAGGGTTGATTTTAGATTAACAAAAACATATTGAATGTAAAGCAACTAATAAAAATGCAAAGAAATTAATAAAAGCGTAAACAATATAAATGGGAATGTCGGGTGTTAGGGAGGATCCTTCACCAAATCTCATGTGTCGGAAGCTAATCTAATGTAGATGCATATTTCCTATTTTGGCGGTAGTCGTATCCAAGGCTGTTCAAGGATCAAGGACCTAAATTCCCTTTCATGGTATTCCTACTCCGGTTCAAGGGCCGTAGGAACTCACTTGGCATGAATTAGAGCCGGTTCAAGGGTCACTAATTCACATCAAGAGGCGTAGAGATCGAGGAATTAGACTACTAAGCGACCCGCCCGCGCAATCACGCAACGGGTGTAAATCACCATGCTTATAACCCCTCGAATACGAAATTGAAGGTTTCTAGCTTAGGAATTAGAGGGGGTCAAGCCTCTAACTCCATCCTAGACATGCTCAAAATACACACCCTAGAGTTGACTAGGCTCCTAGACATGCATTTTAACCCAACAAAAATAGATATAAGCATCCATCATATGAAAATTGCATCATTACATTAAATTAAATATCTTTTACACAAAATTTGGGTTAGGGACACAACCCTAAAACCCAACAAGGAAATTACTCACAACCCATAATTATAGACATCAAAAATACAAAATTCAAAGAGAAAAGAAAAGAGAAGTGTAGGAGAAAACAATAATAGCCACAATTAGCTAGAAAGCCAACATGACTACTATTGAATTATAACTCCCACAATTACCCAAATCTTGAATCTTGTAGAGGTTGAGCCCTTTAATAGATCCTTGAAGCTTTGTGTGAGTAAATCCTTGAAATCTCTAAAATAAAACTAAAGAAAAGAGGAAAAATGGAGGAAAAGGAGGAGAGAGAGAGAGAGAGAGAGAGAGAGAGAGAGAGAGAGAGAGAGAGAGAGAGAGAGAGAGAGAGAGAGAGAGCAGCCCAAAGGGGCTGCCTCTGTTTGGTGTGTGCGGCACTGCAGGTAGGGTGATAGCTCCCAGAGAGTAATTGTCGTGGTCAGTTTATATTCTGAAGAGGAAAGGATCATTACCGAATGATATGTGGCTGTGCAGAAGAGGAGAAAGAATGGGATAATGGGCTGCCACGTGTTAGCCATTAATTGGCTCAAGCTAATCAAACAAAATGAGGACTGCACGTGATGGATGATCAGATCATGATTAATTAATCAAATGGTTTGATTAATTAGCCAAACCAATGATTAATTAGTCAAACTTTTTTTTCTTTTGTTAATTTCTTTATTATTTTTTTCTTATCTTCTTCTTCCAATCATAAAACATATCCAAATGCATCACCATGGAATCATCGAACTCAGCTTCCTCACTCATGTTGACCATGGTTAACCAATGTTGGCTTTTCGTCTTTCTGTCGGAAACTCCAATTTGCTCCAATCTCGCATTATTTTCTTTCGTTTCCGCAATTCCGCTTATTTTCTACAAAATAAATAAAAATAGATTAATTATATATTAATTGTCATGGAGATTAGCTTAATTCTAGTGTTTTAGATATAATTACACGCATATAAATGCGTATAATCACACCCCCACACTTGAATTTTGCTTGTCCCCAAGCAAACTAAATATAAATTAATAACCAAAAATCTATTGACTCAAACATATATCCTCAAACATAAAGAAAGTGCGGTATTAGCCTTTCCAACCATAACCCTCGGAGAACTAATTTTGTAGATGACTATGAAGTAGATGTAAGCACAACATAAAATTTATGAATTTGTGAGGCAATTAAGAAGCACATGTGAAAAATGCTCAAGTATATGCATGTGTTGACCATGTGTCAAATCAATCCACCACAATCAAATAGGCATATAGAAGACCCGACATAACCCACTAAACTCACATAGGTTCACTAAATATTACCGCTCAAGTGTTTAGGGGCTATAAGTATTTCACTCAAAAGCAATTTCACAACACGCATCGCCATATGCTTGCTCTTCGATCTCATCTCCGCTAGGTAACCCACAACATTCAAGATTAAGAGGTCTTTTATTTGGTTGTAATAGGGCTAAGGGCAAGTGGCTATAAGAAATAAAGGATAGGGAAAGACAAAGTCCATGAAAATCGGTGAAGCAACTCTCTCTTGTAGAGATTTAAGACTTTGCTTACAAATGCTAACTCACTCACTCTAATTCCAATGTACAACCCACGCTAAACTACATAATACTTTTTTTTTTTTTTACTTTTCTTTTCCTTGAATTTTCTTTCTATTTTCACACCTTTTTTTTTTTTTTTTTTTTTTTTTTTGAGAACTTTCTTTTCTATACATATCACTCACCCCCACACTTATTCTTTTGTAACCTCACACTTTTGACTTTTTCTTTTCTTTTGAAGCACTCAAACATAAAGTCATTCTCTCGAATCGCTTCACCAACTACCATGGAAGGGTAGGATAAAAGTATATAGGTAGGAATTTATGGTGGTAATGAACAAAAAGGCTAAATTATAAATAGGCTCAAAGTGGCAATCTAGTGGTAAATATTTTTGGGCACATGCTTCTTTGGCCATGGTGGTATATAGTCCTAATGCCTCCATCCTTTCTATCATGTCGCAAGCTAAAAGTAGCCTTGAGAGGTCTCAAGCAAGTTCTAGATACGCATTGTCATGAAATTGTACACACATGAAAGAATAAGTGAATGAACGATGCATACACTATAGATATAGGCACAAAAGCTCACAAATAAGGGCATGCAAGTCAATCAAATCATCTATATGCTTCTCTAATTATGATGAACCAACCTAACCATAGGCTATGTGCACACATATAGTCAAGCATAGATCACATATACACTTAATCACAAAACAAATTCATAGTCCTAGATCATGCTCAATCTATCCACAATCATAACAAGTTAAGTCCATGGCTCGTCATTGGGGTTGGAAAAGGCATTAACCACTAAAATATAATTACAAAAAGCTAATCTTTTTTTTTTTTTTTGATAGGGCGCCCGAGCCCTCACCCCCACACTTAAAACCAACATTGTCCTCAATGTTGTAAAGTGAGCTCGAAAGCTAAATCCGTGTCGGAGTTAGGCATGAGAGTGAAGTCCGGGCGAATGCACAAAATTTAACTACGAAAATGGAAATCTAAATGCGGAGAAGAGATGCGAAAACCCCCTTTGTTGACCCTCCATTGCTCACGACCTTCGGAGAAGACAAATATGAGGCACCAACCTCAAGGCACACGACCTTGACGTCCTTAACGTATGCTCCAAGCTAGCTCTAGGTGCTCATGAAAGATCAACTCCATTGAGAAATGTATAGTGTCCAAAGAGCAATGCGTCACACAACAACCACTTCAAAGAATAAGGACCAAGGCCCTCCATTAAGATCATGGCCTTGAACACATCCAACACACTCCACAACTGCCCATAGATTATCCTTCAAAGATGAAATGAAGTGCAAAGAAGTCCAACCAACCCGAGTGAACAAAACTAGTGAGTGCAGAAAACTTCCAGCAATGACCTTTCTGTCTTCAAATGCCCATATCTCATACTCCGAAAGTGATAATCAGGTGAGACTACTTGAAATGGAAAGTAGACTCAGAAAGCTTTCTATCCATATCAAGTTAGCCACCTATCTCCAGCTGAAAAGAAATCTATAGCTGGTCAAAGTTTCCTGCTTGTAATGAAGTCTTCTGCTGACCCTCAGTCACCAATACTGCAATTTCTGAAGTTCCAGAGGTGAAAAGAGGGTGAGACCAACTGGATATAAAACTAGACTCATGAAGCTACCTTCAGTTAAAATTTCACTTAAAGATCAATAATGAGTCAAAAATCGTTGGCCTCCAAACTCACTGATCTGTTCTGCAGTTTCTGTTGTGCCCTGCTTCTGACCTCTGTTACTTGGAGCACTATATCTGAAGCTATGAAGGTTCAAATCAAAAACTGTTTCTTCTGTATATAGAAGACATATGAAGACACATCTCTGAAAAATTTTAGCTCCAAATTACTTGGGATGTACAAGGTGTAGCTTCCCAAAGTGACTCTACAGTAGCTGTCTCTGTTTTGACCTTCACATATTGACCACCAAATAATTGAAGTTCCAGAGACTCAAAATGGCTCAAATTTTGGCACAAGATACCAGACATCAAGAAGAATATCTCCAGAAAATTTCAGCTCAAAATAGCATGTAGAATGGAAGCGATAGTCACCCAAATTCAACTGAATTTTCAGGACAGAAACTGCTCACCGCCACATTCATTCTTTCTCCACATTTCAAACTCCGGACACCTCCCATCCTCCAAAAAGATGGCCAAATAGCCTTATTGATGAAAAAAAAACCAGGAAATTTCAAAACCACCTAGGGTTGCCTCCCTAGAAGCGCTTGTTTTTAAAGACCCCAAGCCGGTCTATAGAACATGATCGTTGTCAAGGTGGATACTTCTCAAGTACGACCACCCTATTGTTTGGGGCTAAGGGACTCATCGATGTGTCATAGAGACAAGACCAAGAACTACCTAAGAATACTCCAATTGGTAGCCAAAAGTGTAGCTTTTTAGTCTTCCCCCTCTTCTCAATTTTTCTTCTAGGAGCCAACCTTGCCTTCTCCTTCTTAAGTGGATTAGAAATGATGCTCATAGGAACAATAGGTGGTTGAAGCTCTTGAGAGTGATGGGAAAAGGTGAGTGCAAGTGCTTCATTTCCTTTCCAATCCATCACCTCATTGTAGAAACATTGACCACTTAATGGTGGATTGAGAGGTGAAAGTACCTTGATCTCAATCCTCTCATTAAGAATGTAAGTGCTCAATATTCTACAATCCACCTTAGGAAGCTCATGATGGATTTCCGTGGATGTGGGAGGAGAGAAAGTCCTTGGCTCTTCAATTTCTTCATCATCACAAAGTATTGAATGACTCTCTTTCTCTTTGGGAATATTGACCTCAACGATTAAGGGATCATGGTGTAAGTCTTCAAGCTCCACATCTTCCTCACTAGACAAGCTATCCTCTTCTTCGGAATCAACTTCATATACCTCCTCTTCATTGTGAAGATTAGATTTCCAATATTGCACCGGTTCCTCCGAAGTGTAGTCTCTCACCCCACTTGCATTGAAACTTTCATAACCAACCTCAATTTCTTGTACATCAACATCACTATCATCATTTTCAACTTGCATAAAGGATTCTTGCTCAAGATGCTCGATATGCACTTCTTCTCTTGAAATAGGCTGCACTTGGTCAAAGAAAGATTCATGCTCATAAATGGTGAAGGGTGGCTCTTGTGCAAGACTAGTCTCAAGTTGCTCATTGGTATGTATAAGTATTTCTTGAGAAGCTTGCAATTGAGCTTGTGAGGCTTGCAATTGGGCTTGGGAAGCTTGCAATTGAGCTTGCAATTCTTCAAGAGAAGGCTTCCTAGACTCATACGCTTGCTCATGAGGATATGCTTCGGAAACCATGGTCTCTTGTGAAATACTAACTTGAGAGGCTTGTAATAGAGCTTGGGAGGCGTGCAATTGAGCTACTAGTCCGTCAACAAATTCCTTACTAGGCTCATAAGCTTCTTCTTGTGGATATGTATTGAGTATAAATGTCTCTTGATACATGCCCATCTTGTACTCACACTCTTGCATAAAATCCGGGCACTCAAATCTCAAAGAGCACTCAAAAGATGAATGCCAAGGAGAATTACACAAAGCACAAGTTTCATTGCAAGAAGACATAGAACCGATCGCATGAGAATTCCACACTTGATGACCTCCACCATAAAAACTTTCTTGCTCATATCCCCTTGGGTCTTCCCATCCATAGCTCCATTGATCCATAACTCAATATGATAAGAAATATGCACCTATATAAATGAGTTCCCAAAAGTAAGATTAGTAACAAAAAAAAAAATAGAAATTATAAAATTAAAGAGTAATTTTTTTTTTAAAAAAAATAAAGAAACAAAAATATGCTAAAGTGACCTAAAGAACCGATTCACCAAGGGATTAAGGCTATTAAACCCTAATCCCCGGCAATGGCGCCATTGACTTGATACACCTTTACGCAAGCGCACGTATCGTTGTCAAGATAGGGAAATATTATGCCCAAAGTTTATCGTACCACGGGGATTAGTGGCTAGCCCACAATCCTTGGGTAATCGGAAATAAAGACACTTAGCAAACAAAGAAAAGAAAAAGAAAATAAATAAAAATGTTAATCTAAGGCACCAAGCCCTAGCAATGCTCGGTTTTGGTTCTCACCAAAGCCTAATCAGACTTCAAGTTTTGCATATGCAAATGCAATACTGTACTCGAGTTAGATATGCATTTCTGATAACCATTGTATTCAGTTGCTGGTGTATTGTGATTTAAACGGTCTTATCTTAAACTATGTCGCAATCCTATTAATGTTTGAACTTTTGCCGTCTGATAATAATGGAATTGGGGTTTGTCTTCACTCATTTGCATCTGAATTTGTGTCAAATTTACTATTAGCTTGGTTTTAATCATTCCATGTTCGTTTGATTGGTGCCATTAAATTTGAAAATAATTATAATTTAAAAATAATTAAAATTTGAAAATAATAAGAGACAAAATGAGTTTCGTCCCTTATTCATCTGATTGACGTCATCTATAGTTAATTTTCCCGCCAACTTGAATGAGATTGGGGATGGAATTTTGTTGAATAGGGGACAATTTTATTTTCTTCTCCAAATGCATTAGGAGACGGAGTTTATTAGCCGTTGTCTTTTATAATTAGAGACGAGCATTAGGAGACGACTTTAGCCACAAAATGATTTCGTCTCAAACATTTTTTCGAGACGAATTCTCAACTTTTAGAGACAAATTGATTTCATCCTTAATAGGGTTTTCTCTAGTAGTGTATTGATGGTTTTTGCAAAGCGGGGAGACTACAAGAAGCAGAAAAGTTGTTCTCTGAGATGCTGGGTTGTGGCCAGCTTCCAGATGTTGAACCTTATGCTTTGATACTTGATGGCCTGTGTAACAACCAGCAACTTTCTACGGCAGTAGAATTGCTTAGAGAGATGGAAGCCAACAAAGTAGAACTTGATATTGTAGTTACACTCCTGTTATAGAAGGTTTGTGCAAAGCTGGAAAAATTGAATCCGCAAGAGATCTCTTCTGTGGCTTGTCATCAAAGGGAGTTCAGCCTGATGTGAGAGCATATACACTATAATGATTCATGGACTTTGTCATCATGGCTTAGTAATTGAAGCAGAAAAGTTACTGAGAGAAATGGGAGGGAAGGCTGTTCTCCAGATGGTTGCACGGTTGCACCTATAACACCAATATCCGAGGGTTGTTAAATAACAGTGAAACATCATGGGCCATGAAATTTATTCAAGAAATGGTGGAGTTGGGTTTCTCTGCAGATGCTTCAACTATGGAATTGATAGTTGGTTTATTGTCTAAGGATATTATAGATCCAGCTTTGCTGCCGCTGTTTAAAGGTTCATGATATAGTTGATTTGAAGTTTTGTACTCTATTAAGCTTAGGTATGTCAATTTCTTCACTGCTCCCATTTCAATTGCTGTTTTTATTTCACTTGATTAGATTCAGAATTATAGATCGGAAATTACACTGTGTGCTGCAAGATTAGGATTTGCTCCTGCCAGTCGTTGCATAGTTTGTTATTGGTATTGGGCCTTTGTATATGCAACTACGGTTACTGAGTTATGACCTTAGATTTCTTTGAATGTTCTTACATCTAGGCTGCCACTGTGCAGTTAACTATATGCTTCTCAGAAGAGAAAACTTATACCTTGCAGTTATTTGGACTTTAAATCATGATTTCCATTTGATTCTTTTGGCGTGCCATGGTAGCTAGCCACCTTTTTTTCTTGCTTGTTACTGTTTTAGGAAGGCTTCATAGCGGCTTCTCCTTTTTCTGCAGTCCTAGTTTCTTTTCGTACATGAGGCAGTTTTCTGTTGATAAATGCTTACAAATTTCAGGTTATTGATGGTATGTATTTGTGTAGATTCAGAAGTTTGAACAAGTTGGCTTAAGCTAACTCTTAGAACTCAACCTGCAAGCTTGCTTGATTGGTAAACGTGAACCTGACAGGGATGGGAAGGGTTTTTGGGAATTGTATGGAGACCTTTTAGAGGCATATTCAAATATCATTTTTGGGTCTTGTCTGAATCCGGGTATGTAACAAAACTTCCCTCTTTAATCGTATATATCTACTCCCACTTACCTAACAGCGGGAGGTTCAATCCTAGTCTACATAGTTGACAGCGAGGCATTCAGTAAATTCTTAACCTGTTACTAGTCTACTGTCTACATATGTTATTCTTCTTGTATTCATCAAGTTCCCATTGAAATAGGATCCACAGAAGGAAAATGAGGTATTAGACCTTGCTGTTCCCTGAATCAAAGGAAGCAATCAATAAAAGAATAACAAATTTCAGTTCAATGTCCCTCCATGCTGTGTTGAATGCTTTTATGACATTTTGCTTCATTTGTCATGTTTACAGAATTATAAAAGTCACTAAATTTAGCAATTACTTTCAGCCAACATTTTTGTTCTCCTTTGTCTATGCCTTTAGGAAAATGTAATAATTCCCTGTGCAGTTTTTAGCTGGAACAATCCCTTTGTTAGTGGTAGTTGTATTATGTATGCCTTCATGTCCCCACTGTTGTTTCTAAAGCTCCTTTTCTGATGTTCAAGAATTATTTTTGCCGCTTTTTAATAGTTCTTGAGCGATCCATGGCAGTTTTTATAACTCAAGCAATTCAAAAGATGAGGGATGCAGTTCCTGACTAGTGTATACTATACCCAGCTGTTGCAAGGTCACAATTTTTTTTTTTTTTTTTCTTTTTTTCCTTTTTTCAAAGACAGGCTTTGAACAGTGATTCAATAAATCTTGCTGATGTTTTCAAGTGATTTGAACAATCATGGCTACTAGTTGGCAGTATATGTTTTAGTATACATTGTGCTTTTAATCAATTTTCTCTTAATCCAAAATTTATACAGGAACTGGCTGTTCATTTTCATTCTGGCATCCAGTATCCTTTATTGTCTTTGTTTTTAGGGATATCTTCACAAATGGTGTATGAACTTTAGGCATTTCTACACTTTGGTGTATCAACTTTCATAACTATCAAAATGGTGTATCAAGTTTGCTCCAATCTTTCATTTTGGTGTACGCCGTTAAATTTTCCATTATCTTTACCAAAAAAAAAAAAGTGTTGAAGGAATATCGATTTAGTGTGCCTTATCAAACTAGAAGTAGCAATAGGAGAGAAGGTTCTAGATTTTCCAATCCTATACGAATTGGTATTCCTTGTAACATTAGAACTAGTACTTTGTAATCCCTATATATAGAGCTCCTATTCTCAATAATATGACACACAATTCTCTCTACAATTTCTCTCGAATCTCTTTTTCCTTAAACACGTTATCAGCACGACTCTAACCACAACACAGAAAACCAAAACTCATTCACAAAGCAGCCCCTAGCCCGAGCTAGCCGAGCCTTCGCTGCAGCCCGCGCGCCAGTGCGTTTGCAACCTTGCACAGCAGCCCCTGCTGCCCCCTCCCTGCAGCCCTTCGTTCCAACCTGCTGCTACCGAAGCATCCCTTCTGCGCAAACAAGCCAACGCACACCCACTGCATCTTTTTCCCGTTCCTGTGCACATCCGTCTTCTTTCAAGTCTCGAAACGTCTAGTTTGGAAGCTCAGATCGAAAAACTTTCTTCATCAAAGTTGTTCGTCTCTGTCTCTTCCATCTAACCTCTGAATTTCAGCCTTATCGGAGTTATATTGAGATCTGTACACCAATCGAGGTACAAGCTGTTCAGAACAGAATCTGCTCCGAATTTTCAACAAGTAAGTTTTTAAATTAAAGTTCCTGTTTTCCGAATTTTAATTTCTCCTTCTTTTCTTCAGGGACTTGCAACCTCCCTTCTTCTACATCCCACCTTTCTTATAACGTGGGTTCGATTCTTGAAAAGCCGAATCGTGGGGATTCACGCAATTAACGAACTAAGAGCGTTCGTAAGACTTCGGACTAAGAGCGTCCGTAAGCATCGATTTATGACCATATAAACATCATTGTTTCGGTCTAATCCAAATTTCTTGGAAATCAATTTCTTGGTAGCATTACTGCTCAGAAATCTCATATTAGTTTTCGTGGAAGCATTGACTCCGAAACTAATACGTTCTTGCTTTCCTTTTTAGGATGTAAGACTTGAACGAGCTCGATTTTACTCCATTGGATTCTACGGGCACGGAATTTTCATGTGGACTCAAAATGTTGAGCTCCACCTAATTGCCCTTGATTTATTGCCTACAATCCAGGAGTCTTGTTCTAAAAGAACCACTCAAGGCCCTCAAACTGAGATAGATAATTCCAGGGCATTTACCCTGATGAAGCGCCACATGAAGATGGCCCTCCAGTTTGAGTACATGAATGAGGATAACACTAACAACCTTTGGGTTGCGCCTCGTGAACGTTTTAGTAACATTCACAATTTTCCGAACTTAGAAGCATAATGGAATAATATCCGCTTCTCTAAACTTTGAAAGAGTTATGAAATATTGTTCGGAGGCTCTCTACATCATATTATTGATGCATGATTGTGAAAAACAAAAAAGAACAAATTGATTGAGAAGACCCTAACATGACCATAGGAGTCATGACGTTGAGGGTATAAGGTTGGACACCATGGCGCCACTTTTGGCCATGGTTGCACTATTCCAACGCCATTGGTCCTAGGGACCATATGTATTGTGTCAATACATCTCAATCAAGAAACATCCTCTTCATGGTATTTTATGGAGTACCTGATCAATGGTAATCAAGATATCGAGCTATAAAAGACTTTAAATCTGGCGATGAAAATAGAATGCCGCAGATTTTTATTTAGAATAGTCTTTTAATTTCCAAGAATTATATAATGGCAATTATGCCTTAAATCAATAAAATGACTTATTGTATTAACTCTTTCCCTCTAGGCGTACTCAAGAGTACTTGTGATGTCTAGGCAAGGTTTGATCTGAGAGAAAAGTTTTAAAAGTGAGCAACGCTCCACCAAAATCTCCCCTTACCTTACCTGGTCACAACTAAATTGAAATTACCGAACGGATTGAGTGACTACGATTTGTCTACGGTTTGATTTTTATGTTGGATTAGATTTTGGTCAAGAAACTTTGATGTAATCATTGGCTATTATTAATAAAGTATCAATTACTTAAAAGATATAAGAGCCAATGGTTTTCATGCGGAAACGCATTGTAAGAATGGACATGAGTTCCTTTGCATCACCTCTAATGACTACGGAAATAAAAGAGTCTTAGAGAAACTTATGTGTCGATCTAGTGGGTTGTATGCAACCACTATTCGAATAATTGAATCCAATCATGTTATTAGGGATGATTTATGGGATTCCGACACATATAGGCTTTGGCACGACCGTTTGGGACATCCAGGTCGTGATATGATGATCCGTATATTAAAGACTTCACACGGACATCCATTTTTCAGAACGAAAAGAAGTAAAACTCGGTTTTTGGACACCGAAGGAGCCCCTGCGCCTCACGGCGCCGTTCACCCCAAAATCCGGCCATCCTTGGCAGGTGCCGCCATACCCCTGCGACATCAGGGTGGCATTGACGCCACCAAGGCTCCTTCATCTCCAAATTTTACTTCTAAAGTCAATTGTGACTTCGTGGCTCAACCAAAATCCTCATTGGTTATTTCTAAAGCCCATCATTCGTTCTGCAAAGCCTGCTCTTTAGCAAAATTAGGATCGAGACCATCCTATGCAAAGGACACTAAAGAAAATATACCATTCTTGCAAAGAATCTAAGGTGATATTTGTGGACCTATTCAACCACCATGCGGACCATTTAGATATTTTATGGTGTTTGTTGATGCATCGACACGCTGGTCACATGTCATGCTTTTGTCTACTAGGAACGCTGCATTTGCTAAACACCTAGCACAGATTATTAAGTTGAGGGCTCACCACCCTGATCATCCTATTAAGTCTATAAGATTAGACAATGCTGGGGAGTTTACATCAAAGACTTTTGATGATTATAGCATGTCCATTGGGATAGAAGTTGAACATCCAGTTCCTCATGTTCACACCCAAAATGGTCTCGCAGAAGCCGCCATTAAACGACTACAAATGGTCGCTAGGGCATTGGTAATGCGCACCAATCTCCCTATTTCTGCTTGGGGCTATGCAATATTGCATGCAGCTGTGCTTATTCGTCTGAGGCCCACTTCCACTCAACCCTTTTCTGCGTCACAGATGGTGACTGGGTATGAGCCTAATGTCTCACACTTACGCATATTTAGGTGTGCAGTATATGTGCCTATTGCGCCGCCACAACGCACCAAAATGGGTCCTCAACGACGATTAGGCATTTATGTTGGATATGATTCTCCTACCATTGTCCGCTATTTAGAACCCTTGACAGGTGATCTCTTTACCGCAAGATTTGCGGATTGTCACTTCGATGAGACAGTCTTCCCGTCGTTAGGGGGAGATAAGAACATGAATGTTCAACATGAACGACAGGAATTGTCCTGGTCTGTCCCCACTCTGTCTCATCTTGATCCCCGAACCGCACAATCCGAAATTGAAGTGCGGAGAATTCTCGATTTTCAGAACGTAGCAGAATCGATGCCTGATGGGTTTTCTGATATCGCTAAAGTGACGAGATCACACATACCTGCTGCAAATGTGCCTGCAAGGATTGATGTCCCTAAAATTAGAGGACATGACGCCACCTCAAGAGTACATGAGCATGGCGCCAACGTTCCCACCCTTGGTGACGTTGTGGCTAGGCCCACGGCTCCCTCCAGGAAGCGCGGGAGGCCCACAGGTTCGATGGATTCTCGCCCAAGAAAGAAAGCGAGTTTGGCACAAAATAATCCATTAATCATCGATGTAAATAATCCATCTCATGAGAATATTCCGGATTATGGTTATGTCCAAGAGACATCATTGGGGGACGCTCCAATGTCAGAACCAATTCCAGAGAATAGGGAGATCTCCATGAATTACACTAGTGTACATGAGATGATGGATAGAAATTCTATGGCAATTGATGATGCATTTGCATATCATGTTGCAAAAGGAATTATAGAATATGATGATATCGAACCTCGCTCTGTCGAAGAATGTCAACGAAGAGCGGATCGGCCTAAATGGAAAGATGCGATCCAGGCTGAATTGGACTCACTAGCAAAGAGACAGGTATTTGGGCCTATAACGCAGACACCCCCAGATGTAAAACCTGTTGGCCATAAATGGGTCTTTGTTAGAAAACGTAATGAGAAAAATGAGGTGGTTAGATATAAAGCCCACCTCGTGGCGCAAGGTTTCTCACAACGCTCTGGAATCGACTACGAGGAGACATATTCTCCCGTAATGGACGTTATAACGTTCCGCTACCTTGTCAGTTTGGTAGTTTCCGAAAAACTTGACATGCAGCTTATGGATGTGGTTACAACATATCTCTATGGGGATCTAAATTCAAAGATATATATGAAGGTTCCAGATGGACTTCAATTACCCAAATCAAGTGGCTCTAAACCACGGAGCGCGTTTTCAATAAGATTAAAACGCTCACTATATGGATTAAAACGATCTGGACGGATGTGGTATAACCGTCTAAGTGACTACTTGATTGGGAAGGGATATATTAATAATGAAATATGCCCATGCGTGTTCATTAAAAGAACAAGTTCCGAATTTGCAATCGTAGCAGTTTATGTCGATGACATGAACCTAATTGGAACTCTAGATGAGTTAAAGGAAACTGCTAAATACTTGAAATCCGAATTTGAGATGAAAGATATTAGGAAAACACGGTTTTGTCTCGGTTTAGAACTCAAGCACCGTAGTGATGGGATTTTGATCCATCAGTCTGCATATACTCAGAAAATCTTAAGGCGCTTTAATGAAGATAAAGCAAAGCCTGTGAGTACTCCCATGATCGGTCGTAGACTTGAGCCAGGAAAAGATCCGTTTCGTCCAAAGGATGAGGACGAAGAGCTATTAGAGGCAGAAGTGCCCTATTTAAGTGCAATAGGCGCATTATTGTACTTAGCTCAATGCACAAGACCAGACATCTCATTCGCAGTGAACTTGTTAGCTAGACATAGCTCTGCACCAACACGTCGCCATTGGATTGGTGTAAAGACAATCTTTCGATACCTAAGAGGTACGATTGATATGGGCCTATTTTATCCATACAGAGAGAAGAGGAATGACGGAAGAATGGGATCGGACTCCATTAGGCATGGAGCTACCGTCCACCATGACAAGGTGGTCGGCCATGTTGCCGCCAACGCCGTCACCACCACCAGGGGTGGCAGGCCTCACCCTATCCCCCTCCATCAAAACGACAATGATGTCTTGATGGGTTTTGCTGATGTAGGGTACCTCTCTGACCCTCACAAAGGTCGCTCCCAAACGGGTTATGTCTTTACCATGGGAAGCACTGCGATATCTTGGAGGTCTACGAAACAGACCCTTGTTGCTACTTCCTCAAATCATGCAGAGATTATTGCTTTACATGAAGACGTGCATGAATGCATATGGCTAAGGTCTGTAATTAGACATATTCAAGGAAGTTGTAGTTTGAAGTCTACCACAGATGAACCTACATGCATTTATGAGGATAATGCAGCTTGTATTGAGCAAATGAAGTTAGGTTTCATCAAGGGTGACAACACCAAGCATATATCGCCTAAATTCTTTTATAATCAGCAACAACAAGCACTTCTAAAGATTGAAGTGAATCAAATCCGATCAGAGGATAATGTAGCGGACTTATTCACTAAGTCGTTACCTAAATCCACCTTCGAGAAACATGTAAGGAGCATCAGATTGAGAAAGTTATCTGAACTCCCACGATTGTAGCAATCAGGGGGAGATATCGACATCAGGGGGAGTTATGATGTCTACATGTTCGATCTCGAAGAGTGAAGGACGTGTTGTGCTCTTTTTGTCCTTCGACCAGGGTTATTTTTGTCCCACAGGGTTTTTGTTACCTGGCAAGGTTTTTAACGAGGCAACGGATGAAGCGTCACCACCAAGTTTGAGCGGCACAAGGGGGAGTGTTGAAGGAATATCGATTTAGTGTGCCTTATCAAACTAAGAGTAGCAATAGGAGAGAAGGTTCTAGATTTCCCAATCCTATACGGATTGGTATTCCTTGTAACATTAGAACTAGTACTTTGTAATCCCTATATATAGGGCTCCTATTCTCAATAATATGACACACAATTCTCTCTACAATTTCTCTCGAATCTCTTTTTCCTTAAACAAAAAGGTTTTTTTATACACCATTTGTGATACACCATTTGTGATGTTTTCCCTTGTTTTTACTGGCAAGGTTTTGCACTGTTTTGGTGAACTATTCATAAATCTCAATCTATGTCATTTATTGAGTTCAGAAAGTGGGTTGAATCATGGGGTAATAAGCATGTCCTTTGGGATCAGAATAGATTGGTCAAAAATAATATTGATCTGTCATTTATGACTCATAACTGCAAAAAATGATTGGTGATTGCATCACAATCAGTTTTGCCTTATTATACTACCCTAACATCTCCAATATGCTCACCATTCTCATTTAATCAACTTTAGGCAAAGTTCATGTCATCTATTTGCTACTATTCTAATGGATGCCGGGAAGATTTAGGACACTCGAGCCTCAAAGAAGAGGAAATATGAGCTTGTGATGGTAATCTGCCGATTGTACTTACCATTAGGACTTACCACTCAGTTTTGTCAACCCAAGTTTTTGCAGACTAGAGGGTGAGTAGGGATAGATGTGGTTGAAATATAGAACTTGGGTAAAGTACAGAGAAGCTTTAGTGAAGTACTATTACTGGAAAGTTATTCCCAAGAACTTTTAGATGAAATTGTCCAAAATAATGGAAGAAATGCATTCTGCTTTACTCTATTTTATATGTAATAGCATCATAATGGTTGGTTTGTTACAACTTTCCTTCTCCTGATTAGAGCTGTAGTAATGTCAACATCGCTTGCAGTTCAGTTGAAATACTTGGTTCCTTGTAGAAAAGAATACTTTGATTTTAGGGTTTTCAATAATAATACTATTCATCCCACAAAGGGGTATATATACAAGGACAAGAGGAGTAGTCTAACCCTAATAGGAAACAATCATTCCTATAATTACATGATAACCTAAATAAATAAGAATCATAACTACATAAGATTTATAGCTATTCTACACTCCCCCTCAAGTTGGTGCATAGATATCTATCATGCCCAACTTGTCAACTGAGCTGTCGAATATCTTCATGGACACTCCTTTAGTAAGAACATTAGCTAACTGCTCTTCTGAGTTTACAAATGGAAAACGAATAACCTTTCTGTCAAGATTTTCTTTAATAAAATGACGGTCAACCTCCACATGCTTTGTCCTATCATGCTGAACTGGATTATGTGCAATCTCAATTGCAGCTTTATTATCACAATGCAAATCCATAGGTTGTCTAAGCTTGTAACCTAGATCTTTCAGGACATTACGAATCCATAACATTTCACAGACTCCATGTGCCATACCTCGAAATTCAGCTTCTGCACTTGATTTGGCCACAACTTTCTGTTTCTTGCTACGCCAAGTGACAAGGTTCCCTCCAACAAAAGTGAAGTACCCAGATGTAGAACGCCTGTCAGTTTTATCACTAGCCCAATCTGCATATGTGTATCCCCCAACTTCCAATTCATCCTTTTTCTCAAACAGTAATCCTTTACCTGGCGCCAACTTCAAATACCTCAAAATCCGAAAAACTGCATCCATATGTTCTTCACTAGGACAATGCATAAACTGACTGACAACACTCACAGTATAAGCAATATCAGGTCTAGTATGTGAAAGATAAATCAACCTTCCTACAAGACGTTGATACCTTCCTTTATCAGTTGGAATTTGATCAGGATAAATGGCAAGTCTGTGATTCATCTCAATGGGTGTCTCAATTGAACTGCAGTCCAGCATCCCCGTTTCAGTAAGTAAGTCAAGAACATACTTCCTCTGTGACAGTGAAATTCCCTTCTTAGACCTCGCAACTTCAATACCCAGAAAATACTTCAGTTGCCCCAGATCCTTCATTTCAAACTCCTTTGACAGTTACTTTTGTAACTCATTTATCTCTTTCGGATCATCCCCTGTAACAATCATGTCATCAACATACACAATAAGAGCTGTAATCTTACCATTCTTGCGCTTGATAAACAAGGTATGGTCAGAATTGCTCTATCTGTACCCAAAGGCTCTCATGGACTTTGAAAATCTCCCAAACCAGGCTCTTGGAGATTGCTTCAGGCCATACAAAGACTTCTTCAATTTACACACCTTGCCAACTTCATTTGGGTAATTCTTAACACCTGGGGGCACATCCATGTACACTTCTTCTTCCAAATTCCCATTAAGAAACGCATTCTTCACATCAAACTGGTGTAAGGGCCAATCTTTGTTTGCTGCAAGTGAGATTAGAATCCGAACAGTATTGATCTTTGCCACAGGTGCAAAAGTCTCCTCATAATCAATCCCATAACGTTGTGTGTATCCTTTGGCAACCAACCTCGCCTTGTATCTATTAATAGTTCCATTGCATTAAGCTTCACAGTAAATACCCAACGACACCCTACAGTCTTCTTTCCAACCGGCATAGGTACTAGTTCCCATGTTGCATTCTTTTGAAGAGCTTCCAATTCTTCATTCATCACCTTTGTCCATTTTGGATCATCAATGCATCCTGCACGTTACTAGGAATAGATACAGTAGATAATTGATCAATAACAAGTGCAGGTGACCCAGAAATCCTATGGTTAGACATAAAATTAGCTATAGGGTATTTAGCTTTGGCTTTGATATCTGGTTCATATTGTTTCTTAGGAATTCCCTTGGTAACCCTTTGTGATTTCCTAGGTTCGACACTTTCTAACCCAGAAGATTCATTAAAGTTTAGGGGTACCTGAGGAGGATCATTCTGACCGGGATCTTCAGTTGGTGATGTAGAAGGGGGAATATCTTGTGTGTGAGCTTCAGATACGTCTTGATTTTGATTCAAACTATCCAGAAAAGTCGTCTCTTCTGTCTCGGAATTCACAACACTCTGTTCGGAAGTTGCATTTTCTGTTTTGGAATTCACAACACTCTGTTCGGCAGTCGCATTTTCTGTTTCGGAATTCGCAACACTTCGTTCGGCAGTCGCATTGTCTATTTCGGAATTCACAATGCTCTGTTCGGCAACTGCATTTTCTGTTTCCAAATTTTTTCTACCCTCAAATGTATCCTCCAAATTTTCCAAGTCTTCAAAGACATCAAAATCAATAATAGAACGAGGATTCCCTTCACAACCTCTCTCCCCCTGAAGGGAAGACGGAGAAGCTCCCCCTGAGTAATAAGGCTCGGATTCACGAAAAGCAACATCAAGGGAGACATGTAAAGTGCCAGTAAGGGGATCATAACATCGATAACCCTTCTGGAAGTCAGCATAACCAACAAAGATACACTTACGGGCACGGGGATCAAGCTTGTTGCGTTGAGGCTTGGGAATATGAACATAGGCTGTGCACCCAAACACCCAGGGCTCCAAATTAGGCATAGAAGGGATGGTCAAAAATGTATGAAGCTTCTGATGAGGATTCTGAAACTCAATCACCCGTGAAGGAGTATGGTTGATAAGATATGCTGCAGATTTTACTGCTTCTCCCCAATAGGACCGAGGTACATTCATGCCAAATAAGGAAGCACGAACAACCTCCATCAACTGCTTGTTCTTCCGTTCTGCTAACCCATTCTGTTGAGGAGTATAAGAATTGGAGGTTTGATGATGAATTCCATGTGACCGGCAAAACTCAATCATAGGGCCATTCACAAACTCGCCACCATTGTCAGACTGAAACACTCGGATGGATTGTTGATACTAAGTTGCCACCATTTTGTAAAATTCGATAAACATTCCAAATACATCACTCTTATTCTTCAGTAATAACACCCATGTCATGCGAGTGCAATCATCAATAAACGTTACAAAATACCGAGCTCCAGAAAGAGAATGAATCTTTGCAGGACCCCAGACATCAGAGTGAATTTTCATAAAAGGAACAAGACTTTTATGAAGACTTGGTGAATATGAAACACGGTGGCTCTTGGCCAGTTCACAAATGTCACAATGGAAATGCAAATCACTGACAACCGAAAACAAATGAGGTTGCAGCTTCTTAAGATAACTAAAAGATAGATGACCTAAACGGCGATGCCATAACCATACTGCTTCCTTTGCATTCTCTACCCCATTAATCTGATTAGCTTGCCCCAAAAAATGCTTCTGGTTTTCTCCAGTCTCTGTCAGATCCAGGTAGTATAATTTTCCCCTTCTAACACCATAACCAAGAATCCTCCGAGTCAGAATGTCTTGAAACACACAGAAAGATGGATAGAAGGTCACAATACATGCAAGTGCTAAAATAATCTGACCAACAGATAGGAGATTATAAGCTAGTGAGGGAACAACTAGGACAGATTCAAGGGTTAAGGTATCAGATACAACAATAGAACCTTCTCCGGTGACCGGAGTTGGAGTACCATCAGCAGTAGAGACAATATTTTGAGAGGAACGTCTAAGGTTTTTCACAAGACTAGGGTCATTGGTCATATGATCAGATGCACCTGTATCAATTATCCATGTATTATTCAAAGTAGCCTTACCCTTCATACCTGACTGCGCTACATTAGCGGAGACATTGTCGAGATGCTCTTCCTCTGTAGTAGCAATAGCCGCCTTGCCCGGATTCTTTCGCGGTTTCCTGGTGAAGTCCCACCAATCAGGGTAGCCAATCACTTCATAGCACCGCTCCTTGGCATGACCTACTTCCCCACAGACAACACATTTTTTGTTTGCGTATGGGTTTGGTTTGTCATGAGGACGGCGTGGAGAAGGACCTGAGAAGCCTAGAGGAGGACCTGGTCGGCGTTGAACGGCCATTGAGGGATTTGGGGTTTGTTTTTTTTTTTTTTTTTTTTTTCAGGTTTGGTTTTTCTAGGGTTTCAAAAATTCAGGGATGGCTTGATTTTAATGGTGGTGGTACGCAGCGGTTTGTGGTGTGCTTTGGGATTCAGGATTCAGGATTTAGGATTCAAAGGATGCAGGCAAGTTCAAAGGATTCAACCTGCTTTGATACCAAGTAGAAAAAATACTTTGATTTTAGGGTTTTCAATAATAATACTATTCATCCCACTAAGGGGTATATATACAAGGACAAGAGGAGTAGTCTAACCCTAATAGGAAACAATCATTCCTATAATTACATGATAACCTAAATAAATAAGAATCATAATTACATAAGATTTACGGCTATTCTACAGTTATGATCTTTTCCTTGGACTTGAAATTGATATAATTGATCCATTATGCACATCACTTGCAGATTGCTCCAAGATACCAAAAGCAAGGACACAATGCCGTTTGAGGTTGGAGGGAGAATGAGGTTTGGTGTTCCAGTTGAGCATCTTCAGAGAAATTTTTCGTAGATAATCTGACTGGAAAAAGAGATGCAAATGCAAAAAAGCTTAGATGTAATAGCCATATATCCCCATAATACAAAGAGAGTTAATGAAAAGTGAGCAATCTCTATGTAAGGCAGTTGCATTTGTAATGTATCTTTTCCTCAGAAGAAATATTAGAACTTGCAGCAGAGATTTTGATGTTCCTGGCTTGAGGCAGCAGCATATATTTTCTCCTCAAACGTTGCAGCGATTCTCTGGAGTTCTGGTAATCCCATATGACTATGGGAGGGGATCCTCTTTGACACATCAATTCTTTATATGCAACAGACGTAGTAATTGTGTTACACATTAACCATGAAGGTGAATTCAAAGTGAAATAAACTGTCTTATAATAATGTTAAAGTTCCCACCAAATGTAACCAGACATCAGCAGTCACTAGTACTTCATCATCCATATCAGACCAGAAGGCATAATTTAACTACAATATTTCCATTTAGACATGCGCTGTTAATATATCCACCATATCTTTCAAACCGTATTCTTCTGAATTCCAATTGGCGCCTTCATATTCAAACTCATTGCTAACTAGTGCCTTCTACATCTCGGCGTTCAGGTTATCACAAACTACGGCAGAGCCAAATGCAAAGTTGTGACAAAACCATCTCTGCTATAAGTAGCTACTAGAAGGGTAACAAGTAACTTTCTTCCAGGTCACAAAGTTAAAGAAATGAAACTTGATCCAAGAGTCTAAGTTTCCAGTAAAACACATGGTAAAACCAATTTTCTCTACTGCAAAGACAACCACTGAAGTCTCATGTTACAAGAGCTGCACAAGAGCAACTAAAGAACAGAGAGTGTACTTTAAGTCTGGCAAAAATTATAGTCAGAATACAAATAAGAATTAAAAAATTTCAGTGTTAAAATTTCTATTATGTTTCGATAGAAACTGAGGCCTAAGAGGAATGTCACAATTGAGTCATTCCCTAGTGAAAAGCATGATCACTTTTACTGCAATCTATCTGTACAGTCCTACATTCGTACTGTTAATGCATACATAATTCCAGTACAATGCATCAATACTCACAGTTAATTCTGATGATTCTCAGCTTTTGGTGACATAATATGAACAATCGGAGTTTATATCTATAAGGATACAAGTACGTGTTTGCATGTAGCTCTAAAGTACTTCAATATTCAGAGATATTACAAACCGCTAAGGAATTGTTTCGTGCTAGTATACAATAATCACTCCAGTTTCAGAAGCTCCGAGTTTTCTTCTTATTTCACAAGAACAGTAATATTATCAACTTCAAATAGGACAAGTCACAGAACTTGCATTAGTCTCTTTCAAAAGCAAGGGCACGATGCCGTTTCAGGTTGGAGGGGGGACTTGTTGCAACTCCCGAGGTCTCAATGGCAAGCAACTTCAGAGAAATTTTTCGTAGATAATCTGACTGGAAAAAGAGATCCGCACAAAAGTAAGATTATATATGAAGCTATAATACATCTTCAATACAAGGAGAGTTGAAAAACAAACAGTAGCACACTATGCAAGTGAAATACATATATAAGTAGCATACAATTATTAGGATCCCAAGAGTTATGGAAGCACCTGGCTTGATGCAGTAGCATACAACTTATCCTCGAACCTTGCAGCAATTCTCTGCCGTTCAAGTAACCCCTCTTGGCCAGAGAAGGGAAGATGCCTCTTCAACACATCAGTTCTTTACATGCAATATATTTAGTAAGTCAATGACCATAAAAATCAACGGAGATGGAGTTCTTAACAAAAAATTTAGACTGAAGAATATAGACATCAATGGCCCAAATTGTCTAAAAAGAAAAGTACGGAAACCAGAATGGAGAAGATAATAACCATGACCTCTTTTAGCTTTAATTTCCATAGCAGAACAGAAGGAATAAGCAGTTGATAACAATTTGTAGACTCAGAAAAAGGGCAATGACTGATATATAATTGATCATATCCCTCAAGCTGCACTCTTTCAGTTGGTATTTTCAATACATCCACTTGAATATGAATCATTTGAGTTTGTTCTACAACCACTCATTTTCTGCTTTATATCCATCATATCCCTCAAGCTGCACTCTTTCAGTTAGTGCCTCTTTAATTGAAATCAATTGAGATTTCCCTGTAACTGTCTCTGATATAAAAAGCTACTGAAAGGGAACCATCGATCTTCTACTATTACTGGTTACTTCCCACATAAACACTTATGGCATGAACAAAGTAACATGCTTTTAGAATAACAGATCCATTGAAAACCTAGTTTGCCATTATCCTTGACATAGAGAGATGAAAAGTAAAAAAGAAACAATATACAAGTGTAATGTATATGTGCACATTAGAGTACTCTTATGTCTAACATGAAAAATTTAGGAAGCAGCAGTATGAATCTTTTTCTCAAACCTCACAACTATTTCCTCTAGTTTCATTAATTCCTCTTAGTATCATAGAAACTGAGATGCCTAATCAGTACATCCAATCATCACATGTAATAAGTTAATGACACAAAGGGCATGGAGATTCTTAACAGCAACATTGAATTCTTAACGAACAATGTATTTCTTACGTTCTTACTTTCCAAACATACTTACATCTTCTGACAATTCTTTGCCTTGAATCTGGCATCAAGTAGATTCTCCAATCGCCGGCGCCATTCAAGGCTTCTCCACCCTGTGGAGGCCACTGATCACTGAATATAACAAACAAAACAACAAAGATGAATTGCAAAACCAGATAAAAACTGCAACAATAGTCAGAACCAAGATTACATCAAATCATCCCAATACTTGGATCATCAAGACTGAAAGAAACTTTGGGTTATTGAAATGGTTATTACCTTGAGAGAGGTGGAGGAAGACACAGGTTAATTGACTCAAATGAAGAAGTAGAACTCTGCTGTGCACTTTACTAACTTCTTGGTCACCTTTACTTCATTTCTATAATTGCAGACGAATCCTGCATTTGTATAAAGAACTGGACCATGGACTTTTCTTGTGGATTTAGCACTAATTAAAGGTTGTATTTTGTTTTCTGTTGTACCCCTAGTGGGCTTCTGCATAGGCTGGGCTTTTATTTCCATTGTTTAATCAAATGTTTCTTTTTTTCCTTTTGACACCACCTGAACAGTTCTTCCATGACTTCTATATATTTTTCGTAATAATCCTACTGAAAAAGAGATACAGAGGAAACTAGAATCTATATAAAGGATGTTGGAAAATAAAGAATACCACACTGTGCAAGTAAGATATAACTATCATGGACAATTAGGGCACCAAGAGTTACGGAAGTACCTGGCTTGATGCAGCAGCATACACCTTTTCCTCAAATCTTACAGCCACACTCCTAATTTAAAGTAAACCCTCTAGATTCGAGAAGGGAAGATATATGCCTCTTAAACGTCTCAGTTCTTTACATGCAGTACGTTTTAGTTGCTAGTTAGTTATAGTCTAATAGACCATGAAAGCATGGAGATGGATTTCCTTAACTAAGAAAGTAGAAACGCAGTGAAGAAAACAGATTTCAATGAACTAAATTGTCCGGAAAGAAAAATATGAAACCAGCAGATAGAATAGCTTTAGTGTCCGTATTAGGCCAGAAGGCAACTTCTATTCACAGAAATTATAAATCATCAAGGTTGGCAACTTCAGTACATCCGCATGATCCTGCATATGTGTAATATATTATGCATGTATTATCTAGCGTTAAAACTTGGTTATATAGTATTCAAGCTTGTTAGCTTCAGTTGATTCCCAGGCATTTCTATATGCATTCACATAGATGAACATGCAAGAGCTACATTTATGTAAACTAATATGCACGTATACCTGTGAGACATCAATTATCTACCTTCATGTTAAAACCAGCCTCTTATATCCATTAGACTATTGTTTCATTTAGCATACTTTAGGCGCAGATTGCCCTTTTTCGACCATAACAAAAGTCCAAGGAACAGCAAGGCCACTTACTATCATTACTGGGCACCTCCATAGAAACCCATATAAGGCATGAAACAAGTAACATGCCTCTGAGTTTAAACAGAAAAGAAAATCAAATAGACCAAGTTTCTAAACCACAAACCAAAATATCTGGAGAAAACCAATATTTGAACCAAACAGAACAAAAAACTTCTGCTGATGAGACAACCAGTACACTTTATGAATTCCTAACTTTTCTTCCTAGCTTACATTCTTTTGGCTATTATTTCATGTGAATCTGGCAGCAATTGACTCTCCAACCGACATTGTGCATTGAGGGTTCGCCACCTTGAGGAGGCCTCTCATTATAGACCCTTATATCCAACAAACCTAACCAACAAAACAACAAAGTTGAATTGCAAAACCAGATAAAAGTGGAAAGTGCAAGAATTTTTGAATTAAGACCAAAATTAAATCATCCAAAGGATTAGATCACCATGGACTGAACTGGGCATCAGAAAAAAAAAAAATCTGAGGTGTAAGCAACCAAACAAAGTCGAGTGCTTGCCTTGAACAAGAGTTGTACCTTGGATTTTACCAACTTCTGAGTTTAGTTTACTTCTTTTTCCATAATTACAGACATATATCCTAGATTCTACTAGTATAAAATGGATTAGACTTCTCTGAAATAACGGCATGATTCTAATCCTAAAACAGGAAAAAAAAAAAATTGGTGGTCTGCACATCTATTTCGTTTGAGGTGAAAAAGCTGCTAACGAGGTTAATTAATTTGATTTCTATTCTGTTAGTAGGGTTTAGAAACTAAGCAGGCAATACATATATTTCTTT
The DNA here is from genome assembly GCA_024704745.1 of Rosa lucieae. Classification (NCBI taxonomy): domain Eukaryota; kingdom Viridiplantae; phylum Streptophyta; class Magnoliopsida; order Rosales; family Rosaceae; genus Rosa; species Rosa lucieae. The sequence continues at coordinate 80,473,149 of CM045496.1, read as the reverse complement.
CTGTTTTGTTGATAGAAGACAAAGTGTTCAATCCTTTGCCTGAGAACTAAATACAAGACACAGCAAAAGAATTCGAGTCTAGAGTTGCATGAAATAGGAGAACATCATTTGTTGGTGTTTTTACATGGATCGGGGTTGTGTTGCTATTTCCAGCAGAGTTGAATTGCAAGGAGTTGGCCATTGTGTTCTGAGACTTGATCTATCCATTGTTAGCATTTTCACAGAAATTTTCCGCAGATAATCCAACTACAAACAGAGATCCACCCAAATTTAGATTACATAGACAAGCAATCAATACCCATTTGTATGTATTATATAAGTTAATTCAAAGTTGCTTACATGAACCATGAAAAAATTAGGACACCAAGAGTCATGGAAGTACCTGGCTTGTGGCAGCAGTATAAACCTTTTCCTCAAACCTTAAAGCCATTTTCTGGAGTTCCTGTAATCCTTCTTGATCAGAGAAAGGAAGATGGCTCTTCAATGTATCCAGTCTTTACATGCAACACATAATAACTTCTATTATAACCATTCAGGCATGGAGGTCTAAATATGGACACTAGAAGTGGATTCAGGATTATTATGAATGTATCGTGTTTCAGTGTATTAGTTCTTTGTATGCAATACATGTCAAGTGACTTCTGATTAAACATAAATTCACTAAATTTTCCAAAAAGAAATAAAACTGACCACAAAAGAGTACAGAAAATAATCGATCAGTAGATTTGACAAGGAAAGTTGTGTTGTAGGAGAATAGAATTGTGTTTATTATTGATAATAGGAGCCCTTTATATAGGGAGTTTAAAGAGTACACAAAAGGTAACAGAATCGGAATACAATTAGTATACCTAGGGTACTTTCCTATTACAACTCTAAACCCTAGTTTGTAGAGGCACACATATGTCGATATCCTTCAACACTCCCCCTTGTGCCGCTCAAACTTGGTGATGACGCTTTAATTGTTGCCTCGTTAAAAACCTTGCCAGGTAACAAAAACCCTGTGGGACAAAAATAACCCTGGTCGAAGGACAAAAAGAGCACAACACGTCCTTCACTCTTCGAGATCGAACATGTAGACATCATGCCTCCCCCTGATGTCAATATCTCCCCCTGATTGCTACAATCATGGGAGTTCGGATAACTTTCTCAATCTGATACTCTTTACATGTTTCTCGAAAGTGGATTTTGGTAACGACTTAGTAAATAAGTCCGCTACATTATCCTCTGATCGGATATGGTTCATTTCAATATTTAGAAATGCTTGTTGTCATTTTGATGGAGGGGAGGAGGAGCACGGAAGGTGGCATTTTGTCTTATGGGGTCCGATCCCACACTTCCGTCGTCCCTTTTTCTGTAGGGATAGAACAAGCCCATATCAATCGTACCTCTCAAATATCGAAAGATCGTCTTTATACCATTCTAATGGAGTTGTGTTGGCGCGGGGCTATATCTAGCCAACAAGTTCATAATAATTGAGGTGTCCGGTCTTGTATTGTGCTAAGTACAATAATGCGCCTATTGTACATAAGTAAGCACTTTCGCTATTAACACGTCTTCGTCATCATCCCTGGGACGAAACGGATCCCTTTTAGGGCCAAGACTACGGACGACCATGGTGCATCTTTGACTTTATCAAAAATGTCTCTTGACACGGTATACAAGTTCTGAATTTAGACAAAACCGTGTTCTCCCAAGGTCATTCCTCTCAAACTCGGATTTCAGGTGTTCAGCGGTTTCCCTTAATTCTCAAGGGTTCCAATTATGTTTATCAACATAAACCGCGACAATTGCAAATCCGGAACTTGTCATGGAAACGTGTGGGCATAGTTCATCATATCCCTTCCCAATCAAGTAGTCATTTTAGTGAGCATTTCAACCTCGTTGCAAATGCGCTCCGTGGTCTAGAGCCACTTGACTTGGGTAAATACAGTCCACAAGAACCTTCATTATATTCCGTATCTAGATCCCCATAGAGATACGTAGTGACCACATTCGTAAGCTGCATGTTCAGTTATTTGGAAACTATCAAACTGATAAGGTAGTGGAGTGCAATGACATCCATTACGAGAGAATATGTCTTCTCGTAGTCGATTCCAGGGCGTTGTGAGAAACCTTGCGCCATAAGGTGAGATTGCCATCTCTTTTTCTCATCACGCTATCTAACGAAGACCTGTTAATGTCAATAGGTTTTATGTTAGAAGGTGTTGGCATCTTAGGCCCGAAATTCTTCCTCTTCGTTAGTGAATCCAATTCAACCTGGATCGCATCTTTCCATTTAGGCCAAGTTTCTCTACGTTGGCATTCTTCAACGGAGTAAGGTTCGATGTCATTGGTCTCAATAATTCCACGTCCTCATGTACACTAGTGTAGTTCGTAGAGATCTCTATATTCTCAGGAATTGGTTCTAACATTGAGGCGTCCCCCAACGATGTCTCTTGGACATAACCACAATCCAAAATATTCTCATGAGACGGATTATGAGTATCAATGATCAATGGATCAAGTTGTGCCAAACTCGCTCTCTTCTTAGGGCGAGAATCCATCGAACCTATGGGTCTCCTACTCTCTCTAGCGGAACCCATGGCCTATGACGCCATTATGCCACATTTGTGGCGTCACCATACTACCATCCATGGTAGTGGTGCAGTACCCATCTTCTCTGGGTGGCACCATGTCCTCTTGTGGGGACATCAATCCTTGCAGGCATGTTTGCAGCAGGTATATATGATCTCGTCACTTTTAGGGGATCAAGATGAGACATAGTGGGGACAGACCACGACAATTCCTGTCGTTTCTGTTGAACATTGACGTTCTAATCTCCCCCTAACGACGGGAAGACTGTCTCATCAAAGTGACAATTCGCAAATCCAGCGAAATAGAGATCGCCTGTCAAGGGTTCTACATAGCGGACTTATAGTTGGAGACTCATGTCCAACAAATATATATATGCATTCGTTGCAATGACTCATGTTGATGCGCTGTGGCGACGCAATTGGCACATGAACCGCACACTCAAATATGCATAAATATGAGATATTAAACTCGAACCCAGTCACTAGCTATAACGCAAATAAAAGTTGAGTGACTGCTATGAGTCGTAGACGAATTAGCATAGCTGCATGCGTTATTGCATAACCCAAGCGGAAATATTGGTGTGCATTACCAATGTCCGGGCTACCATTGTAGTCGTTTAATGGTGGCTTTTCCGCGAGACCAATTGGGTGTGTACATGGGAATATGATACTTGATATCAATACCCAATGATATGCAATAGTCATCGAAAACTGTCGATGTAAACTCTCTAGCATTATCAAGTCAAATTGACTGAATGGGATGATCTGGGTAGTGAGCCCGTAGCCATATGTTATGTGCTAGGAGTGTATATAAGCAGCATTACGAGTGGATAATGGCACAACACGTGACCAGCGTGTTTGCGTATCAACCAACACCATAAAACATCTATATGGTCCGCAAGTTGGTTGATCAAATCCATAGAATTCCCTTAGATTCTTTGTGAGAATGGAATTATTTCCTCATCTCCTTTGCATAGGATGGTCTCAATCCTAAATAACAGGCTTTACAGAACGAAACATGGGCTTTATAATCAACCAATAAAGGTTTTGGTGAAGCCATAGTGTCACAATAGACTTGAGAAGTAGATAGAGGAGTTTATGGCGTCAATGCCATGTATTTGCCGCAAGGGGTAGACGGCACTGGCCATGTATGGCCTATCTTTGCACAATCATGGCGCCATGAGGTGCATGTGCAGCTCCTCGAACCAATTCTTGGTTCTTACTTTCCTTCGTTCTGAAAATGGATGTCCGTGTAAAGTCTTTAATACACGGATCATCATGTCAAAGCCTATATGTGTCAAAATCCCATAAGTCGTCTCTCATGACATAGTTGGATTCAATAACTCAAATAGTGGTTGCATACAACCCACTAGAGCGACACATAAGTTTCTCTAATACTCGTTCACGTCCGTAGTCATTAGAGTGATGCAAAGGAACTCTGTCCATTCTCATAATGTGTTTCCACATGAAAACCATTGGCTCTTATAATAAAGTTCGAATTAAGGTATGTCCAAGACATTAAGTAAACGAATTGACACTTTATTAATAGCCAATGATTACATCAAAGTTTCCAAAGTCTAATCCAAAATAAAATCAAAGTAAGACACATTGTAGTCACTCTATCCATTTGGTAACTCCAATCAAATATGACCAGGAAAGTAGAGAGAGATGTTGGTGGAGCGAGGCTCTCTTAAGTACCAATAATCTCAATGACTTTCCTAGACATCACATTTTATTGGGTCCGCCACATAAGAAAGAGTTTAAGACAATTGTCATTTATTGACTAAGGCAAATTGCCATTACAAAAGTTCTTGGAAAAATAAAAAGGACTAATCTTAATCAAAGTCTGTTGCATCCATGTGCACTTCATCTTCAGCTTTGAAGTCCTCTATGGTGAGATTGACATCTCCACCATCTTCTTCTTCTTCTGCAAGGTACACTTCTTACTCTCTCAGGTCCCTATATGCCCTGTAGCTTGCAGCTAGTTCCTCACTTGCCTTGCATTTCTTGAACCAATGCTCAATTGATCCACATCAATGACACTCATCATTGCGGTTGCCTCCCTTTAATTGAGGTGCACGTTGTGCACGTTGCGGGCGTTCCCTAGGAGGGTTGGTGCCACCACCACGACCCATTGAGCTACCATTACGGCTAGAGATACCACGACCCCCTCTCCCACGTGTGGCATTACCACCACGTGTATCCACACCAAACTTGCGGTTTCCTTCCTGGTTAGGGCGGTTATATGGGCCCATACGTCCCTCTTGTCCCCCATTCTTAGGGTACCGCTCCTTGCGCCCTCCTTTGGGTGCATTATAATTCGCCTCATGAACGCTCTTAGTTAAAATGGGCCTTGAATTATAATTCCTCACGAGTATGTTATCATGTTTCTCAGCTACAGATATAATATTAATAAGCTGATGGAACCTCGTGATCCGTCCAGCATTGACTTCAGTACGGTATTGCTTTGATACCACAATGGCTGAAACAGGGAAGGTGGAGAGAGTTTTCTCAATTAGCTCTTGCTCTGTGACAGGTTGCCACAAATCCAACATGGATTGTAAGCGAAGAGCTCTGAATTATATTCAGTAACAGACTTGAAGTCAGCAAAGTGCAGATTGTTCCATTGAACCTTCAAGTCAGGGAGGAGGGAATCTTGGACATTGCCAAAGCGCTCTTCTAGCGCTACCCATAGCTCTCTTGCATTCTTGATCGACATATACTCCAATCTGAGTGCCTTATCCATATGGCGTCGCATCAAGATAACTGCTTGAGCATGCTTTGTAGATGTTCAGTTGAACTCAATATCCGGGTTAGGTGCTTGGATTATGGGTAATATTCCCTTGGAAGTGAGATGATTCTCAACATCGGTTACCCAACTGTGGTAATCCGAGCCTGTTGAGTCAAGCATGGGAAAGTCGAGTCTAGGTTCATTCGACATCCTGAAAATAAGAAGAGAAGATATATTAGTTTCGGAGCTAAACTTCCACGAAAACTAAAATAATAAGATTTCCGAGCTATGCTACCAAGAAATCAATTTCCAAGAATCTCTTTTGGATTAGACCAACAATAATGTTTTAATATGGTCACAATTTGATACTTACGGACGCTCTTAGTCCAAGCATTGTGAACGCTCTTAGTTCACACGAACACTCTTAGTTCGTTTAATTATGAACACTCTTAGTTCATACGAGATCTCTTAGTTCGTTAAGCGTGAATCCCCACAATTCCGCTTTGTTAAATATCAAACTCATTTGGCAACATATATTCCAATATTTGCAGAAAATAAAATGAATTTAAAAACAAGAAAGCAGCAACCTTAATTATAAAAACTTACGTGATTGTTCTTAGCTTGAAGACACGCGCGTGTTGATATAGACGTGTAGCTAAATTAAGATCGCTGGAATCTGGTCGGAAAATTGGCAGTTGATGGGCTGCCCTTCTCCCTTCCCTTTTTTTCTTCTTCCTCCTTTTTTTTTTTTTTTTTTTTTTTTTCGGGCCCAGCCCTTCTCCTTCTTTTTTTCTTCTTCCTCCTTTTTTTTTTTCTTTCCGGGCCCAGCCCTTCTCCTTCTTTTTTTTCTTCCTCCTTTTTTTTTTCTTTCTTCTTTTCTTCTTCTGGGCCCACTCCTTCCCTTTCTTCTTCTTTTGTTTTCTGGTTGTTTTTTTTTTTTCTTCGCTGGCAGAAGGTATGTAGCAGGAGGTTCGGGTAGGTGTGCAAGCGGGCTGCAGGTCGGGCTGTTCGCAGCTTGGGCTGCTGGAGGTAGGACTAGTGATGCAGGTCGCAAGACGCAGGGAGGCCTGGTGGAGGCTGGGTGCGTGAGGGTTTGCAGGAGCTGCAGGGGCAGCAGTAGTGCGCGGGTTGCAGGCTGCAGGGAGGCTGGGCTGTAGGAGGCTGCGAGGGAGGCTGATCGGAGGCCTGGGCTGCTGCTGCTGGTCTGTGGCCTGGGCTTCTGCTGCTGCAGATAGCAACCTGGTGCGGGCAGGAGGGGGCTGTAGGCTTGCTGGTAAGTGTGAGGGGCGCTGGGGAGGAGGCCGGCCGGTGAGGCTGAGGTTCGGCCTCTCCTTTTTTTTTTGTTTTGTTTTGTTTTGGGTTGGCGGCAGAGAGGAGAAGGGTTTTTTTCTTTTTCTAAAGCTAGGGTTAGAACTCGTGCTGATAACGTGTTGTAGGATAATAGAATTGTATTTATTATTGATAATAGGAGCCCTTTATATAGGGAGTTTACAGAGTACACAAAAGGTAACAGAATCGGAATACAATTAGTATACCTAGGGTACTTTCCTATTACAACTCTAAACCCTAGTTTGTAGAGGCACACATATGTCGATATCCTTCAACAAGTTGCAATTTTTTAGATGTGCTGAAGAAGTTTCAGTATTTAAAACAAGCAAATATGGAACCAAACCTCACCAATCACTAGACCATATCTGATATTGTTTAAGATGGCATGATTCGACTGTAACAACATCAACTTGGACAAAAAGAGTTCAATGTCATTCAAGCCTTTAGCCTCAATACATCCACAGCAACACTGAATTCTCAGAGCAGATTATTCTCTTAGAAAAAACTACATGTATTATATTTAATTTTTTCTTTACTAAAATCAACTGACATTTTTTCAAATCTCCTAAAGATTATACAAAATTGATTTGAATTCACACAGAGCTAGTATGTATGTATATATATATATATATATATATATATATATAGTGTCTAAGCTTGTTAACTTCAGTCATCCAACATATATTCATATGCTTGATAGACATTAACCATCCACTTTCATGCTAAAACCAGTCTTTATATCCATCACATCTCTAAGACTAGATTCTTTCAATTAGTGCCTTTATAGTTGAAATCACTGCTATTCCTCTACCTAATGCTGGGATTGCCTCTATACCAGACCATGACAAAAAGCTACGGAATGTCACCATCTAAGAGCATCCCCCCACATATCCTTCTATCCAACATGCTTCTGGTTTTAAATGGAAAATAAATTGAAAAAAAAACGTTCATACATGTGTCTAACCATACCAATACATTTGGTAGAATCAATTTTCAACCCAAAGAGTAAGAATAGAACATATAGCTATTACTGAAAGAGAACCATTACATACTTTCTCGTGATTCTGGCATCAAGTAGCTACGCCAATCGACGGAGACCATCAAGGGTTCTCCACCTTGCAGATGCATCTCAGTATCGATATTGATATCCATCAGCGAACAACAAAATTGAATAGCAAAACCAGAAAAAGGGGAAACTGCAATAGCAATCACTAATACCTACCTAGATCATTATGGTTGAACGAAACTCTGGGTTATTGAAGCAGAGGTTGACTGACTCTTTTTTCTTTTGTTTAAAAAAAAAAAAAAAACAAACAAACAAACAAAACAAATTTGAACAAAATAAAACTAAACAAGTAAATGAATAGGCATATTTGCCCATGACCAATTACACAATGTTGACAATTGTTGGCTTGCTCATCTCATAACCATCGTTGGGGTAATCTTCATCGGTAACAAATCTCTTCCAGTACCAATGCTGTTTCCAAACCCTGCTCATCTCTTCAATTGGGATCCCCTTTGTCTCGGGCAAGAAAAAGTACACGAAAACGGACATGACACACACAAAGAATGCGAAGAAGATGAAGAGCCCGAATTTCATGTGGCATAACATTGTCAAGAAGACTTGAGCCACAATGAAGGTGAAGATCATGTTGACTGAGACATTGACACTCTGAGCAGCTGACCTGATTTCCAAGGGGAATATTTCACTAGGGACTAGCCACCCTAGAGGACCCCATGACCAAGCAAACCCTGCTACATATGTGCAGATGAAAACTACTACAACAATTGCATACCACTTTGGCAAGTTACCGGCATTTCCATCCAATCCAAATTTTGCACCAATGCAAGCCGCCACAACTATTTGGCATATCAACATTTGAGTTCCTCCCTCAAGGAAGAGTTTCCTTCTTCCCCACTTATCAACACCATACATCGAAACGATTGTTGCAGCAACATTAACAAGTCCGGTGATCACAGCCGATATGAGAGAAGCATCACTTCCGAAACCAATTGTGTTGAACAACACAGGGGCATAGAACATGATCACATTGATACCGGTAAGCTGCTGAAAGAATGGAATCAGAATTGCCATGCAAAGTTGGGGCCTGTACTTCCTCTGGAGCAGATTCCTCCATGGATCTTCTATCTTCTTGGACTCATCACTAGCCATAACAAGGTCATTCAACTCGTCGCTGACATCATCAACGCCGCGAATCCTCCGGAGTTGGGTCTTGGCCTCCTCGTGCTGGCCGCGCTCGATCATAGAGTTTGGTGTGTCTGGTAATATTAGGGAGCCAACGGTGATGATAAGGGCAGGGACCATTGCACCACCCAAACTCAAACGCCATCCCCAACCGCCCTCTATCTTGGCAAAGAAGTAATTCAACAAATTGGCGACAAGGATACCAACTGTGATAGAAAGCTGGAAACCAATGTTGAGAGCTCCTCTGTAATTGGATGGCGCCATCTCAGACAAGTAGAGTGGCACAGACTGATTGGAGAATCCGATACCGAAACCGAGGAGTATCCGGCCAAAAATCAACATCCACACAGCCTTGGCAGCGCCATTGATGATGGCGCCGGAGCAGAAGAGAAGACCACCGAAAAGCATGGACAATTTCCGGCCAAACTTCCGAGTCACGGTGGCTGCCACAACTGAGGCCATGAGAGCAGCCAAGTATAAGGAAGACGTGAACATGGTCAACGTCTGACTGTCATACTGGCAGTACTGGTTGGTAGACTTGTCCAGCTCCTTCTTACGGTACACAGAAGGAAAGAACTTTTTCAGGAACGAGTCCATGGACGTTACGCCACCGGAGATTCCAATGTCGTAGCCGAAAATCAGCCCTCCCATGGCGGCGATGATGCATGTTACCAGAACATAACCGGTGAGTTTTCCGGCATACTCCTTGCCGCCGCCACTGGCAATACCTACGGCAGGCATTATCCCTGCGCTTTTTCGAACCCAAAGAAAGAACTCGAGGAAAAGGGTTTGAAACCGAGTTTTTTTTTGCTTGCAAAACTTAGAAACGAACAAGAACGAAAGTAATGAGAGCACAATAGGCAGAGATGAGAGGAAGATACAATGAGGTTTTGGACATGGGCCAGTAGGTGTATATATAGAAAAACTGAGAGTCTGAATCCAAAGCAGTAATGTAATCCTAACATGTTTATGATCGATATGTTTGACCTTTCCACAATGGGAATGATTAAACCAGTTACTTGGAATTGGATAAGGGGTCGATGACACCGTGACAGGGTAGTTTAGAATCCTAGCAGTCCAACAAGGAATCGATCTGAACCTACTAGCCTACTAGGTTCCAGGTAATGATATCATTATTGTTTCCTCTAATGAAGATTCGGATAGCATTAATGATATCAATTTGCATGATCATTCAAGTGCAATTTAGATTAGTTCACAATTGGATATCATCAAAGATGCTGGCGTGCTGCTATTACCACCATACTAATTACTTTCTTCATCTTATATTCTATTTTGAGTATTCTCACCCTACATATACTTTTTTAATTTCAAGTTTACTACTTAGTTCACCCATTTATAGTACCTATATAAAATACCATTTTCTAATGTAAATTTTTAACTCAAATTCTTTATCTATTTAGGTTCCACTGTGTCTCAAATTCTTATTATGTTAGTATAAGCATTAGAATGAATGCTAAGAAACAAAGCATTAGGATTTAACGATTAATGAAGAGATTAATAATGAAGTTTAAGTGAGTGTTCTGTAGAGTATAATAAGAAAAATAAATTGTAATTTTTAATAAGATATTATCCTTTGTTGTAATTTTATATTATGATATTTTAATCTTTTAATAAATCAGTAACTTGTAGTGTGAAGAAAGTAGTTATTCGAGTGACAATAACCTCACTTTTTTACCAAATATCAACGACTGGACCATGGATTTTTCTTGTGGATTGAGCATTAATTGAAGGATGTTTCTTGGGCCTCTATTTTGGACCCAAGGCAGTTTATATTGTACGGTTTGTACCTTAGTGAGCTTCCATGGTTTAATCAAAAGTTTCCTTTCCTTTGATCAAACAGTTTGGTACTTGGTACTGCTCCCCAGACTTCTAAATGACACCCAACAATCCTCTCATTACACCCAAGGCCAATATTACTCGTAAAAACTGAGAGGCGAATCTAATTGGTTCAAAGTAGTTTATTTTACAATCCTTGAAGCAAAAAGTTGTTAGCATTTCATGTCATATCATATCACATTTTCGATTTCTTTGTTCACTCTGTTTCTATTTCTAGTCAAAATAGTGTACTCACTGGTCAAGAAAAGCAACATGATTCGTTTGCTAGGTGATCAATTGCCGAATCACCACCTTTTGCAAAATTAAAAGAACAGATAACTCGCACCTGCAGCCTTGCAAGGTCAATAATCAAGCCATTTTCAGTTCATTGGTTACGTTGGTTGATGAATCCTTGGTCATTATATATGCATTTATATAGTGATAGAAGGTCAGTATTGAGCAAGTAAATGATTTTGATCAACCAGAAAATGCAGGTTAAAGCAGTGGGTTACTGTAACATGCAGTCAGTGTGTATCTGAAGATCTGAACAAGGATATGAATATCGTGTCCCTGTATAACTATATTCATTTAATTGTTGAAGAATATTACAGCAGACAGCTCAGGAATTCTTCTTACTATTGTTCAGTAATCCCTCAAAAGAACAATCATATACAACTTACAGAAATTCTATTCACTGGGCCAAAAGCAACGACACGATGCCGTTTCAGGTTAATTGGAGGGGCCACAAAGCTTGGTGTCCCAGACGAGCATCTTCAGAGAAAGTTTTCGTAGATACTCTGACTGGAAAAAGAGATCCATTACAAAGATGTCATTTGCTATTTATCCCCACGATACAAAGAGTCATGAAAAGTAGTAAGTAATATCTATGCAAAGTCAGTTTCACATGTAATGTATCTCTTGCTCAAAGAAAAATTAGGACTCATGAGAAGAGTACCTGGCTTGAGGGCTGAGGCAACAGTATATAACTTCTCCTCAAATGTTACAGTGATCCTCTCGAGTTCTGGTGATCCCATTTGACTATGGGAGGGGCTTCTCTTTAGCACATCAATTCTTTGTGTATTATATGTATTGTCCTAAAAGAACATAATCATGATTAAGTTGCTACAAATGTAATCATGTACAAAGTAAAATGGAACCAGTAAAACCTCATGGTATGAGGCCATGGTTTATAGCTTTGATTCTTCCCATGCGTATATACTTACATCTTGTTGACAATTCTACGTCATGAATCTGGCTGAAAACAACTCCTCCAATCCAGTGTGTCCGATGAGGGTCCTTGGACTTGAGGAGGCCTCCTACTATTGGTATCCATTAAATCAAACAAACCTGAAAATCTGTGTAACAAAATGAAACAAAGTTTGCTTAGCAGTTAGCAGTTTCAATGAAAAATGAAAACCTACCAAAATGCAAAAATGTCATACAAAAGTTGCTAACTTTGAAGAATGATATAAAGGGTAACCATACAATATATCCATTAAGCTAATCTTAAGCAGGATTTTATTCAGCCTCAGCTCTCATAGGCAAAAACAAAGCCTGCAATTCACATACCAAAAAAAAAAAAAAAAAGCTCTAACTGTCACGCCCTTGATTTTTAACAGCATTAAAAATCGATATATAATCTCATACTTATATATGCACGATCATTCAGCCATCAATACAAAATACCTGAAAACTTTTCCCTTTTAATCCAAGTACACATTGATGCCCTGAACCCACAATAATAACATATACTCTCCCTCCACCGAGTTATGTAATACAACAGCTTACAAATTAGATTGCCACAACAAAATAAAACGTAAATGCTCCTCAGAGATTACTACAAGCGGAAGTCTTAATAAAAGTAAAGTCACATAAATGGCTTCCTACCGTTAAGCTGCAAGCACACTACCTCAGCATTAGCCACGATTATCCTGACTGCAGAAATAACCCCTACACTGTTTAAATGGTGCACCGGGTTGCCACACAACAAACCCGGTAAGCTTTTGCAAGCCCGTATGAGTAACTCAAAACACACACGCACAACTCACCCAACGAGGAAACCCATCAACTCGTAAAAAGGGATACACACCCTGTTTTCCCAAAACAGCACATTCTTTTCCCAAAAGAAACAAATACAAGTCACCCCGTGACAGAATCATATTAATTGAAACTCTGACAATTTAAATATGATACACAAGTCCTCCCCGGACATTTAAAAGAAAGCATCCCCGAAGCTCCCTTTTAAAAACACTTACTCATGAGCATCAGATAGCTCCCCGCTACCCCCCATGATGTACAAACAACAAATCGGTCCAATCTAGACACACAACACATCAACACATCCTCAATCATATCTATCGTTAACCTAACAAATAGAATATGATTCACAAGTCCTCCCAAGACATCTAAAAGAAAGAATCCCCGAAACTCTCTTTTAAAAACACGTACTCATGAGCATCAGATAGCTCCCCACTACCCCCCATGATGTACCAATGACAAATCTTGACACTTCCCAAACAAGAGGAATTCCCAATTCCTAACACATTATCTCCCGAAAAGTCAAGCCTCAAGCAATAGAAAGAAACTCATCAATCCCTATTGCATAAATCACCCCTATACCCACAAAAATATAAATATTTCACATAAATATATATATATATATACACACACGTGTTCATTCACTCAGGAATGCCACTAATACCAACAATAGTTTGCAGTTAACTAAATAACTCTCAAAACAATAAAGGTATTCCGTTCATTAATGAACCTTGTGAGATTACTCACCTCGAAACTCCCGCTGCGTCTTCAATACAGAACAAGGCAGCCACACCACAAAACAACCATCCAAAGATACCTCATCAAGTATCTAATCACATACAGTTTCAACTTAGCAACAATCCACAAACGATTTAAGTCCGAAACCCATGTCTTGAACTAAAATCCCCAAAGTGACGCTAATCGAGGCGAAACCACATCCGAGACCACCCAATATCTCCGGAATACTCCTACGATGGATATGCAAAAACCACAAGTCGATCAGAAGCTCGAATCCTCACGTATTGAATAAATCGACCGGTATGAAACTGTAAAAATCATAACAAATCCATACGAACTCCAAAATTTGCATATTATATATCGAAACGCTCGTATCAATGAGTAGAACATATATAATACCAAAAAAAATTCCCCACACAGCCGGAAAACCACCAGAACGCCTCCATAGGAGGTGGCGCATCGCCGCTGGCCAAAACTCAATATTTCACAAAACTCCCAACATCAAAGCTATTCATCTAAGCATGCTTGTGAATTTTCATAACTAGCTCGAAGTCAGAATACAATCATAAAGGGTCGAAAACTACCTCGCAATCGGTGGATTACTGTTCAACCCGAGTTGAACCAAGTTCCACGTAAATCGATCCAAACAACCACTACAGATCGATCAGGGAGCCTTCTCTGAACTCAACCAAGGAAGCATGAAGCCACGAAGTCGCCGGAGCTGCGTTTTCAGACCGGGTCCGAATACACCAGACTCTGCCGCCTTCTAGCGCCATCACCTCCGCGAATCGCCGCTAAAGGACACCATAGGGACGACCAGACGGAGGAGGCGATCTGTTTTGGAAACTTTCACTGCCGGAGACAGCCTGAAAATCCTAGTCTGGTCAGTCGGGTTCGAGTCGGGTCAGTCGAAATATTTCGACACTGAAGGAGTCGAGAGAGAGGAAGAGAGTTTCTGGAAAAGGAAACTAAATGAAAATAGTAAGTTTCCCACTCGGGAAACTTCTATTTATACCAAAATAGAAACTTCTTCCAATGGCCATAACTTCCTCATACAAACTCCGATTTCCAATTCCACATATCCACGAACTCGTATCGATGCGCTCTACAACTTTCGTGAAGGAAGTTTTCGGAGAATCCCAACGAATAAAAAGTCAACCCTTGCGCCCCTGCTAAATGACACTTCCTGAATAACTATTCGCCCGAAACACTTCCGCTCCATCCACAAGCCAATGAACCGTCCGATACCGACAATTTAAATTCCGGAAAATCCTCGGAAAATAAATACGAATTTCCAGGGCATCACATCACACTAACAAAGTCGGTCTACTTTGAAGGAAAAAAAAAGGCAGAATCCAACAGAGTGTTTGTATAAGCAAAATGAAGTAAATAAGAAAATATTACCGATTTCATTGAGGGGACTTGATAACTTGGAGATTAAAAAGAAGATTAGGATGTAGAGCAATCAAGTTTTTTTTGTAGTTGTTGAATTTAACAACCAATTTCTATTGTAAACTCCGAAAATAAGATAGGTACCTTTTGTTTTATCCATAACTTACTTGGATAGTCAGTCCTCACCTGGTAGTTCTCTGATTTTTGGATCTTTGCTTTTGTCCATGCATTGCTGCACTAAAGTAACTAAAGTTGCATAGGAGTAAGAGTGTAAAATAGCAGTAAAAGTAGACTTGTAACAACCTACACTCAAAACACACACACACACACACACACACATATAGGCGGAAATAATCTAGTGTTTAGATCCATTGCTACTGATTGATGCTGCAGTGCTGTTTCAATACATCTGATGCCAATTTTTCTTTAGTATTGGTACTTTTAGTCCAATGGTCATTATTATAGCACGTTTACTGACCTACAGTTGGTATGGAAATAACAGAAATGATTTCAATACATGACTTCTCCTGCATTTAATAACACAAAGTGAACGTACCATAGTCTAGGGGTCATCATTTGGCCCGTGGGCCTAAAAGCCCATGGGCGCCTGCCCGGCCCAGTGGGCAAAAGCCCGGCCAGACCCGCAGCAAAGCCCATCTCGGCCCTGCCCATTGGGCACGAGGCAGGGCTAGGGCGGAGGGTTCAAAGCCCAGGCCCGACCCGTTGAAGCCCGGAACAAGCCTGCCAGGCCCGGCCCGGAAAGCCTAGCCCGTAAAGCCCGGTTCCCTTTTTATATTCTGACTTGTTATATATCAAATTATCAGGTTACCATCTATTACCCAGTGTACACAGATTTATTAACGTTACACACTTCAATTGTAGAGCTTCCTTTTATCCTTTGTATAAAAAAGTATTGACGTAGGACCACTTGCAATAAATATCAAGTCCAACACCACCACTCCACGTCTCCACCACACAAACTCCTCTATCTTATCTTCTCTGGGGGTCTGATATCAAACCAGCGAAAAAAAAAACCCCATCTCTCAGAGTCTCAGTCCAACACCACCACTCCTCCACAAGTTCTTTGTTTTGCCAAAACAAAATACTCGATCTTTTTGTTTGGTTAATATTACCGGCATCTTGCTTTTTGTTTCCCAAAACTCTCAATTTCTCTAAGGTTTTCTTTTCCTAGATCCCTATTTCTTGTTCTTGCGAGCTTGAGATTTGGAGGCCATTAGATGATGTTAAAGCCACTGCGAGGTGTTGCATGAGCTTCTCTTCTCTTGTTCTCAAAATCTGTGAGTTGGGTACCCATTTTTCTATTCATTCTTATTGTTTATCTTGTCTTTCAATTAATCCTAATAGTGGAGAATAACGGCTTGGTTTTTGATGGGTTAGTGCTTGGCATTTGAAGCATTAGCAGATAGGCTGCTTTGATTTCACGGGGAAACCATTCAGGTAGACTTGATCTGCGCCTGCAAGCAACATCAGAAGTTCTATGCTGGTAAGTGTCACAGGACAGACGGACATGGAGGAAGAAGAACCCATATTCCTTTAGGGGTAAGCTCCCCAAAGCTCCAACCTTTTATTTAATTTTAATTTTAATTTTTAATCTTCTGAATTGAATATGAATTTTGGTTCAGGGAATTTTATTCATTTCCCTTGCACTCTTGCAGCTTTAACACCTCTTTATTTTTATTTTTTTTGTAACAGGCACAATCCAAGATAGATGGTGAGTTTATTTGGGCTGCTGCTGTTTGTATTCAAGTAACTTTAACTGTTAACCTTTTATTATATTGGCTGATTGTTATATTGTTAGTGCTCTTAGTTGCATTTACTTCTTGGTTTCAAAAGTTAAATGGATGCAATTAATGAGGAAACTGAGGATATCTCCTTGGTTCCCCTAGATACTTGTAGACAAAAGAGTGATGTTTGGAATATTTTTGAGAAAGTTGAAGTAGTGATTAGCAGAAAGAAAGTACCAAAATCTAAGTGTGGTATTTGTGGTCAGTTGCTTTCTCGTGGTCCAACTAGTGGTACCAATCATTTGTCCCGACATATTAAAAGGCATGCTAGTGCACATGGTCAAAGTGAAGACATTAGAGGGCAAATGCAGATAGGTATGAAACTGGAAATATATCAAATTTTCATTATGATAAAAAAGTTGCTAGAAAAGAAGTTGTGGATTATATCATTAGAGCTGAACAACCTTTTACTTTTGTTGAAAAACATGATTTTAAAGGCATGATCCAAAGAGGATTTACTCCTCAATATACTGGATTCTCAGCCTCTACATGTAAAAGGGATGTGATGAAACTTTTTCATAAAGGAAAAGATGAGCTAATTAAATTTTTTGAAAATTATGAAGGAAAAGTTTGTCTCACTTCCAATGTTTGGTCATCACGTCAAAAAATGCGTTATATGTCACTCACTGCACATTTCATAGACAAGGATTGGTCTTTGAACAAAAGAATTATTTGTTTTAAAATGATTGAGTACCCACATACTGGAGAATCACTTGCACATCATATTTGTGAAGAACTGATTTCTTGGCATGTTCATGACAAGATTTTTTCTATATCATTAGACAATGCTACAAACAATGATGTAGTGGTAGAATTACTTCCAGATTATCTTATGATTGAATCAGTGCCTAGGCAATTGTTTCATGTGCGTTGCTGTGCTCATGTCTTAAATTTGATTGTGCAAGATGGGCTAAGTATTTTATCTCCATCAATAGATAAAATAATTACCATCGTGCAGAGCATGAATTCCTCTATTAAGAGGCATGAATTATGGGTGCAATGTTGTTTTGATTTAGGTTTTGGAAAGAAAAATATAGACAATGATGTTCCGCATAGGTGGAATTCCACATATTATCTTTTATTATTAGCTCTGAAACATAAAGGTCCTTTGCATAGATATGTGCATAAACTAAATGAATCTCGTTATTGTAATTTAGCAGTTCCAACTGAACAAGATTGGTGTATTGCTGAATTAATTTGTAGTTTCCTAGCAATTTTTAACTCTTCTACAAAAATCTGATGTGGTGTTTATTCTCCTACTTCTAATAGAGTTATTAATTGTTTAGTTGATATTCATCATACATTTGCTGCATATTCTGAGCTCTCTATTTTTAAAGATGCTTTAGCTGCAATGAGAACTAACTTTAATAAGTATTGGGATAAGTTTCCAATGGTCTTTTGCTGTGCTACTGTCATGGATCCTAGATTCAAGTTATTTGCCATTGAAGAGTGGATGAAGTGTATTGGTATTGAGCAATCAGAAATAGCTGCAAGAATATCATCCATTAAGACTCTATTGCATCAGTATTATGATATCTATAAGAGTAGTGTAGTTCCTAGTGCTGCATCGAGATTGCCTAGTGATGAAGTCCCTACCCCTTTGGGAACCACATCTGCATCTATAACAATTCCTCGAGTGTAAAATTTTTCCATGCAAAGCTTGAAAAAGGCTAGGGTATCATCTAGTTCTTGCACAAACTCTTCTGATTTACAAGTTTATCTTGATTTAGCAACAATAGAGGTGGACGATGATAATCATTTTAGTGTTTTGGGATGGTGGAAGGCCAATCAAACATTATACCTTGTTCTGTCACTTATGGCCCGTGATCTATTAAGTGTACCAGCTTCAACAGTTGCATCAGAGGCTGCTTTTAGCGCTGGTGGTCGAGTTATTTCAGAGAAAAGAGCTGCTTTAAGTCCAAATACCATAGAAGCTTTAGTTTGTTTGAAGGATTGGAAGTGGCAAGGAAAAGAATGCAAGATGTAGCACAAGAAGAGGAACACGCTGAAGAACTAATGAACATAAGGGCTGCAAGACCAGATTGGATGGTTGATAGTGAAGCTGATGGTGAAGATGATAGTGAAGGCGAACCTGAAAATGAAGCTGAAAGTGCGGCCCTTGGAGACTAAAAATTGGAGATTTCCATATGCCTTTTTTGTGGAACTGAAAGTCAAAGATTATCTCCTCTTTCCTTTTTTTGTTCAGGAGTAACCATATGCCTTTTTTGTGTGCAAGATTATAAGGCTAGTCTGGTTACAATCTGCCTAACCAGTACATGCAGTAGTTATGTAATTGGTGTTATTGGAGAATGGAGACTAATAGATTCAAGATTTTACTCAAAGTGTTTACTTTAGACTTTTAGAGGCTGTTTTTGTTTTCTATGTGTATAAAATAGTTTGACATCGATGCTATTCTTGTTGTTTTCTGCATTACTTGAACATGTCATTTCCAGATTCTGCATTTTTTCCGAGATTTCTAGATTCTGCATTTTTTGATGATGATGGCACTTTTATTTGGGTTAGTCTTCTAGTTAGATTTCATGTTCGTCTGATTTAAAACTGAATGGCTTCTCTTTATCTTGAAACAGGCATCCAAGGTCAGCAACAAATTCAAGTCAAGAATTAAGGTAGGAGAAGAAAACTTGACATCCAAGCACCGCAGCAAATGTGACGATAAAATTAGGCAGCCTTTTCCCATACTTTTGAATTTTCAGTACAATACTATGGCGGCGGCCTCCATCTATGTTTTTTTTTTTTTGGACTGATGCTAAACTAATGGAAGATTTAAATGATGTTTATTTCTGAAGTTGCTGTTTTGAAATTATATTGTAGAAGTACTTAAATTTGGTTTCCAGATTCCATTACAGGGAGTCAAGGACTGTGTAACATAATTCAGGGACTAATGGAGTCAGGGACTACGTAACATAATTCATCATTAAAAGTCAGAAGTGATCTCAGAATAGGTTCGGTTAAAAGAGCCCGGCCCGGCCCGGCCCTAAAAGCCCGATTTAGCCCTGCCCATGGGCAAGCCTCAGGATTAAAATTTATTGCAAAGCCCGGCCCAGCCCGGTCATGAAACCTTTAAAGCAATGTTAAAGCCCGGCCCGGCCCTACCCAAGCCCGAAAGGCCCAGGGCAGGGTCGGCCCGGCCCGGCCCATTGCTGACCTCTACTGCAAACCATTTGTACACTATGCCGTTGATACTTTTTGTACAAATAATATATTTCTTGGTTTTGTATGAAACACTTTTGCTTCCTCCATTTTCCTATCACATGTGACTGATTGAATCTGATAAGCTTCACGTATTTACTAATTGCTTCTGTGTATTTGATTAATCCTTGCAGTTATATAACCAAGTTTAGATCAAGAAAATAATTTTTTTGATACAGATGAACCAGAAGATATTATCTTCTAGCTAGAAATAATATCTGTCTGCTTAAACCAGGGGAATACAGTGACAGCTGTGACACGATATGAACAGTCATAGTATGTATCTAAATACCTGATCAAGGATGCAAATATTGTGTTTGTGAATAGCTTTAGGGTGGTTAATTATTAAGGAATAGCACAGACAGCTAAGGAATTGTTTCTTGCTATTGTTCAGTAACCACTCCAGTTTCAGAAATTCAGAGTTTTCATATCTCACAAATACAATTATATTTTGGGAAAAAAATACAAACAGTACCCAACTTATGACCCACTATTAATTTATATACCCAAGTTTCCGAAACTATCACAATGGTACCTGAAATTCCTAACCCGACCCAACATTCATACACGCCGTCCATGACGACGTTAATTCTTGTGTCAGGTGCCATAGTTTAAGGGATATTTTGGTCACTTCATTCACTCAGACTTTTTTTAATATTTTTTTTCTTCTCTCAATTTTTTTTTTCTTTTCTTCTGGTGATTTCACCAGGCCTATCCTCTCTCTTTTGGGTCCTTACGCTCAGCTCTCTCTGCGCCCGCTTCTCTCTTTGACCACCTTGGTCACACCCCCATCACCCGACTCTCAAACCTTGAGCACCACTGCCATCGGTTGGAGCAACATCTTCCTTCATGCCACCACCATACCCATGTCAGGAGCAGCGCCATCTGATATATCTTGGCAATGATGGGATTGCAATTTCTTTCAAGCTCATTCACCTTGTCATCATACTCTTTAGCCTCAGCGAGCAAATTGCCGTCTAGCCATTCGATAGCCTACTCGATTGCATCTTCAATCTTCTTCTAGTCTTCTGCGTTGAGCATGGAAGCAATTTTCTCATCTTTAATGGTGTTCCTCATTGAATCTATAGCTTTGGAATCAGGACCTTCTGTGTTCGCAATTGAGGTCGGAATCGGCACCTCCCAAGCCTTACGACTTTGTTTTCTGTTTGTGTTTGGCTTTTAGCCATTCTTTCTGTGTGTTTAGATTCAGGTAGGGCTGGGATCGGTTCTATTTTTGGCATTTTTTGCAGGAACCGAAACCGAAGCCGATATGTTTTTTCTGTTCGGTGTGGTAGTTTTGTTTTGTCGGAGCCGTTTTGGAACCGGAACCGTATTTTTCGGTTCGGTTATAGCTTGCAACTGTTCCTGTACAGAGCAAGAAAACAGCAAAGCGATCTAGTTTCCTAGCTTCGATTATAGCCTGTAACCGGTTCCTGATCGAGAATGACTACTTGAATTCGACAGAATCTAAGGATTCAAAGCCATGTCCTGTGTTGGGAATCGAAGGAATCAAATTGGGAATTGGGGAAGTGATGAAGATGAACTGGAAATCCCGATTCGGGATGAAACTATGAAATTGAGTTTCAGTCAGTTAATGTGCTGACTGCTGAGTCTGAGAAATTGGGGAAGAATCTGGGGAAGAAACTGGAACTGGAATGGTCGATTGACGTGGGGCTGCGTTTATGAAATTGGGGAAGAACATGTATTGAAGGCCGGGCTAGGCTTGTTTGATCGAAAGAAAGAAGAAATCATCATCTTTGGGTATTTTTTAATTGTTTTTGGGTAAAAAGGCATGGACTAGTGGGTACTTTTTATTGTTTTGGGTAAAATGGCATGGCTGGTCGCTTGGTGGTCTGTTGGCTTTGCTTTAATTGTTAAGACTGCTGTCTGCGAGGTAAAAAGTCATGGGCTAGTGGGTACTTTTTTTTATTGTTTTTGGGTAGAAAGGCATGTGCTAGTTGGTATTTATAATGGGCATGACCGATTTACCCCTAAAACTATGCCACCTGGCATGTCACTTAACGCCGTCATGGACGGCAGGTATGAATATTGAGTTGGGTAAGATATTTGGGGTACTATTGTGATAGTTTCAGAAACTTAGGTATAGAAATTAATAGTGGGCCATAAGTTGGGTACTGTTTGTATTTTTTTCCCTTATATTTTCTACTTCAAATAGAATAAGTTGCAAAACTTGTTCTACTTTGTTTCAAAAGAAAGGACACGATGCTGTTTCAGGTTTGAGGGGGGCTTTTCTGCAAGTTCCTTAGTCTCCACTGTGAGCATCTTCAAAGAAATATTTTGTAGATAATTGGACTGAAAAAGAGATTTTCCCAGTAAAATAAACAACAGTGCACTATGCAAGTAATATACACATGCAGTATATATGTAAAATGAACAATTAGGCATCCAAGAATTACAAAAGTACCTGGCTTGCTGCAGTAGCATACACTTTTTCCACAAACCTTGCAGCCCAACTCTTAATTTTGAGTAATCCCAAAATGCCTCTTCAACGTGTCTGTACTTTACATGCATGCAACACAATTAGTAAGTATTGACCATCAAAGGCATGGAGATGGAGTTCTTAATGAAGAAAACAGAAATCAATGGAACATATAATATGAAAGCCAGCATGGACAACATTAAAGCTATAAAGTGTCCATAAAGAAAACAAAAATTAATGTTTTTTCCTGTTTGTCTTTGTTGTTCTTCTTTTTGCCTATTTTTCTACTCCTCTGTGTTGGATGTGGTGTATCTGCTTGTCCTTTTAGTTTCTTAAAAGAGAGGGGAAAAAAAAGTCTGTATGGTGCTGACAACTTATTAACATTGATTACCAGTACTACAAAATAATAGCGAATTACATGTAGATTTCATCAGAGTTATCGAATAAGTAAATTTGCAAAAATGTAAACAAAGCAAGTAGTAAACAAAGACCGACTTAAACAATAAAGTCAGTATTGATTTCTAGTTCACACAAAGTATGGCCTTGGACTGAAACAATAAGCGCATTATCAAGTTAATAGTAAAAGTAAGAATTGGAAGCTTGAAGTACCTCATATTCATTTCACTGAGTGCCAGGGACCTCGAGCGCTTTAACATTGAGTGAATCTGCTCGAGCGCGAGGCCCAGTGCAAATAAACCTCTGCTCGTTTGAGAAACATGGCAAAACCAATTTTCTCTACTGCAAAGACAACCAATAAACTCTCATGTTACAAGGTCCACGATGTTTGTTTAATCCTTCCCCCATATATAAGTATCTTGTTGACAATTTTAGGTAGTGCATCTCCTGGAAATTGACTTCTCCAATTAATGTGTCCAACAAGGGTCCTCCAACTTCTGGAGGCCTCTCATTATTGATATCCATTAAATCAACCAATCCAACAGTCTGCGTAAGAAAAACAACACAAGTTTGAGAAGTTTCGATGGAAAGTGAAACAACTACCAAGAATGCAAAAATATTGTACACAAGCAGCTAACTTTGAATGATGATCATCATTAAACTAATTCTAAGCAGGATTTTGTGCGGTATACAATTCCTCAGTTACCAAATGCAAAAGGAAAGCTTTCAACATAAAATTGAAAATTTGACTGCAACCTGGGAAGAAGGGATGAAAACTTGGAAAACAAAAAAGTACCAAAATCTTAAATGTGGAATTGCATAATCCAACAGAAAAATTGACGAGCAAATTGGAGTAAATAAGAAAACATTACCTGTTCTTTGAGGCGACTTGAAGATAGAAAACAGTAGGCAAAAGCATAGGATGCAGAACAATCAAGGTCTTTTTAGTATATAGTCGACAGCCACTTTCTGTTGTAAACTCTGGAAATTAAATATGTAAAGAGGAGGTTGAGTTGGCACAGTTGTTAATCCGGCCTGATTTTTGGCTTTTGGGATTTTCCCAGAGCTGCACAAGAGCAACTAAAGAATAGAGTCTAAATTGGCGGTAAAATTAAGTCTGGCAAAAACTATACTCAGAATAAAAATACGAATGAAAATTTCAGTGCTAAGATTTGATGTTATTTTGTGAAGTTGACAATGAGCAGTGTGTTTTGATACAAACTGAGGCCTAAGAGGAATGTCACAACCGAGTCATTCTTAGTAACGGTAGTTCTAGTGCAAAGCATGATCATTTTTACTTCGATCTATCTATACACTCGTACTGTTAATGCATACATAATTCCAGTACACTGCATCAATACATACAGTTAATTCAGATGTTTCTCAGCTTTTGGTGACATGATATGAACAGTCATTGTTTATATCTATAAGGATGCAAGTACTGTGTTTGCATATAGCTCTAAAGTACTTCAATATTCAGAAATATTACAAATATTCAGAAATATTACAAACCGCTAAGGAATTGTTTCGTGCCATTATACAATAATCACTCCAGTTTCAGAAGCCCCGAGTTTTCTCCTTATTTCACAAGTACAGCTATATCATCAACTTCAAATAGCACAAGTTACAGAACTTGCATTAATATGTTTCAAAAGCAAGGACACGATGTCGTTTCAGGTTGGAGGGGGGACTGGTTGCAACTTCCGCGGCCTCCATGCTAAGCATCTTCAGAGAAATTTTTCGTAGATAATCCGACTGGAAAAAGAGATTCGCCCAAAACTAAGATTATATATGAAGCTATAATACATCTTAAATACAAAGAGAGTTGAAAAATAAACAGTAGCACACTATGCAAGGGAAATACATATCATAGTGTATAAGCAGTATACAATCATTAGGACCCAAGAGTTATGGAAGTACCTGGCTTGATGCAGTAGCATACACCTTTTCCTCAAACCTTGAAGCAATTCTCTTCAGTTCAAGCAACCCCTCTTGGCCAGATAAGGGGAGATGCCTCTTCAACGTATCACGTCTCCACATTCAAAACATTTAGTAATTAAGTCAATGACCATAGAAATCAATGGAGATGGAGTTCTTAACAAAAAATTTAGACTGCAGAGTATAGAAATCAATGGACTAACTTGACCAAAAAGAAAAATATGAAAACCAGAATGGACTAGATAATAACCATGTCCTTTTTTAGCTTTAATGTCCATATCAGAACAGAAGGCATAAGCAGTTGATAACAATTTCTAGACTCAGAAAAAAGGTAATGACTGATATATGATTCAAGGTTAGTATTTTCAATACATCCACTTGAATATTAATCTGTACAAAAAATATGAATCATCTAATTTTATCATACAACCCCTAGTTTTCTGCTCTATATATATCCATCATATCCCTCAAGCTGCACTCTTTCGGTTAGTGCCTCTTCAAGTGTAATCAATTTAGCTTGCCCTGTTCAACAAACTAATGACCCAACTGACTCTGATATAAAATGCTACTGAAAGGGAACCATCGATCTTCTACTAGTACTGGGTACTTCCCACATAAACACTCTTATGGCATGAACAAAGTAACATGCTTTTAGAATAACAGATCCATTGAAAACTTAGTTTGCCAATTGCCATTATCCTTGACACAAAGAAAGTTGAAAATTATAAAAGAAACAATATAAGTGTAATCCATATGTTCACATTAAAGTAGTCTTATGTTTAACATGAAAATTTAGGATCCCAAGAGCTATGCAGCAGTATGTCTTTTTCTCAAACCTCACAACTATTTCCTCTGTTTCGTCTACTTCCTCTTGATATCATAGAAACTCAGATGCGTAATCAGTACATCCAATCATTACATGTAATAAGTTGACCATGAAGGCATACAGATTCTTAACAGCCATATTGAATTCTTAGAGAACAAAATAACTCTTACTTTCCAAAAGTACTTACATCTTGTTGGCAATTCTTTGCCTTGAATCTGGCGTCAGGTACATCCTCCAATCGCCGGCGTCATGCGAGGCTTCTCCACCCTGTGGAGGCCTCTGATCAGTGTCGATATTGGTATCCATCAAAATCTAACAAACAAATCAACAAAGATGAGTTGCAAAACCAGATAAAAACTGCAACAAATAACAATAGTCAGAACCAAGAGTAAATCACATCCCAATACTTGGATCATCATGACTGAAAAGAACTTTGGGTTGTTGTCTTGTTGAAATGATTACCTTGAGTCTCAGGGGGATGAAGACAGAGAGGTTGACTGACTGAAATGAAGAAGTGATACTTTACTAACTTCTTGGTCACCTTTACTTCTATACTTCTTTTCTATAATTCCACAAGAATCCTGCATTTTAGTAAATATACAATGACTGGACCATGGATTTTCTTGTGGATTTAGCACTAATCAATTGTAATATTTCTTGGGCTTCTATGTTTGGACCCAATATCTATTGTACCCCTAGTGGACTTCTGCATGGGCTGGGTTTTTTATGTCCTATGTTTAATCAAATGTTTCCTTTTTGCCTTTTCAGTACACCCAACACTATTTTTCAGGACACCCAACGCCTAAGAAGGAAAGCTAATGATTAAGACTTGGCGATACGAGTACAAGAATGACATAAATCAGGATGGCGAGTTCATGGCTTGATCCCCAAACATAATCTTGAAAACTTACGCTTCTTCAAGTAAGATTAAACAACAAGAAGAACAGCAACAATCATTCTAATGGAATTATGTACATAGAAAAGTACAATCATCTTTTTTCTATTTATTTAGTTCCAGAAGTCATACTAATGTCGGCCAAAAGCAAAAATTATTAAACATCATAAAAAAATTTCCATACACATGCATATACACTAAGATGTTTGAAGAATCCAACTTGAAATAGTTCCAGTCGAACAACAACCAATAATAAGCATTTTGAATGTCTTAGTTACAAAACAACAAGAACAACAACAATGATTCCAATGAAAATAGGCTTCTCATGACAAAAGTAAGGGTTCTTCAAGTCTTCAACTGATGAAAACTCAGGAAGAAAGAAACCTCAGAGAGAAATGATATACAGACTTAGCGCCGCGCGCCAATCAGTAACTGACAGTCTGACACGTAGCTCGTACGCTGTCATTCACAGTGCCTTAGCCCTGTTGGCTTCCTAGACTTCTAAAGGCACCCAATAATCCTTTGAGTACACCCATATTATAAAACTAGTCTACCAATAATCAACTAGCAGATCTGCTCAACTTTTGTTTGCAGCTCCTATGGTTCATGATGCTTATTGCGACTCAGTATCAGATTTAATATCCACAACTGAACTGATTTTGTATGCAGTAACATGGCTGTAGACTAATTTGAACTAGAAAATTTATCTTCAACTCACGTCAATGAGATTTTCTAGAGCAAATCATCGAGAGAACCCAGAATCAATCATAAAACACAGCCTACAGTCACCATGCAGCACAAGCAGAAGCAGTTATAATAATACTGCATCCAGATTTCACATTGAGAGAAACAAAATAGAAGGATTGATAGTCAATAACATATCAAATATTGATCCGAATTACAATAGCTATAACATAAAAAAACAACACAGCATTTGAATGCACAAAGCAATCCGATCATTTCCGCTTCCTAGTTTCCCAGGCCTCTTAATGCCACAGGATTCGCTATAATCACTATTCACTAAGTACCGATATCGGAGTTTCATCATATATATCTTGGTCACGTCAAAATGAAACCTACACACAGGCAGTGCCTCAAGCCTAATCGGCCGCTACAGAACGGCTTCTCTTCTTTACCGCAATTAATGACTCCTTTACCGTATTCAATACGAAAGCTTTATTTTGATTTCTTTTTATTTCTTTTACCTTAGCAAATACCTAATTCTAAACTACCCATCGGTAAAATTGACGAAACTGTCACCGACTCCTTATCCAATTCCCAAGTAGGATTACTTACCGGTTTAATCATTTTTGTTGTGTAAAAGGAATCATATCAGAAACATACTAGGATTACATTTCTGCTTTGGATTCAGACTCTCAGTTTTTCTATATATACACCTCCTTGTCCAAAACCTCATTGTATCTTCCTCTCGTCTCTGCCTATTGTGCTCTCATTACTTTTCTTCTTGTTGGTTTCTAAGTTTTGCAAAACAGCTCCTGGGTCTCAAACTCTTTTGCTTGTTCTTTCTTTAGGTTTCAAAAAAGCGCAGCAATAATGCCTGCCGTAGGTATTGCCAGAGGTGGGGGCAAGGAGTATGCCGGAAAACTCACCGGCTATGTTCTGGTAACATGCATCATTGCCGCCATGGGAGGGCTGATTTTCGGCTACGACATTGGAATCTCCGGTGGTGTAACGTCCATGGACTCGTTCCTGAAAAAGTTCTTTCCTTCTGTGTACCGTAAGAAGCAGCTGGACAAGTCTACCAACCAGTACTGCCAGTATGACAGTCAGACGTTGACCATGTTCACGTCTTCCTTATACTTGGCTGCTCTCATGGCCTCAGTTGTGGCAGCCACCGTGACTCGGAAGTTTGGCCGGAAATTGTCCATGCTCTTCGGTGGTCTTCTCTTCTGCTCCGGCGCCATCATCAATGGCGCTGCCAAGGCTGTGTGGATGTTGATTTTTGGCCGGATACTCCTCGGTTTCGGTATCGGATTCTCCAATCAGTCTGTGCCACTCTACTTGTCTGAGATGGCGCCATCCAATTACAGAGGAGCTCTCAACATTGGTTTCCAGCTTTCTATCACAGTTGGTATCCTTGTCGCCAATTTGTTGAATTACTTCTTTGCCAAGATAGAGGGCGGTTGGGGATGGCGTTTGAGTTTGGGTGGTGCAATGGTCCCTGCCCTTATCATCACCGTTGGCTCCCTAATATTACCAGACACACCAAACTCTATGATCGAGCGCGGCCAGCACGAGGAGGCCAAGACCCAACTCCGGAGGATTCGCGGTGTTGATGATGTCAGCGACGAGTTGAATGACCTTGTTATGGCTAGTGATGAGTCCAAGAAGATAGAAGATCCATGGAGGAATCTGCTCCAGAGGAAGTACAGGCCCCAACTTTGCATGGCAATTCTGATTCCATTCTTTCAGCAGCTTACCGGTATCAATGTGATCATGTTCTATGCTCCTGTGTTGTTCAACACAATTGGTTTCGGAAGTGATGCTTCTCTCATATCGGCTGTGATCACCGGACTTGTTAATGTTGCTGCAACAATCGTTTCGATGTATGGTGTTGATAAGTGGGGAAGGAGGAAGCTCTTCCTTGAGGGAGGAACTCAAATGTTGATATGCCAAATAGTTGTGGCGGCTTGCATTGGTGCAAAATTTGGATTGGATGGAAATGCCGGTAACTTGCCAAAGTGGTATGCAATTGTTGTGGTAGTTTTCATCTGCACATATGTAGCAGGGTTTGCTTGGTCATGGGGTCCTCTAGGGTGGCTAGTCCCTAGTGAAATCTTTCCCTTGGAAATCCGATCAGCTGCTCAGAGTGTCAATGTCTCAGTCAACATGATCTTCACCTTCATTGTGGCTCAAGTCTTCTTGACAATGTTGTGCCACATGAAATTCGGGCTCTTCATCTTCTTCGCATTCTTCGTGTGTGTCATGTCCGTTTTCGTGTACTTTTTCTTGCCCGAGACAAAGGGGATCCCAATTGAAGAGATGAGCAGGGTTTGGAAACAGCATTGGTACTGGAAGAGATTTGTTACCGATGAAGATTACCCCAACGATGGTTATGAGATGAGCAAGCCAACAATTGTCACAAATGTGTAATTGGTCATGGGCAAATATGCCTCTTCATTTACTTGTTTAGTTTTGGTAGTGACACAGAACAGCTTCCGGATAAGTTTGAAGAACAGCTTGCCAGAAGGAGAAGAAACAAAGTCAAAGTAACTGTGTGTCTACATGTTTTTAGTATTTGGATTGTTTTATTTTCCAGTTTTAATTAGAATTTAAGTTTTCTTTAGAATATAGATTCCTTGTCTTATCGTATAAGGAATTAGTCCTGGTTTTAGTATGAATAAATTTATTTCAATGCTAATATATGACACCTCTTATATTGTAATTTTCATTCAAGTCATCGATCAATAAGAAAAATATAAAAAATTAAAGTACTTTCATCATTAAGAAGCCTATTCGAGTACCAATTTCAAATCTTTAAATCATTAAGTTACAAAAATACAATGAGGAGTCATGGGCTATGGAAGTTATTTAAGAAATGGTGGAGTGGTGTTTCTCTGCAGATGCATCAATTATGGATTGATAGTTGGTTTACATTAAGTTTCTACATGTTACATTAAAACTATCATGGAACTAGACCTCAGCAGTCACTTGTACTTCGTCATGCATATCAGACCAGAAGGCATAATCTAACTACAATATTTCCATTTAGAAATGCTTTAACTATAAACCATCTTATCGTAAATTCATTGCTTAGTGCCTTCTACATTTCGGCGTTCAGGTTATAACAACCTACGACAGAGCCAACAGCAAAATTGTGACAGAACTATCGCTGCTATAAGAAGCTACTACAAGGGTAACAATTAACTTGCTTCTGGGTCACAAAGTTAAAGAAATGAAACTTGATCCAAGTGTCAGTTTCCAGTAACAAGCATGTAAAACCAATTTTCTCTACTGCAAAGACAACCAGTAAACTCTCATGCTGTTACAAGGTCCAAGATTTCTTGTTTAATCCTTCCTCTCCATACTTGCATATTGTTACCGGAAATTGACTCCTCCAATCTAATGTGTCCAACAAGGGTTCTCCAATTTCAGGAGGCTCTCATTATTGGTATCCACTAAATAAACGAACCCAGCAATCTGCGTCACAAAGCAACACTAGTTTGAGAAGTTTCAATGGAAAGTGAATAACTACTGAGATTTGATATTATTGTGTCAAGTTGACAATGAAAAGTGTGCTTCGATACAAACTGAGGCCTAAGAGGAATATCACAATTCAGTCATTCCTAGTAACGGTAGTTCAGGTGCATAGCATGATCACTGTTACTACAATCTATCTGTACAGTCATACTGTTAATGTATTCATAGTTCCAGTACAATGCATCAATACATACAGTCAGAGTTTATATCCAAAAGGATACAAGTATCGTGTTTGCATATAGCTCTAAAGTACTTCAATATCCAGAAATATTACAAACCGCAGAGGATTTGTTTCGTGCTATTATACAATAATTACTCCATTTTCAGAAGCTCCGAGGTTTCTGCTTATTTCACAAGTACAGTAATATTATCAACTTCATGCAAATAGGACAAGTTATAGAACTTGATACTCTGTTTCAAAAGCAAGGACACGATGCCGTTTCAGGTTGGAGGGGGGACTGGTTGCAACTTCCTTGCCCTCAATGGTAAGCATCTTCAGAGCAATAGTTCGTAGATAATCCGACTGGAAAAAGAGATTCGCACAAAACTAAGGTTATATATGAAGCTACAATACATCTTCAATACAAAGAGAGTTGAAAAATAAACAGTAGCACACTATGTAAGTGAATTACATATCGTAATGTATAAGCAGCACACAATTATTAGGACCCCAAGAGCTATGGAAGTACCTGGCTTGATGCAGTAGCATACACCTTTTCCTCAAACCTTAAACCAATTCTGTACAGTTCAAGTAACCCCTCTTGGCCAGAGAAGGGGAGATGCATCTTCAACGTTTCAAATCTTTACATGCAATACATTTCGTAAGTCAATGACCATAGAAATCAACGGAGTTGGACTTTGTAACAAAAAATTTAGACTGAAGAATATAGACATCAAGGAACTAAATTGTCCAAAAAGAAAAATACAAAAACCAGAATGGAGAAGATAATAACCAGGTCCTCTTTTAGCTTTAATGTCCATAGCAGAACAGAAGGCATAAGCAGTCGATAACAATTTGTAGTCTCAGAAAAAGGGTAATGACTGATGTATGATTCATCATATCCCTCAAACTGCACTCTTTCAGTTAGTATTTTAAATGCATCCACTTAAATATGAATCATCTGACTTTATGCTACAACCACTCATTTTCTGCTATATATCCATTATATCGCTCAAGCTGCAGTCTTTTAGTTAGTGCCTCTTTAATTGAAATCAATTGAGATTTCCCTGTTCAACAAACTAATGACCCAACTGTCTCTGATATAAAAAGCTACTGAAAGGGATCGATCTTCTACTAGTACTGGGTGCTTCCCACATAAACACTCTTATGGCATGAACAAAGTAACATGCTTTTAGAATAACAGATCCTTGAAAACTTAGTTTGCCATTATCCTTGACACAAAGAAAGTTGAAAATTATAAAAGAAACAATACAAGTGTAATCCATATGTTCACATTACAGTAGTCTTATGTTTAACATGAAAATTTAGGATCCCAAGACCTATGCAGCAGTATGTCTTTTTCTCAAACCTCACAACTATTTCCTCTGTTTCGCTACTTCCTCTTGATATCATAGAAAGTTAGAAACTCAGATGCGTAATCAGTACATCCAATCATTACATGTAATAAGTTGACCATGAAGGCATACAGATTCTTAACAGCCATATTGAATTCTTAGAGAACAAAATAATTCTTACTTTCCAAAAGTACTTACATCTTGTTGACAATTCTTTGCCTTAATCTGGCGTCAGGTACATCCTCCAATCGCCGGCGTCATGCGAGGCTTCTCCACCCTGTGGAGGCCTCTGATCAGTGTTGATATTGGTATCCATCAAAATCTAACAAACAAAACAACAAAGATGAGTTGCAAAACCAGATAAAAACTGCAACAATAGTCAGAACCAAGAGTAAATCACATCCCAATACTTGGATCATCATGACTGAAAGAACTTTGGGTTGTTGTCTTGTTGAAATGATTACCTTGAGTCTCAGGGGGATGAAGGATTACCTTGAGTCTCAGGGGGATGAAGACAGAGAGGTTGACTGACTCAAATGAAGAAGTGAGACTTTACTAACTTATTGGTCACCTTTACTTCCTTTCTATAATTCCACAAGAATCCTGCATTTTAGCAAATATACAATGACTGGACCATGGATTTTCTTGTGGATTTAGCACTAATCAAAGGTTGTAATGTTTCTTGGGCTTCTATGTTTGGACCCAATATCTATTGTACCCCTAGTGGACTTCTGCATAGGCTGGGTTTTTTATGTCCACTGTTTAATCAAATGTTTCCTTTTTGCCTTTTCAGTACACCCAACACTATTTTTCAGGACACCCAACGCCTAAGAAACTTGGCGGTACGAGAACAAAAATGACATAAATCAGGATGGCGAGTTCATGGCTTGATCCCCAAACATAATCTTGAAAACTTACGCTTCTTCAAGTAAGATTAAACAACAAGAAGAATGCAACAATCATTCTAATGGAATTATGTACATAGAAAAGTACAATCATCTTTTTTCTATTTATTTAGTTCCAGAAGTCAAACTAATGTCGGCCAAAAGCAAAAATTATTAAACATCATAAAAAAATTTCCATATACATGCATATACACTAAGATGTTTGAAGAGTCCAACTTGAAATAGTTCCAGTCAAACAACAACCAATAATAAGCATTTTGAATGTCTTAGTTACAAAACAACAAGAACAACAACAATGATTCCAATGAAAATAGGCTTCTCATGACAAAAGTAAGGGTTCTTCAAGTCTTCAACTGATGAAAACTCAGGAAGAAAGAAACCTCAGAGAGAAATGATATACAGACCTAGCGCCGTGCGCCAATCAGTAACTGACAGTCTGACACGTAGCTCGTATGCTGTCATTCACAGTGCCTTAGCCCTGTTTGCTTCCTAGACTTCTAAATGCACCCAATAATCCTTTGAGTACACCCATATTATAAAACTAACTCTAATCCTAAACTAGCAGATCTGCTCAACTTTTGTTTGCAGCTCCTATGGTTCATGATGCTTATTGCAGCTCAGTATCAGATTTAATATCCACAACTGAACTGATTTTGTATGCAGTAACATGGCTGTAGACTAGTTTGAACTAGAAAATTTATCTTTAACTCACGTCAATGAGATTTTCTAGAGCAAATCATCGAAAGAACCCAGAATCAATCATAAAACACAGGCTTCAGTTCACCATGCAGCACAAGCAGAAGCAGTTATAATAAGAGTTAATTACATATAAGTGCATCTTTAAATGTTTTTTTAGCCATAAGGCCACCAACTAGTTTTTTTCCCTCATAAGGCCACTAGATTAAAAATGGTGTTATACTTTGAATATAAAAACCAACATATTTACATAAATTCCACTAGAGTAAAAAGTCAACAATCATTATTTCTCTCCCCTCCGGCAAGGTCTTCGGTCAACTCTGGAGGGTCTGCGACCAACCTCCTGCTAGCTTCGGGGTCCCCGGCCAACTTCCTGTGAGGTATTCTGCCAACTTCCGACGAAGTCTCAAGCCAACTTTCGACGAGGTCACCGGCGACCACAAAAGCTACTGTCACTATCATGAAAAGCTGCTGTCACTAGAGCTATTCAGGTGAGATTTCCGGCAACTTCCGGCGAGGTCACAAAAACTACTATCATCAGCAACAAAAACTACTGTCACCAACAAAAGCTACGCTCCCCAAAACCAAAAGCTGCACTCTCCAAAACCAAAAGTTATTATCCCTACCAACAAAAGCTACTATCACTAATACCAAAATCTATTCTTACCAGCAACAAACGCTACTGTCACCAATACCAGAAAACTACTCTTACCATCACCAAAAGTTACTCTCATCAATGTCAAAAGTCATAACCAAGCAGAACAAATACTACTATCAAGCATAACAAAAGGTACTCCAAAAACTGAGAAAGCTATTCTTAGAGACTGACAAAGCTATAGAAATGTAAAGGATACAACAAAAATAAAAATGCTACTACAATCGAGAAAAGAAATCATATTCAATGATACAAAAAGTATCTATGATTCAACAATGATATAACTATATAAAAAGCTACTTCCATAGTTGTAAAAAGCCACTAATATAGTTGTGAAAATCTATTACAATACTTGTATATAAATTATAAAGCCACTGTCAATGTTGTAATGCTACTGTCATTTTTCAATAGTGACGCCCTAATCCCATAGGCATAATTTTGCCACCTTTAGCACGAGACTTCATTTCCACATTTTTTTGGTTAGCCGAATGATCTCTTGGCCAATGGAGACTTCAATATCCAAATTCACATAAGTTTCAAAATCTACCACTACAAATGCAAAGGGGAAGAATTCTACAATAACAAAGATACAGCAAAATATTAGTATTTGAAATAAAAACTAAAAGCAATGTATTGCTGCACTGCAAACATGACACTTTTGTCAACTTGATAATAAAAAATCAGCAATCTACAAAGCTACTGACATAGGTACAGAAAGCTACTATAACACACGTACAAAGCTACTGGATCAATAATAAAAAGTTACTGGCATAGGTACAGAAAGCTACTATAAAACATTTACAAAGCTACTATACCAGTAACGAAAAGCTACTGATAAAAACCTACTAACATAGGTACAGAAAACTACTATAACACATGTACAAAGCTACTAGATCAGTAATAAAAAGCTACTAGACCAATAATAAAAAGCTATTGATATAGATGCTAATAACATAAAACCAACTGATTATACATGCTGATAGTATAACACAAGTTCCAAACAAGAAATGAAGCGATACGAAATCACAACAAGAAGAAAATTGAATTTCATTCAAAATCATGCTTTTCTAATTCGATAAGCTATTGCCAAAATCACTTGAAATGAATCAAAATGAAAATAGAAAAGCTACTGACATCAGATTAAAAATATAACATAGGAATAGAAAGTTACTATTACTGTGTTGAAAAGCCACTACAACAGTCATATAAAGCTACCGACTGCAACACAAAATGAAAGAATTTTTGTTAACAGAGATATGACAAAGATTAGTAGGACATGCATGAATGAAAACACATGAATCTAAAACTCGATCAACTAGATTATTACCTTCTAGTTTTGACATGAATAAAAACACAAAGTAACTAATAAAAATGTATAGTAAGTTTGTTTGGCATCGATAGTAGTTTTTCAAAAGTATGCTAGTAGCATTTTCAAACAGTATTAGTATCTTTTTTTTTATGGTAAAATGACAAGCCTTCATCTTTTTGGTCTAGGTAAAAGTGAACTTGACTAGTCTTTGACCTCACTGACACATTGACACATTCAACAACCCTACATGAGAGAAAATCCTATTCATCATGCAAAAAGAAGCATAAACTAGTATCCCTTTGCGTAATGTACTAATCAATCACTAATTACCAAATGGAAAGATAGGCTTTCAGTAGCAAACACTATGTTTGGTATAAGGAATGAATAATAAGAACAAAACACACATAGCAGTGCAAAAGTGAGACAATCTAAAAGACTCAGTGTCAGGACCCACCCCGGAATTACCCTCCTAAAGTCCTAGGTGGACCTGCGGGACCCACTTTTCGAGAAGATTCGACAGAACCTCCCCTAAAAATGGGCAACCCTAAACCTGCTGAAAACACTCCTCAATATAATTTTAAGTTCTATGCTTGAAGCCACCCTGCTTCCTAGCAACAATCCAAAATATTCCAAATAAACATCAACCTTCACAACCAAAACATCTTAAACAAATACAACCCGGCAACTCAAAAGTTCAACAACCTCCCAAATAAACCACTCTCTTACACACATAATTAAACATATGTATAAATCCACTCTCAACAAGTATTCAGAGCAATCTAAAGAACAGACTCGGAATAATATACAATGAGTAGGTTAATCAATAACCTACTGAGAATGGATGACAAAGGTGGTACTAGCCTCCGCTCCTATGCCGGTCAGCAACACTGTGATCTGGGCAATTGAAAACAAAGGGCCCAGGGGGAAAGTACATAAAAACGTTAGAGTGAGTGAACAAAATAAATAAGTATAAATGAGTATAAATTTATACTTTCCCACAATTTATAATATAAAGTCTCGATGCATGCAACGTTTATAAAACGTATTTCTTTAAATTCACAACTCGTGCAAAACATTCCAGCCCCGCTGGATAAAATAAACCGGACTAGCCCCGCTAGTCAAATCATAATAAAAGATGGGGAAAGACGTTCACCATACGAAAGAAGGGAGCCTTATTGGCTCGGGTCGGAGTGTCCCACACTCTTGAGCATCCCATGCTCTCCTCTACTCACCTACGAACACATAGTAAGTAGGGAGGAGTACTAATAGGCTAGCCAGTAATATAATATATATATAACGACCCTGGGTATGGTGGTTAAAAACCGATAAATCAATAAAGCTTCCCCATGTCCCACGTATAAAGACAACACGGGCACGATTCCCAACCGTACCCGGAAATACTCAAAGAGTCGTATAAATTAACAGCGTGTCCCACACGCTAAAGAAATAAGTAGATTGTCAATGAGGCATTCCCAATGCCAAAAATCGAATAAATAAGCAAGAATTTATTCCATCGAAATCCCATTTCGAAAATCTTTCAGAAATCACATCGAAAATCAATTCGTCGAAAATCAACATCAATTATAAATTCGAATCCGAGCATAACAACTTAATAACCGAAGCTCACAACCGGTAAAAATCATAATTATTCATGAGAATCATTATTTAAAAGCAAATCCATGAGATAATTTGCAATCAACTTTATATGCTCGGAAAATAACATGTTAACTAAATAGAATAAGCTTTAATAAATATATGCATGCATCACTTATTTAAAACAAACGTCCACTCACAAAGTACGGCTAAGCTTGCAGTCGCTCCAAACCCTCCTCGAGGGAATCCTCCTTACGTCCTGTACAATAGAACGTTCGTAACTTAAATTTCGGGTTGGAAGATTAAATTGGATTAATTAAAATCAACCCTAATATCCACTTTATTGTCCAATTCCTCCCAATCTTCTTCAATAATATTATTCCTTTAATGTATGGCTCAAAGGCCAAACCGAGGAAATCCGATGGATGGATTCCTCGTAATTCGATTAACAATTTCACCATTCTTTGAACAAACACCAATATTCATATCCAATTCACCTCCAAATCCATTTCCAAGCTACGATTAATAAACTAGACGTAAAATCGATT
Source organism: Rosa lucieae (assembly GCA_024704745.1). Lineage (NCBI taxonomy): Eukaryota > Viridiplantae > Streptophyta > Magnoliopsida > Rosales > Rosaceae > Rosa > Rosa lucieae. The sequence goes on along the minus strand of CM045496.1, from coordinate 80,435,355 downwards.
AATTACAGTAACAACAAGTCGAAATTTCCGGCCAAAACGCCAACTCACGCGCCACCTACAGTGGCGGTGCGTGGGTTTCACGTGCCGGTGCCAACCTCCACCTCCGGCCACCAAATTTCAGGTACAACACCTACTCAACACACTGATTCAACTTCATAACTACAACATTTACAAATAACAACTACAAACAGTCGAAATCGATCCAAGAACACAAACCCAGAAAATTCAAGAACCCTAATTCAATCTGGCCTCTACACTTCAAATTATGATACAAGGCCATAGGGGAAATGATCAGTGGTAAAAACCAAACCTTCGACAGAAAGATGGGGACCGGAGGTGGCCGGAATCGCCTGGAATCGGCAAAAGTATCAAACTGCAGCCGGAGGAGGTTTTGATTCGATCCGTGGTTTTCCGGCCAAATCGTGGAAAACCAAGGTTGCTGGGGTGCTCGGAGGGAGGAGGCGCTCCTCTGGTGACCGGTGGCACGCCCTGTGGTGGCCGGAATCGCCGGAAAACGGAGGGGGAAGAAAATGGGCCGAACCGGAGAAAGAGAGATCGGGGGAGAGGAGAGAGAAAGGGCTGGGTGGGTTTCTGGAAATGGAAACCTACCCGGGTAAATTTCCTTTTTATATCAAAAAGTTACCACGAACAGTAACTTTACAATTTCGGCCATAACTCTCGCATACGAAGTCCGATTTTTACGAACCACATTTTACTTTCGTGAAGAACATTTTCTCAAATTTTGACCCGAATAAAAAGTCAACTTTTAGGGCCACTAAAACACCCAAAAAGGTTCAAAATTGAAAATATTTAACAATTACCGTCCGACACGAAAGTAAATTGCAAATTCTTGGTTCGGGACGTAACACTCAGGGTCCTAGTTCAAATGCCAAGTAAGCACCTCCTTACTGTAACCAAATAGTTGAGCATGTAAAAGCAATATAACCAAATAACCATAAAATTCCAAGGATCGCAGAAGCAATTACCAATTAAGTTATGCATTGTAAATATGAAGGTCTGCTCAAAGCTGGCACATTAATTACCTGTATAATTACAATGATTGCAGAGACAATAGCTGGGGCAAAGATAACAGAGACACAATAGGTGGGGGCAAGGAGTAGAAACACAAACCTTCTTTCTCGAGAGCCTATCGTAATCGGAGCAATAACACATTATGCAGGGATTGTAGTAGGTGTGCCTCGAACAAAGCAAAACTTCTCCAGCAGTCGCTTGACTGCTTCTAGATCGTGCCAACATAAAGGAACAGTATAAAAATAGTTAGTAAAGTCGTAAATAGAATCAATCGCACAAGTTGAATTGAGGTTGAGATTAATCAATGGCAGTACAATACCTTTTTCTTGGCCTCTTCCTCCTCTCTGTGCTTTTGGAAGGGAATCTTCTTCCTCGTAATGGAAAGGAGCACATTTTACATCAACTTCTGAAATCAGTTTAACACCGATTCATCAATTAAATAAAATTTGCATAGAGCATGAAAAATCGATATCATTCTAAGCTAGGAATTTCAAAAGCCGATCTCCAAACCCAGTCGATCTACTTACCGAGTTTGCAAGCTTGAAGCCCAAGCTTTGGAGGACGACAACTATGAACATAGAAGGTGTACGATTAAAACACACTTAAGATGGAGGAATCTGAGGGAATCGTCGAGGGAGCTTAAGACAGAGACGTGGTCGGTGGAGTTGAGAGGAAGAGGAGAGAATCGAAGATCTGGTTCTAGTCGCCGTCGTGCATCGGAGATCCATTTTGTGCGTCCAAGATCTAGTCGCGAAACGGCGCCTGTCAGGGATTCAGTTCCAGTCACCGACGTGATGGTGGAGAAGACTGTCTCGCCGGAGAGAGAGAGAGAGAGAGAGAGAGAGAATCGGATATCTGGTTCCAATCCGCGTCGTGTATCAGAGGTCCAGTTTGTGCGTCGGAAATCCAGTTACGAAACAGCGTCGTGCGTCGGATATTCAGTTCTGATCGCCGACGTGACAGTGGAGAGTATTTCGGCGGAGAGACGGAGGGGGAGAGAGAGAGAGAAATCATAATTTTTTTTGTTGTAATTGCGAAGAGATATGAGAAATAAGGTGGACGGGCAAAATTCTCATTGTAAAAAATAATTTGGGTATGAAATGGCCTTATTTGTACAAGAAACAATAGGTGGCCTTATGGCTAATTAAAGTTTCAGAATGACACTTATAAGTAATTTTCTATTATAATAATAGTGCATCCAGATTTCACATTGAGAGAAACAAAATAGAAGGATTGATAGTCAATAACATATCAAATATTGATCCGAATTACAATAGCTATAACATAAAAAAAAAAAACAACACAGCATTTGAATGCACAAAGCAATCCGATCATTTCCGCTTCCTAGTTTCCCAGGCCTCTTAATGCCACAGGATTCGCTATAATCATTATTCACTAAGGTACCGATATCAGAGTTTCATCATATATATCTTGGTCACGTCAAAATGAAACCTACACACAAGCACTGCCTCAAGCCTATATCAGCCGCTACAGAACTGGAAATTATTGGTGTACTGAATCCTCCCCCCTACAGAACGGCTTCTCTTCTTTACCGCAATTAATGACTCATTTACAGTATTCAATACGAAAGCTTTATTTTGATTTCTTTTTATTTCTTTTACCTTAGCAAATGTTGTAAATAGTTATGGCTAATATCATGTAAATAGATGGAGAGTCATATATGCCTTTCACTATAGATTAGTGATTGATAGAATTGTGAATAGGAGTAATTGACGTTGCTATTAAACGTTGTCCATTTGCATACATCATGTACTCCTATATAAACCCCCTCATGGTGAGATGAATTGACACACCATATCTCCATGCGTCCAAACTCTCTCTTTTTCTGAAACACTTTTGCTTTCATTTTATAACACGTTATCAGCACGAAGCTCTAACCCAAGCCCTAGCCAAGAAGAAAAAAAACAACCCCCCTGCTGCAGCCTGTTTGCACGCCCCGGAACCTCTTGATCTAGACCTCAGATCAAAATCTTTCCTTCATCAAAGTTGTTCGTCTCTGCCTCTTCTATCTTCCCTCCAAATTTCAGCTCTACCGGAGTTGTTTTGAGACCTGTACATCATTCGAAGTGGGAGCTGTTCAGAAGAGGCGAATAGCTCTTGGATTGGCTGAGAAGACAACCTTCTCAGTTCTGCACACATAAGCTGAAGATTCATCCATCCGTCATCAAGTAATATTTTCCAAAACCTAATTTTATATTCATTTTTCTTGCTTATTGTGCCTATTGATTGAATATGAAAAATCACCAAAATGCATGAACCCTAGCAAATCCTACATGATTTATTTACTTGGTATACGTATTTGTATATATTTGTTCATGTGTTTGGGATTGTTTGATTGGAAAAGAAAAGAGAAAAATTTATGGTGTTCATGTGTTTGGGATTGTTTGATTGGAAAAGAAAAGTGAAAAATTTATGGGGACTGCAACTATATATCTGTAGTAATTCAACAAGAAAAAAAAAAACAGATTGTGCAGTTGCTGGGATTCGAACCCAGCTAAAAATAGGTTCCAACTCAACATGTTGTCCGCTATACCACTATGGAAAGTTAGTATGTATTAACATTATTTAGTATTAATTCTGCCAGAAGCAGATTTGAGGCCAATTAATTGGTGATTGATTAATCCGTGCGTTGATTTTGATTGATTTCTATCCAAAGCAATTACTATAGTAATTTATGCTCATTACCACAATCACTTCATAATTTATTCTTTCTTATTTCATTATTCATTTTAATAACGTATATTGCGTTTATTACTATAATGATTTTGTGGTGTTACTTGCTTATCTATTTGCTCATATTAATTATATGAATATTTTAGTGGCTTAAAAAAATTTCCTTGCACTAGAATATATATGAATAGAATCCAGGTACTTAATGAACCAGAAGTTCACACATAAATATTGAACCAAAAGACCATACATAAATATTGAACAAGAAGTTCACACATATCGAACCCGTAGTTTCGATAACATTGAAAGGTTATGAATCTTTCCAAGTAGGCGCACCCAATTCGATGCGATGTCTAGGCAAGATACAATGAGGCTGTGTACTTAAGAGAGCCTCGCTCCACCCAAACCTCATACTCTTACCTGGTCGTATTTAATTGGAGTTACCAAAAGGGTTGAGAAATAACATTTCATGAATATCGAATCTGTAATTTCGATAATGTCATATAAGGAACTTGAAGTTTCATTCATTAATTCACCATGTACATGTTTAATCCTAATTTTCATACCATGTTATAGAACCTGAAGTTCTTATTGATTGCTTGTGGAAATTATTACCCATAGCACTAACAATTATCCTTTGAATCCTTGTAGAGAATGTCAAATCTCAACAAGCTTGACTTTGTTGCTTTGGAAGTTTCCGGAAGGAACTACCTCAAATGGACCTAGGATGTCAAGCTCCATTTGACTGCAAATAAGATGAGATCAACGATTAATGCTGACAACATCGCCCCTGAAGATATGAAGGCAAGGGCTATGATTTTCATCAGGAAACATATGGAGGAAGCACTCAAGGTGGAATATTTAGCTGAAGAGGACCCACGGTCCCTGTGGGTCGCTCTAGAAGAGCGATTCAACCATCAGAGGACTATCTACTTGCCAGAAGCAAGGCACGACTGGCAGAACATACGTTTCCAGGATTTCAAGACTGTCAATGAGTATAACTCTGAAATCTGTAGGATTCGGTCACTCCTAAAATTCTGTGGAGAAGAGCTCACAGAAGCTGATCTATTGGAGAAAACTTTCTCCACCTTTCCTCCTTCCTGTATGGTCCTGCAGCAACAATACAGGGAGAGAAACTTTGCTAGATTCTCAAAATTGGTCACCGTCCTGTTGCTCGCTGAAAAGAACAACGACCTACTTTTGAGGAATGATCAAGCAAGGCCCACCGGTACCAGAGCAGTTCCTTTGCCTGAAGCAAATACTATTGCCCATCGCGAAAATAATCGCGCAAGGAGAAACCGGGGTCGTGGAAGGGGAAGGAGGCCTGAACGTCCGAGACATGGATGGAGAAATGGGCCCAGAAATGCCCCATATGACCGTGACCACCAAGGTAATCGCCCAAGGGGTCGAGGAGGACGTGGACCAGGCCCACGTGGTGGAAACAGAAATGCCCAGGTCTAACAAGCTCAAATTAGAGAGAATGTTAGCCCGGCCCGTCACCCTCAGAATCAGCATAATCTATGTTATAGATGTGGAGGCATTGACCATTGGTCTCGCACTTGCCGTGCAACAAATGAAGAGATAGGAGAGTATCACGCCAGACGCGGAACTCGAGAGGCCAACCTTGTGGAAGAGTCAGTTCCTATGGATACCACCTTGGAGATTACTGATTTCCAAGTAGCCAATGGGTACATCGAGGATTGAAAACTAGAGAACATGGACATAATAGGCACTCGTGCCATATCTATATTATTGTTATGAATAATAGTTTATATTTCTTTTGGATTATCTTTGGTGATTTTTGGGATATTGGTTTTATGAGTTGGTTATGCTTGGATGTTTAATTCAATAAAGTTATTTATTTTCATACATGTGATCCATTGAATTAAATTTATGAATAGGCATGTCTTGTGGGGAAGTTTGTTGTCTGGCTGATAGTGCTACTACGCACACCATACTCCGAGATAGGAAGTATTTTGCAAACTTATTGCCTACTCATACCTCTGTGACAACTATATCAGGTCAATCCAACCTAATAGAGGGCCATAGCAAAGCCCATTTTATGTTGTCCAATGGTACTGAATTTACCATTAATGAGGCCTTATATTCTCCACGTTCCAGAACAACGTTATTGAGTTTTAAGGATATTCGAGCCAACGGTTATCACGTTGAAACCACTGAGGAAAAAGGAGTGGAATATCTTTGCATAACCTCCAATTTGTACGGCCGGAAGCGTACATTGGAGAAGCTAAAATGCCTTTCGAGTGGTCTCTACATGACTACCATAAGATCAACTGAGGCAAATCACATAACTAGCCAGAAGCTAACCAATTCGAGCAACTACTTACTTTGGCATGACCGTTTGGGACACCCAGGTCAAAGTATGATGCGCCGTATCCTAAATTCATCCCATGGACATCCACTTACCAATAAGGATCTTGTGTATAGTAACACATTATGCCAAACATGCTCATTGGGAAAATTAAATGTAAGACCATCATATGCAAAGACTGAAAAAGACTCCAACCTTTTCCTACAAAGGATACAAGGGGATATATGTGGACCTATCCAACCACCATGCGGACCATTTAAATATTTCATGGTTTTGGTTGATGCATCGACAAGGTGGTCACATGTTACGTTATTGTCCACAAGAAATGCTGCGTTTGCTAAACTCTTTGCCCAGATTATTAAATTAAGGGCTCACCACCCGGATTATCCAATAAAGTCTATAAGACTTGATAATGCTGGAGAGTTTACATCAAAATCATTTGATGATTATTGCATGTCCCTTGGGATTAATGTTGAGCATCCAGTTCCCTATATTCATACCCAGAATGGTCTCGCAGAAGCGTTCATTAAAAGATTACAAATGATCGCACGGACCTTGGTAATGCGCACCAAGCTTCCAGTATCTGCGTGGGGCTATGCAATTTTGCATGCAGCTATGTTGGTCCGACTGAGGCCCATTGCCACCCAACCTTATTCCGCGTTACAATTGGTTACTAGGTACGAACCTGATGTTTCGCACTTACGCTTATTTGGGTGTGCAGTTTTCGTGCCAATTGCGCCACCACAACGTACAAAAATGGGTCCTCAACGAAGGATGGGCATATATGTCGGTTATGAATCCCCATCCATTATACGCTTTTTAGAGCCCTTGACAGGCGATCTCTTTACCGCTAGATTTGCGGATTGTCACTTTGATGAGACAGTCTTCCCGCCGTTAGGGGGAGATAAGAACGTTACCGTTCCTGATGAACGACGTGAATTGACGTGGAATGTCCCCACTGTGTCTCATCTTGATCCCCGAACCGCACAATGTGATAATGAAGTGCGGAGAATTCTAGATCTACAGAGGGTAGCCCAAAATATGCCAGACGCTTTCTCTGATCTAGCTAAAGTGACGAGATCACATATACCTGCTGTAAATATGCCTGCAAGGATAGATGTCCCCTGTAGGACACGTCGCCCCAGATAGACGAGGTACGACCATGGTGGCTAACCAGTCATATGTCCCTGCCCAGAAGCGAGGAAGACCACTAGGTTCGAAGGATTCTTATCCCCGGAAGAGGGTAAAACTGGCACAAACCAATCCACTAGACATCGCGATCTCAACTGATCCATCTCACGAGACAATTCGGGATTATGGGTCCGTCCTAGAAGAGACGACGTTGGGGGACGCTCCTGACTTGGTTCATAAAATCTTCGCAAGCGTACGAATCGTTGTCAAGTAAGGGAAATATTAAAACCTTGATTATCGTACCTCGGGGATTAGGTGTTGGACCTAACCGAGGTAATTGGCGCTAGAATAACTTAAAAGCATACAATGAAAAATAAAAATAAAATAAAATAAAGTAAAATAATATTCACAAGGCACCAAGCCTCGGCAATGCTTGGCTTAGCTCATACTAAGCCTAATCAAAGCCACTAACTTGTAGCCCAAATGAGTTATGCACAATGGAAGGTAGAATTTTGTTTGTGAGTTTTGAATTGGGAATTAACTAAATTAAATGCAAACTAAAACAAAAGCAAACAACTAATTATCAAGCAAGAAATTAAATTTGGATTTTCAAATTAATGGGAATATGGGAGTGTCGGGTGATTCACACTAACTCTCTTGCAAATATCGATGTCAATTTCATAAATGCATGCATTTCCTATATGTGTTAAGTCCCGTATTTAGTACCGGTCAAGGCTACTAAACCAATTATCCTTTCGGTGTATCGATTATGCCGGTTAGGGCCACAATCAACTCTCTAACTTAGGCATTACGCCGGTTAAGACCGCAATATCTAAAATTAGAGGCCTAGAGTGCAAGATAATAGAGACCCAAGCAAGCTTAGCTACAATTAAGCTAGCTAATGGTTACCACACTTAAATCCTAGATGCAACAAGACCAATAAGTTGTCAATTTATCAATCTATTCATCACAATTGCCCACAACATAATTTCAAAAGGGTGACAAAGCCTAGAAACATGCTTCTAAGGACCAATACATTCGGATTTAAAGCATACACAATGAAAATTGCATTTATTAAAATTAAAGCATCAATATTTATATAAGATGAGTTAGGGCTTCACAACCCTAACTCCCAAAATTAAACTACTCACAACCCATACAAGAATTCATCAACAAAAGTATATAAAAATAATGAAATAGATAATAAGGAAGAGAGGGGAGAGTTAGCTTTGTCACTTCTAGCTATGAGCTAGTATGAATCAAGCAATTTCTTCACCCAACTACCCAAATTAAGGTGTGATACTCTTGATGATAATTCCCTTGAGACCTTGAGTGTCCAGTCCCAAAAGATGAAATTAAAAAATGATGAAGGGAAGAGGAGAGAGTGTGAGATGATGGGTGAGTGAAAATGGTAAGAGATTTAAAAAATGGTGGAGAAAGAGAGATGGAGATGGTGGGTTCGGCTGATTTGGGATTGAGGTGAGGGGGAGTGAAAAAAAATGGATCTGGGATTCTGGGGTCTTCTCCTCTCTTGCGGCTGTTTTGGGGTTGAGGTGAGAGAAAATTGGGTGTGCAGCTGCCCTCCTTTTTTTTTGAGAAGAGAGAAGCTATCTTAATATGTGTGTGTGGTCTCCCCTGCCGTTTTTTTTGTCACCTAGAGGAATAGATGGTTGTGGCCAAGGTTTTAAATATCGGTATTTTCATATCTATCGGTACTTTGAAAAAGGGAGATATCGGATATATCGGGGATATATCGGGGATACAGTGTACGAAAATATCGTTTTGAAAAAAGTCAATTTATTAGAAATTTAGAACTACATATAAATACATATGAATGTAAACTTCATCTACATCCAAAAAGAGACTCTAGGCTGTTGAAAAGCCGCTCTCTGGTCTACAAAAATGCAATAATCAGACCAAGACATATGACCCATATAGTGCGAATTGTAGTGATAAACATGATAGTTATAGATCTCTTTAGAGTTGCCGACTGTTTCCCCTATAAGGGGATAATAAGGATGAACCCAACTAGATAACTGATCATATACTTCTCCATATTGATTATATCCATAAGCATCATAACCAAATTGATCGTTGCCTTCATGAGATTCATTTGAGATCCCACTGCGCTCGGTGCCTAAACTGATAGAGTCAAAACTTAAGGCAATTGAAGAAACATCAGATGGGGTACTTTGATCATCAGTTGCACCTCTAGTCCTCCTCCAGCTGTTCTCACTCCGTGGTCTTCATCTTGGGTGGCATGATCAAAATTACTTTCACAGGTAAATTGGAATCCTCCATCCACAGAAGATTGTCCATATTCATATCTTTCACCTCCACTACTTGTTCCGCTTCCACCCTCCCCACCATCATCAGAACTATCTGGAGTTGCTGTACCAACCCACGCATCATCACTATCTGAATTATCTTCTAGGTTTTTAACAACTTCTTCAGATAAGACTCTCTCTACGTTGATTCCAGCATTAGTTGCAGTTTCTACAACTTGTGGAAGAGGTCTTCCAGCTTCATCATCGAGGTGTGCAGGCACAATCCAATCATGAAGTGGATCAATGCCATTATCAAGCGGCTCGCTTGCAACATGAAGTAGATCTATATAGTTGTTTTCATTGACCACATTATTCTTTGCCTGTTTATCTCGCAGCCGCAGCTTCATGTTGTAGTAACAGTATACAAGCTTTTCCAACTTCTGATATGCCAAACGGTTCCTTTACTTGGTATGAATAATAGCAAATGTACTCCAATTTCTCTCACACGCAGAAGAAGAAGCCGTTTGTGCCAAAATACGCATTGCAATTTTCTGCATGTTTGGTGCAGAATACCCAAATTGTGTCCACTAATCAGCTGTAAAGCTACTACAATGAGTTACTACTATAATAGATCAACATTTTCTATAAAAGAAATTATATGTGTGTGTTTTAATGTATACATATACGGATATACCACAAACCTGTATTTCTGGTTTCTCTTGTTTTTCTTGCTATGGTTGACCCAAATGATTCCTTTGCATCTCTAAAGCATACAATCTGCATTAACCATTTGAAAGACAGTCATTTCTAATCCCAAATATTTTTAAGGTCGTCATCAATAAGAAGTTACCTCATCCACAAATGTATCTGCAATTTCTCCATTTATGTTAAATTGTTCGACAACTGTTGCCAGAGAGTTTGTGAAACGTGGGCTATAACCAACATCATGTCGATAATGAAAATTTCCCTTTAAGAAATGTGCTACAAACAAGAAACCAAAAAGTTATATAATATAGATCTAACTAAGTAATTATCAAGATACAACCGTATTTCGAGATAGAGAAATAATACCTGCTGCATGCAATGGTTGACTTAATGTGTTATCCCATCGATCATTGATGATTTTAAGCACCCATTTCTTTCCGCTCATCTGTGATATTTGTTGTTTCACTCTTTCAAACATATCATATAATATGGGTATGGTTGGCTGAATTTCTGTGTCAACAATTCGAATAATCTCATACAATGGCTTATAAATTTTATGGACTGCTTCCATGCCATCCCAAAATGTCCCATCGAGGACTCTTTTTTCTATCATTTTGCCATCTCTGGTCCTGCTCGCTGCATTTTCATTCCATGCGCTACTTGTAAACAATTTTCTCAAATCAGATTTCTTCTTCAAAATGCTGTCGATGGCAATGTGATTTGTCGCAAATCGAGTTTTACCCGGTCGAATCAAATCTCCCTTCGTGATGCTCCTCATTTCAGCCAGTACCCAACCATGATTGTAGATGTAGTTAGTTACACTTTGAGCCCATTTGACGACAGTGGAAACAGTCTCTTGCTTCCCGATATCTTCAAATATCAAATCGATGCAGTGGGCAGCACACGGGATCCATAACAACAGATATTTTTTCTGTAGTTCCCTTCCGGCCTTTTTAAATGCTGATGCATTGTCAGTGACAATCTAGACAACATTTTCTGGTCCAACATCTTGGATAATTTCATCTAACAATAGTTCTATGTACTGACCATTTTTTTCCATATGTGAAGCAACTACAGATTTCAAAAACACAGTTGAACCTTTTGAATACACCATGAAATTTAGAATAGACATTTTGGTTGGGCCAGTCCATCCATCACACATGATAGTGCATCCATATATTTTCCAGGTTTCTCTGTGAGTATCCACATACCTTTTCATTTCTGTGTACTCATTCTCTAAGTAACGAGTCTAAATTTCATAGGAGGTAGGAAGCTTTACACCAAGACCTAAACAAGAAAATGATTTATTTTATAGGATTGTTCATTATATAAATTCTACTTAACATAATTGTCCATGAAGAAATATGTAAACACAATATAATTTACCTAGATTTCCAGCTGTAGTCAACATGTTTTGGAAATGTGGAGAATCAGCTTTGTTAAAAGGGACAGCATCATATATGTGGTATTTGGACACCATTGTTGCCAATAGTTCTCTACCACCTTTTAGTAATGATTTAATTGTGCCTTGTTTTGATTGACTATCTTTTGATGGCATTGCTACTGGAGGCTCAAGAAATGAGTACCGATAGGTTTTTGATCGATCAACTTGTACATATTATACTTATATATATTATATATGTTTTCTTTTTTTTTAGAAGTACTATAACGTAGTCTATATATATAATCATTATTTTTTATTTTTATAACGTAGAGAATTACTGAGTTTTTTTTTTTTTTTTACCTCAAATTTTACAGATATTTCTTCACTTTATCGGGATATATCGCAAATATCTAATAAATCGGGGATATTTGAAGATGTCGGAGAAATTTCACAGAAACGGTGACAGATAAGATATTTACCCCCATAAATATATCGGTCCGTCAAAAAAAGGAGATATCGGGGGATATATCGGAGATATCGCAGAGATTTTGAACCTTGGTTGTGGCTAAGATTTGAATGAGGAAGACCACGTGGCAAGCTGCAATTTGTTAGAGTAATTGCTCAATTCCCATTGTTGAGCACGTGATGGATCATGGATCATGGCTGACTTTGATTGATTAATCAAAGGTTTGATTAATTAATCAAATCATTGATTAACTAAAAGCAATTTTCTTCTTCTTCTTTTCTATTTTTCTTTCCTCCTTTTTCTTCTTTTCTTCCAGTTTCTTCTCTTCTTCTTTTGCTTTTCCCCGAGCTCAAACCAATGATTTTCACATATTTGCTTGCATTGACCCGCTGATCATTGTTGACTTTTCGACTTTTTGTCAATAACTCCAATTAGTTCCATTTTGGTACAACTTCTTCTGAAATCCACAACTCCGCTTATTTACTACAAAATAAATAAAAATGGATTAATTACATAATAATTGACTTGAGGATTAACTTATTTATAGTATTTTAGATATAATTACACACATATAAATGCGTATAATCACACCCCCACACTTGAACTTTGCTTGTCCCCAAGCAAACTAAATGTAAATTAATTGCCAAAAATCTATTAACTCAAACACAAATGCTCAAACTAAAGAAAGTGTGGTATTAGCCTTTCCAACCATAATCCTCGGAGAACTAATTATGTACATGACCATGAAGTTGATGTAAGCATGACATAGAAATTATAAATTTGTAAGGCAATTAAGATGCAGATGTAAGAAATGCTCAAGTATATGCATGTGTTGACCATGTGTCAAATCAATCCACCACAATCAAATAGGCACATAGAAGACCCGATATAACCCGCTAAACTCACATAGGTTCACTACATATTACCGCTCAAGTGTTTAGGGGCTATAAATGTTTCACTCAAAAGCAATTTCACAACACGCGCCGCCATATGCTTGCTCTTCGATCTCATCTCCGCTAGGTAACCCACAACATTCAAGATTAGGAGGTCTTTTATTTGGTTGTAATGGGGCTAAAGGCAAGTGGCTAATAGAAATGAAGGATAGGGAAAGACAAAGTCCATGGAAATCGGTGAAGTAACTCTCTCTTGTAGAGATATATGACTTTTGCTTTCAAATGCTAACTCACTTACTCTAAACCCAATGTACAACCCACACTACACTACTATACTATGTAATACTTTTTTTTTTTTCTTCTTTCTTTCTTTCTTTCTTTTTTTTTTTTCTTTTTTTTTTTTTTTTTTTTTTCTTTCCTACTTTTCTTTTCCTTGAACTTTCTTTCTATTTGCTTCTTTTTTTTTTTTTTTTTTTTTTTTTTTGAGAACTTTCTTTTCTATACATATCACTCACCCCCACACTTATTCTTTTATAACCTCACACTTTTGACTTTTCTTTTCTTTGGAAGCACTCAAACATAAAGTCATTCTCTCGAATCGCTTCACCAACTACCATGGAATGGTAGGATAAAAGTGTATATGCTAGGTAGGAATTTGTGGTGCAAATGAACAAAAAGGCTAAATATATTAATAGGCTCAAAGTGGCAATCTAGTGGTAAATATCGTTGGGCACATGCTTCTTTGGCCATGGTGGTATATAGTCCTAATGCCTCCATCCTTTCTATCATGTCGCAAGCTACAAGTAGCCTCGAGAGGTCTCAAGCAAGTTCTAGATACGCAATGTCATGAAATTGTACACACATGAAATAAAAAGTGAATGAACAATGCATACACTATATTAGGCTCAAAAGCTCACAAATAAGGCATGCAAGTTAATCGAATAATCTATAAGCTTCTCTAACTATGATGAACGAACCTAACATAGGCTATGTGCACACATATAATCAAGCATAGATCACATATACACTCAATCACAAAACAAATTCAAAGTCCTAGATCATGCTTAGTCTATTCACAATCACAACAAGTTAAGTCCATGGCTCGTCATTGGGGTTGGAAAAGGTATTAACCACTAAAATATAATTACATAAAGCTAATATTTTTTTTTTTTTTTTGGGCCACCCGAGCCCTCACCCCCACACTTAAAACCAACATTGTCCTCAATGTTGTAAAGTGAGCTCGAAAGCTAAATCCGTGTTGGATTTAGGCATGAGAGTGAAGTCCGGGTGAAAGCACAAAAATTAACATGAAAATAAAAATCTAAATGCGGAGTAAAGTTACGGAAAACCCCCTTTGTAGACACTTCCATTGCTCACAACCTTCAGAGAAGAAAATATGAGACACCAACCTCAAGGCACAAGGCCTTGACTTCCTTAACGTATGCTCTCAGCTAGCTCTAGGTGCTCATGAAAGATCGACTCCATTGAGAAATATATAGTGTCCAAAGAGCAATACGTCACAAATAGGCCATCAAAGAATAAGGACAAGGGTCCTCCATTAAGCTCGTGATCTTCATCCCATCAACTCAGAACCCAAAATCATCCTCCATGACCTCCACACAAGAATTGTAGCTCAAAATATCTCCTTATTCTCCACACTCCAAGCACCTCCCAACCTCCCAAAAAGATGGCTGAATAGCCTTATTGATGCAAAATGAACAAAAAAGAACATCACAAGTAATGCTAGGGTTGCCTCCCTAGCGAGCGCTTTGTTTAAGGACTTCATTGCCGGTCCATAGAGTTTTTCATTTTTCAAGAAGCATCATTGAGGTAAGTCACCTCATGATGAGAATCAAAAGTGGAGTCATGATATGGTTTAAGCCGGTGCCCATTTACCTTGAAAATTTTCCCATCATTCAAATTTCTTACTTTAATAGCACCATGAGGGAACACTTCCACTACTTCATAGGGTCCACTCCATCTTGATTTCAATTTTCCGGGAAAGAGACGAAGTTTAGAGTTGTATAGGAGAACCTTTTGTTTGGGCTCAAAGGCCTTCTTCACCAATTTTCGATCATGTAGCTTCTTTGTCTTCTCCTTAAACAATTTGGCACTTTCATATGCCTCCTCCCGAATTTCCTCTAACTCACAAAGGTCAAGTTTCCGCTTGTCACCACTAGCTTCCAAGTCAAAATTCAAAAATTTGATAGCCCACCAAGCTTTGTACTCAAGCTCAACCGGAAGATGACAATTCTTTTCATAGCATAAGCGAAATGGAGACATGCCAATAGGAGTCTTATATGCGGTCCGATAGGCCCATAAAGCATCATCAAGCTTAATAGCCCAATCCTTTCTAGAAGAGTTGACCGTATTTTCTAAAATCCTCTTAATCTCCCTATTTGACACCTCTACTTGACCGGAAGTTTGAGGGTGGTTCACACTAACTCTCTTGCAAATATCGATGTCAATTTCATAAATGCATGCATTTCCTATATGTGTTAAGTCCCGTATTTAGTACCGGTCAAGGCTACTAAACCAATTATCCTTTCGGTGTATCGATTATGCCGGTTAGGGTCACAATCAACTCTCTAACTTAGGCATTACGCCGGTTAAGACCGCAATATCTAAAATTAGAGGCCTAGAGTGGAAGATAATAGAGACCCAAGCAAGCTTAGCTACAATTAAGCTAGCTAATGGTTACCACACTTAAATCCTAGATGCAACAAGACCAATAAGTTGTCAATTTATCAATCTATTCATCACAATTGCCCACAACATAATTTCAAAAGGGTGACAAAGCCTAGAAACATGCTTCAAAGGACCAATACATTCGGATTTAAAGCATACACAATGAAAATTGCATTTATTAAAATTAAAGCATCAATATTTATATAAGATGAGTTAGGGCTTCACAACCCTAACTCCCAAAATTAAACTACTCACAACCCATACAAGAATTCATCAACAAAAGTATATAAAAATTATGAAATAGATAATAAGGAAGAGAGGGGAGAGTTAGCTTTGTCACTTCTAGCTATGAGATAGTATGAATCAAGCAATTTCTTCACCCAACTACCCAAATTAAGGTGTGATACTCTTGATGATAATTCCCTTGAGACCTTGAGTGTCCAGTCCCAAAAAATGAAATTAAAAAATGATGAAGGGAAGAGGAGAGAGTGTGAGATGATGGGTGAGTGAAAATGGTAAGAGATTTAAAAAATGGTGGAGAAAGAGAGATGGAGATGGTGGGTTCGGCTGATTTGGGATTGAGGTGAGGGGGAGTGAAAAAAAATGGATCTGGGATTCTGGGGTCTTCTCCTCCCTTGCGGCTGTTTTGGGTTTGAGGTGAGAGAAAATTGGGTGTGCAGCTGCCCTCCTTTTTTTTTGAGAAGAGAGAAGCTATCTTAATATGTGTGTGTGGTCTCCCCTGCCGTTTTTTTTGTCACCTAGAGGAATAGATGGTTGTGGCTAAGATTTGAATGAGGAAGACCACGTGGCAAGCTGCAATTTGTTAGAGTAATTGCTCAATTCCCATTGTTGAGCACGTGATGGATCATGGATCATGGCTGACTTTGATTGATTAATCAAAGGTTTGATTAATTAATCAAATCATTGATTAACTAAAAGCAATTTTCTTCTTCTTCTTTTCTATTTTTCTTTCCTCCTTTTTCTTCTTTTCTTCCAGTTTCTTCTCTTCTTCTTTTGCTTTTCCCCGAGCTCAAACCAATGATTTTCACATATTTGCTTGCATTGACCCGCTGATCATTGTTGACTTTTCGACTTTTTGTCAATAACTCCAATTAGTTCCATTTTGGTACAACTTCTTCTGAAATCCACAACTCCGCTTATTTACTACAAAATAAATAAAAATGGATTAATTACATAATAATTGACTTGAGGATTAACTTATTTCTAGTGTTTTAGATATAATTACACACATATAAATGCGTATAATCAGCTCCAACGTCTGAACTCACTCCCGAAAATAGAGAAATCTCGGTAAATTATGCATGCTTAAGTGAGATCTGGAATCGGAATGAGATTATCATCGATGATATATTTGTATTCGCAGTAGCTACCGAAATTATAAATAGCGATGACATCGAACCTCACTCCGTTGATGAATGTCAACGTAGAGATGACTGGCCAAAATGGAAAGAAGCAATCCAGGTCGAATTAGATTCCTTGACAAAGAGAAAGGTGTTTGGACCTGTAGTCCCCACACCTCCCCATGTTAAACTTGTAGGATTTAAATGGGTATTTGTAAGGAAGCGTAATGAGAAAAACGAGATTGTGAGATACAAGGCTCGTCTAGTGGCGCAAGGATTTTCTCAACGCCCTGGGATTGATTACGAGGAGACATATTCTCCCGTAATGGACGTCATAACGTTCCGCTACCTTATCAATTTGGTAGTTTCCGAAAAACTGAGTATGCAGCTAATGGATGTGGTCACAGCTTATCTCTATGGGGATCTTGATACAGAGATATACATGAAAGTTCCTGAAGGACTTAAGATACCCGGTGCAAATAGTTATAGACCACGGAACACGCTCTCCATTCGTTTGAGGCGTTCACTTTATGGATTAAAACAATCCGGACGGATGTGGTATAACCGTCTAAGTGAATATTTGATCGGGATGGGATATGTAAACAATGAACTATGCCCATGCGTCTTTATTAAGAAAACAAGTTCTGGATTTGCAATTGTGGCGGTCTATGTCGATGACATGAATCTGATTGGTACTCCTGAAGAGATCAAAGAAACCGCAAAGCACCTGAAGTCTGAATTTGAGATGAAAGATCTTGGGAGAACGAATTACTGCCTTAGCCTAGAGCTCGAGCACCGTGCTGATGGCATTCTGCTTCATCAATCAAACTACATCCAGAAGATGTTAAGACGTTTTAATGAGGATAAAGTAAAGCCCTCAAGCACTCCCATGGTTGTTCGAAGTCTAGATCCTAAGAGAGATCCGTTTCGTCCTGCAGATGATAACGAAGAGATATTGGCACCAGAAGTCCCATATCTAAGTGCAATAGGCACATTATTGTACTTGGCTCAATGCACTAGACCAGACATTTCATTCTCTGTGAACTTGTTAGCTAGATATAGCTCTGCGCCAACACGCCGCCACTGGAATGGCATAAAAGACATTTTTCGCTACCTTAGAGGTACGACCGATATGGGCTTATTCTATCCCTATGCATCAAGAAATGGACCAAACCCCCTTGATCCTCAGAATGATGCTCGCCTTGTTGGATATGCTGATGCAGGCTATCTATCAGACCCGCACAAGGCGCGTTCCCAAACTGGTTATGTCTTTACTATTGGGAATACTGCAATTTCTTGGAGGTCTACAAAACAGACTCTTGTTGCTACCTCTTCGAATCATGCTGAGATTCTAGCTCTTCACGAAGCAGTACGTGAATGTATATGGTTGAGAGCCATCACAAAGCATGTTCGAAGCACATGTGGACTGTATTCCACTACTGATGAACCAACCACTATCCACAAAGATAATGCTGCTTGTATTGAGCAAATGAAGATGGGTTTCATCAAAGGGGACAACACCAAACATATTGCACCGAAGTTCTTCTTCAATCAGCAGCAACAAGAGCATCAGAAGATTGAAGTCAAACAGATTCGATCTGAAGGCAATCGTGCAGACCTCTTTACCAAGTCACTACCAAAGTTTACATTCCATAAGCATGTTCAAGGTATTGGTCTACGTAAACTATCTGAATTACCTAACATGTAATTTTCAGGGGGAGTCGAAATCAGGGGGAGTATCCTGAAGCATACCCACTTGACCATCGTGTACTCTTTTCGTCCTTCGTCCAGGGTTATTTTTGTCCCACTGGGTTTTGTTAACTGGCAAGGTTTTGACGAGGCACATCTCTGGCATGGTCACCCCACTTACTGCATCCTGAAGATGCTTTGATTTGACATATATGCATTTGCTCATCTTTTCCCTTCGACCACGGGTTTCTCCCACGGGGTTTACCGGACAAGGTTTTGGTGTAGCAACTCTAATGCATACCTCTCGTAGACATACTATCTACTTATGATGCTGATAAGAAGACTTCACCTATCTCTGTTGTGATACGACTACTCCACATTCAAGCGCGTTGTGCTCTTTTTCTCCTTCGACCAAGGTTGTTTTTCTCCCACAGGGTTTTTATTACTTGGCAAGGTTTTTGACGAGGCAACTTAGAAGCGCTCAGCCTAGGCAACACTATTGACATGAAATATCCAAGGGGGACTGTTGTAAATAGTTATGGCTAATATCATGTAAATAGATGGAGAGTCATATATGCCTTTCACTATAGATTAGTGATTGATAGAATTGTGAATAGGAGTAATTGACGTTGCTATTAAACGTTGTCCATTTGCATACATCATGTACTCCTATATAAACCCCCTCATGGTGAGATGAATTGACACACCATATCTCCATGCGTCCAAACTCTCTCTTTTTCTGAAACACTTTTGCTTTCATTTTATAACAGCAAATACCTAATTCTAAACTACCCATCGGTAAAATTGACGAAACTGTCACCGACTCCTTATCCAATTCCCAAGTAGGATTACTTACCGGTTTAATCATTTTTGTTTTGTAAAAGGAAACATATCAGAAACATACTAGGATTACATTTCTGCTTTGGATTCAGACTCTCAGTTTTTCTATATATACACCTCCTTGTCCAAAACCTCATTGTATCTTCCTCTCGTCTCTGCCTATTGTGCTCTCATTACTTTTCTTCTTGTTGGTTTCTAAGTTTTGCAAAACAACTCCTGGGTCTCAAACTCTTTTGCTTGTTCTTTCTTTAGGTTTCAAAAAAGCGCAGCAATAATGCCTGCCGTAGGTATTGCCAGAGGTGGGGGCAAGGAGTATGCCGGAAAACTCACCGGCTATGTTCTGGTAACATGCATCATTGCCGCCATGGGAGGGCTGATTTTCGGCTACGACATTGGAATCTCCGGTGGTGTAACGTCCATGGACTCGTTCCTGAAAAAGTTCTTTCCTTCTGTGTACCGTAAGAAGCAGCTGGACAAGTCTACCAACCAGTACTGCCAGTATGACAGTCAGACGTTGACCATGTTCACGTCTTCCTTATACTTGGCTGCTCTCATGGCCTCAGTTGTGGCAGCCACCGTGACTCGGAAGTTTGGCCGGAAATTGTCCATGCTCTTCGGTGGTCTTCTCTTCTGCTCCGGTGCCATCATCAATGGCGCTGCCAAGGCTGTGTGGATGTTGATTTTTGGCCGGATACTCCTCGGTTTCGGTATCGGATTCTCCAATCAGTCTGTGCCACTCTACTTGTCTGAGATGGCGCCATCCAATTACAGAGGATCTCTCAACATTGGTTTCCAGCTTTCTATCACAGTTGGTATCCTTGTGGCCAATTTGTTGAATTACTTCTTTGCCAAGATAGAGGGCGGTTGGGGATGGCGTTTGAGTTTGGGTGGTGCAATGGTCCCTGCGCTTATCATCACCGTTGGCTCCCTAATATTACCAGACACACCAAACTCTATGATCGAGCGCGGCCAGCACGAGGAGGCTAAGACCCAACTCCGGAGGATTCGCGGTGTTGATGATGTCAGCGACGAGTTGAATGACCTTGTTATGGCTAGTGATGAGTCCAAGAAGATAGAAGATCCATGGAGGAATCTGCTCCAGAGGAAGTACAGGCCCCAACTTTGCATGGCAATTCTGATTCCATTCTTTCAGCAGCTTACCGGTATCAATGTGATCATGTTCTATGCTCCTGTGTTGTTCAACACAATTGGTTTCGGAAGTGATGCTTCTCTCATATCGGCTGTGATCACCGGACTTGTTAATGTTGCTGCAACAATCGTTTCGATGTATGGTGTTGATAAGTGGGGAAGGAGGAAGCTCTTCCTTGAGGGAGGAACTCAAATGTTGATATGCCAAATAGTTGTGGCGGCTTGCATTGGTGCAAAATTTGGATTGGATGGAAATGCCGGTAACTTGCCAAAGTGGTATGCAATTGTTGTGGTAGTTTTCATCTGCACATATGTAGCAGGGTTTGCTTGGTCATGGGGTCCTCTAGGGTGGCTAGTCCCTAGTGAAATCTTTCCCTTGGAAATCCGATCAGCTGCTCAGAGTGTCAATGTCTCAGTCAACATGATCTTCACCTTCATTGTGGCTCAAGTCTTCTTGACAATGTTGTGCCACATGAAATTCGGGCTCTTCATCTTCTTCGCATTCTTCGTGTGTGTCATGTCCGTTTTCGTGTACTTTTTCTTGCCCGAGACAAAGGGGATCCCAATTGAAGAGATGAGCAGGGTTTGGAAACAGCATTGGTACTGGAAGAGATTTGTTACCGATGAAGATTACCCCAACGATGGTTATGAGATGAGCAAGCCAACAATTGTCACAAATGTGTAATTGGTCATGGGCAAATATGCCTCTTCATTTACTTGTTTAGTTTTGGTAGTGACACAGAACAGCTTGCGGATAAGTTTGAAGAGCAGCTTGCTAGGAAGGAGAAGAAACAAAGTCAAAGTAATTGTGTGTCTACATGTTTTTAGTATTTGGATTGTTTTATTTTCCAGTTTTAATTAGAATTTAAGTTTTCTTTAGAATATAGATTCCTTGTCTTATCGTATAAGGAATTAGTCCTGGTTTTAGTATGAATAAATTTATTTCAATGCTAATATATGACACCTCTTATATTGTAATTTTCATTCAAGTCATCGATCAATAAGAAAAATAAAAAAAAATTAAAGTACTTTCATCGTTAAGAAGCCTATTCGAGTGCCAATTTCAAATCTTTAAATCATTAAGTTACAAAAATACAATGAGGAGTCATGGGCTATGGAAGTTATTTAAGAAATGGTGGGGTGTTTCTCTGCAGATGCATCAATTATGGATTGATAGTTGGTTTACATTAAGTTTCTACATGTTACATTAAAACTATCATGGAACTAGACCTCAGCAGTCACTTGTACTTCGTCATGCATATCAGACCAGAAGGCATAATCTAACTACAATATTTCCATTTAGAAATGCTTTAACTATAAACCATCTTATCGTAAATTCATTGCTGAGTAGTGCCTTCTACATTTCGGCGTTCAGGTTATAACAACCTACGACAGAGCCAAAATCAAAATTGTGACAGAACTATCGCTGCTATAAGAAGCTACTACAAGGGTAACAATTAACTTGCTTCTGGGTCACAAAGTTAAAGAAATGAAACTTGATCCAAGTGTCAGTTTCCAGTAACAAGCATGTAAAACCAATTTTCTCTACTGCAAAGACAACCAGTAAACTCTCATGCTGTTACAAGGTCCAAGATTTCTTGTTTAATCCTTCCTCTCCATACTTGCATATTGTTACCGGAAATTTACTCCTCCAATCTAATGTGTCCAACAAGGGTTCTCCAATTTCAGGAGGCCTCTCATTATTGGTATCCACTAAATAAACGAACCCAGCAATCTGCGTCACAAAGCAACACAAGTTTGAGAAGTTTCAATGGAAAGTGAATAACTGCTGAGATTTGATATTATTCACTACACCAAAAATCGCATCAGACAACGGCAGAAAACCGATGTGGGATTTGGAGTCCCACCGTTGTAGAGTGAGCCGTTGTCTGATCAAAAATCAGACAACGGTGGAACACAGTTGTGTGATAAACATACAGACAACAGGTATATGTTATAACTATTGTGTGATAGCTCGGCAGATGCCGAGCGCAGCTGCGCAGCAGTTGAGGCGCTGTCTTCAGACAACAGTGCTAGTTTTCAATCTGTTGTATGTTAAGCTTGTCAGACAACATATTTTTATTTCATCTGTTGTCTGATTGATCTTCAAACTTCAATTCTTGGACTATATTTGTTGTATGATTAACTTTTGGGACAACAGAGTTCAATTGATTCTGTTGTGTGAGTATAAATTAGAAGACGGTGATTTGTTATAAACCGATGTGTGATGTCAATGACTGCAGCGTGTGGTTGTCACATTTTTGGCCATTTAGACAACATTGAGTAGTCATTATATCTATTATGTTGTCTGATCATTTAAACATCCATTCTTGAATTAAATTGGTGCATTAAATTGGTCCATCTACCAAATTAACAGTAGTTCATCAAATGTAAACATTGCAAACCATCAAAATGAGTAATCTAACCAATACTTTAAACTTCAAAAGCAAAAATGGTGCATTTCCCAATCATCCAAACCAACATTTAAACAACAAAAGCATTCTTGTGCTTGGGACATCAAAAGCTGATACACATTTATATTGTTCCAAAACATGGCACATATATGGTGCATGGAAATGTACCATCTACTTGGGTTTGTTTGGGTATTGTGGTTCTTCTTCTTCACAATCTGCAAATGTTGCAGTAAAGAAGCTTGCTTTTTGAAAATGGAGGACTTGAGATGTTAAAGACTTGAGCTTTGAGGCAGTTTTGCTCATCTGGGTAAGTGTTCCATACCTTGCCACCACATATGAAAAAAAGAACAAAAAAATTATGTAGATAGAAAAGATCAAAATTGTAAAGCATCATAGTCTCCAATGTAACAGAAATGCAAAAACAAATTGTAAAGCATCATAGTCTCTATGTCATGCTTTCTACCTCTAACAGAAGCACTGGTCATATAAGCAGCAGCGAGAAAGCTGGGTAATTAGTTAAATTCAAACAGACAATATCTACCATAAATACATTCTCATAATGGCCAGGTGATATCAGGACAAAAAAAAGTGGCAGAGATAATAGAAGTCTGCCGATTTCCATTTTTTTCCCAAAAGGCACAACTAAAAGTTTCTTAAAAGTGAAACTACAAAAACTCATCTCCAAACAGGGGTTAATGGTATCAAAGATGATATGCCAAAAAATAGAAGAGCATCAGAAAACAAGTTAGATGGCTTATAAGGTTCAAACTTATTGATACAAAACAACATCTCAGTGTACATGCTTGATAGGTATTAATGGCATCAATATGTAATTTGCAGTAGTTGCAAGCATCAAAGGTTGTTTTGTATGACGAATTATACCTAAGATCCTAGGTGCTAATGGCATCAGTAACTTGTTATAGTTGCAAGCATCAAGCAATAATTCGTTGTATTCACCAAATACTTGACAAAAATCAGAGGGTACTTTTTTTTTTCTTTGTATTGAACTAAACTTGAGCCATTATTGTGACCTATGTACACTTTTAACTACTCTGAAGTCCAAGACCCTCACTATTCTAATAAAGAACAAGATGCAACTTACTTGAATATGCAGACTTTCCCATTTTAAGTTCCTGCAAGTAAACAGCTCACGGAATGAATTACTTGAATTATCTAAAAAGAATTAAAAACTGCAATGAAATTCTAATTTTCATCGTACAAAAGTGATAGTAGATTAGTCCTTATATTGCCCGGTCCAAAGACAAACTTATATTGCCCAGTCCAAAGACATCTGTTAACAGAATAGATGAAATTAACTAACAAGCAAAGGCCTAAAAAGCTAGCAGAAATAGCTTAAGGTGACGATAATACTTAACACTCAAGTAAAATGAACTGGTAATACTTACATGCTTGTAACTGGTTAAGGAATGCTGCAAAGACAAGTCCTCTTTGAATTTCGTGCTATAGTTGCTGAGCTGCATCCACATACCCATTGAAACCCATTGAAACCCATTAAGACCCATGAATATAATTTTTTTTTCCCTTTCAAACCCATTGCAACCCACAGACCCGTAAGCTCGCAAGCATTTTTTTTTTTTTATAACTTTTTTGAAAGCAACTGGAACCAGTTTAGACCTATGTATATAATTTCTTTTCTTTCGTCCGTTTTCTTCTAGACGGCAAATCATCTCTTTGTACATTTCCTGTTGCATCTTCTCTTTCCTCCGTAGATATAAATTGGGACTCATCATTATACTCATCTACAAAAAAGAAGAAACATACAGAGATTATTAACTAGCAGAGGAAATATAGAAAAATTACTGCAGAAAAATAGGCACCATACTCTCTTCCCATACATATAAATTATAACCAATATGTTCAATGAATCCCTATATGCCTCTTGGAGCAACCATTCAGATGCATGGTATGAAATAGAGAGGGATGGAATCTTTTAATCATTTCCTATTCTAGAAATTCCAGTTTTTGGTTTTCATAGTGGAGCCCAGGTTTGGTCATGAACCATAATCAAACTACTATGATACTATCCACAAATCTAAACTAAACGTATACACATAATCATCAGTACACAAATATTAAACCCCATATAAGCATCATAGACAAATAATGCGCATATTCACAATATGATTCCAAACTGATATTTTAATATGCTTCCAAACTCATATTTTGCATTTTCAGTTCCTCTAAACTCAGTATCATGCTTCCAAACATGACCACTACTACACCAACTTTCAACTTTTGTCTTCAACTGCTACACTGAATAATCCTTGCGAGAATGATCACTCCGAAACTCAACTGTAATAAATCTGGAAACAAACACATCTCAAGGAGATCAACGAAACTCACCTCACTGATAATGCAAATGCCTAAGATCTCCCCTCCTCCGGACTACTTCGAAATCCAGCTTCTCTTCCTCAATAGCATCCCAACTTCCACTCCAGACTACACACAAACAAGCACGCCACCACTATTCAAAAAGTATTCAAAAAGGCACAAATGCTACAGTGCAAGCTCACACAATGCAAACTTCCTTCCCGGTCCAAAACAAATCCAACTCTCTGCGCCACCAAACACAAATCAAAACCAAATCAAAATCACAATGAAGAATAATTGATATGGGTATTAACATAAAGAAATCAAGTTAAGGGGGGAGAGTGCAAACAACAACAAAAAATAGAAACTATCTTTTCGTGCAAGAGCCACCGATAGAGAGAAAAATTACGGATGAAGTAGAGCTTTTAAACAAAGGCAATTCAACTTAGAGAAAGAGTAGCTCAAGAAGAATGATCCCATTCTTAACAGTTTATTGTGAAATAAGTTTTCAAATTTATCTATTGCACCTATATCTGACATAATTATGATGTCTAACTTCCTAGAATCATAATCTGCTCATAGAACTCAAAAAATACACCTTTATGTGTCTTGGCAATTAAAGTTTCATAGTCACGAGGATAATGCTCAGGCCACCTCATCTAGAAATTAGACTACAATGAAAACAAACACAAAAACAAAATTCCAGTATGAATTTCATTTATTTACATGCAATTTAACTATCCTTGTTTATAAGCAATCATATTTAGTAATTCTCTCTCCCAAAATACTGAGCTAGACATACACAACAAAACCAAAACACATAGAACAGCACCTACACAAAGATGAAGTACAATTCATATGCTTGTCAAAAGTCACAATGACCAAAAACAATAGATGGACAAACAGTAATGATTTTCAATCACTTTTCTCTGCATACTTCAAAGCTTCAGTTTCTGCTATTGTTTGGCAAGACAATAGTTGCCAAACTTGGTCTGTAATGTTCATAACACCACACAAAAATTCAACCAAAATGATAAAGAAGATCAATATAATGCAAATAAGAAATAACATTCACTTCTTTGGATTGGGCAATATAAGTTTGCCTTTGTCATTGTACAAAAGTGACAGCAGCTTGACTTGTTCAAATAGCAGAGTTCCCTTGTTCAAATAGCAAAGCTTGCATTGCAAACTGAGAAACATGATGCACATATTCCAAAACACTGACCAAACCATATGTGGAGAATAAACTCAATTTAAACCAACAGTAAGTAGATTAAAAAGGAGAATTATTTCACAAACACACAAACAGAGCAGGCAGCAACCAAAACCAAGTAAAGTTGACATAATCTTGCTTATGACAACAAGTGAGGTTAAACAAGTGAATAGTCCGGTGCCAATTTGGATGAGGACACATCTTACAAGCTAGGAAATACTCACTTAGTTTGATGTAATTAGCCAATGGCGGCCCTTCCTTATCATCACTTACTCCAATAAACCCAGATTCAAAGCCTTTTACTTTGCCGAATCAGTAACTTCCTGTCAATTTTCAGTAAAGTGAAACGATAAGTAAACAAACAAAACCAAATAAGAAAAGAAGTATCTTTAAACAAACCTTTTCAATCCTAGCATTGATAGGTATCTAACAAAAATATTAATCTTTATCATATTACACTGATTGTATGGAATTAAAATCTTAGCAAGCTGTGATAGGTAATGCCACTATTCTAGTCCATCCATAAGTGTAACAGGGCTTTAGCTCTATTTGATTTCCAAAAATGGGAGATGATTAAACCAAATATAGCACACATAAATCTGAATCTACCTGGCTAGGGGCTGAGATTAATATAGTAATTGAAGATAAGCATGATCAATATTTTAATAACATACTAATGGTGAGAAACATAGGCTATACTTCTTTAATTCATTCCTGTAGCGGATAATTTGCTTCTCCACGGCAGTCTACTCATTCATTGATTAGCTGGTGGTGTCTGATACCGCTCTATCTGTGCTTTTCTAAATAGAAGGAATAATTACATCCCAGGTGACAAGAAGTCTACTGATTTGCTAGCTATGTGGGGAAAACTATAACCCAAAAAAGCAATAAACATCACAACAGCAAGAACAATAGAAACAAAAGAGCTAAAACACAGCAGCACTCTAATGATAAGAAAATGCCTGGAATGGACTATTTCAGAATTCTGAAAAGTCAAGAAGCTGACTCCAACTGGAGCTATAATTTTAACCAACCATAAACGTCAATGCTTTCACTTTCCCCTTGTTCCCTTTCCCTTTCCCTTTCTCTTTCCCTGTTAGATAATTACCCAAGATAAATATTAGGTACAAAATCAAACGATCGCTCCAGTATGACATATAATGCTCGAAAACCCTAAAATCAAAACAGAAATTACATACCACGAGGAGGGGTATTGTCTTCAGGAGCCTTATTAACCAGCTCATTTTTCAGCAACTCGCCCAAATCTTGCCATCAGAGGATGACCGGCGGCGCTGCTTGTTCTTCAATTTCTTGGCCCATGGCTGTGTGGCGTAAATCCAGCTAATTGTGGAGAAGAGAGTTACGTTAATGAAATTTGGGTTTCAGATTGAGGGTTCGACCAATAGAGATTTGGTTGATTTCGAGGAATCTGAGATTGGGGGTTTCCCTATTTGGGATTTCAGAATGAAAGAGAGAGGAAGTCTATGATTTCTGGGTAAAGAAGAGAGTTGGATGAAGAAGAGAGCGAGAGAGGACTGAGAGTGAGACAGGGAGAGGAGCGATCTAAAGAGAGAAAGAGTTGAACGTGAGAGTACGTTCAGCGATGAAGAGGACATAGATTTCGCGAGAGAGATGGGGAGCTGTGAGAGTTGGGCGTCTTGAGAGAAGAGATCGAGAGGTTATGAAAAACATGCCTTGTCGTCTAAGGCATTAAGCAATAGCTTTGTTTTTTTGTTTTTTTTTAAGTTACTCAGACAACATATAGATATATTTACGTTGTCTGAATTGCTACATAGCTGAGGGAACAAAAGATGAAAATTTCCCGCTTGTGCAATCAAAATGCCAGTTTTGGCGCTTAGGCTAGGCATTTTTCATTCACACAACAGGAATAGTATGTTGTAGGAAGTTGCAAGCATGACAAACCATTAAAGCCAAATATGCTTGTTTTTTTTTTTTTGGGGGGGGGGGGGGGGGGGATGAATGTCATTTTGGAGATTTCTCCAAATTTTGCCACTTACTTGCACAACGGCACATTAAATACCATTGTATGATGATTTGCAAGTATACTCCTACAACACAAATAACTAAACTGTTGTACAATTTAGTGGCATCTAGGGTACAATTTGGAGCCAAATTTGAGTCCATCTAAGAGGGAAATCTGCCGCAATTTTTTTGTTGATTCACACAACAGATTATTCTTGTAACCGTTGTGCAATGACCTTCTAGATAAAAACTTCAAAATTTTAATCACCTTATACAACGCAAGTTACTAAACATGTTGTCTGATTCACTTTTCTTCATCACACAACACCCTTTTTTTTTTCGTTGTGCAAAAAGTGTTGTCTGTTAAGGATTTGGTGTTAGTGATTGTCAAGTTGACAATGAAAAGTGCGCTTCGATACAGACTAAGGCCTAAGAGGAATGCCACAATTCAGTCATTCCTAGTAATGGTAGTTCAGGTGCATAGCATGATCACTGTTACTACAATCTATTTGTACAGTCATACTGTTAATGTATACATAGTTCCAGTACAATGCATCAATACATACAGTCAGAGTTTATATCCAAAAGGATACAAGTACCGTGTTTGCATATAGCTCTAATGTACTTCAATATCCAGAAATATTACAAACCGCAGAGGATTTGTTTCGTGCTATTATACAATAATTACTCCAGTTTCAGAAGCTCCGAGGTTTCTGCTTATTTCACAAGTACAGTAATATTATCAACTTCATGCAAATAGGACAAGTTATAGAACTTGATACTCTGTTTCAAAAGCAAGGACACGATGCCGTTTCAGGTTGGAGGGGGGACTGGTTGCAACTTCCTTACCCTCAATGGTAAGCATCTTCAGAGCAATAGTTCGTAGATAATCCGACTGGAAAAAGAGATTCGCACAAAACTAAGGTTATATATGAAGCTACAATACATCTTCAATACAAAGAGAGTTGAAAAATAAACAGTAGCACACTATGTAAGTGAATTACATATCGTAATGTATAAGCAGCACACAATTATTAGGACCCCAAGAGCTATGGAAGTACCTGGCTTGATGCAGTAGCATACACCTTTTCCTCAAACCTTAAACCAATTCTCTTCAGTTCAAGTAACCCCTTTTAGCCAGAGAAGGGGAGATGCATCTTCAACGTTTCAAATCTTTACATGCAATACATTTCGTAAGTCAATGACCATAGAAATTAACGGAGATGGACTTTGTACCAAAAAATTTAAACTGAAGAATATAGACATCAAGGAACTAAATTGTCCAAAAAGAAAAATACAAAAACCAGAATGGAGAAGATAATAACCAGGTCCTTTTTTATCTTTAATGTCCACAGCAGAACAGAAGGCATAAGCAGTCGATAACAATTTGTAGTCACAGAAAAAGGGTAATGACTGATGCGTGATGTATGATTCATCATATCCCTCAAACTGCACTCTTTCAGTTAGTATTTTAAATACATCCACTTAAATATGAATCATCTGAGTTTATTCTACAACCACTCATTTTCTGCTATATATCCATTATATCGCTCAAGCTGCAGTCTTT
The DNA here is from genome assembly GCA_024704745.1 of Rosa lucieae. Lineage (NCBI taxonomy): Eukaryota > Viridiplantae > Streptophyta > Magnoliopsida > Rosales > Rosaceae > Rosa > Rosa lucieae. The sequence goes on along the minus strand of CM045496.1, from coordinate 80,405,219 downwards.
AGTGAAGAAGGACAAAAGAACAAGAGACTTGGGATTTTGTTATGTTATTTACCTTCTCCAAGAACTGAGTATATATACTAGATACATCGAGTCCTATTAGGAAACTAATAACAACAGAATAATCCTAATAATACACAATATTCACAATCCTAATTATGTGGCATGACTCACGCCAATACTCCCCCTCAAGTTGGTGCATACAGATCACGGATGCCCAACTTGTCAAGTGAGTCACGGAAGGCTTTACTCGAGAGAGCCTTTGTAAGAATATCCGCCAACTGTTCTTCAGTAGGAACAAAGGGAAACATAATGACTTGTCCATCTAGCTTCTCTTTAATGAAATGTCGATCTACCTCCATATGCTTCGTGCTATATCATGCTGAACAGGATTGTGAGCAATTTCAATTGCAGCCTTATTATCACAATAAAGCGGCATAGCCTTTTTCTGTCTGAACCCCAAATCACTCAACAATTTCTCAACCACAACATCTCACACAGTCCTCGGGCCATTCCTCTATACTCCGCTTCTGCACTAGAACGAGCCACCACCTTCTGTTTCTTGCTCTTCCAAGTAACCAAATTACCACCCACAAACGTGAAGTAGCCCGAAGTAGACCTGCGGTCTGTAATATTACCTGCCCAGTCCGCGTCTGTGTACCCAGAAACATCCAAGTGACTGTGTTTTGAAAAGAGTAATCCCTTCCCTGGAGCAAACTTTAAATACCACAAAATACGAAATACATCATCCATATGAGTCTGACTAGGATTATGCATAAACTGACTCACCACACTAACTGCATAGGCTAGATCTGGTCTAGTGTGGGATAAATAAATCAACCGGCCAACTAACCTCTGGTATCTTGCTTTATTCGTAGGCACTTGATCCAAATACTCTGTTAACCTATGGTTCTGCTCAATAGGAGTATCAACAGGTTGACAGTCAAGCATACCTGTTTCTGCTAGCAAGTCGAGAACATATTTCCTCTGATTCAACACAATACAATCCTTCCCACGAGCAACTTCAATTCCCAAGAAATATTTCAAATTACCCAAATCTTTCATCTCAAATTCAGAAGATAACTGACCTTGTAACCTTTGAATCTCCTCAAAGTCATCACCGGTCACAACCATGTCATCAACATAAATAATCAAGGCAGTCACTTTACCACACCGATGTTTAAGGAACAAGGTGTGATCTGAATTGCTCTGCCGGTACCCAATTTGCTTCATGAACTTGGTAAATCTACCAAACCAAGCTCTGGGAGACTGCTTCAAACCATAAAGAGATTTTTTCAATTTGCACACCACTTGCTCTCCAGTAGAAGTACCATATCCAGGAGGCAAATCCATATAAACCTCTTCATGCAGATCACCATGCAAGAATGCATTCTTAACATCAAACTGTTGTAACGGCCAATCAAGATTAGTAGCTAACGAAAGAAGTACCCGAATTGTGTTAATTTTGGCCACTGGTGTAAATGTCTCATCATAATCCACTCCATACTTCTGAGTATAGCCTTTAGCCACTAGTCTTGCCTTGTACCTATCAACCGATCCATCTGAATTATGTTTCACGGTATACACCCACCGACAACCAACTATCTTCTTCCCGGGTGGTAATGATACTAACTCCCACGTATAATTCTTCTCAAGAGCATCCATTTCAACTATCATTGCCTGCATCCACTTCTCATCTCTCATTGCATCCTGCACTTTACTAGGGAGAGACACAGAAGATAATTGATTCACAAATGCTACATACGGTTTAGACAGTCTATGGGTCGACACATAATTAGCAACGGGGTACTTAGCTTTTGCACTTAGAGTAGGTTCATAGTGTTTCGGAGGCTGACCACGGGTGGAACGACTAGGCAGAATTTTGGTGGGAACAATGGGAACAATATCTGACACAATAGAAGGAACACTAGCTGACACAGAAGGAGTATTAGATAAAGAAGGATTAGAACATACCTTGGGTGATGATTGAGCAGGTGAGACCACTGAAGGAGAGGGAGAGACAGGAGAACTGTTCAAAACGGCATTGGCGGCATCAGGAAGTTCATCGGAAACAGTATCAAAAATTTCTTCTCCGGCAGACCGATCGGACTGCTCCGGTCGACTGGTCGGTAGCTGACTGACCAAATTCTCTTCTCCGGTCGGTAGGCTGCTGTCCTCTTTTTCAAGTTCCGTTCCCAAATACTCCAGCCTTGAGAACTCAGATGTCAGTCTCACATCTTACGCACTAAACAAATCTTCATAATAACAAGACTTCTCCCCCTGACGAGGAGTCACAGGAGGCAAAAAATAACATGCATCTTCACTGAATGTAACATCCATGGTGGCATAAAACTTCTAGGATTGAGGATGATAACATTTATAACCTTTCTGATGAGAACCATACCCCACAAATACACACTTAAGGGCTCTAGCATCCAACTTTGACCTCTGATTCTTATACAGATGAACATAAGCAATACAACCAAAGACACGAGCAGGAAGAGTATTAGAAGATGGAATAGAAACATAGTTAGACAGGACCTCAAGTGGGACACGACCCTGAAGAGGGGCAGACGGAAGACGATTAATTAGATGAGAAGCACACAAAATGGCCTCTTCCCCAAGAACTTGGGCATGTTAGCACTAAGTAGAAGAGACCGAGCCATGTCCAGAAGATGACGATTTTTCCGTTCAGACACCCCATTTTGCTCAGGTGTCTATGGACATGAAGTTTGATGTATTATGCCATGGTGTTGGAAATATTCATGAAAAGAATGATTGACAAACTCACCCCCATTATCGGAATGAAAGACCTTAACATGAGCATCATATTGAGTACCAACAAGCTTATGGAATGCTATAAAAGCAGAGAAAACATAATCTTTGGACTTAAGTAAAACCACCCAAGATAATCGAGTAAAGTCATCAATGAATAACACAAAATATCGCATTCCAGAAAGGGTAGAATGTTTAGAAGGACCTCATACATCTGAATGAATTAACTTAAAAGGCATAGTACTAGAATGAAAACTCGAAGGATAACTAGACCTATGACTCTTAGCCAAAGCACAAGTTTCACGATGCAGGCTAGACTCACTAACTCCCAAAAACAACGAAGGCATGGACTTCTTCATAACTCCAAAAGATGGATGACCCAAACGCCTGTGCCACTACCATAGCTCACTTAATCTGTCAGAATTCAATGTTAGGGCCAAATGTTGTTCTGATGGTTGTATTGGCTCTGCGTACATGCAATCCAAGTGAAACAGTCTCCCCCTCAGGTCTCCCTTGCTCATGATCACTCTGGTGCACAGATTCTGAAAAATAACATACATTGAATAAAAGGTTACAGAACACTTATTTTGTGACCCCAACTGGGATACAGACAAAAGATGATGAGACAATGAGGGTACATAAAGCACATCATGCAATACAATAGATGGTGTAACCTGAATAGACCCAATACCTAAGACAGGAAAAGACACACCATTCGCATTAGAGACATGGGATATAGAAGGAGACGACATAGACATAAAGATGGACTTATCATAGGTCATATGGTCAGACGCACCAGAATCAATTATCCATGTGTCACTACCAGTAAAGTCAGAAACATGTAAAGCAACACCAATTTTACCTCGTGTTAAGGAAACATTACCCTTTGAGGGATCTTTCCCTGCAATGCCGTAGAAGTCAGGTTCTGGCACCAATTGGACTGCTGCTTTGCCTCTATGACCACCACCACGTCCTCCAGTATTATTGACTCCTCTCCAACTAGAGTTGTTGTAATTAAACCTTCGCATCTTAGGACATTGATTCTTGAAATGGCCAACTTCCTTGCAATAGTTGCAAGTCATTTGGTTATAATTCTGATACTGCTGATATCCCTGACTCCGTGGTTGATACTGAATCTGAGATGGAACTAGGGTAGAATTCCCAATCTGAGGTTAAGGTGGAGGTGTAGCATGGATTGCTAAACCAAAAATTTCAGTATGAAGGTTCTGAGCAGCAGCCTTATTACCTTCATCTCTTCGGATATAGGCAAAAGCTTGTTCCAATGTAGGTGGAGTTGCAAGACGCAATAACTTATTCTTTGCCCCTTCAAAATGAGGATCCAGGCCAGCAAGAAAAATATGGACACGCATCTTGTCATGTTCAGTCTGATAGGAATTAATATCAGCTTCACAAGTCATAGGATTAGGATTTCGTTGATCAAGCTCCTGCCAAATTGTCTTCAAATTTGCATAAAAAGTTGCAACAGGCTGTCCACTTTAAGTTATTTTGAAAGCTTTGACATTCAATTCATGAACACGAGCAAAGTCACTCCCATCATAATATGTAGCAGCAACATAATCCCAAATTGCTTTGGGAGAATCATAGTTAGCAAATAATCTCATTACCTCTGGAGTCATAGCTTTGAGAAGAATTCCCATCACATTAGTATTTGCCGTATCCCATTCATCGGCTTTGGTCCTGCAGCAGGTCTTGCTGCACTACCGGTAACATAACTCCACTTTCCAATCCCCTGAATATGGATCTTCATAAGCCTCTGCCATAACTGATAATTGGTGTCATCAAGCTTGTCGCCAAAACTTGAATTATCTGTCACATTCTGAACAATCACAACCTCACGGGCCACAGAGTTAGCCCCTCCACTATGAGATCTTCCATTATTCCCATCAGTAATAGTCAAATCCACCATCCTTTTTTTTTTCTTTTTTTCTTTTTTTTTTCAAATACCCGAATTAACAAACCACAAACCAAAGGAGCAATACACGTATCCAAGATGTAGAGCAAAAGGTAACAAAACAAAGGAGCGTTGGTGCAGACTTGTTTCGTTGATGCAGGACGCCTCAAGGGAAACCAAGGTTAATTATAGTTTGATGCAAAGGGCAAAGGACCGATAACAGTTTGATGCAAAAGGGCAAAGGACCGATAACAAACTGGATGGACCAACGAGAAACAAAGGGACCAGAGAAACAAAAGATTAATTGTGTTCAAACAAAAGGACAAGGGAACAAGATTAATTCTAGGGTTGTTTTTCTTCGCAGCGGAAACCAAATAGTACCACCGAGTTCGAATGGATCTCGGCTCTGATACCAAGTGAAGAAGGACAAAAGAACAAGAGACTTGGGATTTTGCTATGTTATTTACCTTCTCCAAGAACGGAGTATATATACAAGATACATCGAGTCCTATTAGGAAACTAATAACAACAGAATAATCCTAATAATACACAATATTCACAATCCTAATTATGTGGCATGATTCACGCCAACATCTTTTAGTTAGTGCCTCTTTAATTGAAATCAATTGAGATTTCCCTATTCAACATACTAATGACCCAACTGTCTCTGATATAAAAAGCTACTGAAAGGGATCGATCTTCTACTAGTACTGGGTGCTTCCCACATAAACACTCTTATGGCATGAACAAAGTAACATGCTTTTATAATAACAGATCCATTGAAAACCTAGTTTGCCATTATCCTTGACACAAAGAGAGTTGAAAATTAAAAAAACAAAAAAAAAAAAACAATACAGGTGTAATTTATATGTGCACATTAAAGTACTCTTATGTTTAACATGAAAGTTTAGCATCTCAAGAGCTATGCAGCAATATGTCTTTTTCTCAAACCTCAAACTATTTTCTCTAGTTTCGTCTAATTCCTCTTGATATCAAAGAAACTGAGAAGCCTAATCATTACATGCAACCATTACATGTAATAAGTTAATGACCAAAAAGGCATAGAGATTGTTAACAGCAACATTGAATTCTTAGTAAACAATGTATTTCTTATGTTATTAATTTCCAAACATACTTACATCTTGTTGACAACTCTTTGTCTTGAATCTGGCATCAAGTACATCCTCTAATTGCCGGTGTCATCTGGGGCTTCTCCACCCTGTGGAGGCCTCTGATCACTGTTGATATTGGTATCCATCAAAATCTAACAAACAAAACAACAAGGATGAATTGCAAAACCAGATAATAACTGCAACAATAGTCAGAACCAAGTAAATCAAATCATCCCAATACTTGGATCATCATGACTGAAAGAAACTTTTGGTTGTTGAAATGATTATTACCTTGAGAGCGGCTGATAAAGACAGAGAGGTTGACTGACTCAAATGAAGAAGAACTTTGCTGTGGACTTTACTAACTTCTTGGTCACCTTTACTTTCTCTTCTATAAGTCCACATGAATCCTGCATTTAATACAATATAGAAGGACTAAACCATGGACCTTTCTATGACCAAAAAAAAAAAAAAAAAAAACCATGGACCTTTCTCGTTGATTAAGCAAGGTTGTGATGTTTTTTGGGCCTCTGTGTTTGGACCGAATATTGTTTTTGATTTCTATTGTACCCCTAGCGGGCTTCTGAATAGGCCCCGCTTTTATGTCTATTGTCTAATCAAATGTTTCCTTTTCTCCTTTTCAGAAAAACGTTGACACCTCCTGAACAGTTCTTCCAAGACTTCTAAGTGCACCCAACAGTATTTTCGGTATACCCATCGCCCAAGAAGGAAAGCCAACGATTCAAGGCTCGGCGAAAAGAGACAAGAATGACATAATCAGGATTGCGAAACTGAATAACAATTAATCTTGAAAACTTACGCTTTTTCAAGTAAGATTAAACAACAATAAGAACAGCAGCCATCATTCCTAATGTAAATAGAAAAGTGCAATCATCTCTTTTCTATTTATATAGTTCCAGAACTTATACCAACGTGGCCAAAAGCAAGAACACGATGCCATTTCAGGTTGGAGGGGGGTTTTGTCATGGCAACCATCTTCAGAGAGATTTTTCATAAATACTCTGACTGAAAGAGATACCAGCAAACTAGGATGCATGCAAAGGATGTTGGAAAATAAAGAATAGCACATTGCCACATTATGCAAGTAAGATATAACTACCATGGACAATTAGGGACCCAAAAGTGACATTTTGGGTGAGGGTCTTCAGGTTCTAGTATCAAAATTTCATATTAGGGTTTTCACAAAATGTGACATCTTTGCTTCAAATATACGCTATTTAATTTGTTGAACATCATAACAAAATTTCCGTACACATGCACATACACTATGATGTTTAAAGATTCCAACTATTATAATTCCAGCCGAACAACAACCAATAATAAGCATTTTGAATATAAATGTCACATTCAAGACCGAATTTCATTATTCTTCTCACTCCTGTCAAGGTACCAATAACTCAATGGCTGCGTTTGTTTGCCCTGATATAAGGGATGGATATGAAAAGAAATTGCCAAAAAGTTGTCATGTTTGGAAGGCCAGTTAAGTGTGGGCCTAGACCCGGTCCATTTTAAGGGGGCCTAGTCGTGCTTCGTGCCGTGCTTGGGCCGGCCCATTTATTATCGTGTCGGGCTCGTGCTGGCCCATTTACTTAAACATTAAGCTCGGCCAGGCCCATGGCCCGAGCCCATATCGTGCCAGGCCGTGCTCGTGCCGGGTCAATAACGGGCCGTGCTCATGCCTACCCACTATAAAACACGATTTTAAAATCTTAATTTGAACAAATAGAAATTAATTTTATTTAACTATTTAGAAAATTAAAATAAATTAAGTTCTACAACGTTTTTCTTAATCTTAGCTTTTTAAGATTAGATTTCTAATAATTTTTTATATTTCACTATACGAAAGAAAGAAGAAGAAAAAAACTCAAAATATATTGTTTTTAGTATATTATTGTGAGATTAATCTTTATTAATATAATGAAGATTTAGTATCTATTATTCTTTCCTTCATTCTATAGTTGTATTATTATGAGATTATTCTTTATTAATAAATATTAGAAAAAATACTTATGTCAAAATAAGGATATAATGTTTTGTTTCATTATTTTGACAATATAAAATAAAGTATTGGTGGAATTGTCATGATATTTTAAATAAAAAGGTCTCATATTCAAATCTCATCATTATAGTTTTTTAATAATTTTTTTTTTTAAAATGAAATTTTGTGTTTGTAACGGGCCGGCCCACAATATGTCGTGCCGGGCCGTGCCGAGCCCATTACGGCTCGGGCCAGGCCGGGCCAATGGGCCAATATTCTTAGGCCCAACCCGACCCGTTATTCTAACGTGCTTGGGTAGTGCCGGGCCACTAACGGGCTTGGACCATGCCGGACCGCTTTTAAGCTTGCCGGGCCCATGCCGTGCTCGTGCTTTGTGGCCTGTTTGCCACCTCTATGTGGGCCGGAAATATTGTTTCCAATCAGACTTGGATTAAAAATCCCCTTGAAAAGGTAAGATAAATCAAATTCAACCGATTATCTCTCTACTCTCTTCGACCTCTTCTACTTGATAACAGCACAATGCAGAGTAGACGTTGGTGAAGGTCTGCAGCGGCGGCGTCAGGTAATTAACTCTGACGTGGAGCCAATTGGCGTAGACGATTCCGACGGCGGACTGAAATGCCATTAAAGTAGGCGACGAGCTCAACGCAGAGCAACAAGAGCACAAAGATCAGAAGGCCCTTGATGACTCGGTAGAGCCGCAACGAGGCCGACTTGGCTGACAAATCGGGCGAAGCAGTTCGCGGTGTAGATGGGGGCGACGAAGGAATTGGTCACGGAGGCGAAGGAGGCGGCTATTTGTTGGAATTTGAGAAGCCAGAGCCAGGAGACCTGGCAGGCGCTCCGGTAGCGGTCTTTGCCAACAGTTCGATCGGCACCGGGGCTGCTGATCTCGACGGTGAGCAAGTGACCGGAGGAATCGTCGAGGGAAGGAGGCTCTTTTTATTATTATTATTATTATTATTATTATTATTATTATTATTATTATTATTATTATTATTATTATTATTATATATATGAAAATATCCCTTCAGAAATCCTGAAATCCTGCCGCACCAAACACATCCAAGATTTGATTACAATCAAATCCAATCCAAATCAAATCCTATCCTATCTGCTTATTAATCCGGTCAAGCTCACCAAACGCGGCCAATAAGTATAGATAGTCCGCACCCTACTTTATCATCACAATATCTTCATGCATTAACAGTGGTAATAATGCTTCATACATCAGAGTTTTAAGTCACTCAATTACAAACAAAATACAAATACACAAAAAAACAGAACAGAGAGAAACAAAACACAAGGCTTACTACTCAGTTGAGAGTGAATGGTGGGGAATCCAAATTGGTTAAATCAGAAACACCAGCAATTCAGAACTAGATGATAGTTTCACGGCCTTGTTGGATTTCCCGTTCCTTTGTCCAAATTTCACCATAATCATTCAGGAACTGAAACTAAAGTTTCATCGTAAAACATCACCGAAAAAAAATTTGCATCCTCCTTTTCCTTCCGAAAACTTTCAAGAATTTGCTCCCATAAACCTAAATTCAAGGGCTCCACTTCTCAATCTTATACCGGCCACTCAAAACTGGCTTCTCTTCTTTGTGGCATTCAATTTTGACCAACTCCTTGAAATCTGAATTGATGAAAGCAGTACCACTTTCTGAAATGAAAAATTCAAACAAAGGAATTTGTGAAACAAACACACCTGGAATATTGTCCACACTAAATTTAAAGAGTTTGATCCAAGATTCAAGTACTCTGTATTCTCTCATCACCCAGACTTCAATATCCCCACCAGCTTTAGTATTCAGAGAGTGTGTGCAAAGGCATCCATCTAAACACCCCAGTTCTGTTAGGAAATTAATCCCCCCGTCACGCAAGTACTACTAGTAGAGATGGAAAGAAGAAATAAGCAAACCAAGAAGACAACAAGTTTTAACGAGGTTCGGCCAAAATCCATGCCTACGTCCTCAGAGAGTTTTCATCTTCACTATTAGAGAATCACACAAGTACAAGATACACCACTCAAGTTTATACATAACTAGGGCACTCAAGTTTATACCCAACCCGAGCCTTGTATCCAATCGGATACCCCTTGTACACCCTCTCTCAATCCTAGAAGATTGCTCTACCCCAAGAGCTATACACGCCCTTGAACACAGTCCCCCTATCTTCTACATCTTGAAGACTCTTGGAGTTGCTATTGAGCCTCTCCCTATCTAGAGTTTGGGCTCTCTGCCCTCTCTCACCTTCTTTGTTGTTGCCGATGAGGATTATATACAAGAGAGCACTGCAGATCTCTCTCTCCAGCCCTCTCTTCAATGCATGCTTTCTACTTTTTCTTTTCTTTTCTTTTGCATGTTTTCATTTCCTTGTCTCCTGCATGCTTTCCCTTTCCTTGTCTCTTTGCATGTTTTCTTCTTTCTTTGTCTCCCACATGCTTTCTTCTTTATCATGGAGACAACTCCCTTCTTTTAAGGAGGGACTTACCTAACAATCTCCCCCTCCCGACTTAGGTGGAGAGCTCTGCAACACTACTTCAATCTTTGAAGTCATCTCAATTCGAGACACAGCTTGTTATACCCACAAGCATTCCATTGGCCTTCTAGTTGCGCAATTACACATAATCAGAGTCAATTGCATTTGGTCCTAGCTCCCCCTGATTCAATCGGCCAATACCATGTCTAACTACCCCGAGACAACGATCACCTGTTGGCTCTGAAGAGGAACCTCGACTCGACCTCTTCCCTAGCAGGATTTACCTTCTCACCATCATCTGGACTCGAAAACTTGTCAACGACGTCTCTGCTGTACCCGCAAACGAGACTCGCCTATGCGCACTCCTATTTCCTATTATCCATTAAGGTCTGACATACCAGATGATACCTACCACATTGTTCTCCCTGTATGAGGACCGTACCGCCATGTGTGATTTTCATAACTCCCCCTGCTGACGAAACCCTACAGCCTTTGGAGTCTAACTGGCTCAAGGATATTAAATTTCTCTGTAACTTTGGGACATCGTCACACCACCCAAAGTACGCCAATCCCAAATCTAATATCCAGTCAAAGAACATGTGTCACCTATGGAAATTGTGAGAGCATCTCCATATGAAAATCGGTTTCTGCTACAGCAATGCCATCCAAGCCTTTCGCTTCATATGACCCTAGTCATGACGCTTGTAGCATCCCTACCTCTGGATTTAGACCTGCTATGATCACTAAATCCCCGACAGTTTTCCTTACATTATCCGCTATCTTCTCCTGTTTCACATCCTTCCCCTTCAACACTTTACTAAGCCCTGTTGAACTAGGATGTCTTTCACTCTCCTTTGCCATAGAGTGAAATTTCTTTTTCCATCAAATTGCTCCACCTCAAACTATGAGGCAATACTTGAAGTCATGATGAGCAACCACAATCAACATGCAAACCTTCGGCGAACGAAAACCACGAACGACGAACAAGCACGATTGCTGACACCACGAACCACCTTAGTGAGATATACACTCTTACCAACCATCATTCCCTTAAGTCATATCTTGGTCTCTTGCAACTCCACCTTTAATTAGGATTTTTTTTTTCTTTGAGTCTGGCTCGCACCACCTAGCCTCCAAGTCACTCCACCTATCAGCTGCCTTTGATTAGGACTTTCTTCAATTTTTGACCCGCTCCACGTTGCTAGGAATTTTCCTCAAGCTGGCTCCACCTAATGCACTTTTGAGTTAACACCTTAACCATTTAACTAACTCCACCTTGAATGATGAGGTGCTAGAACTTGCCATGACAAACAACCTCACCAGCCATCATCCCCTTGAGTCATATCATGATCCCTTGCAGCTCCACTTTTGAATAGGATTTTCCCGAGTCCACCTTGCCCCCCCTAGCTCGCGAATCACTCCACCTATCGATACACCATCAATGAGGATTTCTTTGAGTCTCCGACCCGCTCTTCTTGCTAAGAACTTTTCCGAGCTGACTCCACCTATTGCACCTTCGGGCTGCCACTTTGACCATTTGCTTGACTACACCATGGATGCATGACTTGTCCCAGCCAAACCATCGGCTCTGATACCACTGGTTAGGAAATTAATCCCCCCGTCACGCAAGTACTACTAGTAGAGATGGAAAGAAGAAATAAGCAAACCAAGAAGACAACAAGTTTTAACGAGGTTCGGCTAAAATTCATGCCTACGTCCTCAGAGAGTTTTCATCTTCACTATGAGAGAATCACGCAAGTACAAGATATACCACTCAAGTTTATACCCAACCCGAGCCTTGTATCCAATCGGATACCCCTTGTACACCCTCTCCCAATCCTTGAAGATTGCTCTACCCCAAGAGCTATACACGCCCTTGAACACACTCCCCCTATCTTCTACATCTTGAAGACTCTTGGAGTTGCTACTGAGCCTCTCCCTATCTGGAGTTTGGGCTCTCTGCCCTCTCTCACCTGCTTTGTTGTTGCCGATGGGGATTATATACAAGAGAGCACTGCAGATCTCTCTCTCTCCAGCCCTCTCTTCAATGCATGCTTTCTACTTTTTCTTTTCTTTTCTTTTGCATGTTTTCATTTCCTTGTCTCCTGCATGCTTTCCCTTTCCTTGTCTCTTTGCATGTTTTCTTCTTTCTTTGTCTCCCACATGCTTTCTTCTTTATCATGGAGACAACACCCTTCTTTTAAGGAGGGACTTACCTAACAAGTTCTATCCGTCTCCACGGATCACAAATGTTGTAGTCTGGATCATAAATGTTGCAGTCTACATCCGCAGGGAATAGCAACGACTCTTTATGGAACTCCTCCTCAGCCAAATCGAAAGCAGAGATAACTAGCTCATTAGTTTTGTTCTCAGTGATCCAATGGAGTACTTCATTTGAAAGAACCCCCTTGCTGCTGAAGATCCAATCGTCGTGATTGCCCGGGACTTGAACAATTTTCCATGAATTATCTCTCACCGAGAAAATGTGAACACCCAACAAAAAAGGTTAATGGATTAGAATAACAAATTTGTAGTCATCAGTTGCTGACACATACCCAACACCACAACATACAAAAACTGCCCATCTTCTGTTTCCATTCTGGTTGTCATTTTTGCCCAAATACCTGGATCAGGTATTTTGCGGAAGAATGCAGTTGAAGGCTTCCAGATAGACAAGTTTGTACAATGGACATCACCTAGAATTACCAAACCATTGCAAGTAGCCATTGGCCTGACAAGCCCCTCAAATGGGGAGGTGAGAATCTTGACCGAAGAAGCATTTCCAAATTGAGTGGGCGCTTCCAAATCTAAGGTTCGAAACTTAGTCTGGAGTTGGGACAATGCTGCCTTTTTTACTGAAGATTCTAAGAAGTCGCATCGACACTGGATATGGGCTTCAAGTAGAGAGAGGATGCTGACTAGAAATCTATGACAGAGGGCTTTCTGCTGAGATGCTAGCTTGAGTTGGGATTTAGCAAACTGAGGGTCAGAGATTATTATAGAACGCCAACGTTTTGACACACAAGTGAATCGAATCAAAGTTTTGACAGGCAACCTACATAGAATCTTTACAATAATATCTTCAGGGAGATCAAAGACAACATTCTTCTTCTTCTTCTTCTTCTGCTTCTCTGACATTGGCAAGATCTCCCTAGAATAAAGCCAGATTAAAATTAAAAGAACATTGAGAAACTAATAGTGAACAAATGAGTAAATGTAGACTTGAGCTCTGGTGCATCTGGAATTAGAAGAATAAAAGACTAAAACTCGACTCATCACTGGACTTAAAAGACTTGAAATTTTGAAGTTCCTCTGGCTGTGTGGTTTCATTTCAATAGAAATATCACACACTTTGACATGGCACACAAACTGAAAATCATAACTTCCATTAACCAACAATAGAGTAAGACTCAAAAGATTTAAACTTGCAGAAATAGTGGGATTTATGAGTAGCATGCATAAGCTAGTGTTCTGAATTCCAACTCATCAATTCACTACTAGGAATAATTTAGCAAAGAAAACTTACAGAGCTGAAATGAGAAAGATGAATCTTTAGAGTTTGAGAGATTATGGATTCTGATGTGATCTGATTCTGATATCAAGAACTGATAAGGGGTGTGAACCTTGATTTAATAAGTGTTGGTGAATGATTTAATAAGGGTTGGTGAATGACTCGGTGTGAAAGTGAGGGAGAGACACCTGTAGCTAATCTCACGTCATGGCTTTTGGGTTTAGGTTTGGGTTTCTTCTTGTTTGGACCTATGGAAGGCCTGGTTTTAACTCTCCTGATTTTTTTATTTTTTTATTATTATTTTTCAATTAAAGCTTTCACATAGTGACAGAGAAGGATGAGGAGGCCAAGAAGATCACTACTTTTCCCTCATAAATACCAGGCCTGATATTTTGATTCTTTGGAAGAAACATTTTCAATAGGCAAGGAAAGAAGTGCCTTAGCTGGGTTTTTCTACTTCTTTTAGCATTTGTATGTATATGACGTCCAAATGTAGATTTGCCCATAAATTTGTTTATTTAATTGCCTTGATAATTGAAGAAGAGTAAATTTGTTTTGTTCGTATAGATTGATGCTTTTATCAGCAAATGATTTTGGTGTGTGATTCTTATGGAGAAGATAGGTTGACATAAAACAAACATATGAACATATTGTACGTACCTTGCATTTATATATATAATAAACATTATATATAGGAAGAGTTTCTTTTTTTAATCAAAATAATCAATTTCATTTATCGCAAGTTAGAATGGCACGGATACATATATTTCATTACAAACTCTAAGACAAGTTTAGGAAGTGGTATGCTAGCACCACCAATTAGATAATCAGTTCTCACTTATTTTAAAGTGAGCCTAAGAATTATGAAAACAAAACATGATAAATAGGCTAAGTTTAGAAAGTAAAAACTAAACTTCAATTTTCTCCTTGGCCTTAACACTTGGGCTACGAAGTTTAGAAAGAAAAGCTAAACAAAGTTCTTGTGCTTCAGCAATCTTCTTCTATTTTGGGAGATTTTTAGTTTTGAATCCCAGTGGTCTGCCGCCCCTCTTCTTTTTTGGTTTAGAGCTTTGCTGCAATACTTCTTTGGGGCCGTGACCACTTACCCAATTTTAGTCTAAAAATTGTCCACTTAGTCCAACAAGAGTTTTTTAACCCCATTTATCCAATCTAACAGTGTTTGACAGTATTGCCCTCATTTTAATTTATAAATTACACTCATATAAATATATATATATATATATATCTCTCTCTGCCATGGCAGCTCCAGCGCCCCACCACCGGCTTCGGGCCAACACATCCATCAAGTCTCCATCGCCATCAGAGACGATCTCAACCGTCATGGATCCCACCCCAAGCTAGCCCCAAGATCGGAGCACTGCATCCAGATCCAAATTGAACCTCCGAGCGCCACCGTCACCCAAACCACTGATCCAACGCCCATTGCCACAACTCAGACCCAACGGGGATCCGATTCTGATCCCAGCTCGATTCGACTCCACTCCCCTTACACAACCACGCCCCGACCACTCCTCCAACCGAGAAAGACGAACACGACCCGACTCCAGCCTCTCGGCCTGAGATAAGCTAATCACCCGCTAGTTCTCCAACCCCTGGTCGCATCTTCTGCCTCCCAATCCAGTCACGACCTCCAATCTGCCTCCGGGGAAGCACCGGAAAAAAAAACCAGCTGGCCTCACAATCTGATGGGTGCCCAGAGCACTTTTTTTTTTGTATACTTTGAGCTCCGAGAATGAGGAAGGAAAAAAAAAAGTGAACGTGTACAATTGAACATATAAATTGATCAATTGTGTCTGTAGTGTATTCATTTTGATTTTGCGAGTTTATGCAATTCACTTGAGGGCAATAATATGATTATTGGAGGGCAATAATAAGATTACTGAGGGGCAATAAAATGTTTATTGGGGCAATAATAAGATTATTGGGGGGGCAATAATAAAATTATTTATTTGGATAAACCTCCGAAAGCTTTCAAAATTCAAAACATCTTCATTTTTCACTAATTATTGATCCCCAATAACAAGTTTATTGGAGAGCAATAATATGATTATTGGGGGGAAATAATATGATTACTAAGTATTATTGGGGGGTAATAAAATCAGACGCCGGAATCCGGTCACCAGTCCTGCAGTTAGATTCTGGATTCCGGTGACTGGTTGACGGATTCCAGTCACTGGACACTAGACTCCGGTCACCGGTCGCAGGAGACAGCGGCCGGCCACTAGTCACCGGAGCACAGCAAGGTGGAGGATGACTTCTCTCTCTAAGTTCTCTCTCTAAGTGAGAAAGAAGGAGAGGGCAAAAAAGTTCTAAAAATAAATAAAAAGAATTAATTGGGTATTAGGGAAATAATCTTTTAGAGTGTTTTGGGTAAATTGGGTTAAAAAACTATTAGTGGAGCAAGTGGGCAATTTTAAAGCTGAAATTGGGTAAATGATCATGTCACGCCCCGAATTTTGAATAACAAATTCAAATTCGAAACATGACTAATAACCAATACAAATGAGGTCTTAAATTTTTTTTCTTTGTTAAACAACGTCTTACAAAACATAAAACAAACCTCGTAGCAAACTATCTCTCGAGTCAAATATTACAATACCACCAAAAATAAAAGTTACGCTCCAAAGAGTCTACAACACACCAAAATAGGTTAAGTGCTGACGTCAACCCCACTGCTCTACTCAGCTCGCTCTCCACCATGATTATCCTGACCTGCAAGATTATTCGCTACACCGTTTGAATAGTGTACCGGGATTGCAACAACACAAAACCCTGTAAGCTTTTTGCTAGGGGTCGTCAACGGGCCCGGCCGGGTCCGGCACGGCCCATTCATAGAGGGCTTGGGCAGGGCCGGGCCGGGCCTTGCTATATTTTTAAATAATTACGGGCCGGGCTTTATTAAAAATCAAAGGATCCAAGCCCGTCCATATAAAGCGGGCTTTTTCGGGTCGGGCCGGGCTTGGCCTTGAGGGCTTTTTTGGGCCGGTCTTGCGGGCTTTATTTATAAATAAATATTTAAAGACACAAGTATTTTTTTTTTAATCAAGTTTTGGAAAATCAATGGATAATGATCAAATACAACCAAAGATAACAGATCTATATAACTATATTATACCAAAAAAAATCTATATTTATATATAGATACTAATTTATTGATAAATAAATTTTTAAAGACACTAATTTTTTATAAATCTATATTTGTACATCATACACTCCAAAGAAAATGAGAAACCGACCGTTGGATGAGTTTATTATAATAAATTATGAGTGTGGTAAAAAATTTAGCCAATTTCACCATATTTTCGAATCCGATCGGATTGGTCAACCGTAGTCACTTATATGGTTTATTGGTTGACCGATGACGTGGCAACCGCGAAACGCGCTTATTTTTTCACATCACGTTTGTATATATTCCATCGATGGATGTGCGTGGACATAAGATAAAAAAAAAAAAAAATTAATTACAAACACATTGGACTATACCAATTTTATTCCTAAAGTTATATGACTTATACATTGCATTTAAATTGTTTAGGTTCATTCTAAAGCAACCATGAAGTAGAAAATGAATTCGGAGAAACCAACCGCTTGATGAAGAGATTGTAATGTTTTATGGTGCTTGTAGAAAATCCAGCCAATTTGGTTCTCATTTCGAATTCGATCATCTAGGTCAAACGTAGTTACTCTTATAAACCTATATTTATATATCATACACTCCAAAGAGCAACCCCTATCAATTCAAAGAAAATGGAAAAACCGACCGTTGGATGAGTTTATTACAATAAATTATGAGTGTGGTAAAAAATTTAGCCAATTTCACCATATTTTCGAATCCGATCGGATTGGTCAACCGTAGTCACTTATATGTTTTATTGGTTGACCGATGCCGTGACAACCGCGAAACATGCTTATTTTTTCACATCACGTTTGTATATATTCCATCAATGGATGTGGGTGGACATAAGATAAAAAAAATTAATTTTAATTACAAACACATTGGTCTATACCAATTTTATTCCTATAGTTGTATGACTTTTACATTGCATTTAAATTGTTTAGGTTCATTCTAAAGCTACCATGAAGTAGAAAATGAATTCGGAGAAACCAACCGCTCGATGGAGAGATTGTAATGTTTTATGGTGGTTGTGGAAAATCCAGCCAATTTGGTTCTCGTTTCGAATTCGATCAACTAGGTCAAACGTAGTTACTCATATAAACTATATTTATATATCATACACTCCAAAGAGCAACCCCTATCAATTCAAAGAAAATGGAAAAACCGACTGTTGGATGAGTTTATTACAATAAATTATGAGTGTGGTAAAAAATTTAGCCAATTTCACCATATTTTTGAATCCGATCGGATTTGTCAACCGATATGTAGAATATATATATGCACATTAGCACATATTTTATATAGAAGTATAAGAACTTCCACACACACACACACACACACACACATATATATATATATAAACACACACACACACACACACACATATCTATATATATATTTATTATACGGTAATGCATATATATCTTTTCTATATATATACATTTGGAAGCTTCACATATTGCAAAAAAGAATAGCAAGCTCAAGGAGAAGAAGATAGTAACATAAGGCCCAACTAGCCATTTTTCCTCACTGATTCTACAACCTTCCATATATATGTTTATAAACACACACACACACACATATATATATATAAACACACACACACAGACACACACACACATATATATATATCTATATCTATATATATATATATATATATATATAAACACACACACACACACACACATATATATATATATATATATAATATTTTACAAGCTTTTACGGGCTGGGCCTAGCGGGCCGGGTTTTTGCGGGCCGGCCCACTACCCACCGAGGCGGGGTTTTGCGGGGTTTTTCACAGGCCGGGCCGGGCTTTTAGCCCTCAGGGCCAGCGGGCCTCCATCGGCCCACTTGATCCGCGGGCTTTTTGATGAGGCCTACTTTTTGCAAAGCTCGTGAGTAAATAAGAAATGAACGGTTGATTTATTAAATCACATTCTTTTAATTCGAGTAAATCAATCCAACAATCCGAACACACACAACAACCCCAACAATTTAATCACCAACCCAACTCACGTGGCACAAAGTACTCACAATGCAATAACCTAGTTACCACCATGACCGTACTCCCACAACAGACTAGAGCTCTATCTGAATCGTTACCTGTCACCTTGGCCCAGGTGCAAGCATCCGATATACTTCGGTTACTACTATAACCGTCGAACTTTGGGCATTTTTGCCCGCAGAACAAAAATACTTCTTTTATCACAATGATAACCGTCGAACTTTGGACATTTCTGCCCTCAGAACAAAACACTTTGGTTATTATAACCATCGAGCTTTGGACATTTCAGTCCGCAGAACAAAATATAAACAGAATCCCACCTGATTCACAATATCACGTCTCCACCCAAATCATACTCACAACAATACCAATTATCATAATAATCATGGCAAATAAATCCTTCATTCTTATATAAAAACGAAATCATAAAAAAAACACATATTTCAATGTCACAGCATTCCGTATAAAATCACGTAAATATATATATACATAATCATCCACTTAGGAATGGCCACTAATACTAACTATAGTTCACACGTAGTAAAACCAAGAAATTCATTTTCTTATATACTTTAAATTTCATTTTCTTAAAACCATTTTCTCACACAAAACAATTAATTGTGCAATAAGGAATTTCGGTTCGTAAATGAACCATGTGAGATTTACTCACCTCCAATCCGGCTGCGTCTTCTCAACAGCTTAAAATACGGTTTCCAATCGTCCACCAACTCAAACCGTCAATCACCTAACCAAATACGATAATTAACTTAGTGTACAATTCAAGAACGCACTTATATGAAGATCCAACGGTCGGATCTTCACACGTGACCACACAAAGTCTTCGGGACAGTCCTACGATCATTATAACAAACTACAAGTCTAACGGACAGTCCGATCTTCACAGATCACAAATCGAACGATCAAAATCGATCGAAATTGTAAAATTCATAACTTAATCATATCATCTCCAAAATTCTCATGCTACATATCGAAATGATTTTATCAACATGTAGAACATAAAAATGAGCAGAAACTGCCCTTGGGACCTCGGAGGTGGCCGGAAAAGGCCTCCGAGTTAGGGACAGATCCGCCGCCGACCACCGCCTATGGTGTCAGGGTTGAGCTTTTTCTCTTCGTTTAATCATTTTGAGCAACTTTCATAACTAGCTCGAAGTCAGAAAATGAACGCAAGTGATCGAAAATACCTCAAACAGTCCAGTTTGGCAGGAAAATTTGCAGAAAAAGGCGAAGCCTCCAAAGAGCGTGAAATCGATCTCCCCAGGTCCGGGCCTTCTTGGTGCTTGTTCAGAAAGTTTAGGCAAGTCTAATGAGCCAAGAATATCGAGTTTTGATGGATGGTAGCTCGAGATATTCACTTTGCACTCAAAACTGTCGGAAATAGAAACAAGCTTCCTGCCGCCGCTACAAGCCGTGCCACAACACAAGGCTGCCACTGGCAGCTGCGCAAGGTCAAGACGAAGCCGTGGGAGGTGGTTTGGTGGCCGGAGAAGGGAGAACGGAGTCGGAGACTCCTTGCTATGTTTTAGGCTCCGGCTCGGGCTCGGGAGGGAGAGAGAGAGAGAGAGAGAGAGAAAAAAAACGGTGCGACTGCCAAAAATGGAAACCCTAGCTATTTTTGGAAATTTCAAAAAATAGCTAGGTATATATACCCAAAATAGAAACTTTTCCAAACTCGATAACTTCTTCGTACGAACTCTGATTCTTGGGTTCCGTATATGCACGAACTCGTCGATCTGCAACTTTCGTGAAGGAAGTTTTCCCAAATTCCGTAAGTACAAAAAGTCGATTTTAGTGACCCCCCCTAAATAACGTTTGTTTCGAAAATAAACTCATTCGAAACCAAATTTGTCATACAACGACATACGAATCATGCCCACAATTCATATATCATATAATTGAACAAATATCGAATTACGAAATATTTAACTGAGAATTTCGGGTCTTCACAGTCTACCCTCCTTAAAGGAATTTCGTCCCGAAATTTAAGTAAACTCATTGACAAACAGCAGTGGGTACTTCGCCCTCATGTCAGACTCTAACTCCCATGACGCATCACCCTCATCATGATGACTCCACAACACCTTAACCAAAACAACCTCCTTCCTACGAAGCCTCCTCGTGGACCTATCCAAGATACGAACAGGTTCAACGACGAAGGTCACATCCGGATTCACCTCAATTGTACCATGATCAATCACATGGGACTCATCTCGGATGTACCTCCTGAGCATGGACACATGGAAGACATTGTGTACATCGAACATGCTAACTGGTAAAGCAAGCCGATACGCCAAGTCTCCGACCCTTTCCAAAATCTCAAAGGGTCCAACATATCTCGGTGCCAACTTCCCCTTCTTGCCAAATCTCACCACACCTTTCATAGGTGAGACTTTCAAGAATACATGATCACCCACCACAAACTCCAACGGTCTCCTATTCAAATCGGCATAGCTCTTCTGTTTACTCTGTGTGGTACGGATCCTGTCTCGGATGGTCGTGACCAACTGTAGTCTCCCGAACAAGTGCAGGACCCAAGAGCTCATTCTCTCCAACATCCACCCAACAGATCAGAGTCCTACATGGCCTACCATAAAGTGCCTCGTATGAAGCCATACCGATGCTGGAGTGATAGCTGTTGTTGTAGGCAAACTCTACTAATGGCAGATGATCCGCCCAACTTCCCTTGAAGTCCAAAACACATGCTCTAAGCATATCCTCCATCACCTGGTTCACCCTCTCAATCTGCCCATTTGTCTGTGGATGAAATACAGTGCTCATAGCCAAAGATGTGTCGAAAACCTTATGGAATGTACGCCAAAATTCTGAAGTGAAACGAGCATCCCGATCAGAGACAATCGTTACTGGCACACCATGAAGCTTCACTATCTCATCCAGATACAACTTACATAATGTATCATCGGAGTACGTCTTTGCCACAGGAAGGAAGTGTGCTGACTTTGTCAATCGATCAACTATCACCCAAATAGAGTCATAACTTTGTCTGGATCTAGGCAATTCGGTCACAAAGTCCATGGAGATCTCTTCCCATTTCCATACTGGAATCGGCAAAGGTTTCAACATTCCTGCAGGCCTTTGATGCTCTGCCTTCACCCGCTGACAAGTAAGGCACCTAGATACATACTCAACCACATCCCTTTTCATCCCAATTCACCAATACTGTCTTCGTAGATCCATATACATCTTGGTACTCCCTGGGTGTACCGTATATTTAGATCGATGTGCTTCCCGCATGACCTCCTCCTTGAGGTTATCACCGCCCGGAACATACAATTTCAATCGAAATCTCAATCCACCATCAAATCCAACTGTCCACTCAACGGGACCTTCCACGTTAGCATCAAGAATCATCTCAGAAATCACCATTTGAGTGAACTCATCATGTGTCTGACTCTGAATGATCCTAGAAATCAAGGTCGGCTATAAAGTGATACTACCAAGAAGGATTCCCTGTCCTTCTCCTATGGGCACAAGATTAAACTCAGATGCAGTCTCCAGCATGAGCCACTCCGGACCATAAGTGTTGTTATGATCCCTTGGGGTTTTCTGCTCAAAGCATGTGCCACTACATTGGCATTCTCGGGATGATACTCCAAGGTGAAATCATAGTCTTTGATGAGTTCCATCCATCTTCTCTGCCTCATATTCAACTCCTTCTGGGAGAATAGATACTTCAAACTCTTATGATCAGAAAAGCATTCGAACTTCTCACCATATAGATAATACCTCCAAATCTTCAAGGCAAAAACCACTGTAGCCAGCTAGAGGTGGCAAACGGGCCACTAAGCACGAGCACGGCACGGGCCGGCACTCTTAAAAGCGGCCCGGCACTGCCAAGCCTGTTAGTGGCCCGGCCCGCCGAGCCCGTAATGGGCCTGGCACGGCTCGAGTAGTACATACTATGGGCCGGCCCGTTACAAACACAAAATTTCATTTTTTTAAAAAAAAATATTAAAAAACTACAATGATGAGATTTGAATATGAGACATTTTTATTTAAAATTTCATGACAATTCCACCAATGCTTTCTTTTATATTGTCAAAATAATGAAACAAAATATTATATCCTTGTTTTGACATAAGTATTTTTTCTAAATATTAAATATATGTTTATTAATAAAGACTAATCTCATAATAATACAACTATAGAATGAAGGAAAGAATAATAGACACTAAATCTTCATTATATTAATAAAGATTAATCTCACAATAATATACTAAAAACAATATATTTTGAGTTTTTTTCTTTCTTTCTTTCTTATAGAGAATATAAAAAATTATTAGAAATCTAATCTTAAAAAGTTAAGATTAAGAAAAACGTTGTAGAACGTAATTTATTTTAATTTTCTAAATAGTTAAATGAAATTAATTTTTATTTGTTCAAATTAATATTTTAAAATCGTGCTTTATAGTGGGTAGGCACGAGCACAGCCCGTTATTGACCCGGCATGAGCACGGCCCTGCACGATATGGGCTCGGGCCAGAATGTTTAAGTAATTGGGCCGGCACGAGCCCGGCACTATAATAAATGGGTCGGCCCAAGCACGACACGAAGCACGACTAGGCCCGCTTAAAATGGGCAGGGCCGGGCCGGGCTGGCCCGTTTGCCACCTCTACAGCCAGCTCTAGATCATGAGTGGGGTAGTTCAGCTCATGCACCTTCAACTGTCTAGAACCATACGCGACAACACCACCATTCTGCATCAACACACAACCTAATCCCTGATGAGATGCATCACTGTAGATAACTAGGCCGCCACCACTAGATGGAACAGTCAACACTGGAGCAATAGTCAATCTAGTCTTCAGCTCACTAAAGGCCTTCTCACATTTATCCGTCCACACAAACTGAGTGTCTTTCCTTGTCAACTTGGTCAAAGCCGAAGCAATACTAGAAAACCCCTCAATGAATCGCCTGTAGTACCCTGTCAATCCAAGGAAACTACGGATCTCTATAACGGTAGTGGGGCGACTCCAACCCATCACTGCTTCAACCTTCGAAGGATCCACAGAAACTCCATCTTCGAAACTACATGACCAAGAAACTTGACCTCCTTTTGCCAAAATTCGCCCTTCTCAAACTTTGCATACAACCTTTCTTTTCTCAAAATCTGCAGCACCACCCTCAGATGCTTCTCATGCTCGTCGGATGACTTTCAATAAATCAAGATGTCGTCAACGAACACCAACACACACTGATCTAAGTAAGGACTGAACGTGCGGTTCATCAAGTCCATGAATGCGGCAGGTGCATTAGTTAGACCAAAAGGCATGACAAGAAATTCATAATGCCCATACCTGGTCCTAAATGCCGTCTTAGAAATATCTTTATCCTTCACCCTCAACTGGTGATATGCAGATCTCAAATCAATTTTAGAGAACACCGTAGCCTCCCTAAGCTGATCGAACAAGTCATCAATCCTAGGCAAAGGATA
Organism: Rosa lucieae; assembly: GCA_024704745.1. NCBI lineage: Eukaryota > Viridiplantae > Streptophyta > Magnoliopsida > Rosales > Rosaceae > Rosa > Rosa lucieae. The sequence goes on along the minus strand of CM045496.1, from coordinate 80,380,791 downwards.
TCTATTCTTGATGGTCACCTTGTTCAGCTGCCGATAATCCACACATAATCGGAGTGAATTATCTTTCTTCTTCACAAACAGCACTGGTGCGCCCCAAGGAGAAATACTAGCCCGAATGAACCCTTGTGCAAGTAATCCTTCAATCTGAATATTCAACTCCTGAAGTTCAGCTGGAGCCATCCGATAAGGTGCTCTCGATACAGGTGCGGTACCTAGTATCACATCAATGGAGAAGTCCATTACCCTTTTCGGAGGTAATCTTGGTATCTCCTGGAACACATCAGCATACTCTGACACTACCAGAATCCCTGCAATTTCTGAAGTACTACCCACTGATTCAATGTGTGCCAAGATCCCTGCCCTCATGGTGACGTCAGATCTCAGGCAACGATAATGAAACACTGGTTGCCCAGGGGCATGGAAAGACACAATCATTCTGAAACAATCAATCACTACATAGTTCGGACTTAACCAATCCAAACCTAAAATCACATCATACGTGTGATCTGGAATCACAATCAAAGATGCAGTGAACTCTCTACCACAAATTACAATAGGGAAATCATCACAAAACATACTAAGCTCCAGAGAGACTCAAAGAGGTGACGTAACGCACAAATATCTAGCAAGTGGTATAGCAGTCAAACCCAAAACATCTACCACAGAACTAGATATGAAAGAGTAGGAGGCTCTCGTATCAAACAATACTCTAGCAAGGTAGTTATAAACAGATAAAGTACCTTCCACTCCCGTGCTTCTCTGGCCAATAGCGAAAACTCTAGCCGGTGCTGGTGGTAGTGTTCTCTGCTTGTTCCCCTGCCTGCCCTGTTGAGGTCGAGTACAATTCCTGGCAAAATGCCCAGTCAGTCCACATCGATAGCATGCCCCAGTCCTCGGGTTCGGGCACGCCTTGACAGTATGACCCATCTCATTGCAGTTATAACAGCTCATAGGTGCTGCTGGTGCTACCTGCCTGATAGGTGCAGCCCGAATAGGAACAGGTGAAGCTGCTATCCTAGCTGGAGCCTGATGGTGAAAATGAGGCCGCTGTCTCTTCCAGAGTCCACCTTGATAATCTCGAGACCCACTACTCCCTGCTACTACCTTCCCTTTTCCCTAGGAATCTCTCTCAACTATTTCCTTCTCCTTGTGGATCAGATTCTACTGCTCAATGATCAAGGCTTTAGCTAAGATCTGCTCCTTTGTTCTCAGCTCCATAATGGCCACATCTCGCTAAATAGAAGCATTCAACCCCCGCTGAAACTTCTTAGCCAAATCTTCAACATCTAATGGTTTCACAAACCGATACAGCCTGGAGAACTCTGCCTCATACTCTCTCACACTCATCTTCCCTTGAGTTAGTGAGAGAAATTCTCTCTCCAACTGTTCCTTCACAGAAGCTGGGAAGTATTTCTCTTTGAATATCCTCACAAATCCATCTCAGGTCATGGTGGACACGTCAATAGTCCTCTGAGTGCAATTCCACCACACCCTAGCCTCATCCTTGAGCATGAAAATCTCTATCTCATCACAGAAAATCATCTCAAAATAGGTTTGCAAATCCTCGATCCATTGATCAGCCACCATATAATCTGTACCTCCCCCAAATTTAGTTGCTCCCAACAGATTAATGTCCCTCGCCAACACTAACAGACGAGCGGGATCATTAACCACAACCTCAGGTGGAATAGGCTGCTCAACAAAAGGCGGCTCCACCTCTTCCTCATATACTTCAACATGTGGAATCTCGCCCCTACCTCGGCCTCTACCTCTACCTCTACCTCTGGGTCTACCTCGACCCCTACCTCTGCCTCCCACAATATCCAATACCTAAGGATCATCGCATACCTGGTTAATACATGTATAACAATTAAAACACAGCATAAGTCAATACAAGTCCATATTAACCAAATTACTAACACATTGAGGGTAATTCAAATTCCAAATACGTCCTAACGTCTTAGACAACTCCTAACACTTTCACATACCCAATGACATTGTCAATACCAAAGAGCACATGATGGGGATCTGCTGCAGACGGACCATCACTCGAAAGGTATTAACATATCACTAAATATGTACCTTACGCTCTGATACCAAACTGTCACGCCCCGAATTTTGAATAACAAATTCAAATCCGAAACATGAATAATAACCAATACAAATGACGTCTTAATTTTTTCTTTCTTTCTTAACCAACATCTTACAAAACATAAAACAAACCTCGTAGCAAACTATCTCTCGAGTCAAATATTACAATACCACCAAAAATAAAAGTTACTCTCAAAAGACTCTACAACACATTAAATAGGTTAAGTGCTGACGTCAACCCCGCTACTCTACTCAGCTCGCTCTCCACCCTGATTATCCTGACCTGCAAGATTATTCGCTACACGGTTTGAATAGTGTACCGGGATTGCAACAACACAAAACCCGGTAAGCTTTTTGCAAAGCTCGTGAGTAAATAAGAAATGAACTGTTGATTTATTAAATCACATTCTTTTAATTCAAGTAAATCAATCCAACAATCCGAACACACACAACAACCCCAACAATTTAATCACCAACCCAACTCACGTGGCACAAAGTACTCACAATGCAATAACCTAGTTACCACCATGATCGTACTCCCACAACAGACTAGAGCTCTATCTGAATCGTTACCTGTCACCTTGGCCCAGGTGCAAGCATCCGATATACTTCGGTTACTACTATAACCGTCGAACTTTGGGCATTTCTTCCAGCAGAACAAAAATACTTCGTTTATCACAATGATAACCGTCGAACTTTGAACATTTCTGCCCTCAGAACAAAACACTTTGGTTATTATAACCATCGAACTTTGGACATTTCAGTCCACAAAATAAAATATAAACAGAATCCCACCCGATTGACAATATCACGTCTCCACCCAAATCATACTCACAACAATACCAATTATCATAATAATCATGGCAAATAAATCCTTCATTCAAGTATAAAAATGAAATCATAAAAAAAAACACATATTTCAATGTCACACCATTCCGTATAAAATCACGTAAATATATATATATATATATATACGTAATCATCCACTCAGGAATGACCACTAATACCAACTATAGTTCACACATAGTAAAACCAAGAAATTCATTTTCTTATATACTTTAAATTTCATTTTCTTAAAACCATTTTCTCACACAAAACAATTAATTGTGCAATAAGGAATTTCGGTCGTAAATGAACCATGCGAGATTTACTCACCTCCAATCCCGTTGTGTCTTGTCAACAACTCAAAATACGGTTTCCAATCATCCACCAACTCAAACCGTCAATCACCTAACCAAATACGATAATTAACTTAGCGTACAATTCAAGAACGCACTTATATGAAGATCCAACAGTCGGATCTTCACCCGTGACCACACAAAGTCTTCAGGATTGTCCTACGATCATTATAACAAACTACAAGTCTAACGGACGGTCTGATCTTCACAGATCACAAATCGAAAGATCGAAATCGATTGAAATTGTAAAATTCATAACTTACTCATACCATCTCCAAAATTCGCATGCTACATATCGAAATGATTTTATCAACATGTAGAACATAAAAATGAGCAGAAACTGCCATTGGGACCCTCGAAGGTGGCCGGAAAAGGCCGTCGGTGTTAGGGACAGATCCGCCGCCGACCACCGCCTATGGTATCGGGGCCGAGCTTTTTCTCTTCGTTTAATCATTTTGAGCAACTTTCATAACTAGCTCGAAGTAAAAAAATGAACGTATGTGATCGAAAATACCTCAAACAGTCCGGTTTGGCTGAAAATTTGTAGAAAACTGCGAAGTCTCCGACGAGCGTGAAATCGATATCTCCAGGTCAGGGCCTTCTTGGTGCTTGTTCAGAAAGTTTAGGCGAGTCTAATGAGCCAAGAATATCGAGTTTTGGTGGCCGGTAGCTCAAAATATTCACTTCGCACTCAAAACTGCCAGAAATGGAAACAAGCTTCCTGCCGCCGCTACAAGCCATGCCAAGGCACAAGGCTGCCACTAGCAGCTGCACAAGGTCAAGACGAAGCCGTGGGAGGTGGTTTGGTGTGGTTTGGTGGCCAAAGGAGGGAGAACGGAGCCGGAGACTCCTTGTTATGTTTTCTGCTCGGGCTCGGGAGGGAGAGAGAGAAAAAAAAACGGTGCGGCTGCCAAAAATGGAAACCCTTGGAAATTTCCAAAAATAGCTAGGTATATATACCAAAAATAGAAACTTTTCCAGACGCAATAACTTCTTCGTACGAACTCCGATTCTTACGTTCCGGATATGCACGAACTTGTATCGACGAGTTCTACAACTTTCGTGAAGAAAGTTTTCTCAAATTCCTTACGTACAAAAAGTCGATTTTAGTGACCCCCCCCCCCCCCCCCCCCCCCCTAAATAACGTTTGTTTCGAAAATAAACTCATTCGAAACCAAATTTCTCGTACAACGACATACGAATCATGCCCACAATTCATATATCATATAATTGAACAAATATCGAATTATGAAATATTTAACTGAGAATTTCGGGTCTTCACATATCATTTCCCCTACTGCTTTTGTCACTAAGACATTTCCAAGATCTTTAATCATGCCCAATGACCTGGCAGAGAATTTTCTTGTGAATTCCGGCATCTTTAGTTCCTTTGTAGGGGCATTAGCAAGAAGTGGCTTGAAAAGCTCAGACAACAGTATTTTAAGCTTTTGTGGGGATTTGTTAGGAGAGGGAGGTGTACTGCGCTTATCACCTATGTTTTCTTTTTACGCAATTGGTTATGTCACACTGGCTTGCTCCTCAAAATCTTCTTTTTCATTGATGCCCATCTCTGGCTTAACAAGTTTTGCTTTCTCAAGCACCATGTCAGTATCTGGAGCAAGAACTGCAGCCACGTACCGGTGCTTCTATCAGTGTAAAAGCCAAAGATTGGTCAGCTGTTTCATTGCCATCCTTGAGGTTTAGGACTTCTTCATACAGTACAATAGGTTTGCGGCCTTTACTGCTATCTTTTGGCTGAAACAAAGGCCTGCAATAGATGGTACTACAGAAGATTGCACACCCTAAAATGTTAAAGCTCCATCCACAAATATGTTAGTAACAAACCATAGGGGAGGGCTTGCAATTTCCACTCGCTGTTCAACATGTCCACGTACTAAACTCGGTGCAGCATGGCTGCCGAGCAGAGTACAATGGTCACCCTCATGGTAAATGAGATTGCAATTATCACATTTGCCAACAAGATTCTCAAAGAAGTAAGAAATTTCAGCTTCAACCCTAGGTGCCAGCTTTAGGGCTTTTTTGAGAAATTTTTTTTTTTGAAAATTCATGTTAAACCCTAACCCTAACTTTGCCCAAATTCTCAAAAAGGTTGTCATCCAATTCAATAAACTTACTCGGCACCGACTCTATATATTTGATCATTTCAGGCTCTTCAAACAAGGGTGGGATGTTGCTAATATAAACCCAGAAAAATAGTGAGGTCAGATCGATCTTATGAATAGGTGTGACGCCGTTATGTTCTTGTAGAACCACCAGAGCTTGATTGAATCATCATGGTCCACCCTTCAAAACCTTATTTTGATCCCTACGTAGGTCAAATGTAAGGACGAATGTGTTTGGTGCACTTTCCTAAATCTTGAAGCCCTTGTAAAGAACCCAAACCCGCAGGAAAAAATGATGCAGATCATTTAGCAGTGCTTGCTGCTTGACTAGAGGACGTGCAAGCAGGTAAGATTGCATTGCACGACATTGGGCTCTTCCAGATCTTCTTGAGATATTGATAACATCATTTTGCTAGCAAGTGCAAGAGAGGCAGCAAAGGATGAGGTAACATCATCAATGATTGACATGGAAAATAAATTGGAGAGAAAGATGAAACGAACGATGGACGTCGTTCTTGTTGATTTCGGTGGATGTGCACAGGAGGCACGGCCGTAGGGTTTTTTTTTTTTTTTTTGGGATTTCACAGATCTGTATCATGGAACATAAGAAAAGAAAATTATAGGGAGAGTTTCTAATGAGGACCAGTTGATGACTTATTTGTAAGACCCACTTTTCGATCACATTTTCGCAAATCAACTGTTAGATATTTAGATATTCATGTGTAGATCATTTATGTAATTTTTCTACCAACTTAAAAATCGTTAAAGCATTCATAATTGTGATTTATCAGTTATGAACATGAACGGTTGATATTTGACAGATTTGGTTCGTTCATTGATTTGATATAGTTCGGTACCTTAACGATTAATAATTTGGACGAAAATTTTCAGAAGTGATCTATTCATGCATGCATAAACATCTAACGATTGATTTGCCATAATGTAATCTAAAAATTGTTCTCCCAAACCGTTGATTAGAAAGTCCTCATTTTATAAGGGTTCCCATGAGGTGAAAACATATATTATTTTTGTAATAGGCCAAGTTAATTAGCATTTTTGGTTGTGCTCAATATGTCTTCGAATTGTCGTTAGAGAAGAATTATGAAGTTTGCCCTACCTGATTAGATATCCTAGCTCCGCCACTACTTGCAAAAAATGCCAGCCCATTCAGCTCGCCAGTAGCACCTCCCGCTCCAGATTCACTAGCGAACCTGATTCAAGCTCTGCCAGGGTTTTTTTAGCGTCTTCGATGTCAAAGCGACAGTGAAATGAGACGTGTTGAATTCCGTCATGGTAAGGCAGGTGCCGTTGGTGGCAATGCTGTCGCTGAGGTGGAAGCTATCGAGGACCATGGTGGCACCAATTTTCATGTCAAAGCCATCATGGTCAGAGGTGCCGAGCTACTTGATTTCGCCTATTTCCTTGACGATTCCAGTGAAGAGGCACCGGATAGGATTGTGCTATGAGAAGGAGATCGAAGATGCGTGTGGGGCGGCCGGTAAGGCAAAGAGGTTAAAACAACGTCGTACACTCATTTTTCTTTAGAAGGCAGCACATACAGAGATGACAAAAAAGAGGAGTGATGGAGTGAAGATCAAAGAGATGGATCATTTTAGGGGTCATCATGGGCCGGGCTAGGGCCGGCCCTACCCTAAATTTTAGGGCTTAGGGTAGGGCCGGGGCGGGCCTAGTCAAAGTCAACAAAATTTAGGGCCGGGTAGGGTAGGGCCGAGGCTTAAATATGTTAACCTTTACTCGCCCGAAAAGCCTGAGTCACTGGGCCAAAAGAGCCGGGTCTGGCCAACCTTCCAAATAGGGCTGAAATGGGCCTAAGAGGGCTTTAATTTGTTTAACAAAAAGAAATACGTTATTTTTTTTCCTTAAAATGTGGCTCCATGGTCATATAGGCAATATAAGACATGGTCATATAGGCAATATAAGACTCATTGTTTTTTGTTGATCAATTTAGTGTGTGTATATATATATTGAGATTAACTTATAAATTATAACATTTATAAATATTAGTTAATGAGGTTATATTTAATTAACTATCTCTCTAAATCTCTAAATTAATTTTATTTAACAAAGGAAACAAGAATTAAAGAAAATAAAGGTTAGGAAATCAATTACCAAAAAAGAGATAAGTTGTATGCTATAAAAAAAAAATTATTTTTAAAATAAATAAAAAAAGAAAATATTAGAGCTTAAACGGGGTGGGCCTAGAGGGCAGGGCCTGGCTTGGCTCTAACTGGCTCAAACGGGTAGGGTCGAAGGGCAGGGCCGGGTTTCAATTGCATGGCCCTTACCCTACCCTATTTGATAAAGGGTCGGGCCGGCCCGCCCTAATGCAAGGGCCGGGTAGGGCTTCGGCCCTATGAGCTGGGCGGGCTTAGGGCCGAAGAGCCAAATGATGACCCCTAAATCATTTCATGTAAAACAACTTGTCACTATGCGCTATGGATTATTATTACAATGAATTATGATTCTGCATGGTGCCACAGCACTAGCCCTCTGATTTTGGAAGACCTCAAGTTTGTAATATGTATATAAGTGAATATATATATATATATATATATATATATAAAAGAAATACCTATTATAATATAATTGTTTTTCAGTCTAGTTGGCAAAGTGTAAAACATTCTTCTCTTAGACTGACCAATATAAATATGGAGGTCGAAATGCTTATTTTATGAATAGAATTATCCTATTGAAAATAGAATCGAACAATCTCAATATAAGCAGTAAGCCATTACAATGAAATAACTAAAGCATTTATGTGCTCAGTTTTTTTTTTCTTTTAAATAACTTTGTACTTCTTTTTTCGTTACACTTGAGAAGATCATGCTCTTATGTAGTTATTAGAGCTGTATATATGCTCTCTAGAATCGCCAACCATCGTGTCATCTCTTAACGAAAGGTTGCGACCGGAAAGGGGAAAGATTCATAAACAAATATTATTAAGGGATCCCTATTATTAATTCCTTTGGATCAAGCTGCACAAAGCTGTAGCTTAACGGGAGTTGCTTATTTGCTTTAAGCAATGAAGCCGTCGTTTTATGCAACACCTTTACATAAAATACCAACTATTCAAATTGCCAGCCTACTTAAATCTTCCATTCCGGCGTCCAATACTAGCAACTTGGCAGTGGGGCACCACAAAGGCATCGGTTATGGAAATACGACGTGGTGTCCAAGCTCTGCAACTTCCCACCTACCGGAATCTGACCACACAACCTGTTGTAGCTCACATTGAACAATTGTAAATTATCCAATTGTGTCAACTGCTCCGGAATACTCCCTGTGATCCTGTTATGGTTCAAGTCCACCGAACTCAAGCTTGTCGAAAACACCACCTTGGACAGATCGAAGTCCAGCATGTTCCTAGACAAATCTACAATCTGGGTCGTCTTGTTCAACCCGAATATAACTGACGCATCGCCTTCAAGCTTGTTGCGTGACAAGTCTATTTGATCAAAGTTCATGTTAGCAAATGAGGTTGGGATTTTGCCCGTGAGCTGGTTGTGGGAAAGGAATAGATCTGGAACGGTGCCAACGAATCGTCCGAATGAGCTAGGAATATGACCTGCAGTCACATTATTAAATATCAACATTTGTACGTACTTACCATTTTCTATTTTACGATGTCAACATTCCGTTACTAACAGTCTAACACCATTACCTTATTAATTAGTCCCGGCCACGGCACCACTAGACCCTAATTACCCACTTATTTTCTGACAGATGCAATAGAGAGTTTAAGCTGTAACTAAATGAGGAAATACTGTGTAAGACTAATATTTGGGGATATTTTCATTTGATATATACCTGTGAGCTGGTTGCGGTCTAGATGAAGGGCTAATAAGTTCGGTAGCTGAGAAAGCGAGCTGGGGATGGAGCCTGTGAAGTTGTTGAAGTTGAGTTCAAGGAAGGTGAGATTCTTGAGCTGGCTGAGGAAGTCAGGGACTGAGCCTGAGAGGCCGTTCCAGCTGAGCCTTAGCATTTTGAGGTGCTTGAGCTTGGCGATGGAGGGCTGGATGGGACCAGTGAGATTGGGGAGCTTGCGGAGCTCGAGGGTTTCGAGGTAGGGCAAGTCTCCGACTTGGGCGGGGATTTGGCCGGTGAGGCGGTCGTCGGTGAAGATGGTGAGGGAGTTGATGCGGTTGGTGTTGGGATCACACTCGACGTTGTACCAGTCGGTACAGCAGTCGGCGTCGGATTTCCATGAGGACAAGATGTAGGGGTTGTTAAAGGCTGTCTTGATTTCGAAGAGAACCTTTTTGTCTTGAGGGTTGCAGAGCTCAGAGAGAGTTGGGGTTAGGATAGTGGAGAAGAACAGAGAAAAGCAGAGGAGGGTGGAGAGCTTGAGGTCCATGATTTTGGATTTTCGGTGAGATCTGAGATTGAGAAATTTGGATTTGAAGAAGTTCTGGATTTATAGGTATGGCATATGCCCGATAAGTCAAAGAATATGTGAATTGGGGTGATGTATATAGTGACGGAAGCTTTGGTTTATTGGATATCCAAAGACCAAAGACTAATTAACATGGTTTGCTGCATATATTAGTCGGTAGTGCATTCAAACATACAATACATTGTTCATAGTTGTTATTTTAATAGCCAGAATCTACCCTCATTACTCCATTAATTAACTTATATATAGCTCTGAAATAAAGATAAGCAGAGCTCCAAGCACCCTCTACTTTGGGGTGTTATTTGGGGAAGTGATATGTACGTATTCTAACATATGGGGTATGCTTGTATTTAATTATCTAACCAATGCTTGACAAAAGGAAAGACTTGGGCATAATAACTACACAAAGACGATTCATCCGAAGTTTCAAATCATGGATATAATCTCAGCAATCAATGGTTAGAAGTACAATAGTGTTGCAACTTTAATTTAAAACACTACACTTAACAGTAATTTACCAAAATGAGATGGTTTAGCTTGAGGGTCAATAACCAACCTCACTTACATCTATTTATCTATAACAAGTACTTGCATGTTTTGTCACATCACTTACCACGTACTCTTAAACTCATTTAGGTTAATTTGGATTGTGTAATGTAATATTAGGAAGAAAGTGACATGAACTCATGAAGCACGAAAGCTAGGGAAGTAAAAAGGTCACAGTTAGCCGCATAACTTAATTATTGAACAAATCAAAAGTGAGGGCTACTTCAGTAATCGTTATCTGTGTGCAGGATCCTGCAGGCAAATTGATGAAGATGACTTCGAAATTAAACAGCGGCATTGCAAATATAATCAGGTAAATCAGCATATTTGCTTAATCTAGCTAGGTACGTTGCTTCTTTTTTTCGTCTCTCTTGCTTAAATCCCACAACCCTCCACCGCATGGAGCTTCCCCAAGTGCCTGTTTTTCTCAGCCAGCAGAGCATTGACATTCTTGTGCAGAGGTAATAGGTAGACGTAGTGAAATATGCTTCGACTTAATGAGCTTCCAATTCTTTTAGGATTTTCAAAACTTTATTATATAAACAGTCTTAATTTTCGTTTGACTTTATCCATAGGAATATGCATCATTGATAAAAGATTTATGACCTAACTTAATTAAACCCAAGATGTCAAAGTTGTCTGCTTGCTTGTTTGTAGCTAGTTTTGGACAAAGCCACAAAGGAGGACTAGAAATGGTTTTCATCTCTGAGCGCGCACCTCCCAAAGGGAAAGGGATTGGGTCGAATATGATTGGCTTTACCAGAACCAGAGACCCTCGACTGACTGTACCCTACCAATAATAATTCTTGTATTGTAGTAAACGAAGATAAATGTTTGTTTTTTTTTTTTATGGGAAAAATGACAAATTAATATATGACTATGAGTCTTAATTATTTGAGCTGTCAGAGAATTAGGCTTTTGCATCATTTAGCTGGTAAGACTTATAAATTCTGGTGTCACGACAAGGATAATGGATGTCGATAAGTTGTGACATGTTGGTTAGCTAGTCTAACTAACACCATGGAGGTCATGGATTCAAATTTCATTGACATCAGGAATGAGATGGGTGGGAAAAAATTGTCGTCTAGAATAAAAAATAAAAATAAAGGATGGATGACTGCTACGTTACATTAATACGTGGTTGTCTGGTTCAATATAATAAGCAGAGATAAATGGTTCAATATAATAAGCATAAATAAATAATAGGAATAGATTGAAAATTCTTATATTCTTTTATGCACCGACGATGCAAGTGACTCAATACTTATAAAATAATATCAACGCTTGATATTTATATTTAATCTTTTTTGTTAACAAACAAAAAGTGTATTTAATGTAATCCAACCATCTATTCATGTTGGTGTATTATGCACCGACGATGCAAAAAGTGTATTATGCACCGACGATGCAAGTGACTCAATACTTATAAAATAATCTCAACGCTTGATATTTATATTCAATATTTTTTGTTAACAAACAAAAAGTGTATTTAATGTAATCCAACCATCTATTCATGTTGGTGTAAGTGCATGTCGATGCTCTGAATCATTTCCCTGAATAGATGGGGTAAAACATACAAGATATGTCAAGTGGACCGATTATCAAGTTTCAAATAGACGAAGCAATCAGATTAGTACAAACCATGAACATGAGGTGGCATGGTTCGAGATTATATTGTACTCAGTTTAACTCAAGTTAGACTACATGTGGAAGCCTCTAAGAATATAAAATGTTATTTAGAATAAATGAGTATCATATCCAAAACTTTTTAAGGTCTTGTATCTCTCTACTCATTTTTTTTTCTTTTAAAAGAGGATCAAAAGATTTCACTAATGATTCGATCTTATAATTTTTATAATTAGTTAATTATCTACAACTATTCCCTGTTTCACACATCACCCAATTTTTTTTAATTTTTTTTTTTAAATCACAAGAGAAATGGCTTAAAATTTCACCACATATGTATGGTAAGGAGTAAGGTTAAGACTTAAGAGTAATGTCCTGGATTAGAAATTAAGGCGTGGCATATATAAGTTCTTACAAGATATGTAGAACCATTCCCCATTGCGAAATATATCATGCAGAGTGTCAAACGAGAAACCTACAGTAGAATTGCCCAACACGTACCACCACAACGCCTCGAGCATAGTGTTCAGATCTAGAGGACGTGCTTTTGTCTGAAATTGTTGAGCCACCACAATAAGAACCTAGATTCATACACCAAAAGAGAAGATGAATAATGTGAATTATATTCGTCTGTTTCAGTACTCTAGTTTTAAAGTTTTAGTTTTAATGCTCTTCAATTATATGTCTGTATAACTTAATTTACTATATTTTTTTTATCAAATAGATAAACTTTCATTAATAATAAATGGTCAATACACTTCCAAACTACGCTATGAGTTGCTTTTTATTACCTCAAACTTTTTGTACTGAGCTGCAGCAAATGTGTGCCAATTTTTGGTGGGGTGACTCACAGAATGAGAGAAAAATTCATTGGAGGTCTTGGAATAATATGTGTGCCCCAAAGGACAGAGGAGGGTTGGGTTTTCGTAATCTTTATGCTTTTAATCTAGCCATGTTGGCCAAACAAGCTTGGAGAATTATAGAAAATCCAAACTCACTTGTGGGAAGGCTCTACAAGGCACGGTATTTTCATTCTAAAACTTATTGGGAGGCTTCTTTGGGGGGAGCTCCTTCTTATTCTTGGAGAATCATTTTAGCTGTTAGGCAAGTGGTTGAGCTAGGCTCAAGATGGCAAGTTGGAAATGGTGCTACTATTGCTATTTGGGAGGACAGGTGGATGCCTAGGCCTCATGGGTTTCGGCCCTTACTACCTCTTAGGAGCCCTACCACTTTGAGGTATGTTCATCAGCTTATTGATGTGGCTAATGGTTGTTGGAATGTCCCTTTATTGGAGAGTTTATTCCCTAGTGAGGATGTGGAGGTTATTAGCTTACTTCCTTTGAGTTCTAGATGTCTTGAGGATAAACTGATTTGGCATTATGATAGTAAGGGAGTTTTTTCAGTGAGTAGTGCTTATGTTGTGGCTAGAGATAGTTTGGTCCTCCCAGTCATGGTTACTTCTAGCTCCTCTCCTCATCAGTTTATTGATACTTTTTGGAAGAAGTTTTGGAAGTGCAAGGTGCCAAGTAAAGTGAAACTTTACTTATGGAAAGTTTGTCAAGATTTTCTCCCTACTAGATCTAATCTAGTTAAGAAGAATGTGGAAGTGGAGCTTTTTTGCCCTTTATGTGAAAATGCGGAAGAAACCCCTCGTCATATTTTTCGTTATTGTCCTATTGCAAAGCAAATGACTAATCATCTGTCTGGTATGTTGGGTTTTTCTCCCTCGCTTTCTCTTAAGGACTGGTTGGAACATTGTATGGAGAAATTACCTCAATCATCGTTTTGCCGTCTTTTGGTGAAGCTATGGTTCTTGTGGAAAGCAAGGAATGATAAAGTGTGGGAGAATAGAAATTGTGAGCCTCAATCTCTCCTACTTAGTGCTCAAGTTTGGCATGCCAATTATCTTCAAGCAAATATTTCACCCACCAAGGTCCCACGTATTAAGCATGCCTGTAAGAAGCCTCCTGTTGGTTGGTTCAGTGTTTGCATGGATGGAGCTTTTGATGTGCACTCTCATTCTGGTGGTGCAGGAATTGTGGTACGTGATGCAAATGGTTCTTTTATTTGTGGGATGGCCATTAGTTTTGATCAGGTTTTTTCTCCTGCTCAAGTGGAGGCACTAGCTGGTAGAGTAGCTTGCAGGCTGGTTCTTGACCAGGGTTTGAGTCCAGTTCGTCTAGAATCGGACTCCTTATTGTTAGTACACGCTATGCATTCTATCCAAGATTCTTTTATTCAGCTCCGGGTTGTTCATGAGGATGTTTTGGCTCTCTTTTCTCAGCTGCCTGGAAGTACTTTCTCACACTTGTATCAGGAAGGGAATACTGCTGCTCATTCTCTTGCTCGTTGGGCATTATGTAATAGGTCATGTAATGTTGTTTTTACTTCTACACCTTCCTTTCTAGAGGAGATTATTTCTAGAGAATGTACTTAATCTCTTCGCATCAATAAAATTGTCGTTTCTTCTCAAAAAAAAAAAAAAATGGTCAATACAACCTTTGGAGTTAAGGTGGCCTCATCAAAAACTCTGCTTGATCAGAGCAAGTAAAAAGAACACCACCCCCATAGCAGCAAACATAACAATCAGCTAATAGAATTTCAGCCAGCCATGGTGGCCCTGCCTCCTTCCAAAAACAATCTTCTGCAGCAACTAGAGTTTGTTTAGCCAAGAGATGCGCTACATTATTACCATTTCTATGAACTTTCTTCCGCATGACTACATCAAAACTAGAAGCCAAGAATCTGATATCATCAAAAACTCCTCCCTCCACACTGAGGTCTAGTTCTTTCTTACTCAACGCAAAGACAACTATGATTGAATCACTCTCCACTTCTAATTGCTTGAACCCTTCGTTTAAACACATTTACTATATTTACTATGTTTCCAATAGAGTGCCACTAGGGTAGCTTGAGGAGAAACACCTTCTTCTACCTCTCATGACACAAACTATATATAGATATAACTGATAGCCTTGCTTCAAGCTTGCATTGGTCGAGTCTACTACTGTAGACCATATGATTCCTGGGTATTATTGGTTTTGGATGATGAAGCTTACCTTCCTTGTTGGTCGCTCTTTGGACATCCTGCGAAACTGGACACTTTTCAAAGTACCATGGGAAGTTTGAGATACCAATGATTGTGTTCAAATTCATGAGGCTTTGCCTAAAACTTTTCTTTTCTCACTTCAATTCGGCTAGACTGTGGTAATTCGACACAGCCATGGTGGTCATTGCGCCATATGATTAACTCTTAATTAGATACAATCCCTGGTGTTGCCGTAAACTATTAGAGAACTTGTGCTTGGCGCGGACAGACAAAGTATCTTAGCAATCTTGCTCATGGCTCTAGTGGTTAGGGTTCACATTGAACTTGATATTTCAAGAATATTGCGAAATAAATTCAATTTTACACTGACAATGCAGGTTAAAGTTAGCATCATATCTATGAGAAATTGGTAAGTGTTTTTTTTTTTGGTAAAATAGAACATACTAGTATTATGCCCCACTTCATAGATCAAGAATAGTACACAAGACTACTCCAATAAAACATTTATGCTCAGAGCAGTCTATACCACATAAAAACACCTCGCCTTGCAGGCAATCTAGTTTACCTAATCTTACACGCCGAGCATGCAATTGTGGTACGTTAAATCTAAGTACTTCCACAAGACTCATAGTGATATTCTTACAAGCATAGAAAATTATTGCTAGAAAAACCTATTAAGAAACTATTGGTTCCTTACTCTTGGACGGGTTAGTGATGTAGGATGAGAATGTGCCTGGTTTAGCCGAAAAACTAGAAAAATAAAGATGCGGCGTGAAATTAAGAAGAGTGATTGGAAAATAGGTAACTCACACGTAATCAGGTTAGTAGCCGCTGGAATATTCTTGAAGATTTGGTTTTGGACTTTTCGGGTTTCTCGTGCGAAAAATCAAGTTTTGATTTTGAATCAGATTTGACTAACTTTTGGCCAGAATGTCTGTTTGAGACACATGATACCTTTTCAGAATGGGAACGACGAGATCTTCAAGACTCACTTTAGTGAGCCCTAATTTAGGCCAAAATGTATCGTCTTAATTATCCGATTTGTGATTTAATAATTTTTAGGCTAGTTTTGCATTCTTTTTATTTTAGGTTTTCTAGTTTATTTTGGATTTGTTTTGTTTTAACCCGTGGGCTTTAAGGTTTCATTGTTAGTCGTCCTAGGGTTTCTTTTCCCATATATAAGCAACGTTAAACGGCTGCAGAACTATCTATTATCTTTTTTATCAATCAAATAGAGAATTTTCTCTTTTATCTCTGGTGGACTCTAGAACACTTTGTTTAGGTTTATTGCTTGTAAACCTAGGTTAATGTTCCGACTGCGTCAGGTTTATTGCTCTAATACCAAATGATGCAGGAAGCATGAACACGATAGTAAGAGGCTCCGTCAAGCATTGAAAGCCATATGAGATGAGCTAGAATCCACTAGCAATTACGGGCACAGCATAGAGAGACTTTTCTAATATTTTGTTTTTTATTGATAACTTGAATGAAAATTACAATCTAAGAGGTGTCTTATATAGGGCACATAACATAAACCTAATAAAACTAGAAAACATAAAGAACAATTTCTTGTAGACTAAAACTAGGAAACCTAATTAAACCTGATTAAATAAAAATCGGAAATAAAATCCTAGATACTAAAGAATATTATGCTTGGAATCCCAATCAAGATTTTGCTCGAGAATCCCGATATATCCAAAAAAGTAATTTATAATTAATTTCATCATTAAGAAGCCTATTTGAATACCAATTTCTAATATTCAAATTATTCTTCTTAATGTGAAGACGCTTCTTTCTTTTCCAGATTTTTGGTTGAAATTGGCTAAAATCTCGTCCTACATCAGTCTCCTCCACTTGAAAAGAACTCGACCTCGAGTTCCTCTTGTATGCAGCTCGATCATTAGTAGAAATAAAACATGATAAGCCATCAACTTCAATATTCTCAAAATTAAAAGGTATCGCCATGAATCCAATACCGTAGACAAGTTCAGAATAAGCATCTTGAAACTTGAACTCCTCCACTTGAAAAGGAATGGGCAATGACTTCTCCTTGGGTTGATCTTGAACACAATTAGGCATGCATGACATGGATATCGATGTGATGAATGGATCAGCTTCCTTATCCTTAATGAGTTTCTCTTCAATCTTCAAAGTTGTTTCTTCATGTTCCTTTTCACACACCTCAGGATGGTCATTCTTGATGTTCTTCCTTCTAGGCTTGATTTTAATTTTGTGCGACTCCCACCTAAATAAGTATGTGTTGTCTTTGCAATAACCACCTTTGACGCTTTCATGCCATGGTTTTCCAAAAAGCACATTAGTGTCGTCCATGTCAATCACATGACAAGTAATCTCTTCTTTATAAAATTTTCCCATAGAGACAGGAACTTTACAAACTTCTGTTACTTGTGCATATTCATCCTCTCCAAATGGAATCCAGTACGGATCACTCAGCTTCACTATCGGTAATTGAAAATAATCCACAACTTAATTTGCTACAAAGTTCTCTCGTAGACCACTGTCAATTATTACATAGCATACCATGTCTTTGATGACACATGTAGTTCAGAAGTCGTCGTAATCCAGCGTTGTGAATATCCAAAGTTCCATGTTTCTTCTTTTTTTTCTTCTTCTTTTTTTTTTTTTTTTTTTTTGATTGATGAGGTTGTCCAAATCCCTTGGCATATTCCTCTTCAACGAAACTTTCTTTGATAGATACTCTACGACGTCGACCAGCGTCGTTGAGGTTGGTGGTAGTGAACTTCTCCCTTGGATCGTCGTCTGCTAAGGAGCGGGCGATACCCGCTCTGATACCAAATGATGCGGGAAGCGTGAACAGATAGTAAGAGGCTCCGTCAAGCGTCGAAAACCATATGAGATGAGCTAGAATCCACTAGCAATTACGGGCATAGCCGTAAGAAATATAGAGAGACTTCTCTAATATTTGGTTTTTTATTGATAACTTGAATGAAAATTATAATCTAAGAGGTGCCTTATATAGGGCACATAGCATAAACCTAATACAACTAGAAAACATAAAGAACAATTTCTTGTAGACTAAAACTAGGAAACCTAATTAAACCTAATTAAATAAAAATTGAAAATAAAATCCTAGATACTAAAGAATATTACGCTTGGAATCCCAATCAATATTTTGCTCGAGAATCCCGATATATCCAAAAGAGTAATTTATGATTAATTTCATCATTAAGAAGCCTATTTGAATACCAGTTTCTATTATTCAAATTATTCTTCTTAATGTGAAGACGCTTCTTTCTTTTCGAGATTTTTGGTTGAAATTGGCTAAAATCTCATCCTACATCAGTTAGAACCATTGACAATGTCGACTATGGTGAATTCCGGCAAGCTTTTCACCAATTTCTCCTCTTTTCTTGGAGTCTTAATCCGCTTTAATAGGGACTTCTTCATAGGGGAAGCTTGAACAATCTTAAGGTCCTTGGTCTTGTTCTTTGCACCTTTCGCCCTACCCCTCTTCTTATACACTTCTTTGATCGGTTTCACATTGCACAAACCCATTGTCATGGCATCCAGATTAGTTCTTCCAACTGCCAAGCTCAATCTCATCTTCTTTGGAGAAATATCATCCTCTTGTACACACTTTCGGCACATTCCACAACTAGGAGAAGTCACTGCATTGCTTGGTATATGATATGCTGAGCTATCAAGTCCAACTGCACCTTAATCCGAGCCACTAGACTTTGGCTCGCTACCACTCTCCAACCCATCAGTATTCAATTATGTCTGCACACCAAAGCTACTCTCTCCACAACCAGCAAAATACCGTCGGCGTATCTCCTTCCTCACGTTAAGCTTAGCAGTCGACAAAAATTTCTCCAAACCGACTTGGAGAGTAGTCTGTGCCCCAAATACCAACATCGGTCCAACATGTGGTGTCACGTCTACCCGGTTTAGAACAATCTCCAAATTTCGTCGTGCTAGGGAAGGGTCATTTTGTATCTCCTCCGACAATGGAGTTCCAAAATAAGGTAAGCCTACATGAATGACAAGGTCACAATCCCTGCACCTGCCATACAGATTCTCAAAAAAAAAAAAATCAAAATCCACATCAATATCGTCGTCCATCGTAAAACTACATCGGAAGATGATAGGTTGCACCAGATCCATTTCAACTCGGATTCGGATTCTCCCAACATTGAACTCCGTTGTGTTCTTTTGAACATAATGACCCATTGCGCTACCAATTCTTCGAAGACAACAATCAGTGTGGAAATCGAGCGGCAATCCACGCACCTTGATCCATAAAGCTAGGGTGGTAAGTGGGACATCCTTGATCGCTCCAACCCCATCATATGGTGCTAGGACAACCGAAGCCCTATCAAAACCCCATGGACCACCCTGGAGAATCTGATTACAATCAGTTGGGTCCGACAAGGTAAACATAAACCAGTCCTCATGTTCTTGAATGGTGTAGCAACCATTTAACTGCCATGCTCACCGGAATATCCCCATAAACTACCTCTTATTGAAAGTTATGGCCATTAATAGTTTTCCAAAGAGATACATCTGAGAGCGGTGCAACCCTTCGCCACAAGCGGGCCACAAATCTACCGGCCATCGTACATCTGCCAGTCCCAAAGATGCATCCAGACGAACGACCATTTCATCGACGTCCTCCATGCAGTCCGAGTTAGGGTTTTCCCTCTCTCTCGTGTCTTTGCGGCTAGTTGAGAAATTGGTAAGCATTTATTATAAGTGTTCAGGGTCAGAATATCTCTCTACCACTTATTCGACTTTGACAAGAGCTATGACTTATTTTCAAAAGGGTAGTACCCTCTCAATGTGGTTTCATTGGGGTTAGTGCCCCTTACCTCCACTATCTTCTCTCCCTCCACCGCCACCCCCTCCCCCCAGGGGGTTCTTTTTTGGGTTGACTACTCTAGGCAGGAGACTAAGGTAGTGAATGTGCATTTCGAGATCCTTTTAAGACTCAAGTTTCAAAATAGCTTCTAGAAACCAATACTTAGGACCAATGAAAGATCCAAACACTCAAGTCGATCCATAACTCAGAATGAATCGAGTCAGGATTGCTAAACGCCCAAACAAAAAAAGCCTACAAAAATAAAAACAAGGTAGAAATAGATCACCTGGCTTCTTTTGAATCGAAAATGGTTTGTCAATTACCCAGATTCGTTGAAAGTGAAAGCGATGATCATCATTTGCTTCAAGTTTCTTGCAAGTCAGAGGCTCGCCTAACAAATAAAATTAAGTGGATTTTTGAACCGAGCTGCCTCAAATTCTTGTCAAATTCACTACGCTACCACCCCTAGTTAGAACGAAGGAGGCACTGAAGCTAATGGTGATGGAATCCCTGGCCGTCATGGGAAAGAACTCGTAAAGAAGGAACTAGAGTTGGATTTTTGTTTTACCTTAGACGCTGTAGTAGATGAGAGAGTTTTTCTCTCCTGATTTTTTTTTTCTTCTAGAGGTTTCTTTCTCTAGTAATTTGTGAGATCCTAAATTTTGAAGTTAGTCAAATTTTATTTTTCAGGTTGGAAGTGGAAAGTAGAGATCGCCACGAGTTCGCAGCATTTTTCGGTGAATTTTTCAGATTCCCGAGCTATTTTTAAGGAATTTTTGAAGTTTGGGTGAAAGTGACTTATTTAGTGACGTGGTGCCTTCTCATTGATCAAGGGGTTAACTGACTGACCAAGAGTAGCAGCCGAACGTGTCAGTTGCAATCTCATGAGTCATTTGGACATTTGTCAAGTGGAAGGAAGAAAAGTGATGGAAGCTTGACAAGTGTCACAAGCTTCTTGGTGGTTTATTAAGAGTTAGACACTTGGTCCATTTCCATCGGTTCTCTTTTCTTATAAATAGGGACCAACCGCCATCTCCGGTACATAATCACATTTTGCCGATAGAAAGTCTCTCTCTCTCTCTCTCTAAACTTCGACGGATTATAACTTTTTATCGGTAACTCCGATTCAGAATCTGCGAAAGGCTACAGATTCGTCTTGATATCCTCTTTCTATATATAGAGGTTTGAGTTAGATCCAAAGGTAATTTCTAGAAGGCTCGTTTTAGGAGACTTAGTTTACGATCGGTATTCTAGAAGGCGATTCGTATTATTGAGGTGAGTAGGTTGTATAATATGTTTCAAATATTCTTATTTGCTATACAAAAATGGTGGAAAAGCATGATTTTATCTATTTATGAAATATCTCTCTATTTTCAAGTGAAACATATATATTTCCAAAATATGCGGAGTTTATATATATTATGTGCTGGATCCATTGTTTGACTAGTCATGAAACATGAGAACTTCTTGATTGGTTATGCCGAGGTAAGGATGTGTTACACGGTGGTATAGGGTTAGAGAAGGCCATTAGGGTGCCCGTGGTGGTCACTAAATTGAAGGATAATTAATAAGAAGGGATGATGCGATGAGAGTAATTGTTGTGCATTGATGTGTATACGATATACTACTTTCTAGCGTGTGTAAATTGACATGACTTTACTGGCATATTACATGATCCACTCACTGAGCGCGTGGTTTTGCTCACCCATTCATCTCTAATACCTTTTGCAGAGAACTACTTAGGTTTTGACAAACCGAAGTGGGTTGGACGAGCCTAGAAGGAAGAATTTATTTACATTCTGCTTTGTAACACTCACACCTCAAATTTGGAGTTAGGTGCTTAAAATCCACTGACACCGGATCCGGGGCGTGACATAATTATAACAAAAAAATCATGTGAAAACTGATTTCACATTTTTAGATGGTTGTCCAATAACTCAAGAAATGAGGCTACGTATAGTTAGTCTGGTTATTTAATTATAACAAATTGAAATTTTTTTTTTTGAGTAAATTAACAAATTGAAATTTGGTGGTTCTAGTTGGATTTCCAAATTTGCTATTTGGACCTCCTATACTTAATATCCAAATTTGCTATTTGGACCTCTTATACTTAGTACACCTTTAATTTACTTTTTAGAATACTTGAAAAGCTAAGTGAACCTTCTTATTTTTACCAAAACGCCCTTGAACATGAGGTACAATAATCTGTTACTCTACTTTTTATCTCTATATTCAACCATGAGAAAAAGAATGAATCAAAATCACATGATATTGTTCTCTTATGAGTTATGAGTAGATCTCTCCTCCACCAAAATTAATCACAGGGTTGGTTCTCGATCTTGATATGTTCTTGGAATTCCTTTGAATTTGCTAAAAGAAGGATTTCATGGGTTTTGGGTTGAAAGATCGAGTAATAATTATATCATAATATTCAATGAATATAATTTAACGAAATTTCAAATCAGATTGTTTTTAATTTACTTTTGTATTAAATGTGGGCTGTGTAGAAATTATTATTTTTACTTAATTCTTTTAGGTAAATTATAAAACTATATGACAATATAAGGAAATTTTAGAAAAAAAAAAATAATTTAATTGAATGTTATATTTGGGGAAGGTAAGAAGAGTATTTTTTTTCTTTTCATTTTTCTAACTTTGTCCTTATTTGTCTTTTCATATGACTTGATAAAATCTATTAATAATTGAAAAAAATTAGAGGTCCAAATATCAAATTTGGAATTTGGAGGTCCAACTAGAACCATCCATTGAAATTTTTTGTCTGTAGTATATAGATCTGTATCTCGTAACATTTTTCACACTTGCACAAATATTTTTTCTTCTTCTTTTTTTAATTCTTATTCCACCAATTTCAAAAGTGAGACTTGAACTTGTGAATTCTATCATGTTGAACAACCAAACTATACTATCTCAATTAATTGTACGCATATTTACCAATTTAATTGATCATATGGTTGCAAGCATATTTACCAATTTAACTATTGACAGCGTGCAGAGAGACAACAGGTCTGATGTTGACGCACTGTTGGAACGGCCGCCTGCCAGAGTGGTGGTCGACAGGCTTGCCGCCGGAGGATATGACGGCGGTGGAGGCAAAGGAGTAACATGAGGCTCCTCTTCTATTGGCTTAGGTTTGGGCATGGGTCTGAGCATGGGCTCAATCTTGGGCTGATGGGACAGAGGAGACTTCCTGCTATGCAAGACTTGATTTGGGTTTAGACCTACGGGTTTAGGCTCGGGTCAAGGCAATCGGGGCCCTAATGTATTAGGGTATTGAGCCTGTGTGAGGTTTGATTAACTTCTATAAGTCTTCTATGACGTTTCTAGTGTCTTACTTGTGCCACAATTGTGTGATTGGCAAGTGGGGACTAGTTGAATGATTTCTTTTCCGTAGGAGGTGAGGTTTTTTCATTCTTGTATAGACTCACTTAAATGTGAGCGTCCCAGAGATTTTAATAATTTGCTCTAACTTAGATAGTTTAGTTCGGATTTTCTTGCCGAGTTTTGCTTATGTAGGTTATCGTAGACTCTAGCATGTTGGTTGTTGATCTAATGAATTCAACTTCTACTAGCCTTCCTGCACGCGCGATGTGCGCGGAAGGGCCGCGCTCGCGCGTGCGTATTGTCCTTCCTCTCTTGGTACGCATATTTGAAATGTTAGTCATGAGTGCGATATAATTTCTGTGTTGCATATTACCTAACTCTTACCCCATACAGATATTATAAAATATTGTATATGTCTTTAGCAATCCATTAGTAAAAGACATAAAACTTTGTACAAAAATATGCGCTGGTATATACAAATTTATATAATTTTAATGGTGGGAACCCAGTAGGAGGAAAGGTCTTCCCGCCTTTTAAGTCTATTTATTATTGGAGTTAGTTAAGTACCATTAAATAAAAACATATTTAAAGGAAAAGAAGCAGAGCTTAAGAGTTCATACTGTGTATGCTTCTTTTTGTTCCACGCTTTCAAAATAAGCTCATTGAGATAATAATGTTCATTTTGACTGATTTTCGCATGCACCAACCACATGAAAAATTCGGAAACATGCCTCCTAAGGCCCTCGTCTCTTTAAAACTTTTTCTTTGGTTGAGGGCAACGATCTCGTACCATTCCTACAAATAGAAAGAATTACACAAAGTTACTGGTTGTAATCCAAAAAGGTGGAAAAATAATCAGAATTACACAAACTTTTTCTTTGAGCGCGGCCTTCTACATACGCGCTTGCGGAAGAGCCGTGCTCGCGCTTGCGTAATGATATTTGGAAGATATAGTTCAAATATGCAAAATCCCGACCTATTATAATTCAATCTATCAAGATTTTATCTAAGTACCAATCTAACATCTTTGCGTGTGCAAGATGTTGATTTTTTTTTTGTTATAAAATTTTGGCTAAAAATCTTTTATTATTCCTCAACTTTTGTTCTTATTGAATATGTTTCAAGTAGTTTTATTTTCTATTGTCCATAATGTATAAATTTCTGTGGCTTTGGTAGAAGCAATTGAAGGGCTACAGTATCGCTTTTAAATTGGCCTTATAGCTTCCATTTTCAGCCTCCGTTTTGAAATGCAATACTTGATACTTGTTTATTAGTTCATGGAAAACATAACAATTATCTTACCAAACGAAAAATTAAATCCCAATTGGAGCCAAATCTTAGCATAGAACTCAGAATCCCATGGCAGTATATGGAAAGCATAACAATAACTTTACTAAATGAAAAGAGAAAATATTTCAAACAGTACCCGAACTTAGGCCGACTCCTAACTTCAGTACCCGACTATGCAAAACTATCACTTTAGTACCCCAAGTTTGAAGCCCGACCCAAAAACGGTACACGCCGTCCATGATGGTGTTAACTAACAATCCACGTGCTAAATTTAGAGGGGTATTTTGGTCATTTCGTTAATGAACCTTCTCTTTAGCAGATCCCTTCTTCTTCTCCTCGTCTCCTTCATCTGGGTTTTGTCAGCTAGCTTGTGATTGGAAAATTCCAAAGCACTCAAACATACAAGAGCTCTCAAAACCAATCAAGCAAACATTCCATTAACTAGGAAGAGAAGAATGGGTCTGAGGCAAACAGATGGTGCCATCTATGGCTTTCGGACTCGGGTTCTCTTTCTCAGGGTCACCATTTTTGCTCTGTGGGGCTGCTGAAAACTCAGGGGAGAACTCGATGATGAACCGGTATTCAAGCCTCAATGACCACAACCCAGAAATCTTCGGAGTTTAATTCCCACGCAGGGCCAGGCCTCGTCCAGAGAAGAAGTCGAACAAGAAACTAGGCAGGAATGAGTCGAGAACAGCCAGAAATGTCGCCGGTGTCCAAGAACACGGCTGCCCGAGACCAAACCCAGAAACCAAGTCATTAAAACCCGATCAAATTCAAAAAATAATTGCACAGGCTTGTTGGGCATGACGAGGAGATGAGATTTCATACCACATGTAGCCAAAATGCTAGTCAGAATCGCCGGGAATTGCAGAGCTCGCCGGAGAAGTCTCGGAGCTTCCAGTCGTCGTTGCTCCTTCTTCGTTCAATGCATGAGTGATCCAAAAGCACAGGGAAGTAGGCGATGCAGAGACGAAGGGAACGGTGACTGTGTGCCGTCGTGGGGTGGCCGGACGTCTTCCCTCCAGTCTGGTTTCTTTCTCGGGTCGCGGGTGGTGTCTAGGTCAGAGAGCACCGAGCTCTCTCTCTCTCTCTCTCTCTCTCTCTCTCTCTCTCTCTCTCTCTCTCTCTCTCTCTCTCTCTCTCTCTCTCTCTCTCTCTCTCTCTCTCTCTCGCGTAGGGACAGGTGTTGTTGGTGAGACCAAAAAATTGGTCTCATAATATTTTTTAATTAAATACAAAAAAAGAGTTGGACCGAATTACCCCTCAAAATATGCCACGTGGTTAGCTAGTTAACGTCGTCATGGACGGCGTGTAGTTCTTGGGTCGGGCTTCAAACTTGGGGTACCAAAGTGATAGTTTTGCATAGTCGGGTACTGAAGTTAGGAGTCGGCCTAAGTTCTTAATATTTTCTCAAATGAAAATATGTGATGGCATAATGTTTTGGTTGTTCACTCATCTAATCCTAATCATAATCACCGTTATTATCAGCTGAAACCCTTAACCGCCAAAGCACCATGAATCTGTTTCCCCACCTCCAAATTATTTGTGCCTACATTCGCAGATAGTATAATAACTAATGTCATACTTTCATCATTTCATGCCCAACTTTTGATCTAATCATATTTCTAAAGCAGTCTATAGCAACCCAATTTTTAGCAGCTCATTTAACATGCTTGATCATGTTCCATGTTTCTCTTGCCTTCATCATAATCAACTTTGTTTATCCTACTAAGAACACAACACTCGCTAACATCGTCAGGACCTAATCCACTCGATGCAACTTAGAGAAAAGAGCAAGTGCTTCTTCCTGAACCTATAGCACTATAGAATGCAGTATTTGAAAATAAAAATTGGAACACACATATTAAGAAAATTATAAGATGACTAACAATTCACTCACTTTATCAGCAATGGATTGACAGAGAAGTGATTTCGTAGATTATATCCTCTAAGACAGAGGAGATAGTAAAGAACATAATGAAGAAACAAAAATTATTGAAAACCAATACCACAGTTCTAAGAAGAAGAAAAAACTATCAAAAACCAATACCACAGTCCTAAGAAAATAAAAACTATCTGCAACTTCCTAGAGTAAAAAAGGCCAATACAAAGTAAAATCATTGCAAGGGAAGCCAAATAAAAGACGCAACTAAGAGAGGAAAGAATAAAAACTGTGCTGAGAATTCGTCCGATACATCAAATTAAGATTATGCGGCAGATCAAATTGCATGCCTAAATGAAATTCAGGCCATCCTTCAAACTGGCCATCGTTCAAAATTAGAGGTGCTAAATCAATGAAATCAAAATATTAGATGGCAATAGTCTGATCCTTAATCTAAAGAAGAGATAGCGGCCTTCTTTTTTTGAAGGAGGGGCCTGGGGAATAAAGGAACTTGTTAGTACTGTGAAGTAACAAAACCACAAAACAAAATGTTAGTGTTCCTATCTACGCTCTTGATAATAATGGGAGGCCGGAATGTTAAGAATAGACTTGCCTTTTTGAAGTAAAGAATTCAGTCCACACGTTGTTGAAAACTTGAAAGTATCTTCATGATTCTTCAATTATCATTACTTGAGACTCCACACTAAAAAGGAAAAAAAAAAAGAAAAGAGAGAGAGAGAGAGAGAGAGAGAGAGAGAGATCAGAGAACAATCAATATGGGAAATGAGCAACTGTATTTACCAACAAATAGAATGAAATGGAATGAAGTAAAACTGTAGAGAGATGGAAAGAACTGGTTTGATTTAATACCTTTGAACGGAGCATTGTTTTGCTCCTGTTAAAATTATACATATCTGCATCAAAGGAAGGTGCTACAACTGGAATGACAAAAAGAAGAACAAAAAATTGCTCATCAAGTCACGAATTTATAATTCTCAAAAATCTACAGCTTTGACCAAAAGAAGAAAAAAATCGGACTTCTTAGCATACCATTGAAGAAAAGCAAAAACCAACTGAATCTGAAATTCAATGGAAAATGAAATTTGAAACTTACCCAATGACAATTATCAAGTCCGACCTAAGCCGATTTTATAAGAATTTTCTCCTCATTTTGGGTTTGATTCTGCGCTGCTCTTCTTTCTTTATTTGTTTTCTATTTTCGTGTGAACTGGGAATTGGAAGACGGATGAGTGTTGATGTATACATTTGAATTCCCACGTCGTCCTAAGTCTCTGCCTCCAGTGAGTTCGTGGCCTGGCGGTTCTCCTCAAGTCTGGAGATCGTGGGCGACGGCGGCCGTTTTTTTTTCTTCTTTTCTTGTAATTTTTTTTTCTTTTCATCTCTGCCACGAAATTGTTTTTGTTTTGCCTTTTATTTTGAAAATTACCATCATATTCCTCGTAGAGCATTTTTTTATATGTGAAGTTTTAATAAACCGTGGGCATTATAGACACTTCAAAAATTTAACCATTCTGTTAAGAATTTGCTTAATTAATAAAGATTTCAAAAAAGTTTCCAAAAAAAAAACCATGGCCCATTTCAGGTTTATGGTGAGTTTTTTTGGTCTGAAGGTTTATGGTGAGTTGAGATTCCACACATGTCAATTAGCTTTTATTTTTTATTTTTTATTTTTTTTAAATGTCAATTTCTCTCATATTTTTTCATGAGAGGTATTGCAATTTTTTTCAAATATAATATACTTTATTGACTATCTTATCCTCATATAGAAATAATTTATTTATTAATATTTATATTATGTGATGGCATATATGGTACTTTAAAAATTTAACCATTCACTCAAGAATTGGTTTAATTATATAAGATTTCAAAAAAATTTCAAAAAAAAAACCATGGCCCATTTCAGGTTTATGGTGAGTTTTTTTGGTCTGAAGGTTTATGGTGAGTTGAGATTGTGGTTAAATAAAGAAACAGGAAAAAAAAAGTGACAAATTAAAGGGAGAGGATTCTCTCCTAAGAATAAAGTGACAAATTAAAGGGAGAGGATTCTCTCCTAAGAATAGTTCTCTCCTAACCTACCTAAGCTTTTACAGAGATTAAAACACGTGTCACTGTGCATATCCAATGGTCTACAACATAGCTAGTTTGTCTTTTTCAATAGGTTATGAGTATGATGAACAAGTGAGTAACAATTTGTTAACACTTTACTGGATAAAATTGAATTTTTAAACCTTACATAAAATAAACGAATATAAACACTATCAGTAATAATAATAAAAACTTCATACCCCATACTATCACAAACAATATACACCAAATAACATAAACACAAGGCTTGATACTTTTTTTTTTAATTGAACGAGGTCAACCATTTATTGAAATTGAAAAATTACAACGATAAGATGCCAAAAGACATCATGAAGGGAATAAAACAGTACGAAAAGAAAAGTACATATGAAATATAAGAACTTAATAACGCAAGAACAGCAACGTCGAGATGCAGCGCTGATTTTACACTACGGATTGCAGCCGTGTAATGAATTGAGTAGTCGGTGGTTTGACTACCCATCGAACTCTAACGTACAAATTAACAAAAATCAACTTGGCGTCGGAATGAAGGCACTCTCCCACCTAAAGATCAAAGCCGGCCAAGGGTGTCAGAACATGACCATGTTGGCAGACAATCTTTCACAAACAAATACCATAGAATTGGGTCCTAGATCCAATACCAGTAAATCACAAGAGCCCTAATCCATTCTAGCGAATCATAAAAAGCCCAACAAAGATTGTCGACCGTAGTCCAAAACCAAACTCCACCCGGATCCCAGATCCGGATCTTGATGCCAACGATCTGGACAGCAGCGCCGTCGGAAGCGTCCCTAAGACCTGCAATGGAGGAGACTGCCAAACTGCTATAGCCATCGCCGACCAACAAATCGCCGCCATTGAAGTCCCAACAAGCCGACACCACCTCTAGGCCATCGCCACCAGAACCCAATCCCCTCACCTCGCACCAGGATCAGATGTTCTTCAGCCCCCGTCCCAATAGCGTCGTAGTCCCGGAATTGTAGAGAGATAATACCAATCCCCTCCAAAGTAGATGAAGATCCCATCCCACTGGCAGAAGAAGAAACCGGGTTCCCACCGCCCTTATCCTTCAACCATCGATCCGGCCAAGCACCATTTACCACCGCATCTACAGCGAGATCTCGCCCCAAAACCCTGAGATCACCGGGGCTGCTTCCCGGATCCCACTCCTCCCAGTAATCACCTCCTACCTCTGATGGTGTACCAACAGTAAGTTGGCCCACCGACACAGCCCTCGTAGCACCCAAACTCCGCTCAACAGACACACTGCCTCCGAAGACAACAAGACGAAGATGAAGAGGCAAAAGCCTGAAATTTTCTCCATGAATGGAGTAGGTATAGGTCACGACGAACAAGAAGGGTCGCCGCACCACAAACCCTAGCAGAGCGTCCTACTAGGTCCACAAGGCTTGATACTTGATTAAACATGTGCGGTGAAGAATCCAAATTTAAATAGTTATTTATAAAGAAACTCTTTCAAGAAATACTCATATGAGAAAAACTTTGAAAAACTAATAATTATCTGCATCTCTGATTGTAATTATATCCTAATGAAACAAGTTTATTCAAAAGTATATTTCATGCTTAATAGATGTGTGAATCAACAACTTGATTGAGCTCTATATTTTCTTGTAATTCATTGAGCTCTATATTTTCTTGTAATTCCCTAACAAATATTTTGTCTTGTACAATTTGAGTGTAAATTATTTTTAACGCTTTATTTTATATAGAAGCGAAACAAGGGCAAACTCCTTATCTCTATTCATGATTTTATTAAGGATCAAAAGAAAATAAGGGACGAAGCCAAAACCAACCTGATTGAGGGTACATTATCTTTCATATTTGCCAAAATACTGTTGTCAAGTTTAATAGCTACTACCCTTAAAAAATGAGTCATTAAATTCAAGCAAAATTAACCAAATATAAACCAGGACCAGAATAGTCATTAATTTCTATTAATCCATAAGAAATGCCGGTACATCATACTTACATATTATAGATGCACAATGCAAATAATCAAATAGATTGTAGCAAGTAATCAATCACTCTCTCACTCTTCTCTCTCTTTTAGTCTTCTCACGTATCTTTGTCATTTGTACATGAATGTTGGACTTTTAACATTTGTAGTTGCTCACAATTCTAGCTGTGGGATCAACACCACGCTTCATACTAATTTATAGCTTTTGGTCACTCAATTACAAACAATCTAAACAGAAATGACAGAATCACAGAAAACAGATATTAAATTAAACATCTATGGATTGCATTATGTGCAAAAGCTAGAACAAACATAAATATTCATACGGCCGGGCTTTAGAGCAACCATAAACAATCATCATAAAAGGATGTCTTCATCTAGTAATAACAGGGCTCCATACTTCATACTTTTGGCTACTCAATTACAAATAAACATATACCAAAAACAACGAGAGAAACAAAATAGAAGGAATGATTCAAACTATAGTTGTTAAACCATAAAACAGCATTTGTATACACATAGCACTCCCTCTTCACCTCTGTTCTGCCTCTAGAGTTTCATCACACGAGTCCTCGCTCCCCATGATTCACCATCTTCATTCGGGTATCGAAACTAGAGTTTCATCATATACAGTCGCATGAGATATATACTTGCACCCATGCACCTGCTCCTCAAGCCTATATCGACGGCTGCAGACCAGCTTCCCTTCCTTGGAGCGTTCGATCTTAAAAAACTCCATCTTGTCAGAAAATTTCATCAAAACTGTGCCGCCTTCTGTCACAAAAATAGGACTACAACCATAGTATGAGTGTGCAGAGACTTTTCGTAAATCCCTTACCTCAAACTGAAAGAGTTTAACCCAAGATTCAGGCACACCATACTCTGTCATGACCCAGAATTCAATAAGCCCATGATCGGCATCAGAAGATACACAAAGGCATCCTCCTAAATGAACCTGAGTTCTTATCATTCTCCCATTCATATCATATCCATTTTGGAACGAATCAGGCAATGCTACTTTTCCGAACTCCTCCTTCGCCAAATCAAAAGCATAGATAACTCTCTCAGAATTCTCTGGCGTGCAGTAGTTGACCCAATGAATTGCTCCATTTGAATAAGTCCCCACAGGGCTACTCCAGCTGTGTGAAGGAGGAACTTCAACAACTTTCCAAATCTTTTCTCTGAGTGAGTAAACATGACCAGAACTACCAGAATGCGGTATTAGGACAACTTTGTAGTCATCTGTGGCTGAAACATGACCAAGACTTATATAGAACAGGTCCCCTTCTGGAAGATGAGGTATTTTGCGGGAAAATCTGGTTGATGGGTTCCAGATATACAAGTTATTAAATTGACTGGTAGTGGATTCAGCTAGAAGAACCAAACCATTGCAGGAAACAACTATTTGTGGATAATTATTCTCCTCTGTTGGGTAGGTTAGAGTTCTGACTGCAGAATTATCTTCAAATGATTGAAATCGAGTGGGTACATCATCGTAGAGTCTCACTAAATTAAAGTCGAAATAATAGGCAGAGGCAAGGACTCTATGACGGAGGGTTCCCTGCTGTAATGCTAGCTGGAGGTGGGATTTGGCAAACTGAGGGTCAGAAGTGATAACAGAACGCCACCGTTTCGACACACAGGTGAAGCGGATCAAATATTTGACAGGCAACCGGCACAGAATCTTCACTAGAACATCTTCAGGGAGATCGACGCAGTGCAACATTGACAACAATTCCCAACAAAAAAAAACTGCTGCAAACCAACCAAATATTAAGACTTTGCATATCTGACGAGTAAAACTACTGCAAAAGCTTTGAACTTGCAAATTAAGGTTACATATTGACTGGTTTTCCGACTTTGACTCATTACCTTAGACCCAAAAAAAAAAAAAAAATATTTGAAGTAAGAAAATTTACTCTTCCTGGTCTGGTTTCATACTTTCATTGCAAATGTTATACATGCGTTCAAGAACAAAAACAGGCCGCTTGAGCAAAATCAACATAAGACCCAAATAGAATGAAATTGAAACCGATTTGAGTATTTTTGGTAGTTGTGAATTTCTAGATAAGACCAATAAAGAAGAACAAATTATGAGCAGAATCTGAAACATTTTGAACTAAGAAAAACTAACCGATAGAGCTCTGGTATGGCCGTATGGGAGGCTGGTCCAGCAAAACGACGACGTATGTGGAGATGAAGAGGCGAGCTTAGGAGTTCCGGCTGGAGGCGAAGAGAGAAATGGAGGAAAGTGGAGTGAGAGCTGAATTTAAGGGTTGGGAGATTATGATTCAGTGTAGAGTGTTGCAGGCACCTATATATATATATATAGAGCTCATATTTGGGCTTTCGGGTTTGGGCTTAGCCGAGCGTTTTCAAAACAGGCTAGCTTATGAGAATGATGATTTAAAGAGACATTGAACCTGATTCACGAAGGACAGTTACTGTTTGGAGCTGTAACATTGATAAACGGGTATTGCAAGCATAAAAAGATCGAAGATGTCGTGACTCTTTTTCAGGAAATGTCTCGTAAGGGACTGGTTCCAAATACTGTTTCGCATAATTTCTGGGTTTTCAAGCCCAATTTTGAAGGAAATGAGGGTTTTTGCCTCTGGGTTTTCTTTGACAATGGCTGTGGTGCTGATCAGAAACCAGTCCCACCCAAATGCTAAATTCACTAAAGGAAGAGACTTTCTGGGCGCCATGAAAATAAGAGCGAGAACAAAGAATTGGGTCTGGGTTTTTCATAGTGATATAGAGCTCGTAAGAGCGAGAAGGTGAAGAAGAAGAAGAAGCTTGAACTCCATTACTGAGTGAGTAATTGGAAACACAAAGTCATTTTTGTGTTTCCAAACATAATGGCTAGAGTCTAAACCAAACATAGCACCAAAGTCTTCAATAATGAAAATAAAATTAACATGTACGGAAAGTAAAAATAATGCATCATCCAGGAAACACATTGAGAGAAACAAAAGTACAAAATAGATTAATCCTCAATTAAACATTGATGAAATGTGGAGAATTCAAACTACAATTGTTAACAGATCAACGCCAACCAGAATTTGAATGAAGAGAGCAATCCCTCTTCATTTCTGGTTATCAGTTTTTCACGGCTCAAATCCTCATGCCTTGTGGTGATTTAGCATAACATTTAGCTATACCGAAAGTAGAGTTTCATCATATACCGTGACACCATATTGAGAATAACCCTCCTTCGCACCACCCTCAATCTTATACCGACCCCTACAGACAGGTTTCTCTTCACTATGACATTCAATTCTGACCAACTCCCTGTCAAGGAGGATCACAACTGGTACTGCCTTCTGTAACAAAAACAGGAGTCCAACCATACGTTGAAGCAAATACACTTGGTAAATCGAGCACACTAAATTGAAACAATTTAACCCAAAATTCAGGGACCGCATGCTCTTTCATCTCCCAAAATTCACCATTTGACCATACACAAAGGCATCCTCCTATGAGAATTCGAACCTGAGTTCCCATCGGTCTTGCATTCATAACATCTTCATTTTGGATCAGAGCACGAGGCAATGGCAATTGCCGAAACTCCTCCTCTGCCAAATCAAAAGCAGAGATAGCTGGTTCTGGGATCCAAATCCTGACCCAATGAATTGCTCCATTTGAAACTAAATAATCCTTGCCATTATAGCGGGGGAATGATGGGTAAGGAGCCCTGATAATTTTCCATGAACTATCCCTGGTTGAATATATGTCAACGGCTTAAATCTATGGGTACAAAGAAAACAAGTTTATGTAAAACCATAACTTCATGCTCACAACATATGCAAACAAGCTTGACAACAATCATACAAGGATCAAGTCTTACCTTCAGCAATAACTGGCATGGATTCCATCTCTGCAGCTACACAACAATGATCACTTGAAGATGGCCTTCTGTTGCTTACCAACCTTGCTTCTCAATGGACAAAACTTATGCAAAACGTGGTGGCAACAGGGACCAATTCATCCATATATATATAGGAGACTTAAACCTCAAGAAGCTTTCCATTAAAGCATTCCTTATCTGATTAGGTTCCCTAGTTAGATTCCTAATGTAACCCTTCATTGTAGTCTTTCTTGCAGACTAAGACTTGGATTACTTATCTTAATGAATTGATACACTCTTTCATTAAGTTACAATATAGGTTTATAGTTTGTGTTCATGTTGAACTGGTTTTTGACATTAAGCTAATTATCAATTTTCTTTATGTTAATGTGTGATAAGTCCATGTTGATTCTAACAATCTCCCCCTTTGACTGACACATATTAAGCTTGATAATTTGCACCAAAAAATGTCAGAAACTACTCAACTTACTGTAGTGGGCTCCAGACAACAAAATCAAACCAAAATCCATTCCAACATGGTCAGATCACAGTCACTTATGTAGAGCAAGAAACAGTATACATTTTAACAAAAATGCAGAGTTTCAAAACCACAAACACAAGCTCCTGTAATCTACATACGTCAATCCAGAAGTGATACGACATATGCTAATGTGTATCAATAAGAAGGCATATACCAGGTCCTACTTTATGTTTCTTAAACCAGAGACTCAAGCAAATTTTCTGAACAATGATGGCTTAAACTTTAACATCATGCTATACATGATTTAAGCCATCTGATAGCAAGTACGATATTCAAGAACAAGATGATAATTTCCAAAATAAAACAATGAAACTGCAGCAAAACCATAACTGGAAATACCTCAAAATTTATTAATAATAAAATCTGTCATTACAAACAAGTTGTGATAAACAAAACTAAAAGATCACAACTAAAAACACAAGAAATCAAAAACCTCAGAATTTTAAATTGCTCCAACTGGACTAACTCTCTCAACTAAACCTAAGCATCTAGATTAACTAAAACTCCATTGCTTCCTGTATGCTTCTGGAATGCTGCTACTGACAAGGCCTTGATGAAGGGGTCTGCTAGTTGTGAATTCGTGTCAATGCTCAAAACAACTATTTCACCATATTTTACCCTTTCTCTAACACTGTAATACTTTAAATCAATATGCTTAGAATTATTTGATCTTTTACTGTTCTTGCTAAAGAAAACTGCAGCCTCATTGTCACAATAAATCACAAGTGTGCCAGCCACAATGTGACTCAATATTTTGGTCTGCATGAGAAAATTCCTAATCCAAAGTCCTTCACACACAGTTTCATATACTACAATAAATTCAGCTTGCATAGTAGCAGTTGAAACAAGAGTTTGCTTCATGGTTTTCCAAGCAATAGCACCTCCTGCAAGCATGAATACATATCCACAAGTCGACTTCTTGGAGTCTGGATAATTCCCTGCAAAATCCGAGTCTGAAAATCCAACAAGTTTCAGATCCTCCACTTGCTTATATACTAGCATGTAATTCTTGGTTCTCTACAAGTACCTCAACACTTTCTTCCCAGCTACCCAATGTTCATGACCTGGATTAGATTGAAATCTTGATAAAATCCCTACTGCAAAAGACAAGTCTGACTAGTGCAGACTTGTGCATACATGAGACTTCCTACAAGTCTGGCATAAGGCTTTGACTCCATATTCTCCTTCTCAACATCATTTTTGGGATTTTGCTTCTCGGTCAATTTATCTCCTTTGGACATGGGAACTTCTCCAGCTGCACACTTCTCCATACCAAATCTCTTTAAAATTTTGGTAACATAATTCTGTTGAGACAAACCAAGTAGTCTCTATGCCATATCTCTTTTAATCTCAATACCTAGTACATAGGATGCTTCTCCTAAGTCTTTCATGTCAAAATTCTTTGGCAGAAAATTCTTAGTGTCTTTAAGCAGTTTTAGGTTACTGCTAGCCAAAAGTATATCATCCACATAGAGAACTAGGAAAATAAAATTGTTCCCCACTGTCTTCAAATAAACACACTCATCCACAAGATTTTCTGTAAATCCAAAAGTAGAAATCACATAATCAAATTTCTTGTACCACTGTGTAGAAGCTTGTTTTAGGCCATAAATTGATTTTCTTAACTTACACACTAAATTTTCACTTCCAGCTTGTACAAATCCTTCTGGCTGCCTCATATAAATCACTTCATCTAGTTCACCATTCAAGAAGGCTGTTTTAACATCCATCTGGTGCAGCTCCATATCAAAATGAGTCACTAAAGCCATGATTATCCTAAACGAGTCTTTTGTAGAAACTGGAGAAAAAGTCTCAGTAAAGTCAATGCCCTCCTTCTGTGTAAAACCTTTGGCAACTAACCTTGCCTTGTGTCTCTCTACATTGCCATTTGCATCTCTTTTGGTTTTGAAAACCCATTTACAGCCTATAGGTTTATGTTTGGGGTCAGTTTCAACTAATTCCCAAACTGCATTTTGGCTCATGGAACAATTTCTGTTTCCATAGCTAGCTGCCATTGATGAGATTCACTACTTTCAATGGCCTGATTAAATGTAGTTGGATCATTGTCCTCTGCACAGTCCATTTCAATTTCTGCTTCTTGCAGATAAACAATGTAGTCACTCTCTTCTCCCCTATAAGTTGGTTTTTTGCTCTCTGTGATCTTCTAGGCTGAGGATGTTTAGGATTAGGTTGAGCTACAAATACTTGATCAGTTACTTGGTCAGTTACTTGACCAGTTACAGGTACTTAATCAGTTACTTGACCAGATACAGCTACTTGATCAGTTACTCAACCAGTTACTTGATCAGTTACATCTTGTTCTAAAGGCAATGCTGCACTTATATTCTCATCGGACACAATTTCCTCAAAAATTGAGGTTAAATCCTCAAGGTTTGTATTGTGAACTTTTTCACTTAGAAACTTTACTTGATGTGTTTTAAAAATTCTAGGTGAATGATGAGCATAATATAATTTATAGCCTTTAGATTTATCTAGATAACCTATAAAATAGCAACTAACAGTTTTGGGGTCAAGTTTATTCAAGCTTGGATTATAAATCCTAGCTTTTGCATGACATCCCCAAACATGACAGTGATGAAGACTAAGTTTCCTGCCACACCAAAGCTCAAAAGTAGTCTTTTCTATAGCTTTGCTAGGTGTCCTGTTGCAAATATAATTTGCAGTTAGTTTTTAAAGCCTCACCTCACAGAAATTTAGGCAAACCAGTTGTAGACATCATACATCTAACCATGTTCAAAAGAGTCCTATTCTTTCTCTCTGCAACACCGTTTTGTTGTGGGTTATAGGGTGTTGAATATTGAGCTTTAATTCCATTGTCTTGCAAAAACAAGGCAAATGGACCCTTTTGTTGGCCGAATTCAGTGTACTTGCCATAGAACTCACCACCTATATCTGATCTTACTGTTTTGATTTTCTTTTCTAGTTGATTTTCTACCTCAGATTTAAAGATTTGAAAAGTTTTCAATGTTTGTGCTTTTTTCTGAAAGTAGATAAACATAACTGTATCTAGAAAAATCATCAATGAATGTGATGAAATACACATTCCCACAGATAGTTTGATGCCTAAATGGACCACATATATTAGTGTGTATGAGTTCTAGTAAGTTTTGGCTTCTATATGCAGTCTTCTTTCTAGTATTGGTTATTTTTCCCTTAAAGCATTCCACACAGTCTGTTAGATCAGAAAAATCTAGTCCATTTAGGATTTTGTTTTTCACCAAAATTTTCAGTCTCTCTTTTGAAACATGGTTGAGCCTTCTATGCCATAAAAATGCAGACTTTTCATTTAGTTTGGTTCTTTTAACACCTGTTAAAGTGCTAGTACTGTTTGTGTTATGTTCAACAAGTAAAATTTCTTGTTGAGCCATTGAACAATTTAACTGTAAATAATCATTCATAATAACACCAGAACCAATTTGAACAGAATTTTTAGAAATAAGAATTCCATTACTATCCATAACAAGTTGACAACTAGATTTTACTAAAAGAGAAACTGAAACCAAATTCCTTCTCATGGAAGGTACATAAAAAACATTGCCAAAACTAACAATTTTCCTAATCCTAAATCCAGCTTTAAGGTTCCAATAGCCTTGACTGCCACTCTCAAGCCATTGCCTACACACAGGTTCACTTCATCACTTTTTGGGATTCTCATCCTTATGAATCCATGCAAAGAATTAGTAATATGAATAGGTGAGCCTGAATCTATCCACCAAGACTGTGGTTCAACATTTATAAGATTAATTTCTAAAGAAAAAACTGTATTAGAAAAAATCTTACCCTTTTTGGCTAACCAATTTTTATAGCCAGTGCAGTCCTTTTTCATGTGTCCTACTCTTTTGCAAAAGTAGCACTTGAACCTAAATGGCCTGTTTTCCTTGGCCACTGCAGCTGTTGAACTCTTAGTTATGGCTTTGATAGGCTTCAACTTATTCTGGGGCTTTTTCCTTTTAGGCTTTTCTATGAGGTTTATGGCTGTAGCAGGTTCTTTTTCTTCCTTGATCCTAGCTTCCTCATCCACACAGATGGATATAAGTTCATCTAGAGTCCAGTTTCCCTTTTGAGAATTGTAACTAGTTCTAAGATGACTAAAACTATTAGGTAGGGAATGCAGTGCATAATGCACTACCTGCTCATCCCTAACTCCCATCAAGAGCTCCCTGAGTCTACCATTTATATTGATCATCTTCATAATATGCTCTCTAACTCCCCCTGAACCCATGTACTTCAAATCATGAAACTCCTTGGTTAGCCTAGCTGCTTCTGCTTTTTCACTTTCTTTAAACTTAGCACCTATGAGTTCCAAAAAATCTGATGCTAGCTCAGGCTCTTCTATACTTCCCCTGACAGTCTTAGACATAGATGTTCGGATGAGGTTCTTAGCCATTCTATTGGATCTATGCCACTTCTTGTAAAGATCAGTTTCTTTATTGGTGCTCTTTTCATTCAACTCTGCAGGCTTATCCTCAATAAAGCAATAGTCTATATTCTCATGCATTCCCATATAGTTCTCTACAGAATCTAGCCAAGCTCTATAGTTGGTTCCAGTTAGCATCAAGACACTGTTTAAGTTCATGTACGAGTACTCTTTAGGTAACAAAATTCATGTGAGTTCTCAATTTGTAAAGAAAATAACTTTAAGTATTCTGTGTTTTATTAAGCTTTAAGCAACCAAAACAAGAACATACAGAAAACCTAAAAAATCCATACTTGCAATCATGTCAGTCCATAACCAAAAACAATGTTAATCAACACTTTTGAGCAGAAGGATAACATTCT
Organism: Rosa lucieae; assembly: GCA_024704745.1. Lineage (NCBI taxonomy): Eukaryota > Viridiplantae > Streptophyta > Magnoliopsida > Rosales > Rosaceae > Rosa > Rosa lucieae. The sequence continues at coordinate 80,341,135 of CM045496.1, read as the reverse complement.
GTAGTTCTTTATCAATATGTCATGCTTAATCAAAATATGTTATCCAAGGACATTCATCCACATCTTTAGATAGAAGAAAAATTTCCCAAGTATCCAAATATATTTCTATTAGTATGCATACTGCTGTCTTGCATTCTAAGACCATACTTGACCACTTCTTTGGAAGATAAACAAAAGTATAGACTTAAAACACAAGACACAATTTCAGTTTTGTTGTACTTTATTTTCTGCCAAAATCAATGAAGGATGCTTTATGCACCATGTTCACTTATGCCAACAGAAAATCACAAAACTCATGAGCTTTTAATTTTATATTCTACCCAGATGATTGTCTTTATAAGAAAATTAAGCTCTTGAATATGTCAATTTCTACAATGTGTAAATCTTTTGGGAGATTTTTATTCTTCAGACATTGTCACACAATCACAGATACAATACCATATAAGCAATCAATTCATCATGCATATTCAAGCACAATCTAAATTGTTTCGATTCCAAGAAACCACATAACAATCAAGAAATTGTAAATTTCATCCGGTCACCATCTACTCTAGCCTAACGCACGCCGGGAATGCAACTAGGCTTCTTTGGCACAATCAAAAACTTAATTATCATGCTATGAATCGAAAACAATTTTCACATAAAAACCTGTTTTTGCTTTTTCCCTAATTTGCTGCAAAAAATCTCAACAGAAGCGTGAATTTGATAACCATATGCAGCAATCGACTTTATTGGCTTCTTGATTCATAGCAGTTGGGATTTTGAATCCCTTCTCAAGATGAAAACATCTCGCGCGTTTCCGAATCCAGTCCCAGACCTTCATCTTGATCAAAACTGACCGTTGTGTTACAACAGTCACATGTTCTTCAAGTGTTGGTCGGGTTTGGGCTTGGATAGTCCGCGTGCTATGACTGGGCCAAGATTAAGTAACTTACCTTGATCAGTTACTTGGTCAGTTACCTGATCAGTTACTTGACCAGTAAAGCAAAAAACCCTTCTTCTTCTTTTTTTCTTTTTTTTTTGTTTTGCAAAACCCTAAAACGATTTTCATGCCAAGCATAAACTTAATTCATATTTGTGAGCTTATGCTCTGATACTAATTGTAAAACCATAACTTCATGCTCACAACATATGCAAACAAGCTCGACAACAATCATACAAGGATCAAGTCTTACCTTCAGCAATAACTGGCATGGATTCCATCTCTGCAGCTACACAACAATGATCACTTGAAGATGGCCTTCTGTTGCTTACCAACCTTGCTTCTCAATGGACATAACTTATGCAAAACGTGGTGGCAACAGGGACCAATTCATCCATATATATATAGTAGACTTAAACCTCAAGAAGCTTCATATTAAAGCATTCCTTATCGGATTAGGTTCCCTAGTTAGATTCCTAAAGTAACACTTCATTGTAGTCTTTCTTGCAGACTAAGACTTGGATTACTTACCTTAATGAATTGATGCCCTATTTCATTAAGTTACAATATAGGTTTATAATTTGTGTCCATGTTGAACTGATTTTTGACATTAAGCTAATTATCAATTTTCTTTGTGTTAATGTGTGATAAGTCCCTGTTGATTCAAACAGTTTATAGTCATCAGTGGACGTGACATGACCAAAACAATAATAGAGATAATACATGTTCCCTTCAACGAAAACTCTGGACTAGGTATTTTGCGGAAGAATCCAGTTGATGGGTTCCACACTGACAAATTCGTATAAGAGCTATACAATCTTTCACCTAAAACCACCAAACCATTGCATGAGGCCGTTACCTTTCCATTTTTGACCTCCAACAGGGCACTGAGACTTTGAACCAATGAATTTCCTCCGAAACAAGGCATGTCCCAGTCACCTAAGGACTGAAATAGAGATGGTTTCCTTTCAGAACTGGGACAATAATCTAGAACATAAGGGTAGGTGCAGAGGAGGAGTCGTGGACGGAGGGTTCTCGTCTGACATGCAACTTCAAAAGTGGATCTGGCAAACTGAGAGTCAAAGGTGATAATTGAACGCCAGCGTTTCGAAACACAAGTGAACCGGATCAAAGATTTGAAGGGCAACCGGCACAGAATCTCGACTACGACATCTTTAGGGAGATCGAAAACCACCTCCTCCTCCTTTGACATTGAACAGATTGATTTTCTGACACTCTGACAGTACTAAAATAAAAAATAAATAAAAAACACAAGTCTAGTTTCACTGCAACGTAGAGGTATATATTTTCATGGCAAAATGTATTTGAGTAGTAATTTGCTTCATGATATAGACCAAAAGGGTCTGCGTAGAGCATTAAACAGTAGAACAATGAACAACTTACCACAAAAAAGCTAGCTAGAAACGTCGCTGGGACAGAGGAGGCTAGTCCAACTGGCAAAGAGCTCCAGTGAAGATAGAGGAAAGTGGAGGGAGTGTGCAGCTCAGCTGAGAATATTTGAGGGTTTTGGGGTGGTGGAGAGCTTTTGGGTTTGGACTTAGGGATTGCTGCCCAGTGTTCTCAATTGCACCCTGGATCTTGGACCCTAAAGCTATTTATCCAACTATCCAATTTGGGCTTAGGGATTGCTGCCCGGGTAACAAAACAACCCAAATAAAATAGAAAGAAGTTTGAAATACCTCGCAAAGTTGATGTTGCAAATTCAAATAGAACAACAAAAAACTCATTCAATGGTGTCTAGTCATTCAAGCATGGTAGAATAACTCGATTTCAAAGTAAAGTTTTTTTTATTTTATTTTTTTTTTTTAAAGATGATCAAAGGGTTTCACTCATGCTCCCATGGTGACTCGAACCCATGACTTCGTACATAGGTAGTGGGTACTCTAACCACTGAGCTAAAGTTTGAACTCTCTCCAATATAGAGCTTAACTCGAATTCTTTTTCTATGTAGCTTACTCTGCATCTTTCTCAGTTGCTTTTGGCTTTCTCCTCGTCTCTCTTAGTTAGTCTCAGTGTTCTAAAAAACGACCGCCTAGACGGCGCTAGGCATCACTTGCCCGATTCGATTTTGGCTTGGGCGAATGGTTTGGGCGCATGGTTCCCAGGCGGCCGCCTAGGTGGTCTAGGCGAAGGCTGGGCAGTCCTAGGTGGCTCCATCTAAGCGCGGGCCGTTGATTTTTTTTTTTTTTTTTTTCAATTCTCATCAAAATCAAAGAGAAGATGAGAAAGAGACTTCGTCTCTTATTCGAAACAGCTGCAAGCTTGTCCTTTTAAGTCTCTGACCACCTCTCTCAGTAGCCTTGATTCAAAACTGAAAACCAGGATCTCTGATCAGAGCAGCTGAAAAATCACAACGTCTTGAAATATGAGAACTGAAACCTTTTTTGTGTGTAGTTATTTACCCAGTGATTGAACAACAAAGAAAGAAGAAAAATCGATGAAGGTTAAAGAGAGAGATGAGAGAGAACGTGGAGTGGTGGTTGTTGGTTTTGCGAAGATAGGAAGAGAGGAACAGAATGAAAACGATGAAGAATAGAATAAAAAAGAAATGTGTGTCTCCTGTTCGTCTCAAGAGAGAAAAGGAATAGATGAGTAAGTGGGACATGTGTGTGCAGACCAACCATTATTAGAAATTAGAGGGATAATTGAATACTGCTTCAATTTTTCCTTTATTTAGTTAAATAAATATTTAATTAAATAAATGTTTAGTTAAACAAAAATTTAATAATCCAATTAAATATATATTTATTACTCCTCTTATTCTATTTTTCTTTATATAGTGTGCATGTGTGTGTGTGTGTATAAAATAAAAATTAAAGAATAGAAAACCGCCCAGGCGCCTGCCCACCTAATTTATTGCAACACAAAGAAATAAAGAAATAAAGCACTAATTTATTGCAACACAAATAAGTGGCTCTTTTTTGGGCGGAAATTAGCACAACCTAATAAATCCCCTTCTCCAAATTTTATTTTTGTTAACTTAATGAGCAAACCAAGATCGTTTCACAAAATGCATAAACACAACCAAATGATCAATACAATATGAACTAGAATACAACAAGAGAAGATGCATCACATGCTTCATGCACAATAGCCATTCCTTCAAAAGTAGTAGCAACAACACAGCTATTCAACACAAATAATCCGAGCTCCAAAACTTCAAGCAGCCACACGCAAGAAATCTTCTACTCAAGTATGTGTTTAACTCCTCTCTATGGGGCAGGATTCAATGTTTTGTCACACAGTGGATAGGGACTTCAAGCACCTATATATACAAGCTAGATAGGTCTTCCCATAAAAGAATCCTTGATTCTAGCCAATGAGTTATTTAATAGATGCTATAATTTATCATATCAACTAATTAGATATTTATCTTTATCAAAATGGATTCCTAACCATATGAGTGACATACCAAAGCTCATTAGGTGTCTAGGTAGATAATTCATATATTTCCTATTTATTGTAATAAGCTTAATCAATTTGTTATTTACTTAATGTAGATAATATTATGTCCAAATAATATTTTACAATTTTGCCACCATTATTCTCGCCCTCGATCTGATCCTTTTAAAATAAAGAAACCTTGCCCATCACATTAGCAAAACACACATGAATTAGTTGAGCTAGCTGCATATCATTTATGTATAAATAAGAAAGACACATGAGAAGTCTAAAACAAAGATAAGAGTGAGAGAGTGATTGATTACTTGCTACAATCGATGCTTGGGTCAAGAGTGACTGGAAGGGAGACCTTGCAAAACTGAGGAAGCTGCTTAAGTTTCATAGGGTCAATTGCAATGCCAACAGCAGCCTTCTTAAAGCATTCACAAAGGTTCCTACGAGTCTTGGTGGTGGTAGCTTGAGCATTCAGGTTTTGAACAGCTGAACAATAAGGAACACTAGGAGTTGGCGGGGCAGAGCTCACCAAGAAAGGCTCACATGGCAACAAATCTAGCAGGGCTGCTTGGAATGTGATATCCCCATTTGCAGTAGAAGCATTCAGGATGATGGCGAAAATCGCCATGGCAAAAGCCAAGAGGGAAGCCATTTTATTCTCCATACTCACAACAAAGGAATATAACTAGCAATGGAAAAAGTGACTATTTGGCTTTGGATGCAAAACCTGAACAGCTAAACTGTGGTTTATGAGCATAGAGGTGTGGTTCTTTTATAGGAGGTCACTGGTGCTCTTAGGGGAACTATTTAATTTTGTATTTGCCCAATTGGAAATATTGATTCTACTTAAGGTCAAGATTTAAATGTTAAATTATAAAATTAATTGTTCATGGTTGAAGATCGATTTGTTTGACTGATCGTTATATTTGAAATTTGAGAAAATTCACATATACTATCGATTTGGTTATCATGTAGAACCTTGCTGTCCAAATTAATAAAAACATAACCATTTTCCGAAACGAATAATTGCATGCAAAAGTGAAACAAACACATTTGGAAGATCGTCCACACTAAATGAGATTTTGACTTCAACAGTGTCTGAACTCTTCGAGGACTTTTGAAATGATACCTAAACTTTCAAAGTTATCAATGTGATACCTAGACTCATTTTTTTGTATCAACGTCGTACATGCGGTCGATTTCCGTCACAGAACCGTTAACTATGATCGACTACGTGCCCAACACGTGAGGCACTTAATAAGGTTAAAAGACTAATTTACCCTTAAAAGTATAAAAAAGGGTTTTTTACTTTAACAGTGTCTGAACTCTTCGAGGACTTTTGAAATGATACCTGAACTTTCAAAGTTATCAATGTGATACCTGAACTCATTTTTTCATATCAACATCGTACCTGCGGTCGATTTCAGTCATAGACCCGTTAACTATGACCACGTGCTCAACACATGAGGCACAAAATAAGAGTAAAAATGACCTTTCCCACTTCCTTTAGTTCTTCACGTGTCCCGTCGTACCTTCAGTTCTTCTTCTCCATTTCTATTTCCTTTTTCATCTGCAAAATGTAATCAGATGGGATGATGACATTTCCTAGCAAAATGCAAAACCCAAAGCAAAACTTGAATCCAATTCTCTGATGGACAGACTCCGCCAGGGACTCCATCTCGTCAGAGTTCTCCAAGCACAGCTTGCTCGACGGCTTTACTTCTCTGAATTTATTGCAGGCCAGAGCGGTGTAGACGGTTTCACAACTCTTGGCCTCCAGATCTCAGACTTGGTATTTACCTGAGATTTCAGACAAAGGGATCAGAGAGAGAGAGAGAATATGGCAGGCGACAATCCAGACCTTCTTGTGCAGCTTGCTGGAGATATGACCTAGGCTGGCCACGCCGTCGTGCACTCGGCTTCCTCACCGCAATTAACATCACAGCATAAGTTCATGAGTTTCAAAAATAGTCCGTGTCTTTGTAATTGAATCAAAATCTCCAAAAGTGAAGGAGACTGAGAGTCTCTCTCTTTCTCTCTCTGCAACTCTCTTCCTCTCTCTCAATAGCGGTGAAAAGGCGAAGGATTGTGATGATGGGAGAAAACCCAAAACTGATTTTTCCGCAACTGCGTGTCTGTGTATAACTATATCTATATGTATATGATTTATCGAACAATGGGGCAATGATCATTTCACTGATTCCAGCTTCTAATCAATTTGTTTAAAAAAGAATTGGCCTTTGGTTATTTGCAGCTATAATATCAGTACTTAGTGGGAGCATCGGACGAGATACTCCGGCGAGGCAATCGACGGCGGACGGGGCGGGTGAGGAACAATCTGAGGGTTTTACGGTGGCGGAGGTGGATGACGGGGCTGCGCGTGGGGCTTCAGGCGACGACGGGGCATTCAGTGGCGAGGAGCTTGAATTTTTGCAAGGTAGCCATATCGATCTAGCTTAGTTCAATGTGGTTGTAGTCAGGTAGTGCTTGGAAAGGGAATGTGAGATATGATTTGCGGCCATGGCTTCCAATCGGAGGGGACAAATCAGAGGGAAGAAGACGTCGACAAAGAAAAACAAGAAAGAAAAAAAAGAAAAAAGAAAGAAAGAAAGCAAAAAAAAAAAATAAAAACAATACTTTTGAGGGTAAATTAGTCTTTTAACCTCATTAAGTGCCTCACGTGTTGGGCACGTGGTCATAGTTAACGGTTCTGTGACGGAAATCGACTGTAGGTACGACGTTGATACAAAAAAATGAGTCCAGGTATCACATTGATAACTTTGAAAGTTCATGTATCATTTCAAAAGTCCTCGAAGAGTTCAGACACTGTTGAACTAAAAAACCCCGTGAAGAACTAAAGGAAGTAGGAAATGTCATTTTTACCTTTATTTTGTGCCTCACGTGCTGGGCACGTGGTCATAGTTAACTGTTATGTGACGGAAATCGACCGCAGGTACAACGTTGATATGAAAAAATGAGCTCAGGTATCACATTGATAACTTTGAAAGTTCATGTATCATTTCAAAAGTCCTCGAAGAGTTCAGACACTGTTGAACTAAAAAACCCGACTAAATTTAAAGAGTTTTCTCCAAGATTCAAGTACTCCGTATTCTCTCATTGCACAAAATATAATATCCCTAACGACTTTCGTGTTCAGAGAGTATGCACAAATGTACTGCAAATGTTCTTAAGGACTGATGAACAATCAACGGCTTTAATATATAATTTTTGTGTTTACATTCATAATGATGTATGGGATTTGAGGTAAGACCTAAAAATTAGGGAGTATATGGGAGAATGAGTTCGGTAATGAGATGGTATTATGATGCGCATCCTCAAGATTATCCACTGTCTTGGCTAGCAGATTCTATACTTTTTTCTAAGACTGAAGGCTTGTTCAATCCATTATAAACTTTCTGAATGCATGGAAGTGTATTGTAGTTGTTCATATATGAATCCACGATATTAAATTACAAATCTGAACAGAAGAGAAATATTGTTATTTTTTAAATTGAAAATGCATATACTAGGGTGGTTAGTGTGTCACGCCCCGATCCCAAAATTGTAGAGATCATTGAGTCTTTGACAACCATTTACAACTCAAGAGACGATAAAAGAAGGTAAAAGAATAAGCACTTCTTAATTAAAAAAAAACATGGCATTACATACAAACCACTCATGTGAAACATATTACATATATACACGAGTTTACATATATACAAGAGTTGAAATGTATAGAAACATGATCAAAACCCTTGCAGCAAGGGATAATGCGCAGTTGCACAAAACATCAAAACTAAAGAAGGAAGTTTACAAAGACAGAACTCTTAACACTCCGGCACTCTTTTCACAACCCTGCCCTAAGCATCTACAAAGAAACAAAAAAGGAAAATAAAGGAGGCATGAGCAACTAAAGCTCAATGAGTAGCTAAATAAAAAATGAAAAAGTAAAGATTATCAATCAGTACTCCAAATGAAAAGTAAACAACACCAGAATTTATCACCCAAGCCATGATCAACCCACTGGTATTAATCACAGAAAAATCTAAACTCCAACAAAACCAGTTGCCACAGCAAACTCATACATGAAAAAAAAAATCAGGCTTGCAAAGCCCCCGAGCTACCACAGCTCAATGACCGTGCCACTAATCATGGTCACGTCATATGTAATGTGCACATTGCCAACACCACTCTCTTGTTGGCTAGAGGATTCGAAAACACAATTAATTTTAAGGTAATTCTCAAATCATGATCCATAACAATCGCAGCACGATAAAACCAACAAATTCACAATTTGAAACACATACTGAGTTGATGACTAACAGAACGTATAATCAAAATCCAAAACCCAATACTCCAAAGTAAAAATCAATAACGAGATTGTCAAAGTAAGGAAAAAAGAAAATGTAGGATACCACAAAGTAGGTATATGAAACCCTCACCCTTGACTTAGTACCCGAGCTTCTTAATACCCAAACCAGAAACAAGCTTAGTCTGTACTCTCTTTCAAAACCAACATCTAAATTCTTCTCTTTCTTCTCTCTTCAATCTCCAGTCTCAAAGAAAAGAAATCTGGAACTATGTAGTACCCTCCCCAAATAAGTTTCTCGACAGGAAACAAAAGCCAAAAAGAAACGAAGTCAAAGGCAAAACGGTGGAAGAGATAGAATTTTGGCTAGGTGGGCTTCTAGGTTTCAAACACGTCAACACCCACTTATGCTAAGTAAACAAAAATAAAGTTAATTTAATTTAATTAAAAACTCTACCAATAACAATGAATAAAGAGAACAAGATAAAGTTACCCAACTGAACAAGGTAAAAGAACTCATTCTAAAAACAACCTTAGGTAAAAACAAATAAAAGAAGATATAAAAAAAAATTAAAAAAAATCAGTTTCAGGATTTCACAGTGTTTGGACTAGTATATGGGTGATTAGAGCTGTATGGGAGCTTCAGCATTCTCTAGTTGCTCACAATTCTAGCTGTTGCATCAGTACCATGCTTTATACTAACTCATAGCTTTTGGTCACTCGATTACAAACAATCTACACAGAAAATGTAAAATCTAAAATAAACATATATATTCATACTGGCTGGACCCTAGACCAGCCATAATAATTATAAAACAATGTCTTCGTGTAGTAATTAATAACACTGCTCATTGTAAAATAAGATTCACGGTTTCTCTCTCTCTCCCTTTGAGAAAAACCCTAACTCAGCGGCGCCCCTAGTGCTAACCTCTCGTCTGGCGGCGGCCCTGGCAGTTCTGCTGGCCTTGGCCTCGCCAATGTCACGTGGTTCTGTTGCCTGACGGGAACTGAATGGGTTGTTCAGGTAGTCCTTTGATTGGGTTGCTCAGGTTTTCTGGCAAGTGCAGTTTGGTTTTCGAGTTTCCGGCAGAAGATCCCTAGAAGGCCATCGATTAGTGTTAATGGAGGCTTGGATTGACGGCGCGATTCGAATTCAGTGGCGGTGTCAATCTAGGACAGTGAAATCTAGACTGGTTAGTGGTGATGCAGCTTGTGGCGGCGTGGTTCGTCGGGTTTCAATCGTGACTGATTGTGGCGGACTCGGGGTGGCAGGGACATGACGGAGCAGGCACAGGGGCAGAGCTGCGCTAGAAGTTTGGTGGTTTAGAGGTGACGGCTGGAGTTGTGCCAAGCCAAGCCTATTAGGCCTTCTTCTTGGGCTACTTAGGACTGTAGTATTTTGGGCTAGGGTTTTTTTGCCCTAGGCCCATCTTTATGTTTTTTAGTTAGTCTAATTACAATAATTCCTTGTATTAGGAAGCTAAACATTTGTGCGCACTCTATGTTTCTCTAGCGCCTCTAGAGTAGTACCAAAGGAGGATCTCCTCTATGTTTACTTCCATGACATGTCTAATGAATATGTCTATTTCTGTGTACCATTATGGGTACTGCCACTATCTTCTTGTCTATCTATAGATGGTAGCGAAAGGATATGTAATGGCCTATTCTGGCTTTAGATGAATATATCTGTTGGCACCCGGTTTCGGGTTTGATTCAAAAAATAAATAACACTGCTCCATACTTCATATTTTTGCCTACTTAATTACAAATAAACAAATATCCAGTCTGACATTTCATCTAGTTCACTCAGACAACGAAATCAATTTCTCAAAAAAAAAAAAAAAAAAAAAAAAACGACCATATATAGCAATCTGTGATTGTTCAAACTCCACCTCCTTATTTTTCTTCCCTTGTCTGCATACTCAATCTGTGGCTCATACCCAAAGCTCTAATACCCAGAAATCGATCAGATTTGTCCATCTCAAAATATGTGGAGTCATATGTATGCTATCTTTTTCTGAGATTTTCAATCGTAATCTTATTCTATTCCATGCATTTTTATCATATGTGTTAGATGAATTCTCATTCTTTGATTCTTACAAACTTTTTTTGAAATAAGATTCTTACAAACTTTATGTTACTTAGTTCGTGTAGGAAAATTGTCTTTTATTGTATCATAGAAATACTCATTCAAGGTTGTGTGATAGCCCCTTCTCCAAAATTTATTTTACCATCATTATTCTCGCCCTTGATCCAATCCTTTTAAAATAAAGAAATGGGCTAATTACTGTTTAGTACCCTATGGTATGGGTCGAACATCAATTCAGTCCCTCGACTTTCAATTTCATCAAAAACATCTCCACACTATCATTTCTCGTCCAATAAGTCCATCCGTTATGATTCCGTCAATTTCAGCCGTTTAGCTAATGACGTGGTGTTCCAAGTCAGCACAGGTGGGGCCCACACGAAAGTGAAATTCTCAAACTAATCCTGGCCAACCAAATATGAAAAAATCCAAAATAAATTTCAGATTTTGAGGTTGGGGAGACTCGAACCCACACCAACACATATGCAAATGAAAACCCCAACCACCAGACCACTTGCATGGTGTTGCAATATTACAAACAAAAATAACATATATATAATAGTTTAAAAACACTTTGTCATCCTCCTTCTCCACCCACCTCTCTCCTCCTCTCCTCTTCTCCTCTTCTTCTTCCTCTGTGCTTACTAATTAAATTAGGTTTACTACTTATGTATATCAGTATACATAAGTAATAATACTTATCGTCCTTGTGAGGAAAAGAATTAACCATCTGGTGTAGTAAGATTGGTTGAGCTGCCTAGTATGGAACTCCCAGAGTTCGAGTCCCAACTCCCACCAATTTGTGGCCAATAGGTTTGAAGGGCCTTCTCATGGACTTTGGTTTGAATATTGACTAGGTGGGTGTGTTATAACTTGCTAATGTAACCGAGGTGGCTTACTACCTCACTCCCGATTAAAAAAAATAAAAATAAAAAAAACACACAGAGGATTATTCTCTCATATAATTTGACTTGGTATCCGAGCAAAGATCCAATTGGGACTTTGATTTTTTTTTCTTCTTTATTTGATTTTTGAAGTTTCACTTTGTTATCGAGGTTTGGCCCTTGTCTCTTATAGGATTTTTTTTTTACTCAAATCCATAAAGGGTTTGAGATTGTTCGATGTTTACTCCAAAAATTTCAATGTACTCTTTGACCTCATTTGGTTCACGAAAGGGAAATCAATTCCCTTGTCTTTCCCGTGGGGAAGGGAAACTAAAGTTCCTGTCAGATTTCCTTTCCTGTGTTTGGTAAAGCAAAGAAAACATCCAGGAAAGACCATTTGATTTCCCTTTCGATGTTTGGTTGGTGCAGGAAAGGAAAGTAAAAATATATCAATGTTTCAATAATACCCTTCTATTTTAAAATAAAAATAACCTGGAATGAATTTTCAACACTACCAAGGGTACTCAAGCAATTAATGCTGGGGTATTATTGTTCAAAATTAATGCAATTAATGCTGAGAAATGGGATGGGAAACTCAATCCCATTCGGGCACGTTTACTTACTTGGAATGAAAGGGAATGATTACGGGGTAAAAACATTCATGCGTTTACTAACACATAAAGGAATCGGAATGGATGTAGGTCACACATCTTTATCAGGAATTGATTCCTGAATACTCAGGAATTCGATTACGGAGAGGGGAGATGGATTTAGGAATCATTCCTCCGGAATCAATACCGATTCCTTTCTTCTCTCATTCCACTTGTTTCCGATTCATGATTATTTTCCATTCCACTTGTTTCCGATTCATGATTATTTTCCATTCCAAGTAAGTAAACGTGCCAGAAAGTTTGAGTGGAATGAGTTTACCCCCAACTTTCCCCTATGTCAGGAAAGCATTTCCGGACTTTGTGGTTACCAAATAAAGGAAATGAATAACTTTCATTTCCCAAGTCCTCAAATCCGCAAAACAAACGAGGACTTTTTTCTTTGTGATTCCGTTCTGTAATTGAATGCTCTGTACCAGCACAATGGAGTTTAAAACTCTTGTCAATTAGTAATCAACCCACAATCAAATGCACCTACTGCATGAAATCTGGACACTACAAGACAAATTGCTACAACCTAAGTGGTCATCTCTGGGGGAGCTGCCTCCGTCCAGACTCCGAAGTCCGATCTGCAGGCCAAGTGCCTCAAACGCAGGCGCCTCACATATTTATATGGTCACAATGGGGAACATGGTCACTTCGATCTCCAATATGCTGTCGTGTATGTCCCCCGCTCCGACTACCCCAGCCTCCACCCCCATAATGAACAGCACCGTCACCACCACCACCGCCGTACACAGAAAATTATTCTCTCAATTATCTCTCTCATATCATTTGACTAAGTTGAGGTAAGACTTCAAAAATTTGGGACTCGGGGAGAGAATGAGTTCGGGAATGAGATAGTATTAAACAAATAAGAACAGCTGAGAAATATTGGTATTTCTTAACTAGCAAATGTATATACTTGGGCTGTCGGAGCTTCAACATTTTCTAGTTGCTCACAATTCTAGCTGTGGCATCAACACCATGCTTCATACTAATGCATTAGCTTTTGGTCACAAGATTACAAACAATCTACACAGAATTGACAGAATCACAGAAAACAGATATTCAATTTAACATCTATGGAGAACACATAATGCAAATGCTAGAACAAACATAATATTCATAAACAATCATAAACAATCATAAAACAATGTCTCCATGCAGTAATAACAGTGCTCTATACTTTTGGCAAAATTTAATTTCTGTGTATACTTAACCAAGTCTAACATAAGTTGTAGCAAACATTATGGAAAGGCTTAATTTCTGGACGCTAGCTAGAACAGCATATGGCTAGAGTCCAGAACAACCATAAAACCAAAGTTTTACTGATAGCAATAGTAATGCATCGTCCAGCAAACACATTAAGAGAAACAAAATTACAAAACAGATTGATCCCCAATTAAACATCGATGAAATGTGGAGAATTCAGACTACAATAGTTAACAGATCAACGCCAACCAGAATTTGAATGCAGAGAGCAATCCCTCTTCACTTCTGGTTCTTAGTTTTTCACGGCTCAAGTCCTCATGCCTCGTGGTGATTTAGCATAACATTTAGCTATACCGAAAGTAGAGTTTCATCATATACCGTCACATCATATTGAGAATAACCACCCTTCCTCGCACAACCCTCAATCTCATACCGGCCACTACAGACAGGTTTCTCTTCTCTGTGACATTCGAATCTGGCAAACCCGTTGGCAAGGCGGATCACAACTGTACCGCCTTCTGTAACAAAAACAGGAGAACAACCATACGGATACGGTAAAATAAACACATCTGGTAAATCGAGCACACTAAACTGAAACAGTTTAACCCAAGATTCAGGGACCGCATACTCTTTCATCGCCCAAAATTCACCATGTGACCATACACAAAGACATCCTTCTTTGAGAACATGAGTTCCTATCGGTCTTGCATTCATGATATCTTCATTTTGGATCAAAGCACGAGGCAATGGCAATTGTCGGAACTCCTCGTCTGCCAAATCAAAAGCAGAGATAGCAGGCTCCCCGATCCCAGCACTCACCCAATGAATTGCTCCATTAGAAACTACAAGAGCGTTGCCATCACAGCGGGGGAATGATGTGTCAGGACCTCTGATAACTTTCCATGAGCTATCCCTGGTTGAAAATATGTGAACTGTAAAATATATGGGTACAAAGAAAACGAGTTTGTAGTCATCAGTGGCCATGACATGACCAAAAGCCCAACTTACAGAGACAATCTTCGAAAACTCTGGACTAGGTATTTTGCAGAAGAACCCAGTTGATGGGTTCCACACGCACAAATTCGTGTAAGAGCTATGGAATAATTCGCCTAGAACCACCAAACCATTGCATGAGGCCATTACCCTTCCGGATTTGACCTCCGGCGGGACGGTGAGTCGAGAAGGTTCCCATACAAATCCAGGACGGTGAACCAATGAATTATCTCCGAAACAAGGCATGTCCAAGTCTCCTAAACACTCAAATCGAGAGGGTTGCCATTCAAATACGGAACAATAATCTAGAACATAAGTGCAGAGGAGGACTCGTGGACGGAGCGTTCTCGTCTGAGATGCAAGTTGAAAAGTGGATCTGGCAAACTGAGAGTCGGAAATGATAACAGAACGCCACCGTTTCGAGACACAAGTGAATCGGATCAAAGATTTGACCGGCAACCGGCACAGAATCTTGACTAGAACATCTTCAGGGAGATCGAAAACCACCTCCTCCTCCTTCGACATTGAACAGATTGACACTGAACAAAACCAAAAAACACAGTCTGGTTTCACTGCAATGTAGAGGTATGTATATATTCATGGCAAAACTTATTTGAATCTATCGGAGTATTTTGCTTTGTCTCTATTAGACCAAAAGGGTCTGCGGAATATGAAACAATGGAACAATGAAAAACTTACCACGACGACCGAGCTAGCTAGAAACGGCGCTGGGAGGGAGGGGTCAAAGAGCTCAGGTGAGGAAAGTGGAGTGAGTGTGCGGCTCAACTGAGAAGACTTTGGAGTGTGGGGAGAGCTTTGGGCTTTGGCATCACCGACCGCCCAGTGCCCTGGACATCCCAACCATCCAATTTGGGCCGAAGGATTGCTCCCAGCCTTTTCTTTTCAACCCAAAAAACAAAAACAGAACAAGACGGTGAGCTGTAATATGTGGGTTCTCGTTTAGTTAGCTAAAAAAATTAGTAGTGAAAAATTCCTACTTTTCTTATGTGGGAAGCAAAAAAAAAAAGAAATATTTTTCTAAAGCAAACGAAAATATGGTGGAAAATAAGTCATTCAATACTCTAAATAAATCATTTTTCATCTTTCTTTCCTTACATTTATTACTCACAATACATTATCTTATTGTATTAAATACAAACTTTTTAACAACTTTCCAGATAACTTTCCATTCCTATGTTTGGTAACATAAGGAAAGTTATTGTAAAATTTCATTTCCCTTCCCATGAAAAAAACAAGGAAGAAATAAAGTATCCGCGAATCAAATAAGGCTCTAGGGTTATAATTTAGAATAATCGTAAAGTTGAATTAAAGTTTGGGCTCTTTTTACCTGCAGAATTTTAGGATGTGGCAAGGCAAAAATGATGTTCTGACAATAATCGCCTATCACTTCGCCATTAAAATAAGCAGATTTAGCTTTGAAATTAAACAATGATAAGTACTACATATTTAGAGGTATAAAATGTAGTATATTTTAGAAATATACCGGCTGTCCGCGGTTTGTCCACCTGCATCCGTAAGATAACTACTATACGTACTCCTCAAGTTTTGTACTTTCTAATTTTCTATCTCATTTCTCTACCTCCATGTGAACGTATACATACGCAAACATATATGCCGGTCATCTTCTGCAAACAATAGCTAGAAACCTTGAAACTCATAAGCCTGAGCTGATACAATAAAAGATTAAACTATGATGCCCAAAATGTAATAATTAGAGCACGTTGCTACAAATTACAGGTTCAAGCTTGATTAACTTTTATGATTCTCTATTCTTTCTTTTCCCTTCTAGGCTTAGCTTTCTTTTTTTCACATTAAGAATGTAATTATATTTCTTTAACATGTTGCAAGCATATAAATGAGTTCGAGTCATCTACAACATTGTTCATATTAAGATGAGTTTTGCATAAACTTTATATTGTTTGACATTCTAAGATATCTAATAAATAATTAGTTATCAGAGTAAAAATTAGCTATGTGGCTTCATATGTGTGCCATCTTTTTCAAGGAGTCTCAATCCTGATCTTATTCTATTCCATGCATTTTTATCTCACGTACGTGCGTGTGAGATCAATTCTCATTGTTTGATTCTTACAAACTTTATGTTACTTTATGGTGATAGAAAATTGTCTTTTTTTTTTGTATTACAGAATAGATGCTCTTTCAAGAAATACTCATTTGAGAAGTGCTTTGAAAAACTAGTAATTATGTGCAGCTTTGATCATAATTTTTTTAGTAAAGGTCATTCATAGATCATATTTGGAACACAGGCCAGAATGACACATTATATATACTCTTTCACTGCATACAAATCCCTCCTATTCTAGTAACGAACCAGAACATAACAAAGCACACGAAGTGCATAGACTAGGACAAAACCAACTAGGTTTGTACGTAAGATAGTACCACTCATTTGACATCAAATCTCTTCTATTCTAGTAACGAACTAGAACGTAATTAACAAAGTACACAAAGTGCATAGACTAGGACAAAACTTACTTGGCTAGTGGATTCTATACTTCTTCTGGGACTGAAGGCTTGTTCGATCTATTATAAACTTTCTGAATGAACGAAAGTGTATTGTAGTTGTTCATATATGAATCCACGATATTAAACAAACCAGAACCGAAGAGAAATATTGTTATTTCTTAAACAGAAAATGCATATATATACTTGGGTGGTTAGTGTTTGGGCTAGCCAATATATGGGTGATTAGTGCAGTAGAAGCTTCAGCATTCTCTGCTAGTTGCTCACAATTCTAGCTGTGATTAGTGCATCCACACCATGCTTCATACTAATCATAGCTAGCTTTTCGTCACTCAATTACAAACAATCTACAAAGAAAATGTAAAATTTAGAACACACATATCGGGTGGACCGACATGGAAGGCTCTATGGGCTTAAGCTTAGACAAGATTTTGGGCTAAAAACCCTTAGGTATATATATATATATCTCTACATTTCAGCCCATACCCAGCCCAAAGAAAAAAAAAATTATCCATCACAGCAGCTCCTCACCACTCGCAGTCTCAGTGCCTCACACAGTCGATCATACTCACTGACTCACAGTCACAGTAGCTCACACCTTTCTCCTTCTCGTAAACGAGGTATGAAGCGCTATGCCTCTATCGATCTTGATACATCTTAACATCTCTGTGAGTCTGTGAGTCTATTCTTCTTAGTTCTTCCTGCTTTGTTTTTCCCAGATTCCCAGATCTCCTCTCGCAGTCTGGCCCAATCGGCCCAAATCGAGAGTCTCGTCATCGCCAATTCTGTTTGCTACGGTGCTATCAGTGGTGGAGAGAGACAGAGATTCCATGTTAGATGAGCCGCTGAGGAGTGAGGAACTGCCGAATTGAGGAAGTGAGGATCTTGAATTCTTGATCATGGTCGCCTGGTTGGTCTCGGACTCTCGGTGACTCGGTCAGTCGGTAAACAGCCTATGAGGATTTGATGAATTGATGATTGTATTTTAACTATTTTTAGTTAGAATTACCAACTGATGAACTGAATGCAGAATGACTGATGTCTTTAATGATAAATTACTGGCTAAAAAAAAAGAAAAAATCAAGAATGGGCTTTGGGATTTCTTGATGCTTTTTTTGGCTTCTGATTATGTTGTGATTTATTTATAGATGTACATTTTGTGTTGTAGATTGGAGAGTTTTTATTTGAGAGTTTTGGTGAGTGTCTGGGTTTATGCATAATACCGAGATTGTTGTCGATGCCCTTTCCATCTGGTTAGTGTTACTAAGTTTATATTTTTTCACAAACCCATTAGAATTATATATATGTTATTATATATATGTTAAGGATGCACATATTAAATCCATTAGACATTAAAGTTTGCTGCTAGTTAGTAACTAATAGTAATGTATAATTAGTTATAGTTGTATAATTCTAATGGTGGTATCTATATAATATTATAGGTATTGAATATAATAACATATCACCGGAAACCCAAGAGGTACAAAAATCTTTTGTCATGGTTTACAAGTGGTACTCTATCAAGTGATAGTGTCGATGAGATTACAAGTGGGAGTGGGAGTGGGAGTGAGAGTAGAAATGTGACTGAGAATTCTGTTAATGATGTCCCTTTAAACCCTTCTCTACCTATTCCACTAGAAAAGTGTCATAATGAAAGAATTGAGAGAGAAGAAAGTTTTGATGTTAGTTCTCTAGAACGTGATCCAGGAATACGGTGTCCAATATGCAAGTACCCTTTGAATGAGCGTGACAATGTTCGAAGAGCTTATGTGGTCTTAGGACCGTATCAACCTCACTTAAGTAGTTACCCATTATCATTTGATGGAGGTCAAGGTCGAAAATTTAATCCTAAGTGGTTCAAAGAATGGCTGTGGCTTGAGTATTTCGCAAAGTTGGACAAAGCATTTTGCTAATTCCCTTGTTTCTTGTTTGATAGTCATCCATCCCATCATCCAGCATTTATTGAGCATGGGTTTCAAGGTTGGAAAAATGTTATGTCAAAAAAATCTAGCATTCTCTCTCACATGGGAGTCTTAAATTCCCCACATAATATTGCCATGCACAAGTGGGAGTCACTAAGATACTCATCTAAGCATATTGAAAGGGTGATTAGCACACAATCATCACAAGAAGTAGCAGATAACTGACTCCGGCTTATTACTACTATAGAGAGTGTAAGGTTGTTGGCACGCCAAGGATGTGCTTTTAGAGGCCATGATGAATCTGTTAATTCATCTAATAGTGGAAATTTCAATGCGGTTGTGGATTCCTTTGGAAGAATGAATATAAATATTCGCAGAGTCTTACAAAATGCTCCTGGGAATGCCAAGTATACTTCTCCCATTATTCAAAAACAAATTTTAAATATACTTGGTAACAAAGTTAGAACCAAGATTCGGGAGGAAGTGGGAGATGCCAAATTTTGTATCCTTGTTGATGAAGCTGTTGATGTATCTAATTAATAGGGAACAAATGGCTATCATTCTTCAATTTGTTGATTGTGATGGGTTTATTAGAGAACGGTTTTTCAAAGTGCTTAGTGTGGCTGACACTTGTTCTCAAACTCTAATAGATGAGATATCCAAAGTTCTTACTCAGTATGATCTTCAAGTAGAAAATATGCTTGGGCAAGGATATGATGGTGCTAGCAACATGCGGGGTGAATTTAAT
Organism: Rosa lucieae; assembly: GCA_024704745.1. Taxonomy (NCBI): domain Eukaryota; kingdom Viridiplantae; phylum Streptophyta; class Magnoliopsida; order Rosales; family Rosaceae; genus Rosa; species Rosa lucieae. The sequence continues at coordinate 80,321,487 of CM045496.1, read as the reverse complement.
GGTTTACAAGCTTTGTTTTGTGAAGAGTGTCCATATGCATATTATGTTCATTGTTTTGTTCATCGCTTACAATTTACTATAAATGCTGCAGCTAAAGGGGTGCATGATATTTGAGAATTCTTTTCAACTCTAAGTTTGATTGTAAATTTTGTTGATTCTTCTGCAAAAAGACATTTAGCTTTGAGAGTTATCAGAGAAGAAGAAATTGCATATTTAGTGGCTGTTGGAGCACTTGAGACTGGTAGAGGTGCTAATCAGCTTTGCACTTTGCAACGAGCAGGGGCTACTCGTTGGGGTTCACATCTTCGCTCTATTTCAAGTTTGATTAAGTTATTTGGAGCTACCCAAACAACTCTTGTAGATTTGGTTGCAAATGGAGGAAATAAACAAGGAGAAACAAAGAGTGTAGGTAATGCAATGAAGCGTTTTGATTTTGTGTTTTGCTTGCTTTTGATGCATGATGTCATGAACATTACTGATTTTCTTTGTCAGTCATTGCAAAAAAAAGCCATAGACATCTTCAATGCTCTCAATTTTCTTTCAATAACAAAATCAAAACTTCAAGATATGAGAGAAGATGGTTGGGATGATTTGATTATGAGGGTTGAATCATTTTGTTGTCAGTATGATATTATTATGCCAGATATCTCTGCTCCTTACAAGAAAAGTAGAAGGGCTTGTGAACAAAATATTACAAATGAGTATTAATATCGGGTCAATACACTTAATGCTATGATAGACTTTCAGTTGGCAGAGGTGGATAGTAGATTTGCAGATAATTCATTGGAGCTCCTTATTCTTAGTGCTACATTAGATCCACGTGATAATTTTCGATCATTTAAATGTGAAGATGTTTGCAAACTTTCTTTGAAGTTTTATCCTCATGATTTTACATCATATGATATGCTTGCTCTAGATATGGAGTGTGGGTATTTTCTAGCAGATATTCAGAAGGATCCAAGATTTGCCAACACAACTACTGTGTCTGATTTGTGTCGGCGGTTAGTTGAATCAAGAAAGTCAGCATTTTTTCCTATGATTTATAGATTGATTTGTCTTGTGCTGACTCTGCCAGTTTCTACAGCAACAACAGAGAGAGCATTTTCATCTATGACCATCATAAAAAACAAATTTCGAAATAAGATGGAAGATGAGTTTTTTTATGGTTCTCTACATCGAAAAAGAATTTGCCGATGGCATTGATAATGATTCTGTGATTGCTGAGTTTGATGTCAGTGGGCCTCGGAGGGTACGATTTAGTTAATTTATTGTTGTTTTACAACAAATGTATGTTTGTAGTTTTTAATTTATGGGGTTTGGTTATATGTCCCCTCCGTTGTATGTTTTGATTGAAAATAATAAAGCCTCATGCCTTCCCACTGGGTTCCAAACCTCAAAAAAAAAAAAAATTGTGCACTTCTAATTAGCCTAGACAACAATTAAATCCTGGATCCGCTCCTGTACATATGTACTGGCTGGACTCTAGAGCAGCCTAGAGTCCAGCCATAAACTATCATAAACGATGTCTTCGATCATGCAGTAATAACGATGCTCTATACTTCGTACGTACTTTTGGCTACTCAATTACAAATAAACACCGAAAACATACGAGAGAAACAAAATAGAAGGATCAATCCAAATTATAGTAGTTGTTAACCATACACATAAACCAGCATTTTTATACACATAGCATTTGGCTAGAAGTTGCAGGGGCCAATTGTTTAAATTTGAAGATGATTATTCTCGTTTGTTGGGAAAGTGAGAGTTACGACTGAAGAATTATCATCGAATGATTGAAATGGAGTAGGTACATATCGATCAGTCACTACTACAAAAATTGAATCAGACGAAACCTCTCAGACGACGCTATGCAATTATCTGTCGTGTGAATGAATTTTTTTTTTTCAGACGTCATTTTGTTAAGAGCTGTCGTCTGATAAGGACTTAGGAACTAGTTTAGAAGACGTTTAAGATAAAAACTGTTGTGTGACGCTAAAAAAAAATTGAGCGCCAAGTTTCCAACCGTGTTAGTGGTGCCAAACCCATATTGAAGTCCAAAATTGATATAGGCTAGGCTTGAAACCCTAACACTAGAGCCAAAAAAATAACAAAAAACTCAAACCTCCTCACTCTCTCTCGACACAGATTCAAATTAAAGGCCAAAACCAAAAACAAAACCAAAATCTCCTCACACTCCCTACGGCGTCTCCCCAAAACCAAAACCTATAACCATCACCGCCTATACTTCAAATCCATCGGATCCAAGACCTCTGTTCTACGTCGACACCAAATCCATCGGATCCAAAACCTAGACCTCTCTCCTCTCTCCCTCTTATCTTCTACACGGCTACACCTATACCCCAAATCCATCTCTCCGACAACCAAACCAGTTTCCACATCAACCTAATCTGCGAGAAGCCTCTCCGGCCTCAAAGATGACGTCGTCACAGGTGGCCAAAAATGGCTTGGCTCAGATCGAGCCTTCATTTTCCAGCACCGACGGGTATCCAATTTCTCTTCTTTTCAATTTCGACCTAACTTTTTAATTTTTTTGAATTTTGGGGATTTTGATTTATGATGCGATTGTTTTCTTTGTTGTAGTAAGAGGACCAAGAGGGAGGTCATCGAGAAGGAGGTCATCGGGCTCAAAGTGGAAGGTCCGAAGATCAGAATTGGAGCTCTGGTCGACGGCGGAGGTGGAATCTGCTTTGGTCGGGAGCAGCGGAGTAGCTCTGGTTAGGAAGGACTTCGTGTTCGAGCCTTTATCAGAGGACTCCCATATGCTCTGGTGCCAGAAGCTTCTCAAATTCATTGATTCTCTCGGTAATTGTCGTGGGTTAGGCCTGCTCCATATCTACCTGCTTGTACAATGTTCAAAATACTAATGTCTATCATTCATGAAAATATTTGTGTACAAAAATTGTCATGCAGGGCCATTGCAACTAAAAAAGCATTATTGAGGGGGTTGAAGCTTCTAGCATTAGGCCTGTTTCTTCAGGGTGGATTTTTCCATGGCATCAAGGAACTAACTTTCGGGATCGATATTGCAAAGATGAGATGGATGGGCATTCTACAGGTGTGTATGTTGTATTGCTGTATTATTAGTGTTACTTTTCTAAGTTCTTTATATTCTGGTGTCCATAGCACCTCTAAAATGCGAGCTGTCTCCCACAGAGAATTGCATTAGGATATTTAATAGCTGCCTTGTGCAAGATTTGGCTAAAGGGTGATGGTACTATTAGTTCAGGATCATCTTTGCTCAGGAAGTATAAACTTCAGTTGTAAGTAGTAATCACCTTTTCGTTCTTTTAGTTTTCTGCTTCATTTCTTATCATATCTATATGCTCAATTTTGAATCCATGTGACCTCTTTCTCAGGGTTATGGCATTGATGATAACTGTGACATATCTATTATTGATGGCCATTGTTAATTACCTATTTGGTTGGTTTGCATTACGGTCACATCATTAACCATTTTAAGGTCATCAAAACAGAGTTCTGCACTAGACTATGTCATCCACGTCTGTCGTAGTCTAGGCCTCGCCTTGGACTTATTTGGTAAGGGACTTGTTCATAATTTTCTTGTATATAGTAGCAACCATCAAAGTCGTTGTCTTGTGTTTGTTTCTAAACTATCTACTTCCATGTATTTAGATATGCATATGAACAAGGCTCTCTACACATTCAGTGGAACATGTGTATGGCAGCTTGTGGGAGATTTGGCTTTTTTTTTTTTTTTTAATATTTTTTTTTATGTGGGTTATGTGTGGTTTTCCATTTCGACTGTGTTTTGTGGAATTAGATATGAGAAGTAGTTAGATTCGGCAGATTGTTTCATGCATGTGTGAGTGCATTGATCAACCAGCTGCTTTTTTTCACTTTTTTTTTTTTCATTAATGTTACCATCTCCTACGGTCAACAATCAGTCTATCCAAGCGAATCAGGAAGATTCTGATAATCAATTGCTTATTGACTCTACGGGGTGGTAACATTGATGAAAAAAGATTATGTCAAGGTAAAGGTGCTGCAATTGGTTGATCAAGTAATCAAATTCAAAGGGCATAAATATCTGTTTCATGTAAAGTTCAGAGCACATAAACATTGCTTTTTGATATTAGTATGTCTTTTCAATTTACTATAGTGCATAAAAGTTGATACTCCAAACAGAAGTGGCAAATGGTTTAGAATGTCTTCATTTTGCATGGCACGCAGTAAGCAAGTATACTATGTTTTTAATGAATAATGATAGATAAGTGCTATGACTGAACGATGAAAAAAATATACACAGGCATTTTTTTGAAGTAGGATATCTTGGTATGATGTTAAGGATTATTACTATTTTCTTCCATATGAGTGTTTAATTAAGAAGCTCTAGGTGAAAGGAAAAGGATATGCTATTGTGTAATGTTGTTCTAAATATACTGAATGTGTGCAATATCATGGGTTCCTCTAGAAACCATTGTCTGGTCTTAATGAGTCAATAACACCCAGTGGCTTTATATGTTTGCATGTTGCTCTGTGCTCTTTTCTCTTAGAAATATAATACAGTTATTAGTCTTTACTTCACTTTATGGTAATTTGTAAAGGAAGATCAGCTCACTTGAGATGCCTAATCCTTTCACTGCTTTGCAGGAAAACTGGGACATAGCAAGAAGGAAGATCTGGAATTACCATTGTTTTTGACTTGGATGCTAATATTATCTATCCAAACAACTATTTGAGCCACAAAAAGGTTGGAGAAGGCAGTTTCAGATGTCTCTTTAAGGTAACTTCTTATCTATGTGGCATACATATAGTTTTAGTCATAACATGGACCGTTGAATGCATATGCAGACTGTAGTGTGTGCACTTCTTTTCCTTCACATTCCTTTTCTTTTTTTTTTTGTCAATTTCACTATCTCCTACAGTTTCTGTAGTTGTTTTGCTTATTGTTAGAGTTCATCCAATCTAACTACTTTGTTATCATTGTGAGGTACTTTCCGTGATTGTAGATATTGATTTGCATTGAATAGATTTTTTTTTTTTTTAGGCAAAGGAAATTTATTAATGAATACGATTGGAATCATACATAAGGGCATCCAGGATGATTTCTGGAGCATTTACAAACCACTCATGATTGATATTGGACTCAAAACCCTAACTAGTAAGTCGATGAGCTACAGTATTAGCCTGTCTACGAACAAATCTTAACCTAATACCTGCAGTTGAAGCGAATAAGTCATTAACTTCAGCAATTAAAGCACTGAGCTGAGAAAGGTCAGTCTGCTCACTAGTGATAGCTGTGACTGCAACCTGACAATCACTTTCGATCACTGCACTTGCTACCTGCATGGATTGCAAGAGTTGCACGCCTTGCTTCACAGCCAGCAGCTCGGCATGGAGAGGAGAACTGATATAATACACTCTGTGAACAAAGGCCGCAACAAACTGTCCTTGCTTATTACGAAGCACTCCGCCTGTTCCCCCGTAGGGAACTTAGGGTAAGTAGGCTCCATCTACATTCAATTTCAAGACATCCCCGACAGGGGGTTCCCATTTGTTACACAGCTGTTGTTTGTTATGAGAAGGACCCCCACACAGGTTGGCTAGAAGATATTCCCCGTACCAAGCTAACGCATTGACCACCAGACAAGGGCTAGATTGAGAATGGTTTTTCCATAAAATGTCATTCCGGTTTCTCCAAAGATTCCATAAAAGGACAAGAAGCTTATCAAATAGGGGTGAAGGCATGGAACTAGCCTGTTGTAACAACCAGTCCTTCCACAGCAAAGTAGAAGGAGGTATAGCAAAAGGGTGAGTATTCCAAATATCCCGGGCTATTGAACAATCACAGAATAGGTGTTCAAGCGTTTCTGCAGCTTGGGAACACACCACACAGTGTATCTCACCTGTATACCCCTTCGCTGTCAAGGCAACCCTAGTTGGAAGAATATTATGAGCAGCACGCCATCCAAAAATGGCTACCTTATTAGGGACTTTGGCCTTCCACAAGGCCTTCCAAAGTGGAACAAAAGGGTCTCCAGTAGATGTGGACGCAAAAATGCGGCCAATGGAAAAGGAGCAAACCACCTTATATGCAGATTTAACCGAGAACCAACCTTTCTTATCGAACTTCCAAGCAATCTTATCTGTCCCAAAGCGTCGACTTAAGGGAATAGTCAGAATATGCGCGGCCACATCGGCTGTAAAACAGGCATGAACTGACACATAATCCCATGATCCGGTACTAGAGTCAAGTAGGTCAGAAACCAGCTCAAAAACAGTGTCAGGAGGTCGAGTTACTGAGTGGGAAGCAATATTGGGAATCCAGTCGTCAGTCCATATATTGACAGAGGTCCCATTGCCAATTCGCCAATAAATACCAGCTTGTAAGGTTGGTCTTGCCTCCAAAATACTTCGCCACGAATAGGAAGGTCTATCTCCCAAATCCGCTGTAAGAAACGAACCATTTGGATAGTAAACTGCCTTGAAAACACGAGCGACCAGTGATGTAGGATTGGACAAAAGTCGCCACCCTTGTTTCGATAACATGGCAAGATTATGAGAGTAAAGGTGTTTAAAGCCCAAACCACCCTGCTCCTTTGGGAGGCACATTCTCTCCCACGACCTCCAATGGATCTTCCTTTTCTCATCAGTGCTTCCCCAGAAAAATTGGGCGCAGAGTTGTTGAAGGTCATCACAAAGGGACTTGGGAAGTAGATAACAATTCATGACATAGTTCGGAAGAGCTTGAGTAACAACTTTGAGAAGAAGCTCTTTCCCTCCTGTACTAAGTATCTTCGATCGCCAACTTATCAATTTCTTGGTGAGTCTTTCCTTCAAATAAGCAAAGATAGCTGTTTTATTATGTCCCACCTGTATTGGGAGACCAAGGTATAGCCCATGCTCCTTCACACATTTAACACCAAGAATGTTCGCCAAGTGATTCCGTGACTGTAAATCCACATTACCACTAAACACTACACTAGACTTCTCTAGATTAATCTTCTGTCCTGAAGCCCTGGCATAAATGGAGAGAATATGCTTAACAGCCTGACACTCTCTAGCAGAAGCTTCTCCGGAAAGAAAACTATCATCCGCAAACAATAACTGATGTATGATTGGAGCAGAAGGTGACATAGTGAGTCCTCTGAGAGTCCCATTCTGAACACTAGAAGAAATTAACGCAGAAAGACCTTCTGCACATAAGATAAAAAAATACGGGGAGAGGGGATCCCCTTGCCTTATACCCCTAGTTGGCAGAATAAACCCAGTAGGGTTACCATTAATAAGTATAGAGTAACTTACAGACTTGACAGTAGCTAATATAATATCCACCCAGGTTCGGGCAAAACCTAGCTTCACCAACATAGCCTCCAAAAAACTCCACTCCAGCCTATCATAGGCCTTAGAGATATCTAACTTCAATGAAAAGAATCCGTCCGCCTGTCTGCAAAGCTTCTTCATAAAATGTGCTACCTCAGTAGCTACAAGAGTGTTATCAGAAATAAGGCGACCGGGAACAAACGCACTCTGAAGTGGAGAAATAATATCTGGAAGGAACTATTTCAACCTATTAGCCAGCACCTTTGAAGCAATCTTATAAACCACATTACAAAGAGCAATCGGTCGTAAGTCCGATGCTAATTGTACCTCTTTAACTTTCGGAATCAAGACAAGGTGGGTGAAATTAGACTCTCGGGAAATCAGTCCAGTATTGAGTACTTCTCGAACTGCCTTGCAGACATCAAACTCTACCACCTCCCAAAACTTCTAGAAAAAACAAGGAGACATACCATCCGGTCCCGGAGATTTCGAAGGGTGCATCTAGAATAAGGCCCGTTTAATCTCATCATCCGAGTAAGGGGCCATGAGTGCAGCATTCATACTCTCAGTGACTCGAGGTTGGATACAGTCAAGTATCCTATCGGTAGCCAAAGAATCAGAACTGTCGGCATGAAGAATATCCTCCTAATATCGAACTAATATGTCCGTCACTTCACTTGGTTCATTGGTCCACTGCCCATCCTCCTTCACCAAACCCTTGACACGATTTCTACATCTTCTATTAGAGGCTCTCCTGTGAAAAAAAACTAGTATTCCGGCCACCTTCCCGAAGCCATTGCACTCTGGAGCGTTGTCTCCAGTAAGTTTCATTAATGGAAAGCAGTTCATTCAACCTAATTTGGAGAGCTTTCAGTTCGTCAAAATGGGAATCCTGGTGAGCCGTTTTCATTAGCACTTCCAATTTAGTCTGAATGAGCTTCATCTCAACTTGACGTTGCTGGAACACTCCTTCATTCCAATCAAGAAGCAGGTTACCCGTTTGATGGATCTTCCGACCAACCTGAGTCATAGATTCACCAGTAGAAGGCAACATCCAGCCTTTCTTCACAACATTCCCACAATCAGGGTGGGTTAGCCACATTTCTTCAAAGCGAAACCTCCGGGTGGTGCATCGTCCCATAGGCCTCTTAGGATTGACTTCAATCAATAAGGGACAATGGTCAGATCTACTCAGAGGCAAAGTGAGACCTCGGGAGAAAGGATACAATTCTCTCCATTGTACATTCTGACAAGCTCTGTCAAGTCTTTCTTTTGTATATCGATTTGCCCAGGTGAATCGGGAACCCACGAATCCCATATCCATCAAACCACAATCCACCAAAGCTTGCCGGAATCGAGAAATCTAAGCGACACTGCGGGCCGGACCACCAGACTTGTCATCCAAAAACAAGATTTCATTAAAGTCTCCCGCAATGAGCCATGGGAGATTAACCTGAGCTGCTAGGGTTCTGAGCAAAGTCCACGTAGTACTGAGGTTGGCCGTAGTAGCGACACCCTATATTCCGATGAAGCGAAACACCCATTCAGATCCAATGACTCCTACCTCTGCATCAATATGATTAGCATAGTAGTTCCTGAGACACACAGGGATTTCCTTCCTCCAAAATAGTCCTAAACCTCGGCAGTCGTCTTCTCGTGGTGAACAAAGTACACCATCGAAACCTATACGTCGACGAACGTCATTGAGTAGGTCGGACGTTGCTAGGGTTTCTGATAGGAAAACAATACTAGGGTTTTTCTGACGCACAATGTTGACTAGGGCATCTTGAGTCTCAATATTATTGAGACCCCGACAATTCCAAACTAGGATTTTGAAGCTCTGCATGGGAAGCAAGGAAAGGGACAATAGGATTCCAGATAAACGGAGGCTGCAGATCTCCAGAGGAGGGCAGGTAGGAACGTGGAGTGACGCTAGGGACGAGAGGGAGGCTCTCTCTAGGGCAAATTTTTTTCATTTGGATTGAATAGATGGTTGATTGAAATTTGAATTTATACTTACAATTCCAGTATCCAAGTTCTTTTTGACACATTACAGTATTAGACATATCTATTGCTTCACACTATTGCTATTTGAGATAAGAAACTTACATCTTTTATAATTACTGACCTTTACTATCTCTTTTATAACACAGGGAAACCAGTGTTGAATCAACAACATCATCAACAGAAATCATCAGCAAAGAAAAAATGGACTGAAGTGTCGCAGCACTTTTTATGTAAATAGAGTTGGAGGAAGAAACTTTTTGGACAACCTCCACTACAGAGCACCACTAGGCTAACAACTTCTCAGCATGCATGATTAGCAATCGACATCATCACTTATTTTTAGCAACCAGATCAGGCATTTGCTGTAACCAAGTTAGCCTATAAGTACAACATGCAACTTATTTTTGGCAAGCTATTTCGACAGCAACTGTAATATGTTTTTGAACACTGAATTTCAGTAAAACATGATCTATGTTAGTTCTTAACTAGATGCTCTATCCCCCTACACTTTCAGATTTCGTTCTAAAACCCGCAGCAACGTGCGGGCATCCATGCTAGTTAGATATATATGCGTACACAATGTTCACAACAGCCATACAATAAAAACTGTTGTGTGAGAGTAATACAGATCACAGATGCTATCAATGTTTTAGTTGTGTGAATAACAGTCACACAACAGTTATAAAAAAAAATGACTTCTGAATCACAATCACACAATGGGTTCTTAAGTTGCCCGTCATCTGAGTGACGTTCACACGACAGTTAATGATGTCGACAAGCTATCGACAGCCTGTAGACATGCTGTCGACATGGATGCCGAGTTCTTCAGACGACAGTTCTCTAAATCATGTTTCATCAGACGATAGTTTTTAGCCGTCGTCTGATTCAATTTTTGTATTAGTGATTGATGAGTACTCTTTTCATAATGTTTGTGACAACTTATACTGTGATCTGTTGCTTATTTGAAATAACCAGTATGTACAGTTGAGATCACAAGTTCAAATAGAGCAACCAAAAACTCATTCCGTGGTGTCTAATCATTCAGCATGGTAGAACAACTCGATTATGAAGTAAAGTTTGAGCGCTTTTAACTTGCTGAATCTTAAGATATGGCAAGGCAAAGACGATGTTGTGACCACAATCTGCTACCATACGTAGTATTTTAAACTTGCTATAATAAAAATATTTAGCTTTCAAACAATGACAAATATTGTATATTTAGATATTCAAAATAAAGTATTAATTGTTTACGAATATATGTATTAATTGACTGTCCACGCGCGGTTAGTTCATCCGATTACACGTTTTATTCATACTCATCTACTTTTGTTCTTTTCTATCTCATTTCTCTACCTCCATGTGTACGTATACGTACGCAAACATATAGGAGTCATCTTCTGCAACAATAGCTTGAAACCTTTGAAAGTTCTAAACTTGAGCTGATAAAAGATTAAACTCAGATGCCCAAAATGTATTAAATAGAACACGTTGCTACAAATTACAGGTTAATTAAGATTTATGCACGGTCAAGTTTGGGTGGTCAATTACGAAATAGCAAACTTGATTAACTTTTATGATTATCTATTCTTTGTGTTCCTTGTAGCTTTAGCTGTCCTTTTTTCACATTAAGAATGTGATCCTCTTTCTTTAACACGTTGCAAGCAAGTTTCGAGTCGTATACTACGTAGATCATATTAAGATGAGCTTACCATAAATCTATATTGTTTTGATATTTTAAGATATCTAATAAACAATTAGTTATGATTGTGAAACGTATTTATGTGGATTCATATGTGTGCTGATCTTTTTTCAGGAGTCTCTATCCTGGTCTTATTCTATTTCATGTGTTTTATTTTACGTGTGAGATGAACTTACATTCTTTTATTCTTACAGACTTATTTACTTAATGTGGAAAATTGGCTTTTATCATGTTACAGAAAAGAAACTCTTTCAAGATACTCATATAAAAAAGTTTGAATAACTATCAATCATGTACCTTCTGATTGTAATTATATCCTAAGGAGACAAGTTTGTTCAAAAGTATATTTCCTGCTGAACAAATGTGTAAATCAACAACTTGATGGAGCTAGGCTTTCTGAAATGAATGTTCAATATTATTATTGCAATTGCCTAACAAATATTTGTCCTATACAATTTGAGGACAAATTGTCTTTTTTTATTGAAGCGAAACAAGACTGAACTTCTTACCCATGTTTGAGTTTTTATCAAAGATCAAAAGAAATTATACAATAGAGTTTGGAGGACGAAGCCAAAACCAACCTGGTTGAGAGTAAATTGTCTTTCATATTTCAAATCTTGGAAATTATTAGACTTTTCTTTCATATTAGTAATATAGGAATCATACTTAAAAACATGTTCCAATAGTAGAGCCACCATTGTCAAGCTCTAATTTGGGTAATGACCCAAGATCATAGACAAGAATCATGTTAAATGGCTTTAAATTTTCCTTATCAAGTAGATGAGACCTATTAAGGCAATCAATTTCTTGGTCTAAACACGTGAGACTCCCCTACAAAAACTTTAGCTTCAAAAATTGAATGTGATTTGATTCAAAACGAAGATGTTCCTCTTCTTTAATCTCTAGACTCAATCTACTAATTAAATTGATTAACGTAATTAATGAACATGAGGTTGACAAAATCATCTTGAACTTATTTGAAGATCCCACAAGGTATATTGGTTCTTATGCTATTGGCAGGTTTAAGGCTTTAAGCTCAATAGTAAATCTAAGAATGGTCGACAGACCAGTCCAATTGCTACGTGGCTTGCTCCTAAAGGATTTGAAGGAGTAGGAAATCATTTTGAATACTCTATGACATTGTACTGACCCAGAGATATTCAAAGTCTTAAGGTCCAAGAAACACTTTCATGAAATATGCAGCAAATACGTTTTATTTTCATGCTCTTCTGATTTTTCTACATCTTCATTTTTCATGAAATATGCAGCAAATGCGTTTTATTTAATATGCAATTTTGGAATTTTAATAAAAAAAAGCAGCAAATGCATTTTATTTAATATGCTTTTTTTTTTTATGGATTCATATGTGTGCTATTTTTTTTTAAAGAAACACCTGATTCTGATTTTTCTACCTCTTCATTTTTCAGAAAATTATTAGAGGAAAAATGACAAATTTGCTGCAGTTTTTTATTAAATTATTTAAAATGAATCTGAAAAGACATATAAAACATTAAAATATCTGACAATGTTTTTATATAATAAATCTATTGAATGAACTGATATCGTTAGTTCCATTTACAAGCAAACTTTGAATCATTAGATAGTTGTTATTTGCAAAGAAACTTTGTTATCTGAAAACGGAACCGTTGTTATCTACAAACTCACTAAATGATTTCAGTAATGTTAACTGATTTTTTTAATGTATAATTTTGAAGAATTATCTAATAGATAATCAGTTTGAAACTTTAGATGATTAAACTCCAAAATATTCATTGTGATTAATTCACATAAGTTTTTATACAAGAATCAGAATAGAGATGACATGTCTATATTTATTTAAAACGATGTATGATTTTACTTTTAGTTCGATTAACAGAGAATGAGATTCTAATTCAAAACCTCAATTAGCATATAAAAAAAATAAAAAATAAAAAGAGACAGTGAATGGAATATTAATGGTATGAGATATGGAACTTTGTTGAGGGGCCATGGTGCTTCAAAATAATGCAGCTGCAGATCTGATTAGGTGACCAACAAATTAACTGCTAAACACAAAACATGTCACACCAGGCACTGTACCCGCCAGAATTTAAACTAACAAAGCTGTTAGATGCTTAAACAAGAATTACTAATCGTAATCGTCAAACTATCACTTTATCTGCTCTCCAATTAAGAATTAACTTCCAATACCAGATTTATCATCTTTAAAACCCAAACAACAATATCTTTTGCTTTTATTCTAATTTTGTATCAGAGAAAAGGATAAAGAGATGGGAGAGAAATTTGCAGTTGAAGAAGCCCAGTAGCTGATCTCTCAGCTTTGCTTGCTTAATAAACAAAAGCAAGAGGCAAGTTAGGCCAACAACAGTTAGCTTCCCTCTCTCCAAACTTTGTGATTCCCTTGGAATCAAAGCAAAGCCTCTGTAGTAGCTGATCTTTGGTCACCATCTCAGACCCAACCCTTCACCTTCCTGACATATTCTTCACACCTATTTTCCCCAGTCCCCTTTTATACACTTCAGTTTCTCTGATCTTGTTCATATTCACAGTTTGGCCTTTTCTGCATGTTTCAGGGTTTTAGGTCCCAGAATTGAGGCCTTGGAAGTTTCTGGCTTTCTGGGTTTTTGGCATCTTTGGTGAAAAGTTGATTGGCTTTCTGTTAGAATCCAATAAAAGATACTCAATTTGAGAGAAACCCATCAAAGGGTTTTGCTTGGAGGGTGTTTCAGAGTTTAAAGGTGTAAGCTTTTATTGGAGAAAGAGAGACTTTCATAGCTTCTGAAATTGGGGTTTTGGGTTTGCTCACTTTGCTGCTGTTGATTAAAAGCTTGAAGCTTTGAGTCCTTGGAGATACAAGTTTTCTAGATTGTGCTTGTGGCCACTCAACCCATATGGTATTTTTCACCTTTTGCCTCATTTAACTCTCATGACTGTCATTGAAAACATGAAGGTTACATGAATATTTTAATACAAAGCTTTTCTGTCAAAACCAACTGCACACCACCTATTTGTGAAAATGCCAGCACAGTTTTTGTGATACAACTCTCATATATTTCATGTTAGCCTCCCAAATCCAGCTGACACGTTAACACCATATAACTCTTCTCCAGAGCCAGATAGATAGTGGGCAGTAGAATCACTCTCTATGCATAGTACCCATTACCTTTTCCAACCAGAGTCAATGTGTAACTCTGCCAGTGCTGTTTCGTTTTCATCGAGTTCTCCAGGAGAGAATCGAATGGCTGTGAATGTGAGGACCAGGTCTTCTAGACCTCTTCCTTCTACATTCTTGATCAGAATGGCTATGAGGATATCTAGAGCAAGGTGGTTTACCTTCTTGAGAAGAGTGTTCCACTACCAAAATGGGTCAAGGTCTGATCTTGGATCGAACCCTTTTAATTCCAGCACTTGGATGATGATGGAGTTCATAGTTTTAGTCGTTCAGATAAGCATCACGACGATTATTCTGGCTGTTTCGGAGAGGGAGAAGCCGGTTTGGCCTATGAGAATTTGGATTGTTGGGTATGATATAGGCTGTGTTCTCAATTTGCTGCTACTATTTGGTCGTTACAGGCTACTTTATCTCACTCAAGCAGATGGTTTCAACCTTTCGGATATAGAACAACAAAGAGGCGTTGAAGAATCCAGGTACTTTATATATGCCCCAATTACTTCCTTTTGGTCATTATGGTTGGGAATTGTTATATCATTGTTGATAGTACAATAATTAAATAAAATTTTGCACATCTTGCAGGGCAACACATTTGATGAACAGGTGTAGAACCTCACTTGAGCTGTTCTTTGCAATATGGTTTGTAATGGGTAATGTTTGGGTGTTTGATTCTCGGTTTAGCTCATTCCCTGGAGCCCCAAAACTCCATGTGCTCTGCATTGCTCTGCTTGCTTGGAATGCAATCAGCTACTCTTTTCCATTCCTACTGTTTGTGTTGCTGTGTTGCTGTGTTCCTCTGATTAACAGCATGCTTGGATACAACATGAACATGGGCTCCATTGATAAAGCGGCATCTGATGACCAAATCTCTCAGCTACCTAGCTGGAGATATAAGGAAGTTAACACCTCCATAGAGCTGGGAAATGATCGCAACTCAGACCTCACAAATGAAGATCCAGTAAGCCACAACTTAAGCTTTTGAAGTTGAAAATTGTCTAACATGTTATCACGTATCACAGCTCTAATCTTAAGATATTTTGACATCAAAACTCTGGTTACCTATACAGTATACATTCGTTAGTCGTTACATATACATTTGAATTTTCCCTGTTCAGTGGTTTAATGTTGAGAAAATATGTGGATCTTTAATCTGTTTCTATGTAGATCTTTAATCTGTTTACGTTTCTTGTATTATAGGACTGCTGCATTTGCCTGGCCAAGTATAGGGACAAAGAAGAAGTGAGGCAGTTGCCATGTTCGCATATGTTTCACCTCAAGTGTGTCGATCAGTGGCTTCGGATCATATCTTGCTGCCCTCTTTGCAAGCAAGAACTGCAGAGATAACAACTATTTGACTGAGATCTTTGTATTTCATTTTCGTTTATTTTTTGGTGTGGTTTTTTTTCAGGGTTACTTGAGTGAGTTAATTTGCTTGTACAGTGGAGCTCACCAGTAACCAAAATATACCAATTAAGTTTATAATCTTGAATACAACACAGAAAATAGAATGATGTATGTTGGTTTCCTTATAAGTTTTCTCCAACTTGTACCAAATCATAGTTTTTAAATAGCATTGAATACATGTACAGATGTAAATCCCAGTAAAACAAATGCATCAATATTTGTATTATATCTAAAATTTGTGTTCTAACTGCAAACTTATTACGATAGCAAAATATTAAAAGAAATTAGATAGCGGGTTGGGCCTTGACAACGATCACACTATCAGGGTTAAAATTATGGGCTCTTATAAGACAAAGTTCTTATTGATTTGCCTGTTCATTCCTTCTACTACATCCAATGATACTCCTGATGTTTTTTTTTTTTTTGATGATAGACTCCTGAGGTTTTGATTGTGTGGAAATTATTTTATGCACCGACGGTGTAAGTGACCCAACCCTTATAAAATAATCTCAACCCTTGATATTTATTATCAACTTTATTTTTAATAAACAAAAAAGTGTATTTAATGCAATCTAACCATTCATTTATGTTGGTGCAAGTGCACGGCGGTGCTCTGAATAATCTCTCGAGACTGCTTAATCTGATGAGACGTTGAATTGATTGTGGCACCATTAGTTATGCAAGCTAAAGGCTCCTACCTTAAGCCTCTTATTTTAAAGGATGATCCAAAACGCATTTGAATCTTGGAGTCAAATTTCGAGCACCAAAAGAGGGTTCAGGTAATATTAGAACTGAAATTCTTTTAGAGCACTTGCACTGCGGCCTGCAGGTGCTGTTATTTGGGCAAGACCACTACTTGTTCGTTCATCCAAAAACGGTTGGATCAAATAGTGCCTAATCGATCTCACTTGTCAAATGGTTTGTTTTATTAGGATCAATACCTTCTATGGTACTTGAAGTATTACCAGTTGGACAATTTGATACCTAATTTATAAAAGATGACGACTTGGTACCTAAAAAAATACTTGGTCAGACAATTCGGTATTTCCATAAACTATTTCGTTAACTTTAAGGGTAATGTACATACCAGTTAGAAATCAAGGTAACTGGAACATGAACTAACACCTGAATACGTCGTCCTGCATCCCATGCCGGGGTATCCAATCCACAGGTATCAGAAATATGAACATCACCATCAAGACTTGCCACTAGGTCAATGCATAGGAGGCAGCAACTAGGCTGTATGGAGAGATGTCCCAGCTTAGATACACTATCAGATAGGGAGGACATTTCTCGTACATTGAAAATGAAGAGGACTCGCCCTTATTAATGACCATTCATTAGTGGTATTTAATTACTTCTTCTTATAGTTACTCTGTCAAATTAAATACAAGGCACTAACTTTGGCATCGGAGTGACTTAGATTGACACTCGATTTTCTCCTTGACGCCCTGTATATTTCTCTTTACAGGTAGCAGTACAACCATCAATCCGAGTCCCCTGACTGACCAGTGCTTCTAATATATCCAGCACCTAGATATAGATTAAAACATTTGGCGCAGTCTATGAGAAACATTCGACATTCTCACCTCGAGCAAGGTACCCCATCGGGGTTAGTCAGGGTCCAATCTCTTGCTTCAAAATTCTCGTCGTTAATGTCATAGCCCAATCCGACCCGAGAAATGAAAATTCCAGGGTTAGGATGTGAATTAAAAAGAGAAAAAAGAAAATAGATTGTAAAACAATTTAGAAAACTTCCAAACTTCATAAATTTATAATTTAGTAACAGTTCAAACGACCTTCCAATAACTTTCCAAAAGGAAAATAAAGCCTTCGATAAAAATTCGAGAAAAATAAAGTTTATAAGCAACTCGAGTTCAACAAAAATGTACTTGAGAGCCACTCACCAAAGAGAGTCCATTATTACAAGAAAGTTAAAATAGTAGAAAAGTCTAGCATGGTTCGAAAATTACATACAAAAAAGAGAAATAACAAGTTTCCTTTAGCTGAAGCCTATCGCACTCAGCATTATAGTTGGACCCATACAAACAAACGTGCAAAATACAAAGGATGGAAAACCCTAATCTCTCTCTAAGAGCGCTCCTCTTCGTGCTCACCCTAACACTGTTCCCCTAGGGCGGTGCCAAGTATAGCGGTTCCAGCCGTGTTGAATCTAAAGGACGACTTCGTCCACTCTTAACAAAGGAAAGCGAATCTAGCTTTGAGTATGGACCGCTCTATTTTTCCGGATCTCTTGATCCTTCTTTTCGGATTGGGGTTGACAGTAATGACCCAAGGCTGCTGGAATTTTGGGCAAGAACGATCGAGGAGGGGACAGGCAACGGAGACGCACAAAGCTGGGGAAAAGTTTTTGCGGCTTTGCTCATAGGGACGGCAATAGCAGACCTTCTATGGATGGTAACAACCTGCAATTTTCTTCTACTCAACGGTGACCTGCAATTGGTGTGGTGGTCTACTGGGTGGTGGCTTGATTAGTGGTGGCGCGATCTCCATCTGTCTTGGTATGATTGCGCTATACCGTCGTTGTATAAGGCTCGAATAAGCGGCAAAGTTGAGATGGCGCTGCTGGCAGGGGTGCTGTCTGGCGAAGCTCGATCGAAGCGGCCTGAGATGGCAGAGCTGATGGAGACAAGTTACTCGATCTGGGTGTCCAAATTAGTTTCAATAATGGTTGCCCGGTGGTATCAGATGGTTAGGCTGGTGCCTTCGTGAAATTGGGCTTGGCCCCAATTGGGCTAGGTTAAACTATAGGGCCTATGCTTATGTTTCTTAGGACTGGACTCATCATTGCTATTATGGGCCAGACAAGGAAAATGCAGGAAGAAAGTGATGGGCTTGGGCTCTACTATGGGGCCCACTTTATTCTATTGCTAGGTCAAATCTCCCTAGGGTTCGGGAAGTGTTTGTGCTCGACAGAACCCCTAAGCCCTAACTTGAAGGGCAAGGATAAAATATAGGTAGGTGTGGTAAGGGCCTATATACTATGTCTTACAATCACCATAGTTTATAGGTTCACTTAAATAAGTGAGCGGTTAGTTCGAATATAGATGGTTTATCTCCTATGTATCACAGTAGTTCTTCTACTACAACTTCTTGATCTGTCTAGTTGAAGGCAGCAGAAGGATATGTAATTGCCATCTTGGCATGCGTTTAATGAAATCCACATTTCTTTCAAAAAAAAAAAAAACCCATCGCACTCAGAAATCAATGAGGAGTAATCTTACCTGTAAAATAATAAAATATGGTTGAGCTACCATCGCTCTGTAGGGGAAAGTCATCCTCACATACCCATTTCTCTATTAACTTTTGTGAAACATGAAACGAACATATGTACCAAATAACACTTGCTCGCACCTCCAACATAAACCCTTCATAACGTACCTCTACCCATTAAACCATGTCGTTCTTCCCATTTGCAACCCATTTTGCTAGTGATCTTATCTTCCCCTCGATCTCCAGGTCCAAATCATTCAATCCAGAATCACCGACTATGCCTCAGTCAACATTGACGTAAAACAACCCCCCAAAAACAAACTCGACAAGAAACTAGATCTTTCCAAATGGTTCCAAAACTGTATTCAACCCTTTTTACGACTAGGAACCTTGATTTACGAGTGAAAACTAGATAGAGAAAACAAAAGTCGTAACAAAAAAAAAAAATTCACCGTCCACCAAGGTGTCCAAAAGAACTCTCTTCATTGAACAGAAGAAGAAAAGAAATAAACTCCCTAAAAATTTCTTCCTTACTCTTATGTTGAAAAAGAAGAAGAGAAAGAATAAATCTCTCCTTGCAAATCTATTTTCTTCCTTAACCTATTCCTAATGGAATTAGATTAAATCGCATAATTTCCTTCCTATTTAAGGACACATAGTTTGTGTGTTTGGCCCAAACTCTGATTATTACTTGTCTGAGTTGTAATAGGGTTAGTCTTACCGATATCTACAGAGATATTTTAATCATTGTATGATTCAGTACCTTCTAAGACGCAGATTTTTTGCTTGTAATCCTCTATATAAATAGACCCCTATTATCAATGAAAGTAAAACTCAATTCTCTCCCAATTTCTGATTTCCTAAAACACGTTATCAGCACGAAGCCCTAACTCTGAAATCCTAAAATCGTAACCTTCAAACCCTAGCTACCTCTGCCACACACCTTGAATCCTTTGATCCCAAGAGTCCAAAACCTGCGGCAGAACCACCAGAACCGGCCGAAAAAGCACCGAACTGGCCACCGGAGTATTCGAACCGGTGTGGTTAGCCTCGCCTGCCTCTGACCACGCCTCTGTGTCTCCTGCCGAGCACGTTAGCCTCACTTCAGGCCTTGGTTAGCCTCACCATTAGCCTCGTTTCACTCCACCACAGCCCTCACCTACATTAGCCCTGTTAGATCCTTTCTTCAGCCACGTTAGCCTCGCTTCACTCAATAGTAGATAGCCTCGCTTTGATAGATTGTTAGCCTTGATTCGACAGATTGATAACCTCACCTTAACAGCTCAACGTGCAAGCCAGTGCAGCGCACGCACACGTACAAGCCTCTGCCACAGCACGCACAGCTTAATAGCCTCGCCTGCATGTGATTAGCCTCGCTACCAACAAAGATCTAGCCAAGTTCAACCGGCCACCAGTGAACTCCGACCAAATTCCGGCCACTTTCCGGCGACCCCTTTTTCGAGGTATTTTTTATTAAAAGTTTCCCTTTTTGAATTTTTTCAATTTATCTTCTTTTTCTCGGGGACTTACAACATCGCTTCTTCTACCCCCCTTTCTTCTTTGTGGGGAGACCTAAGCCAAACTGTGGGGGTTCGAGCTATCTCCAAGCTTAGAGCTTGTTGAGACTTCTAAAGTTAGAGTTTGTTGAAAAGATACGATCGACCACATACATCATTGTTTCGATCTAATCCAATACATCTTGGAGCTGAATTTTTTGGGAGCGATTATGCTCAGAAATTTATATTGTTTTCATGGTAGCCTTTTTTGCTCCGAAACTAACCATATTTCTTGTTCCTTTTCAGGATGAGTAACTTGAACAAATTGGACTTTGCCCCATTGGGGACAACGAGCTCTGGATATCACAAGTGGGTTCGTGATGTCCGCCAGCATCTCAAGGCCTAAGGAATCCTGGAAACGATTCTTGCGCTTAGCCAGGACGTGATAATTGTTAAGCAAGCCCAAGCTTTGGAATCAAGTAAAGCAGCCTTGGAGGAAAATAAGGCGAAAGCCTTCATCTTACTGACTTGCCATATGGATGATTCGCTCCAGTACGAGTATCTGAATGAACAAGTGTGAGACCCCTGAATTTTTCAGTGACGTAATTGAGAAATTTCCTAATCCCCGAGGACATGAGGAAGTGATTAGGGCTGGGCACGGGGCGGGTCTGACTAAAATTTCACTGGGCCTGGGCCTGGCCAGTTTTTTACTGTTCAGGCCCAAAGCCCGTTTTAACACCAACAGGGACAGGCCCGGGCCCTACCCGTTTCATTTTGGGCCGAGCTTTCTGGCTTTCCGGCCCAAATACCTGTAATCTACCTTTGTCCTGAAATACATATCCATATCTACTTTGCTAATATATCCAGATTTCATTCATTTCAACCTTGTGGAAGATTTAAATCAAAACACAATATCAATATCTAAATACAAACTAAAAATTCAAATATCTAGAATACACAATATCCAAATTCAAATACAAATCAATAACAATTCAAGCGAGGGAGGCTAAACAATGCTCTGGGAGGACGAGCAGATGTCGGAGCTGTTGGCCCAATTGGCGCTGATGGGTTTGGTTCAACTAGAGCTGTCGGCAATGAAACAATAGCCTTCCCATCAGTAGCCATGCTGCAAGCCTGCAATCACATAGTACAAGCTACATTAAAATCCATTTCCAGAAACCACAACTCACAAGCATATTTGCAGTCACTAAAAATCAAAAATTTAAATCATAGGATTCAACAATTCCATCACATTTAAGCCTCATTTTATCAGCAAACACAAACTAACAAACACAATCACTCTGTCAGACACAAACGCAATCACTCTATCAGAATATCACAACAACTGAACAAAGAGTTACAAAAACCCAGAGAAAGAAACTCACAGATGGTTGTGTTTAGCAGTGGTTTGCGTCCCCGTGAAGGTGAAGTGAAGAGAGAGAGAGAGAGAGAGAGAGAGAGAGAGAGAGAAAGCAGTCCTGGGCCTCTCGGGATCTCAGCGTGTAGGCGTCTCAGCGTCACAGCTATGGTGGAGGAGAGGGAGAAAGAAGGAGGCCGATATGGTTCAAATCAAAATTTCGAGCATCTCGGAGTCTCAGCGTCTCGGGATCTCCGCATCATGGCGTCTCCGCATCACGGCTATGGCCGAGGAGAGGAGAAGGAGGCGGTCGATCGATGTGTGAAGGAGGCGGCTATGTTCAGTCGTTCAGATCGAAATGAAGGCTGAAGAATAGAAGATTAGGTTTAGACAATATTTGAGTAAAGAGTAGAATCGTGTGTGTCCCGTCCTATGATAAGGATTTTGAGCCTTATTTTTTGGACCAATTAATACATTCACATCTGTCCCTTTTAATCTATGATGGGCCTGACGGGCTTTTCCAATTTTGAAAGACAGGGCCCGGCCCGAACCTTTTGTTTGAAAGACAGGGCCCAGGCCCAGACCGTTTAGATGAAAAAAAAAATAGGGCCCGACCCGGTATGGGCCGGGCTTTGACAGGCCGGTCCGAGTTTGTGGGTTTTCGGGCTTAAATGCCCAGCCCTAGAAGTGATAGCACCATTTACTTAGTGAAACCTTAGTAATGATTTCTTTTAGATTTATTTTGTGAAATTAGTTTTCAACAACCATATACTTGCTAAGGTCATTCTAAACTAACTTTGCAAGTTTTACATTGTTGGTAAATTATCGATTTCACTAGCGTATACACCTAAAAGATTCATGAGCTGGAGTTAGACAAAAATTGTTATGGGTTAGCAAAGTGCAAGGGAATTGGCAGCCCTGCTTATATTCAAGACCAGTTAGACCATACTGGTTAGATTAGCATCAATTCATTCGCCAACCCACTTGATCCATCGGCTTCACCATTCCATATCTATGTCGTCCAGAGCCCAATCACTGTAAACTCAGTCTCCAGATTTTTGTCTCAGTGATGCCAACGTTTGTGTACAATGATTACGTTTGAGTCTATCAGCTGCTATGGAGAATGGATGCATGCAAACTCAAATTTTTGGTGAATTCTTACCGGCATTTCCAGCCAATTTTTGGGTTGATTGAGGTATCAATCTTCCTCCTTTCCTCGATCTCTAAGTGTGTAACCAAATGCATTATGCTTTTAGTTGATGGTTCATGAAAATTCTACTGTAGCAGTTCGTCCAATGCAAGTTCATCTTCGAAAAGGGAGATTTTGACCTCTTCCCGAATTGCTGCTGTCAGCCAACTTCGATAGCCGGAAACTGAAAGTTTGAGCCATTGTATCGGTACGACTTCTTCATGAAAGTTGTTTGAAATTGCGTCTTCTATACAATTCTCGAAAATCATGATAATCCAACGGTTAATTCGTTCTCAATCAAGGTGAGACCGCTTACAGTTTAGTGAAAATCATGTTCTAAGATACCCCTGATATTTGATTCTAATTTGTGTTTGCATGTCCAATCCTCTTTCAAATTCAGTTTCTACTCAGATTGGGTCATGTTTCTCCATCGACATATGAGTTAATTTCATGAAGTTTACATCTACATCTTGAGTTCACACAACTGATTTTACAATTGTTCATTAGTATCAGAACCTGATCTTCTGGACTTTTACTTATCAAATCCATATGGCTCTTGATTTTGTTTATGCTGAGATTTTAATTCATAAACCTAGACATGTCAAGAATCCATCACCAACTGGTTTGATGTCAATCGGAGTCAAAATAAATTTTTGACAAATTTTCTAAGTTGATAAAACGCAGCTGGAATTTTTAAGAAAAACTAAACAGTTCAGGCTGTTTGCATCCATCTTTTCCCTTACTTCTCGAACGCCAATTTTCTTGAAATTTTAGTATGTTGTACCTTGATATGTCAGCTTTAGTTCTAGAAAGTTTCAAGTTCACTTCTGTTCAAATGAATTTCTAATAAATCTCCAAGCATCATCAGTTCCTACCTCAATCTCACTTGTATCTGCATTTGCCATTTGAATTTTAAGGGCTATTTTAATTGATACTCAAAGGTTCAGACGTATATGGAGTCTTATATCAACTTATCTCATGTTTCGATAAGTTAATACTACTTTGAAAAAGGTTGTTAAGTTGGAGATGAATTATAAAGACCGGTCAAGTGAATTAATGATTTATCCAACATGGTAATAGGATGACGAAGCATGGAATCTAGTTGCACAAGCCAAAGGCAGAGGTATTGCTTGACCTGGAATAACATTCGAAGCACTTTGATTCGAGGTAGGGAGGCTTCACCCTAGTTAGTGCTCTTATGTTTCCTACATTGTTTTTATGGTTTGAGGTTGTTTTTAAGATTTAACACTTGAGTTCATGAGATGACTTGAGAGTGAGCGGGGCATAAAGACTTCCCTGGGTTTCGATCCCCTAAACCTCCGGAGGGGCTACACGGATGGGATAATGTCTGATATCCTTTGAGGTGTGACACTAGAACTAGGTGGTACGGCGTAAATGGACACTCTCGCTACTCTTCACCTGTTGTTGAATATTTAAATATTTGGTGAGAATGTAGTTGGATAGTATTAGACCGGTCATCAGGTTTGATTTTACCCGGGTACTAATTCGTTTTCATATGGTTTCACATTGGGAGTTCTTTATTTAATTTTATTATATTTTACTCAACTAGTGCCAATTACTATTTGGTTTTCAAACCTAGCTAAGGCTGATGTTTGAGCAGCGAGGATGAAAGCTCACCCCTACTATAGTTGGTCTTGCAGGTACTGTGCATGAGGATTGAGGAGGATTTTGGGACTGAGCTGGGTGCTACATTTTTCTTTTACTATTTGGTATATTTACCTACACATTTTATTCACCTCTACTGAATAGTTATTGTTTGATGGAGGTTGAGTGTTATCTTATTTTTGTCAATGTTTGCTGAGCTTCTTAACTTTGTATTCAAATGGTTTGAGCCAAACTTGAATTTATTTTCAATGTTGTAAGTTGTTGATTCAACTTTGTGTCACTTAAGTATTCATGTTTGGAAAGCATTCAATTATTTAGTTATAATGTCATTTTAACAAGTAAGAATAAAGTTTTCAATTTCACCTCGCTTTAAACTCTACGTTTTCCGCCAACACTTGCCATTTCATTTCTTTTTTTTTATAGATAAACTGCCTTGCTTCTCTTTAGGACATGAGTTAAGCTTGCTTAGCTTATGCTTCTAAAGGTTCGCGGCACTGTAACGTAACCAATTTGGAGAGGTGCAAAATTGAGGTGTTACAACAAAACCCCAGAAGGCTGTGAGTCTCACTAGAAGAACGCTTTGGCGACGTCCGTGACTCCCTGCTTCCTGACCTAGAAGTGAGATGACATAATCTCCGCTTCTGTGATTTTAAGACAGTTCTTGACTACAACTCGGAAGCACTTCTCATTAAATCCTTAATGGACTGTGGAAAAGTGATCACACATGTGATGTTGATTAAGAGGAATCTCTCTACCTTCCCAGTCTCTACTTTGATGGTTGCTAAGAACTATCGAATCGATGTTACTGCAGGACGGATCACAAGATTTCATGAGCTCGTTGAAGCTATGAATGTCACTTAAAAGCATGACCAAATTCTTGTGAAGAACTATAATTCGAGACCCGTGGAAACAGAGTCTATTCCAGAGTCCAATTGTAGTCAAGCCCCTAAGGGAGGGAGCCAAGAGTGGAGTCCTAAATCTAGGGACATTTCTAGACGTTCTTGTCCATATTCTTGCTCTAATGAGGAAGGTAACAGCCAAAATAGGCGGACACGGAACCGAGGAGGTCAACGAGGAAAGAGAGAGGGGCAACGTCTTTGGCTATGTTAGTGGTGCCACCAACACTAAGAGCCATCCTAATGATGCTTTCAAAGCGCCTCAATCAAGGGAGTTTGAGCACAAAGATGTTTGTCTTCGATGTGGAGCATCTGGTCATTTGGCACACATTTGTAGAGCTTGTGAAAATATTGTCACCACTTACAAAGATTATTGTGAAGCAAGAGAAGCTCACTGCATGGAACAAGAAGGTCAAAAAGGTGATCTGGAGTTAAGGGTTGAAGACTTCAAATCTGGCTGGGATCAATATATCGCCGATTTTGTTTAAGTCTTTATTTTTCCAAGAGATGTAGTATGGCAATTGCCATAGTTTTAGTTTTTCTTCAACTAGGCTTATCCAAAGTGAGTATGATGTCTAGGAAGATTTTGAGATAAGTGATACTTAAACGAACTTTGCTCCACCGACATCTCTCTACTCACCTAGTCATATTTATTTTGGAGTTACCAAAAGAAGTTAAACGACTACCTTTGTTTTGCATTAGCTAATTTCAGATTAGATTTTCTTTTGACAATGATGTATATCATTGGGTTATGAATAAAATTTAGAGTCCCTTTCATTATGACTCCATTTCAATTCTGAGCTTTTGAGGAATGAATCTTAGAGAACTTCAATGTCTTGCGGATAGTGCGATTACGCACACCATTCACTACCATAGGCAATCATTCTTAGAGATGTTGCCTACACATTCCTCCGTGACTACAATGGCTAGGCCATCAAGTTTAGTTCAATGACATGGAATAGCCCAAATTCCTTTTGCCAAATGGCACCTTGATTACTGTCACAAAAACTCTATACGCTCCTAGGGTAAATCAAACCCTATTGAGCTATTCGAGCCAAATGATTCCATGTGAAAACGCATATAGAGAAAGAAAAATAGTTCCTTTGCAATATCTCTAATGATTATGAATAAAGACACATCTTAGAGAAACTTATGTGTCTTTATAGTGGACTCTATGTCACCACTATTCGAGCTATTAAATCCAATAAAGTCATGAGAGTAGATCTCTTGAATTTAGACATATATTGGTTTTGCCATGACAGGATAGGTCATCCTAGTCATAATATGATGATCCGTCTCCTAAAGACTTCACACGGACATCCATTCTTTCGAGCGAAATGAAGCAAGCATCAAAACTGTTGCAGCTACCTTTGGCGCCCACCACCGGCCTACGGCTGGTAACGTTGCTATCCATGATGCCATGGATGACATCCATCATGGTGATGATGCCATTGTTGATGTTGTAGCCACCAACTTTTCTTCCAATAGCGTTTCGGACGCTCTGGCCTAACCAAAATCCTCATTGGTTGCTTCTAAGGCCTCTCACTCATTCTACAAAACATGTTCCTTATGGAAATTAGGACTGAGACCGTCCTATGCAAAGGATACAAAAATACTCATTATGTTCTTACATAGAATCATAAGGCGATTATGTGGACCAATTTAACCAACTTGCGGATGTTTAAATATTTCATGATGTTGGTTGACAAGCAAACAAGCTAGTCACATGTTGTGCCATAGTCCATTTGCAATACTGCTTACGCTACACTTCTAGCACAAATCATATGACGACGGGCTCACTCCCCAGATCATCTCATTCAGTCAATTGGACTTGACAATGCAAGAGAGTTTACATCGAAGACTTTTGATGATTATTGCATATCATTGAGACTGATGTTGGACATCCTATTCCCATGAACACACCCAAATGGTCTCGTGAAAATGAATATGATGGTAGCATGGACATTGGTAATTTGCACAAATCTCCCTATATCCACTTGGAGTGATGCAATATCACATGCAGCTATGCTAATTCGTCTCCGACCCACCGCCACTCAATCTATCTCTGCGTTACAACTAGTGACTAGGTACAAGTATCTCTTACTTACGCATATTTGAGTGTGTCATTTATGTGCCTATTGCGCCGCCACAGGGCACTAAGTTGGGTTCTCACAGATGAATGGACAACTACGTTGGATTTGAGACTCCAACTATCGTCCGCCACTTCATACCCTTGCCAGGAAATCTCTTTACCGCATGTCTTACAGATTGTCACTTTGATGAGACAGTCTTCCCGTCGTTAGAGGGAGATAAGAACATGGATGTTCAGCAAGAACGACATGAATTATCATGGTCTATCCCCACTATGTCTCATCTCGATCCCCGCTAAAGTGATGAGATCATACATATCTGCTGCAATCATGCCTGCAAGGAAGGACGTTCCTATGAGAGGATGTAGCGACACCCTACACAGAGGTAGGCATGACACCAATGCCATAGAGAGTGGCACTCTAGACTCATAGGCCATAGTCCTAGTTAGGATGCATGGGAGGCTCATGAATTCGAATGATACTTTGGCACAACTCAATCCTTTGATCATCGACACTCAAAATCCGTCTCATGAGAATGTTCCGGATTAGTTATCGTTGGGGAACGCTTCAATGTCAGAACCTACTCCTGAGAATATAGACTCTAAAAATACACTAGTGTACATGAGACGTAGGATAGAAACTCCATCATGATTGATGATGTATTCGCGCATTTCACAGCACATGAGTTTGTTGAGTCCGATGATATCAAACCACGCTTCATTAATGAATGAATGCCAACGTAGAGAAAATTGGTCTAAATAAAAAGATGTGTTCCAAGTTAAGTTGGATTCTCTAACGAAGAGGAAGGTTTATAGAGCCAGTGATGCCGACACCTCCTAACATAAAACTTATTGAATAATGGGTCTTCGTTAGAAAGCGTGATGAAAAAAGGAGATGGTGATCTCGCCTTATGGCGCAAGACTTCTCACAAAACGCCCTGGAATCAACTATAAGGAGACATATACCCTCGTAATCGATGTCATTGCACTCCACTACTTTGTCAGTTTGGTAGTTTCTGAATAACTGAACATGCAGCTTACGAATGTGGTTGCTACGTATTTTTATAGGGATCTAGATATGGAATATACATGAAGGTTCCTGATGGACTTCATTTACCCATGTCAAGTGGCTCTAGACCATAGAGTGCGTTTGCAATAAGGTTGAAATGCACACTAAGTGACCACTTGATTGGGAAGAGATATGTAAATGCCCGCGCATTTCTATGAAAAGTTCCGAATGCTATTGCGGTTCATGTTGGTGACATGATCTTCATTGGAAGCCTTTAAAGAGTTAAGAAAAACCCTGAACACTTGAAATCCAAGTTTGAGATGAAGGATCTTGAGAGAACACGATTATGTCTCAGTTTGGAACTTGACAATCGTGTTGAATGATGCTTAGGTGTTTTGACAAGGTCAAGCCTTCAAGCAGCCCATGATTGTCCCTAGTCTTAATCCTAAACATGCTCCTCTTCGTCAGAATGATGATGACGAAGATGTGCTAGAGGCAAAAGTGTCATACTTGATTACAATAGGCGCATTATTATACTTAGCTCAATTCATAAGACCGGACACCTCATTTGCAGCGAACTTGTAAGCTAGGTATAGCTCTGCGTCAAAGCAATGCCATTGGACTGGTGTAAAAAATATCTTTCGACACTTGAGATGTACAATTGATATGGGCTTGTCCTATCCCTATAGAGAGATGACGGATTCAGATCTACACACACCAGAAACGCCGCCAACACTGGCCTGCGTTCCCTATCCCCATCCCAAAATGACATTAGTGTTTTGGAAGATTTTGCTAATTTTGGGTATCTCTCTAACCCACACAAAGGTCATTCCTAAACTGGTTATGTGTTCACTATAGGTAAGACATCGATATTTTGGAGGTCTACAGACCAGACCCTAGTCGCTATACCTTTGAACCATGCAGAGATTATTGCTCTTCTTGAAGTAGTTCGTGAATGTATATGGATTGGATCCATAATTATGCATGTTTGAAGCAATTGTGGTTTAAAGTCTACTGCAGATAGGACTACGAGCATTTATGAGGATAATACTACTTGCTTGGAACAAATGAAGCAAGGCTACATCAAAGGTGACAACACCAAGCAGAATTAGCAACAACAGACTCTCCTAAAGATCAAAGTGAACTAAGTTCGATCTGAGGACAATTTGGCAAACTTGTTCATTAAGTGGCGGACTTGTTCATTAAGTCATTGCCCAATTCCACTTTCGAGAAACATGTTGGTAGCATCGTTTGCAGAAGTTGTCCGAACTCCCATGACAGTAGTTATTAGGGGGAGATGCAGACATCAGGGGGGAGATGTCTACATGTATGATCTCAAAACATGAAGAGTATGTTGTACTCTTTTTCTCCTTCGAATGAGATTGTTGAGGTTTTTGACGAGGCAACGAGATGAGCATCACATTTAGGCGACACAAAGGGGAGTGTTTAAGGACACCTAGTTTGTGTGTCTGGTCCAAACTCTGATTACTTGTCTGAGTTGTAATATGGTTAGTCTTAACGATGTCTACGGAGATATTTCAATCATTGTATGATTCAGTTACCTTGTAAGACGTAGATTCTTTTCTTATAATCCTCTATATAAAGATACCCTTATTATCAATGAAAGTACAACTCAATTCTCTTCCAATTTCTGATTCCCTAAAACACTTCCTTAATTTTCCAAATCGACATAAATTCTAATTTCCCAAAAAAATATTTTTGACTCACCAAAATATCGTATGCAGTAACTCCTCATAACTTCTCCACTAAGTCAAATAGGATTTTAAAATAGAAAAGTCTCTTCCTAAAAAGGATACTAATCAAAAGAGACATTGAAAATAATATAATAATAAAAAGAAAAATTTAAGACACAAGAGAGCTATCCATCAGGGTAAATCAAGGTCTAATCCCTTGCACTAAAACCCTCGGCCGAACTAAGGTACTCCATCGGGGTAAGCCAAGGTAATCCTTTGCACTAAAATTCTCACACCGAGTAGGGTACCTAGCGGAGCAACCCAACGTCCAGTCCCATGTTTAACATAACTCAAGGGAAACAATCAAAGTACAAAGATCCAATCAAAACACTTCTCGACTACGGACTTTAGGGATTCCCTAGGGGTATAGCTTGGGTCTATGGGTAGCAGGCCTATGCGAGACCAATGCCAACTTATGTGCCATTCTACTTGATGAAATCAAGTCCCCACTCAAGAAATCTCTTGAACGAGAACTTGGGGTACTTGTACAAACAAGCTAGGAATCAAGGTAAATGTAACATGAACTGAAACCTGAATACCTTGTCCTACATCCCATCCTGGGATACCCAATCAAGGTATTGGAACCATGAATGTCACCATCAAAAACCTGCCACCAGGTTGGTGCATGGGAAGCAACATCCAGGCTATTTGGAGAGATGTCCTAGCCTATATACACTATCAGATAGGGATGGCATCTCTCCCACATGGAAAATGAAGAGGAACTCACCCTCATTAGTGAGGTAACAACCAGGCTGTCTAGAGAGATGTCTCATCCTAGATACACTATCAGATAGGGAGGACATCTCTCCCACATGGAAAATAAAGAGGAACACATACACCCTCATTAGTGACCATTTAAAGGGCCTAGCCACCTTTATTAATGGTAACTAACTACTTCTTATCGTTACTATGTCAAAATTAAATACAAAGCTTTGACTTTGACATCAGAGTGACTTAGATCGATACGATTAGTCTTCTCTCTAAAGCCCCGTGTATTTCTCTTGACATGTAGTGGTACAACCATCAATTGGAGTCTCCTAACTCACTTGTGCTTTTAATATATCCGACACCTCGTTTGTACCTGATTTTGGTAAATTGGCCCTTAAATCTTTGGTCAACAGATAGGAAAATATGGTGCTTTTATTGTTGATACTCAATAAAATTTCATAATTATGAGATTTTAATAGATATTAACTTTTGGAGAAGAAATGAGAAGGGAAAGAAATAACGGCGATAATTATTCTTTAGAATAATCAATGCCAAGATTTTATTGAGTTTGAAGGCATTGGAGATAGTATTGCACAATTAAGAGCAAATTAATTCTAATGGCCCCGCAAGAAGAAGGTTATTATGGTTCGATTTAGGAATGAAGCAATATGGAACATATCTTGATTTCGGTCATTAAGACTGAAATATTTATTTAATTTAATTATTCTTTCCTTCCTAAATATCATGTATGTAATTGTATAAATACAACCCTCTAGCTCATTGTGAAAGGGTCCCCGACCAACACAACACAACTGAATTTCAAATACATCTGCAACTTTTCTAATATCTTTTCTCTTGAGCCTAGTCAACTTTTATCACTTTCTTTACAATACCTTTCATTCTTGTTGTAGCCTAGTTAAATTTTTATCCTTGTCTTTACCTTCTGCACTTTATATTTCCTACAATTTAATTTTCAGTTTCTTTAAATTTCATGCAATTTAAATTCTCGCATTTAGATGCTTGTTCTTTTACTTTCCTCACTTTACTTTTTGCAACTTATATTAAAAAAAAAACTCAAAAAGAGAAGCAACATCGGTGAAGGAGCCGAAAGTCCTTGCCACAAAGGCATTCGAACCTAGTGGCCGAGACAGTTCCTTCCTCGGCCCACAATCACTTGAAGAAGTCAGATCAAGCGCAGATTTAATCAAAACCTTGCTTAGTTAATTGGACTTTAAGTCGCTTGACCTCTCATTTGGCCTGAGACGATTTTTCAGGCAAACACACCTAAATATAGACTGAAACATGTAATATTTTCATTTCATGAACATTGAAATATATATATATATATATATATAAGAGAGAGGATTAGAAGCGGACGTCCGCAGTGCTGTGACAGTACGGACGTCTATGCTTCTGCCGCGATTAGGCTTTGTTGGAGGGATGGCTTTTGCCGGAAGGAGGCTAGACGTCGATCTTGAGCTTCTTCTTGCCGGTGGACTCATCAGCTACCAGTTTACAGTCGACCTTGATCGGGCTTGAAGTTTTAGGTGAGGACGCTGCCCAGAATCTTCGACCTTGATCTCCTTGGCCTTCATCTTTTTGGTGAAGCAGTCCGGGATGCGCATGGCCTCCGTCCGGCAAGAGCGGCGCCTGATAGTTGCAAAACCATGGAAATCCGCACTTTTGCGGTAGTGCGGACGTCTGCCTCAGAATGGGCATATATATATATATATATATACAGTTCCAAAGAGGACGTCGACGCTGCAACCCCTCTCAGGCCACGACGGTGCGGCGCTGCCTACCGGACCTAGGCCAGGGGTCGGACGGACCGATCTACAATAGGGTGGACCGGTGGAGTTGCCGGCGACATGGTTGCAGAGTTGCCCAGAACCTGCAGTTGCATGTGAGGTCGCTACCGAGAAACCTGCAACCTCTATCTCCTCCGACCTTGATCGCTACCCAGAAGCAGTCTGGGATGCCTCCGACCTCCGTCTGGCCGGATTTGAGCCACCATCGCTGCCTAAGCGGGGCTGTTGCGTCGACGTCCGCACTTTAGCGAAGTGCAGATGTCCGCTTCAGATCCTTCTTATATATATAACACTCTAATCCGGGGAAAATGGGAGAAATTGTTTCTTTCTCCCTCTTCTCAAATTCTATAAGCTCTATTTACTTGAATATTCGATTGCTTTGAATGAAGATGATTGGTAGTTGTGGTGGTTTCCTCCGCAAAATTTTGTTCGCATCAATGATACTTTATTTTATGGCCATAATATACTCAAAATAATTTATTCTTTAGTAGGTTAAATTAGAAACATAACTGAAAATAAGTGATAACAACCATTCCCTTATTAGCTTAATCTCCACCTATGAAGTTATAAGGTTCAGCTCTAAAAAGAAATTATGTGCTCTAAAATGGAAGATATGGTGATTTTTGCTGTGAAAAGCCATGACAACAATTAAAACACTAGCAACGAGCCTAATGCCAAATCTTGTTCTTAGCACAATGTTCAGACACTCTAGACAATATGGTCATTTTCAAGACTATAATTGCCTAAAAATTGTTTTAAAAAAAAAATGGTGTGATATGGGTAAGAAGGGGGTAGTTTTGTAGAGAAATAAACTTGAGTGACGAAAATGCCCCCTTGAGTTAACAAAAAAGTGAATTGAAGTACTAAATTATCACCTGGAATATTACTTCAGGTACTAAATGGTCATTTTTATAGATTACGCACCAATTTGTTCAAATAGTGATATTACAGGTACTATATGTTTCAGTTGTATAGACGGGTGGTCTGATCCAATGGAATCACGGGGTGTGCCTTGTCACTATCTCTATCGGTTTCATTTATCTACAAGACAAACAAAGGTTAGAGGGAAGACCGGATGAGACATATTTATTCAAAAAAAAAAACGAGACTTGTACCTTTTAGCTCCATAATTACCTAGTAATTATTCCCCTAATCTTGCTCTTTTGCTTAGCCTTTGTGTTTATTTATATCTATTTATTATGTTTTCCTTATCATGCTAGGAAATGATGGAAAACCTTGGAAATGCACTAAAAAGTCAGTCTTAGGACATTTTCCTACTCCGGCTAGGAGAAACCGAGCTAGGCAAGGAGGAATGGAAGACTGACCAAATGAACTCTGAATGGGTTAAAAATTTCCATATCCATTCTAGACATCCTAAGGATAATTTGTTATGAAGAGTGTAAGAGCTAGTTCGGAGTGGAAGGCCTTCAAAAGATCGGTGCAAGTTTCTGACTAAAAGATGAAAACTACGAAACCGGAGCTGTAATGATTCCGGCAGCATTTAAGGCCACACCACGGTGAATTAAGCTCTGAAAGTTTACCAGGATGATCTGCACTCATGGAGGAACATTTTTTATGAAGAAACTGAAGGCCAATTCCAAAGTCTCCATGGAGATTCAATTGAAGGAAGGAAGGAGAAGAAAGTGCGCAAAAGGACAAAAAAATGGGTCAATGGAGGTCAATGCCGAATTTCCAACCATTTCTAGCCAAGGATATGTGTGGGGGGCATGGAACAGCTGTTGACTAAGGTTAGAGAGTTTAGGTGTAGATTATTTTGAAATCCAAAATTTCACTACTAGAATTATGGCCCCAGACATCGGCCAAAAACCGATGAGAAACAAAAACCCAACCGATGTGTTTGTGGGTGATGAGAAAGATCCGGAAAATGTAGACATCGGTTCCTTATTATAAACCGATGTAAATAGGTTTAAATGATAACAAACTTGCATGCTTTACTATTGTTAAACCCACATTTTATTGTATTTAAAGCTTAAAGAAATATAGATTATACAACACAAGTTTGCGTTTTAACATCGTTATTGATTTAAGAACCGATGAGTAATACTGTTACAGACATCGGTTCCCATAAACATTTCTTGTTCTTCATGATTTTGAAGCGTAATCTGCCACATATACCGATATATTTATTTATATTAACATCAGTGTGTAACGAGAAAACGATGTTAATAATCTATTGCGCATCGTTTCTATTCAAAAATCGATGTCTGGATATTTTAGTAACATCGATTTTCATTTCGGAACTGATGGCTGGAACTCGATAGTATATCGTTTTTGACAATGAACCGATGCCTGGATATTTTAGTAACATCGATTTTCATTCCGGAACTGATGTCTGGCACTCGGTAGTATATCGTTTTTGACAATGAACCGATGTCTGGATATTTTAGTAACATCGATTTTCATTCCGGAACTGATATCTGGCACTCGGTAGTATATCGTTTTTGACAATGAACCGATGTCTGGATATTTTAGTAACATCGATTTTCATTTCGAAACTGATGTCTGGCACTCGGTAGTATATCGTTTTTGACAATGAACTGATGTCTGGATATTTTAGTAACATCGATTTTCATTTTGGAACTGATGTATCTATATTACTGGACATCAGTTTTTATGGCTAAAACTGATTTCAACTTTATATCTAGACATCACATTCTATAAAGAGGATGATGTCCACAAAATAGAACTATGATTATAAATTGCAAATTGGGGTATTATATCCAACATTCATCATCCTTAACAATTTACAAAATGGGCAAAATAAAACCCCATTTCATGCACCTATATACTACAAGGCTAGCCTAGCAATTAGTATTCATGTTTGTTCATAATTGCTACAAAAAAGTTAATTAAAAGCTAGCCTAACTCAAAATCAAGAAACTGGTCAGAACCTACAGCAGAGTCTGTAAGTAGTCGGCTACTTCAATGCGGACCTTGTCAAGTTGTTGTTGGGTATACCATTTCCGATCCTTTACCACCCACTACAAATACATATAACAATGTATGTCATAATGATACACCAATATTTAAAACAAAGTTTTTTGTCAAATTACAATGCTTATACCTTGGTTGAAAACGAAAGCGTGTCATCATTAATAATATCCTTCATGTACCGCATAACATAATAGCCACACTCAACTCCACCCGGCTACTTAGGTGCGCCCTATTTATTCATGTTATTGAATTAGAAAGAGAATTATCATAGTAAAACATATATTGTAACTCGATCAACCACAAATACTATGCTTACGGGAAGTAATTTTAACTTAGGCACTTTGTTAACCCTCCCCTTTTCAGCATTGTAAGTTTTAACTGCACTGCATGCACCACCACCAAGGAAATATTCAGCAAAAATGTTACTTGGTGCGCAAACCGTGGCCTTTAGTCCTGTCCCTTGTCACTTCAACAAAGTCATGTTTGTTATAGTTGATGCATAGGTTAGCTCTAAGACGTTTACATTCAGCTATCTTTGCATCAGTACCTGCTATTGCAGATACAGTTGCTCCCTGGTACAGTTGCTCTAAGTAACAAACTAATGTGCAATTAGATGCATATAATAGAATAAAAAGGACACCTCTCACATTTGATAACTGAGAACAAAGGTTCACCTGTAGTGCCACCCTATAATAGAACCGACTGCAAATAGAAAGTCTAGGATCACTCACCTGTTGATAATGCAATTGCTGAAAGGATCCTACAAGCAAGGCTAACCAATTCAGTAGAATAATCAGGCCTCATGAAAAGACACAAAATTAATATTATCGTGTTAGGTCTGAAAAAAAGAATGCATAGAACAACAATCAAAGGGCATGAATACCTTAAAATTGTGGAGTCCATAAAGAAAAGTAATTAGTCACCTCTGTGCCAGCCAATAAGATCTTAATATCTCATATACTATAAAACTGATAGGAATACAAGAGCACAATACAACAACCCACAAAGGTTGAAATTGTTGAAACTGAATAGAATATAATATATATCAACAACCCACAAGTGAACTGAATAATAAATTATGAACTTGCTGCAAAGCACACAATTGACAATATCAAGCATTCAAAATTGAAAACTCTATGTTAACCAAACCTGAGTCAATTTAGTCAATAATTTAATCAACCGTTATCAAGGTAACAACACAAACCGTAAAACTTTATTACAAAGAGAGTAAAGAATACGAATATATAGACATGAAATGAGAACCATTACCACTGTAGTGTCCCATTAGCTTCACAACACCAATACCATTGCCAATACTTTCAGCTTCCACATAAGCATTGCCTTGAAAGGTTCAGTTCATAGAGACATGCCCGCAAAAACCAATTCCAACTCCAGATCTTGTGAGATAGTGTTCTAACATAAAAAAGAGCATCCGGAAGAGCAAAACAGTATAAAATACTCAGATCAAATTCTTTTATTTTCTGACCATAATCAGAATCAGATAGAAAACCAAAATTTTCTGCTATATCATATATGGCATCCCAACCTTTCAATCAACTTGATCTTAGAGAAAGCATCAGCATGAAGTAACAGAACTTTATGATACAATTACTAACAGAGGAAATTGTTAATATAAATGCTGAAAGTAATCATCAAACCTCATGAGAAACAGGCAACCAAAACAATGGCACATATCATCCTTTGTGAAAGGCTTAACCATGTTGATCAGCACTCTATGACCAGTTGGCCACCAAAAAGTTAAAACTCCAACCAAAACTCCTGAATTAATAAATATTATCAGATTGAAGCATAAACAACAAAAAGCTTAATGTTCGATGAAGCAACCACACCAAAAAAAAAAATTGCAGAAACCAAACAATTGCCTAGAGTGACTTCATGTAGCACAGGGAGAGATAGAAACCCAGGAGGACTAAACTCAAGTTGCCCAACATCAGTATCCAAGTACCCAACTTTCTTATACCTATAAAGGAAAATAAGACTAAAAGGGTTTTCAACCTCTTCCATCCTAAACCACCAATAAACAGTAAGAAACCATTGAGAACAACATAGAAGTTCATAGACAAAAACCACAAAAAAAAAGGACCAAGTTTTAGTTCCTATACTTGCAGGACATAAAGCAAATCCCTAGACCCAATCACCAAACACCAATATTTTGAACCCAAATCAAGAACAAGAAACCATTACCTACTTAGATTGAGCAATGAAGGAAGCAAAAACAGTGAGATTCTCCAGTACCCGTAGATGGTGAAATTTCGTACTCATTTTCAACCCAAACTCTGTATCTCAGAGCCTGATCGATGTAGTACATCTTGATGGCAACGGTTGTATATCAGAGAAACAATCAGGAGCTTTAGTATACAGGTAATTAGAAAAAGTGG
This sequence comes from Rosa lucieae, assembly GCA_024704745.1. NCBI lineage: Eukaryota > Viridiplantae > Streptophyta > Magnoliopsida > Rosales > Rosaceae > Rosa > Rosa lucieae. The sequence continues at coordinate 80,283,380 of CM045496.1, read as the reverse complement.
GAATCTTGAGCATGATGGGTGATTGAATTATGATCATTAGGGAGAATTGAGGTGTACCAGTAAACTCGATCATCATCCTCTAGTATAGACCTCGTGAGGTCCTCTTCTGTCAATTGTACACCTGTGAAACAAGAGGGAAAAAGTTGTCATTGAGCATTCTCACTTTTTAACCATCAGTCTAGCACAAAACTGAACATCAAAAAGAAATATATCAGACTACTATACCACGTATACAGCTTTCTGCTTCTAATTCAGATCTCTGCTCCTGTTGAATATGCTTAAGGAGAGGCAGAGTTTTGCACAGCAAGTAAAGCAACTTTTCCAATTTAATATTCGTATCTGTTTCTTCATGCCCAGCCTGAAAAGGAAGTAAACAGTTTGGCCCCCAACAAATAAAAATATCAATGCAGAATAGGAACAAGAGTGACAGAAAATTAACATCATGCATAGACCATCACAACTAAATACTCCTTGAGGCATATTCTGCAGTTGCAATTCCCACGACAATAAGGACAAGCAATCTCTATGTCCTCTTTTGTCTTCTCGGGGTACCTATTTCAGTTATTTGGAAATACACCATCAGAACCATCAAGTGGGACTCATTTGTTTCAGCAATATGAATTAACATTCAAAAATTAATTGACAATCATGAACACAAATGTCCAACTTTTGTAGTTAACATGGCATCTACTTTGTGATAACCGATGAAAATACATGCTAGAACTTGGAAATGCTTTACTAATTATGTAAATGGAAATAACAAAATGAAGCACTTCGAGATTTTATTACCACTTTGCAAGGCAGTCATAGCAATAGCGTTTCTTTCTGCAATTTAAACAAATGACGACACCATTTCTGTCATTCCGTAAGCACTGGTGGCACCATAAACTTTCCTTTCTCTCCTAAAACAGAAAAAAAAAATTCTTAGAATGGACAAGATTTGACTTATTAACAATCGTACAAGTATAAATTTCCAGTGGCAATAAAACAATGCATCAATGGAAGCATACTTAGGATTTGGTATGCACAAGATATTAGTACAAACAAAGTGGCTTTTTCAATAACTCCCTAACAAGAATAGATGATCTTAATCGAGAAAAATGATTTAGGGTAACTCACCAATGTATTAGTAGATATTCCCTGCTTAAGGTCCCTGGGATGCGCCTGTAGGTTGCTAAACTTCCTAGGTCTCCCTCTAGGTCTCTTACAGACTTTTTGCCCAGTATGTTCTGAGTTCTTCAATTGCCGAGCACGGAAGTCACTGTGATTCATTTGTATTTGTTAAACATCCTGGGTCTCCCTCTAGGCCTCTTACCGCTAAGCCTCTTATGAAATTTTTTCTCAGTATCTTCTGAGTTCTTTAATTGCTGAGTACGGAATTCACCGTGATTCATTGGTTGGTTGTTGATCTTCCTGGGTCTCCCTCTAGGCCTCTTCTGTAATTTTTTCTCAGTATCTGCAGATTTCTTTAATTGCGCTGTAGGGAAACTCGGTTCCTCCTTCAAATAAAAGCAAAGACTTTCAAATCCAGACACCAGAGAAACCTCATTTGCATCAAAACAACATAAAGACTAAAGATTTACAAGTCCCACTAAGCAAATCTATAAGCTGGATCTCAAAAAGAGGAAAGCACCTGTTGATAACAAGAACACCCAAGAAGAAACTGGCAATGCAAAACAGAGAAACCATCTGGTGGCGATTCCATTGCTGACCTTGTGAGGTCTGCTCAGACCCATTTCATTCACAAAGGCTTCAACTTTAAGGAACATTCTTCTCTTTGCATAACCTTTTGCCAGTGAGGTGGGGCTGAGGAGCAATATGAAGGAGATAGAAGCGAACCCATTAGAGAATAGGATAATCAATAGAAAAAAGGGAAAAAAAAAAACACTTCCAATCAGCTCAATAGAGAACATTTGAGTACCTGGACTTTGGATCTTCCAAAACGGGCAGCAAAAAATTGAAGATTGGGATTGCCTTCATCAGTCTCCCAATCTCTGCAAGCCCTCTAATCATCCTTGAGACTTGTGAGCACCACAGGCTGGTTATTCTCCAAGTACCTCTCCACAAACTCACTGGAACTCATCGCTTTCCCATTTGCCTTCTCTATTTCACCCTCACTGAACCCGATCGGGAAATTGGGGTTTAGATTGTGAGAGATCCTAGAGAAGGCGAGACTGAACCCGTTATGGCTCTGAGACAATATGGCTGAATATGATAAGACTATACCACCCATTTTGGTTTGTGGGTTGGATTCGATAAGACTCTACCAGATCTGTGACTTGAAAGACAATAAGGTCGGAGGCGGTTAATGAGGGAGAGACATGTCGGAGGTGGCTCTAGTCGGCTTAGGTCGGAGAATGAAGTCGAGGACTTGGAGCATGTCAGGTTGGAGAAGGAGGTCGGGCACTCGACGCAGGTTAGCTTGGAGAACGATGTCGACAAGGTGAATGAGCTGCTGAAGTCAAATCGTGAGATTCGATATTAGCTAGGGTTCGAAAGTTTTAGAGAAAGAGGAAAAAAATACAAGTGTTGGGGGGAATGAAATAATTGGTCCCTGCGGTTCTCAAAGTTTAAAACTTAGTCCCTCCCCGTTTTTTTTAAATTTTCGAACAAAACTTTTCTCATCGGTTACTTTCGTAACCGATGTCTATAATAATAATAGAAGTCGGTTTTTTCACAAACTGATGTTAACACTGTTTTTAACATCAGGTGCAATCCTGACCGATTTAATAGTGGCGTTGTCTAATGACATTATTCTAGTAGTGTTTGAAGGATGACAAGTGGTCCTCCTCTTACATCTTACACCTTTGTCTCCCAATGACCCTTCTATCCTTACTTTATCTCCTCCACCAAAATATCTATGGGCTTCCTAGGTCATTTTCATGTAGAGTTAAGAATTAGATCTACATTTTGTGCTTACACATTTGTTCTTTTTACATCTAGCCCTTCATTTCCTTTGATCTCCACCCTCCATTCATCACTCTTGGCCTATAAAAACACCCTCCCCTCATGGTGGACTTTTTTCATGTTCTTTTCTCACTTTCTCACACATCTCTTCACACATTTCTCTTAGTTTCATAGCTTTAGTTCATAGTTTCTTAGTTTTGTGTAGAGATAGGTGTATAGCTTCTTGGGTTCTTGATTTTCCCTTACCAAAACCGAAGTATCTATACACTTAATTTTGATCAATCACAACTCTAGTTTCACATATTTGAGTCTTGCTCATCATACTTCTAAGAGACTTTGTGGAGTTGCATGGTGTTTTTGGATCATTTCTCTTATTAAAAACCAAAAATACCATGCTAGGAAACATTTCTCACCTTATTTTGCATCTTGGAGGGTAGAAAGTGTTCTTAGAGGTATGGTTTGGTTCTTTTTGGAACCAAACCTGTGGGTATTCCTTCCTTTATCTACTATTTTCTCTCTTAACTTGATGTTTTACAGGTTTATGGCTTTAATTTATGGAATTATGAGTTGTGAGTAGAATAATTTTGGGGCTAGGGTTTAGCTCTAGCCGAATTTGTGTACAAACTATGTAGTTAAATTTAATATGGATCATGCCATGAATTTTTACTTTGCTAATTTAATTGTTCATCATTTATGCTTCTTAGATTCGTCACCTAAGGTTGGTAAATGTTGATAATTTCATGGATGTATGCTAGGCTTGACAAACTTAGTAAACTAAAGCATGTTGCAAATGTAGAAATGGTAATCTTGTGATAATCAAATAAGGTTGCTTGGGTCCTTACAATTGAGCTTATCATGTGGATGTGGCTTAGGGGTCCGTTAATCAAGGGATCTTAGCTTGCATCTACATAGGTCTACTTGTGTCCGATAATCAAGGAATGGGTAGAAACTAAAAGGATTGTAGGAGAGTTATGTCCGATAATCAAGGGGTAGCTTCGAGACATTCTCTAGTATAATTGTTTCTTGGTTACTAGATAATCAAGAGAACTGAGGGGGATTCCATCTTGGCTTGAGCAAGTTAGATTTCATTACTTAGAATTTGCACAAAGGAGGTTAGGTGTGATGCTTTACAACCCCTTTTATCTCATTTGATCAAATCTCTTACACTTTGTTAGTTTATTTTGCTTTATTTGCACTTTAATTTTAATATAGTTAAAATTAACTCAAAAGTCGATTCACTACTATCCATTGTTAATATCACTTTTGGTAGTTAGGCTTCCAAAGGGCCAAAACTATTGAACTTGTAAAAAGGTAGACTTTCCATGTGTTTTATAGGTTTATTTTCGCGGTGATCTAGCTAGGGTGGAGTTTCCCTCAATCCCTTGGGTACACTTTCCATTACTAAAACTTGACCTTCTACACTTGGAAGTAAGGAACATCATACACAAATTTGCACACACTTTCACACTCAATGATCTCCAACAGTACCCGTAGACTAAGAGGGTTATGGATGTTAAGATACTCTAATCCAAGGTCATACAAATCGATACAAATAAACCTTTAAATTTAGTTAACGATACAAAACGACAGCCCATTCACGGTTTAATTGCTAATGAGGAGTAATTATAGTTTTACACAAACCAACCCGTCTCTCTTCCTTCTCTCTAAAAACTAGAGAGAGAAAGTACATCTCGTCCTCCCCTCCTTCTTCTCTCTGGCTTAGATCTGGATCCTTTGGGATCTTGATTGCTGACTAGAGAGTAAGGGGAGTGTGTTCGTCATTCAGAACCTTTAGAAGAACTTAGAAGGACTAAAAGAATGAGAAAAGAAAAGAATTTTGGAGATGATTTTGTAGTATTCCACAATGAGGGTGATACAACTACATACAAAGAAGCTATGGCTTCTGCAGATGCTCCATTCTGGAAAGAAGCAATACATAGTGAGGTTGAGTCTATTTTACAAAATCACACTTGGGAACTAACCAACTTACCTCCTGGAACTAAACCGATTGGTTGCAAATGGGTGTTTAGGAAAAAGTTGAAACCTGATGGTAGCATAGATAAGTATAAGGCTAGACTAGTAGCCAAAGGTTTCACACAAAAGAAAGACATAGATTGTTTTGACACATACTCACTTGTGTCTGGTATCACTACCATTAGAATTCTTATAGCTTTAGCATCCATACATAATTTAGTAATTCACCAAATGGATGTAAAAACTGCATTTTTGAATGGAGATTTAGATGAGGAGATATATATGGAACAACCTGAGGGATTTATTGTCAAAGGTCAAGAACACAAAGTCTGCAAATTAATTAAGTCCCTTTATGGTCTTAAACAAGCTCCAAAACAATGGCATGAAAAGTTTGACAAAGTCATTTTAGATTATGATTTTAAAATCAATGAACATGATAAATGTGTCTACTATAAAGAATGTGATGGAGAGTGTGTAATATTATGTTTATATGTTGATGACATTCTGTTGTTTGGAACAAGTCTAGAAATTGTGGAAAATGTGAAAATCTACTTATCAAAGAAATTTGATATGAAAGATTTAGGTGAAGCTAACATAATCATTGGAATGAAATTAGAGAAAACTAGGCTTTACTTTAAATCAGGCTAGTGCAATTGAAAATATGCTAAACAAATTTAATTATTATACTTGTAAGTCTGTTTCAACACCTTATGATCCTAACTTAGTTTTAAAGAAAAATATGGGAGAACCTGTGTCTTAACTAAAATACTCACAAATGATTGAATCTTTGATGTACATAGCAAATAAGACCAGACCTGATATATCTTTTGCTATTGGTAGATTAAGTAGATATACTCATAACCCAAGTAAGGATCATTGGATTGCTTTAGAAAGAGTCTTTAAGTATCTGAGAGGTACTTTAAATTTTTCTATTTGCTATAAAAGATTTCCTTGTGTAGTAGAAGGGTATACTGATGCCAATTGGATCTCTGATAGCTCGGTTGTAAAATCCACTTCAGGATATGTTTTTCTATTAGGAGGAGTTGCCATATCTTGGGGATCCAAGAAACAAACTACTAGTAAAGTACTATGCAATCTGAACTTGTAGCACTTGGTATTGCATGTACTGAGGCTGAATGGATAAAAGATTTCCTACTTGAGATATACCCTTGATTAGAAAGCCTATTCCATCTATTTCTATCCATTGTGACAACAAGGCTGTGATAGAGTTAGTAAAGCAAACACATTCTAATAAAAAAAATGAATAGACATATATATGTTAGGTAAAAATCTGTAAGAAGTCTATTAAACAAAGAAGTTGTATCTTTAGACTTTGTAAAATCAGAAAAGAACATTGCTAATCAGTTGACCAAAGGTCTATCTCGGAGCGTAGTCCTAGATTTGTCGAGGGGGATGGGTTTAAGCCCATAAGGAAGTCACTTAGGGAAGCAACCCAACCTCTGTGATTGGAGATCCCATGAAGGAGGTTCAATGGGTAGAAACAATCCATATTGCGTGACTTAAAATTTCAGTACAAAAAGATCAAAGGAGAGGAAAAAAAAAAACTCTCCTGCTCATCCCTATGACATTAGTATTGTTGACATGTGAAATTAAAGAAAGGTTATACCTTGAATGAGCTTCGAGGCGGGCATACTCCCGCAGGGTACAAGTCACATGTACTCTTGGAGAACTCACCTAAGTGAGAGTAGTTGTGAGACAGCAACTATGAGAGATGCACTGCTCTCTATTAATTCTCATGATAATCAAGATAGAGCGCATGACCATATATAGCGCTAACCCGCGCCAAGTGTATGTATCGATATCATGTGTGTGACAATATATAGTTTGACTAAAAGGGGTCTAGTTCAAGACATTTATAGTTCACTATGATTCCTTCAAATGAAAGTTGTTTACATTAAGGGCACGTTTACTTACTTGGAATGGAATGGAATGATTACAGAGTAAAAACACCCATGCGTTTACTAACACATAAAGGAATCGGAATGATTCCAGGTAAAAGAATTCATGTGTTTATTAACACATGAAGCAATCAGAATTGGTGAGGTCCCACCTATTTATCAGGAATCGATTCCTAAATACTCAGGAATTCGATTACGAAGGGGGGAGATGGGTTTAGGAATCATTCCTCCGGAATCAATACCGATTCATTTCTTATCCCATTCCATTTGTCTCCGATTCATGATTATTTTCCATTCCAAGTAAGTAAACGTGTCATAAGTGTAGGTTCAAGTCTGGACGACACCTACATCTATTACATGGTCTAAAAGTTGCCCAAGAAATTCCTTCTTTTAATCTGCCCATATCTTTGAGTTTTGAAGTTTTGAATCTTGTGGGGGATTGTTGGTTTTATTTTATTTTCTTTTATATTTAAAGATTCAAAACTTTTATTATTAATATTATTTTAAATAATATCAAAAGTCATGTGTTTTGGTTTTTCAAGAGTCATGTTCTTTTGAAGAGGCATGAAGAGTTTATATAAACTTGAACTCTTCAGACAAGGAAAGATATCAAAAGTCATGTGTTTTGGTCTTTCAAAAGTCATGTGTTTTGGTCTTTCAAAAGTCATGTTCTTTTGAAGAGGCATGAAGAGTTTATATAAACTTGAACTCTTCAGACAAGGAAAATGACTCTTGAAAAACCAAAACACATGACTTTTGATATTATTTAAAATAATATTAATAATAAAAGTTTTGAATCTTTAAATATAAAAGAAAATAAAATAAAACCAACAAAAAGTCCCCGAAACCGTACGGTGCTATGGACTCTAGAATGACCTAGTCCCTTCGAGGGACAAGTGTGTGGGGAGATCGGCCGAGATTCAACCATGGATGCCGAATAGAAGGCTTGCAGCTTCATACTACCGAGCAGGGGAAGGAAGACGGCGAATGATCCATATCAAGCTCTCCGACGACAGCATATTCCCTAATAGCGAAGGTGTGTTCTGTGTAGTTTTCGATAACGACCGACTTGGACTGGGCCATGTTTGGACCCATTATTTCTGCTGTATGTGTACCCCTTGTGAGATTGTTTGTATCTTTATGGGCTAGTTTCCGTTTTTTAATGGAATTCCGCCCCAACACCCCCCCCCCCTATAAAAAAAAAGTTGTAAGATATGGATGCACTAGAGTAGTAGAGAGTTGGGTACTAGACTGCTATGTGACGTCCTTGCTTCAAAGTTCAAACCAGTAGGCCAATGAGAGTTGGTTCAGTTAGCAAAAGCGGACTTGAGGTGTAAACCCACACAAATTCGATCCCCTCTATAAAATGTCCTGCATAATTCCATACTAATGGGCTGGGCTAGAACACTGACCAATTTTATAAGTTCTGTTGGGTTGAGGTCGTGGGTTTGCCCTTGATAGTGTAGGGAAACCTCCCTCTTACCTAAACTTTTTGTAACAAAAAAAACACAAAAAAAAGTTCAAACCAGTAGGACATCGTTGCAGTTGGGTAGTTGGGTTGAAGCAATGCACTGTTGAAAAAGAGATAGCCGCCATACCTGGGACAAGTCAGAAGATTTTGTCGTTCACGCTGAAGTGCTTTTGTAGTTATACCTTGGACTTTGTAATTGACGTGGGGCTATTATCGTAAACCTTTTTTTTTTTTTAATAATAAAGGGGCCCTTTAAACTTAACAAGTCACAATTGCCGAAATTGTTTATTATAACACGACACTTAGTCATGAACAAACAAGAAACATTAGTTAAATACAATACCTTTGCTATTTTTGTAAACGAAAAGGACAATGGATTTCTTTTTCCTTTTGGGCATTAAATATGAAAAACCTTTTTTCTCAAATTCTTTTATCATTTTTTAATTTAATTTATTTTTTTATTTACACATGCTTTATCATACGTAATTTGATTCAAATTCGATTCAATTTTTTTTTTTTTGAATGAAGGTATTTGGACAAGGGAGGCAGCTCACAATTTCAAGAACATTATGAATCACATGTGGCCCGCATGAACTCAACAACATCTTGGTTCAACGTTAATTACCACGTGAGAGCAGTCAGACTCCGTTGGCCCAAAGTTTTCCACCTTGAAAGCCCGTAGATAACTGACAATTGTGCCTCGTGATGACCCGTACTCTTTGAAAACTGACACTTTCACCAGCATCATATGGATCTCAGAGAACCCCAGTACTCAGCAACCTACCAATGAGGGACTTATGAATGTTGTGACTCGAATTTAGGTTGAGATTCCACTCAAGCAAGTGTCTTGCCATCCCTGTCAATGAGGGTTGGCAAATTCAATTCAATCTAAATACTTTAAGAGTTATCAGTACATTTTTCTTACTGCACTTTTGCCCACAAGTTAAACTTATATGATGATGGTAGTGTCGCTTGAAATATTTGATATTTAAGTTCAACCAATTTTGGAATTGAGCCGGATTTTTTTTCCACAAGCATCTATATATGTCTTTTATTTTGTTTTTTTTGCTAAGAAGAGACGGCTATCACAGCATTGCCAACCTAAACATAAAAACTGACAGCCATCCAGACGAGACTGGCAGAAGTCGTCCTACTCTATGTACTGCTGCTCCACTTGTTCAAAGGTTGCGGGCTTGCGGCTATTAAATAGAGGAGGATTCTTCCCTTCAGGTTTCATATCTAAATCCCACGCCTTTTCGTTCGTCTCTTACTCTCCGAGCTTCAACACTAACTCTGCAGCTGAAACAGAATGAGCAATTTAAGAGCCAAGTTCATGGAGGTCTACTCTGTTCTGAAATCGGAGCTTATCAATGACCCTGCTTTCGAATTCACGGACGTTTCTCGTCAATGGATCGAGCGGGTATTGCCATCTCTTTCTTTCTTGGTTTTGTTTGATCTGAATGTACATGGTTACCGGAAGATCGAGTGTTTTTCTGTGCTACTTTTGCATTGAGTTTGGTTTTTAACTTCTTTGGTGCTGTGGAAGTTTATGTGAATCTATATAAAACTTGTTTTTCTGATTTTGTTTCTGGGTTTTGTTTACGGATTCATGTCTCAATGTGCATGGCTTTGAAAGATCGATTATTTTACTGTGTTAGTGTTACACAGAGTTTTTTTTTATTTTTTATTTTGGTGCTTTGGAAGAATGGAAGGTAATTCGATTCTTTACTTTTCTAATTTTGATCGTGGGATGAAAGTTCTGATGAGCTTACTGTGTTTTCGATTCAAGTCTCAATGTGCATGGATCGAAAGATCGAATGTTTTCATGTTACTCTTACATTGAGTTTGGTTTTAGAGTTCTTTTGTGCTGTGGAAGTTCATTCGAATCTGGACAAATCTTATTGCTCTAGTTATTTTTTCTGGGCTGAAATATTTTGATGGGTTACTGCTTTTGTTAGATTTAGATCGGTCAGATTCATATGACGTTTTATAAGAATGTTGGTATGATAGATATTGCTGCCATTGGTTTTTTGGCCTTTCTTACTTAAGTGGACTTGGTTGAGATTCGTTGCAAGGGTTTTTGAAATCTATGGCTTATTGTCAATACTGATGGTCTAAAGAAAAATGGAAAAAAAGAAATAAATCTGTAAAAGGTTGTACCAGTGAACCTCTGTTTAGAAGCTAGACTAATCAAGCATGAGGCCTGTAGAACTGTATAAAAGCCAATTCCAAAGATCAGTGACTGAAAATTACAGTTAAGAATTATGTATTCCATCTTAACGGGAATGAGATTTAGCAACTATAGTCATGCATACATGGTTTTCTTTATCTTATCTAATTGCACGTATGCAAGATTATCTTATCTTCTTTGCTATGTTTTTGTATTTTAAAGGTGCAACCATAATAGCAATGTAAGCCCATGTATAGCAGGCATATGTATATCCACGCCTGCTAAGATTATCTGTGTGGGATAATCTTAGTTCCAACAAAACTAAGGTTAAACATTGTTCTTGTGAAGCTAGATATTGTTCGAAGGCTCATATGTGGATTTTCTTTTCTCTGATCTGAATTTTTCTGTTGGTGTCAATCACTTCTGTTTCTATTCCTTACTGATATTTGTACATCACAATGGAGTATGTGTGTAATGTGTCCCTTTTGTTGCAGATGCTGGACTACAACGTTCCAGGAGGAAAGCTGAACCGAGGACTATCCGTTGTTGACAGCTTTAAATTACTGAAGGAAGGAAGGGAGCTAACAGATGAGGAAGTTTTTCAGTCTTGTGCACTTGGTTGGTGTATTGAATGGGTATGGCTACAAAATGACTCCTGTTCACACAGCTTTTTCTTTTTCTCATTGATCACAAGTTTGACCCTTGTTTTTGTTTGAGTTTTGCAGCTTCAAGCATATTTTCTTGTTCTTGATGATATCATGGATGGCTCTCACACGCGTAGGGGTCAGCCCTGCTGGTTCAGACAACCAAAGGTGTGAGTTTTTAACAAGGGTTTGCCTTTCCTTGTGCAGTTCTCTTTCTAATTGCTTTGAAAAATTCTAATATCCATATTGTTAATCCTAGATTGGCATGATTGCTGCGAATGATGGCATCATTCTTCGTAACCATATTCCGAGGATTCTCAAAAACCATTTTAGGGTGATGCCGTACTATGTGGATCTGCTGGATTTATTTAATGAGGTACTGTTGCATTTGCATATAGTGTAGACAGGGATCAGTGAGCTGCTCTCGTCTTTTAAGTACTCACCTATCAACAATGTTGGTATGCAGGTGGAATTTCAAACCACCCATGGACAAATGATTGACTTAATCACCACTCATGAAGGAGAGAAAGATCTATCAAAGTACTCCTTGGAAATGTAAGTGAAATTTGAGCTGGTTTCGACTTTATATAATTTTGACCATCAGTATATTCACTTTGCTATTTTTGGTTCATGACACTGAAGTGGTTATGTTATCATGCAGTCACCGGCGCATTGTTCAGTACAAAACTGCTTACTACTCATTTTATCTTCCAGTGAGTACAAACCCTGTTTATGGATTCATAAAATTTAGGGAATGTATGTTTGTGCCAGAATTTAGTGATCTTCTTTGATAACTTAACATGATTTTGACCCATCTATGCACTCAGGTAGCATGTGCATTGGTAATGGCAGGCAAAAACGTTGAAAGCCATGGTGATGTGAAGAATATTCTCATTGAGATGGGAACTTATTTTCAAGTACAGGTATCTGTTGACTTCTCATGGAACTACTTCTGTTATTTTATTTCCAATGAACTGTAGGAATTTAGGCAAAAGTAAACAAGGACAGCTACAATATCATCTCCAAAGACAATCAATACTGATATGTCTATGACTACCCTTTGTTTTCTTCCTTTCCTCTGTCTTTTGGGCAGTCAAACTAGCATACATCTTTCTAAATGATACTCTGTTATTGTATTTTATAGGATGATTACTTGGACTGTTTTGGTGATCCTGAAGTGATTGGAAAGGTATGTTGTGGATCAATACTATTTAGCTTTCAGTCATTCTATTCTCTACCATCATACAGCCATGGGAGACCTAATTGCTGGTTGTTGAAACTATCAGGTTGGGACTGACATTCAAGACTTCAAGTGCTCTTGGATGGTTGTTAAAGCATTAGAACTTTCCAACGAGGAACAAAAGAAACTATTACATGTAAGCAAGAAATTTATTTCCCATATGTATTAGAAGTACTATGTCCCAATATCATGGCTGATCTTGACCACATGTATCTATGTTTTTGTTATGTTACCAGGAGAACTATGGGAAAGACGATCAAGAGTGTATTGCAAAAGTGAAAGAGCTATACAACGTCCTTGATCTTCAGGTTAGGCTCCTGGTCTTCTCTTTCTGCATTACATTTTAGTACCAACAGTTGTTCTCTATTTTCTTCTCTGGACTTGGAACCAATCCTTTAATCATATTGTGCTTTTTACTTGATGTTTGTAGGGTGTGTTTACGGAGTATGAGAGCAGCAGTTACGACAAGCTTACAAAATCCATTGAAGCTCATCCAAGTAAAGCGGTACAGGCTGTGTTGAAGTCATTCTTGGCAAAGATATACAAGAGGCAGAAGTAGAGACTGACATACCGAAGTAGCCTGGCCCATTTTCTAATAAAAGACTGCGAAAAAGAAAAATAAAAGAAAGATTGAAATGTATTTGTATCCCCATATCTTTTTGTTTTCTGCTTAGGCTCTCATGAAGAACTAACCAGCTATGCTGGTTAGGCCTAACCTTGCTAATTTGTGGAACTATTAATACAATACATTGTGTTATTAGCCAAAATTAGTACTTCGTTTTCATTGGAAAATTTTCAGAACCAGAAACCATTTTGGTTCGTTCTATAACAAAGTGAAGGTTGCCTGCCTAATTTTTTTGGACAGTAATACTCAATTTCTATAAACCCTATTAGCCAACGACAGTTTTAGATTAAGTGCAATACAGATATTCTTGGACAATTATTGGATGGTTTTCATGGCATCAATTATAATCGGAACAAGAACATAAGAGGTGCCAGAAACAATGGAAACTAAATTAGTGGCTGGAATCTTCAGGGTAAGCTGTAACCACAAATTTACTGCTGCAAAAAAGGAGGTGGTTGAAACTTGAAGCCAAAAATACAGCTATTAGTGACTGCTGTCAAAATTTGTTGACATTTCACATTAAGAAATCTCTCTGTGTGTTGGGGGTGGGTAGAACGATAAATGTGAAGCACATTCATCACATTCTCACCCTTGTTCCTTGCCCTTGCTACAAGCCTGAGAGAAAAAAAAAATTGCTTGGCCATTTGGGGTTGAAATTCCGCCAATTCCAGAAATTAAATCTCCAGGTAACATAATTTTCTTGTTAAAACATCATTTCTGTAACATTACTTTCCTCAAGTTCATTGATTCTTTTTGGGGCTTTTTTTCTTCTTGATCAATTTATGATAGCAATATAGAACAATAGCTGCAGTGACCTTACATTCACCTTATATCCATCATATGTATTTCATTAAGTTCTTACTTCTTTACATGACAAGAAGTCATTGGACTTATCACTGACTTCAACGTACATTGAACAAATGATGCACCAATGGTATTACCCCCAATTTAGATATGTGCACTTCCACGACGGGAACTGATCATATTGTGAGTCCTTCTTGAAGTGAAATCCTTACAAAAGATCAGTCAAAATGAAAATCGTTTAGCACACATGGTTGCCCTCGTGATCATTTTAGGTATATATGGCAGAATGTATCTGTCAAGACAGTTCAAATTATCGCTAGGTTTCCCAGACGATTGATGTTTTACATAAATAATCCTTGAAGGACCTGAATATGAAAATTTTCCATTATTGAATTAAATTATACAAAGAGAAGAATACATTGAAGAATAATGGTTATTGTTTTTCTTTGGTAAAGTTTGAAGACAAAAATGGCTGGAAAGGTGGATAAAAAACTCCAAGGCCCAAGGGTGAAGTGCAAGGGTCCCAACCTAACCATACCAGAGTTTAGTTTGGAAGATTTCAAGAAGCATTCACACATTGCCACACCACCATCTGCAAAACCTCAAAGTGCAAGGTGGAAGAACTGCCTTTGCTCACCCACCACGCACGTCGGATCATTCCGTTGCAGACACCACAGGACTTCAATTCCCCGCGGAGGTTCTGTTGGCTCCAACCTCTCCAACTACGGGGAGCTGGCCGAGGCTCGTAAGTCAAGTCCCCTTCAGGACTCAGTTGAAGCTCAGTAACTTCATAATGTAGGGATCATTAAGCCTAGCTCCATCTTTTTCATACGAGTTGGGTGGCTGAGTAGCATGTTTCGATGAATTCAACTCTACAAGCACCAAAATGACATCCTCGATTTTGATGTGATGCAAGAGCATGTTATTGATTTGATCTTGTATTTGGTCTCAATTTGAGTTCATTCTCAACTGCTAGCTAGCTTTTGATGCATATATCAAGTAATACTATATGATACTATCCAGACTCGCCTCTTGTATGAGGAATGTGACTGTGTGAGAACTATTATTGTAAGAAGCCACGTACAAATTGTCTTATTCCTAAGAAACCACATGTATGTATCTACCAATTAATATAAGGATGCTTCATGATGGATGTCATCCTCAGCAGTTTGATGCACGTATGAGAAATAATACATTTGAGTTCAATCCTTGGATGTTTACTGAACCATAGCCTGCAGACAATCAAGTTTTTCTTTTCCCTTGGCAAACTATTGAAATATACATGAAGAACATAAGGAATGGCAGGACTTGGGATATTGTAGAAGATCATAACACGAGTTGTTCGGCGAGTTTTGATTCTTATATATTCTCATGTGGCAACATGTAGTAAAATTGAATTTGCCACTGCATCAAATTAAAATTTAAACGCCATGAATCCGATTATTCCGATCATATAAAATTTTTATTGTTTCCTGTAAAATGTAAGATGGTAACATTTAATTCACAAATTTGGAAAAAAAATTCTAAAGGTTATCAAATGTAAACAATTCGGCCGTTGTGAGAAATTTTCCCATGTGCAGGCAAACAGAATCTCGATTGTTTTCTCCCTTATCCATGTGTCAAATAAATATCAGGCAGTCAGACCAGGTGACAAAACTTACATAGCTAGTTTGGCCCTAGCATGGAAAAATTCTTGCATTTCTCTTGCTCTGGGAGGACTATAAACACTTTTGAATTAATAAAAGAACTAGTTATAATAACACATTACACATGTCTAATGTCAACATACTAATTAATAAAGACACGGAAGGAGACGGGAAATTGGAAAGTGAAGATTTCCTCCCCTAATTATAAATGTACAAAGAGGGTAATGATTATTGGCCTTAAATAACACCTACCATGAAGTGGCGTTACTCTAGTTTCCTTTCTTGCCTTCTTGGAGTGCAGTATCATTTGTGGTAGCAGTTGACGTGGACCTACACATAGGAATTTGCATATTAACATAGAAAGGCCTCCCAGCCCCAGCATTGTGCCATTGTCCAATCTCTACTACTATAAAGGGAAGCCTAATTTTAGTGTCATAGGCTTCACCAAACTTTAAAATACCTAAAATACCATTATCAATTTTTTTATTATTTTTAAAGGTTAAAAATGTAAAATATATTTTTATTTTTAATTGTTAGGTAAGCATAAAATGAAAACAAACAAAATTAAATGAACAATTACATTATCACACGTTACTCTCTTCAATTATCCGTGTAAACACGCGGGTTAAAAGCTATTAAAAAGAATTGTAAGTTTGTTAATCAAACTGGTTTTGGCAAATTTCAAAACCATTTTGAGGCATTTCAGAAGTGTTCCTTTTTCCCTAGTGATAACCTCTTGAATTTCTTTGTCAATTTTTTGTTGGTAACAATAATGGGAACTCTTGAAGATTGTTTCTAAAATACGACAGTCATACCACATGACGGTGCAGTTGTTCAATCAAAATCCAAATAAAACTATCCTTAGACTATCCTACTCTTATTCCAAATTACCCCTACTTTTTTAAAATCAAATAACCAAAACATCCCCTACATGGCACTGATTGGTTAGCCGCTATAGACACGTATGCACGACTTTCTCACTCTAGAATTCTCTTTTCTTTTCTTTTGTGAGTGGAAGACGTCAATAGAACCAACACACACACCCATGCAGTGTATCCTAGCATAGCCAGACTAATCACTGCACCGCAGACGCACGAACCATTGAGTGTTCTAACTTACCCAGGTCCCTCAAATCTGCTGGCCATGGGATGGAGCTGGGATTCGAACTCTAGACCTGGGGGTTTCAGACTAGGCAGCTCGACCAACACACCACACCACGTGGTTCACTCTAGAATTCTCTTATTCCATTCCCTTTTGTTTTTTTTGGTGAACATTTATTCCATTCCTTTGGAAAGTGGAAACAACAGCAAAGGCCCAGAAGATTCACCAAAAACATTAGATTTCCACGGTCACTCACTCACTTCGGCTTGGGTGAAAAATGCAAACAAAGCCCAAATCTGAGAAACTTGGGCTACATGGATTTTGCATATTTATTTAAAGCCAAGATGAGCTAAAGAATCCACCTGAGATGAAACCCCAATCCACAAGGGCAAGACCGTAACTTTCATAAGATCATAAACTTGAGAGTTCGTTGGCCTTTGCCTTGCTTGCTCATCTTCATTGTTCCTCACCGCCTTCAACCCCAACTCCACATCCTCTATTTCTCCTTCAATTTTCGAATTCCACACCATTAGGGCTACGCTTAGGGTTTCGCACTCATAACCAAACCGCTCGAAAAGGGTTCGCCGGTTTCGGGATTTGCAGCGGCTGTTCAGCTTCAAAGGAGGAGTCTTTATCCGGTAAGGAGTTTTGGGTTTGGATTCTGATTCGTACCCACCTAAAAAAGATTGATACTTTGGAATTTCCAGTCTTTTTTTTCTTTGTATAATTTGAACCTTGGATTCTTTAACTTGAATTGATCATTGTCCTGATGTAAATTTTGAAAGATTGCAACTTTTCTTTGCATAGGGAAGGGTTTTGCATAGGTTTAATATGTATAATTGGTTTGGTAATTTCACCAGTTTAGGCAATTTCCCATGAATAAGCTGATCAAATATCAATTAATGTAAGCAAGCTAGCATATTATATGGTTTAGATGAAACAATGGCGGTTGGAGTTGAGAGTTTTGAATTAGAAGCCAAAGCCAGGAAGTCATTGCTCAATAATATGCGCACTTGGACGGTAGTTTATACAAAAATAGTTTTCGACTTTATGTTGCGAAATAGAAGCAGAGTCGATTTGAAGGTCTATTCTTTACTGAGGAACAGAAGAGTTGCTTTTGACGCGCTAAAGTGTTTGAAGAATTATCAGGAGGAAGTTTCAATTGGGGAGATTGTTTCGCAATTTTTTTATATTATATATATATGCATATAAGTAGGTGTTGATTGTTTTATAGTCGTAATGTGCAAAGACTTGTGTTTTTCAGGTGGTTGTTATTATCAAGATGGTGGTGCTTACTGCAGCAAGTGCAATTGCTAGCTCACCTCTACTGCCAGCAGGTATTTCATAAGTAACCATTTTTAAGGTTCCGTGATTTAATTGATGATAAGTTTGTGCTACCATTTCTAATAGTTGTAAAGTGAGGATTTGCTGTTCGACTGAGTAGGAATGTAAGAAATGTGGACTAGATTTTTTCTGTCAATTCAATTACATGCTCATGGCGGATATTTCACTGGATGAAACTTCTCTCGGAAGAACTTCTTCCAGAACTGTATTGGTGGTTGGAATTGTTTTCACTAGGATTTTCAGTTTTATAATAATTGCGTTTTGATTTTTAGAATGATATATGATTGTTATGATGCTTCTTTGCATATGGTAGGGTCAGTGGGTCAACAGGGCAGACGAGCTGGGGTTTATGGGTCCGGTCCAAGAAGAGTTTGTGTGGATAGAAGTGTGGTACGCTCTGACATTAGACCAGTGGGACTTGGCACACGGTTATCACTTGAGAGAAGAAAACCATTATCACCAATCACGGGGTCTCGTCGAACGCAGTCTGCTTCTGTAATATGTGCTTCTTCTTTGGTTAGTTTTCTACTGGATGTCCTATATCATTTCTACATCTTTCCTTGTCCATGTGTGACAATAGTTTATATCCTTTGGATGTGGGTTTGTTTTCTTTTAACATCAGCCCTTTTTATATAGGCTGTAGTTTGAGAGAAACTAGACAGACCTATCTAAAACTTAATTTATAGTTCGGAAATATGCAAGGATAAGCATGCTTTGTTTTGAGTTCAGGCCCTTAAAAGAGGAACTCAAAGACTGATAAAATGCTATATGTTATTGAATGAGGCAGATAGATCAAAACCTTCTCCTTTTGTTGTCCAGCCTAATTACTTTGTTCTTCCTATAAACCTACTTGTAAAATAAATGTTGCCGAAGTTTAGTATTAGCTGCCACTGGACTTGGTGGGCTCCTGGTGTGGATGTTTCTCTCAGTGAAGCAATTCATCCATATAGCTGAAGCAAAAGCAAAGTTGGGTTGAATCTTGCAGTAACAAAATGTCCTTAAAATGTCATCATCGAGGGTGATTCACGAGAGCTAATTGCTATTTGGATCAGCCTGGTTAACATCTACTATTGTATGTATTTTGCCTGAGCCTATATGGCTGTATATTTTTGCAATTTCCTTCTGGTGATTGGAAGGAACTGTAAGAATATTGACCACACAGCCTAAGCCAATAGGTTTAACCCTCATTCCTTTTTAAAAGGGTTTCGAGGGAAGACGCGTGTGTGCTTTTTGAAAATAACTTTTACTTCAGTAGGGTTATTGGCTCCAATCTCAATTAATCACCTTCTTTGCTTTGTTTTTTCTTTTTCATTTTTTTTGCAAAGAAATTTTATAGTTTGTAGTTGTATTGTGTGTTTTGTAGCTTCTGGTTGTTCATGACCCTGCAATACATGTCAGGAAGTTGCTATGCTTAAAGATGCTTAAAAAGTATATGTAATGACAAAGTAATACACAATTTTGTTGTCTTCTCTTCTAAAACTGATTGCCAACTTCAAAACATATCTTGATTTTGCTCCAATATTTGCAGAATGCCAGATGCGGTGCAGAGCAAACGCAAACTGTTACACGTGAGGCTCCAACAATTACACATCTTCCTGGTAAGAGCAGACACGTAGTGTTAGCTGCCTATACAGTGGTGTCAAGAACCTGGTTTTGTAACTTTGGAGATGAGTTTGTTTTCTTCGTTTTGTATTGTGTCAAGGTCTTGATCTTGATGTTTGATGGTTACTTGAAATTCCCTTGGAACTGCTGTTTTGTGTATTCCATTTCCTTCTTGATATTCTCTAGTTCGTCAAATATCACATAACAGTTGAATGAAATTACAGGCAAGGAAAAATCTCCGCTGCTTGATGATGGCGGAACAGGATTCCCTCCCAGAGATGATGGTGGTGGTGGTGGCGGTGGGGGTGGTGGTGGAGGCAACTGGTCGGGAGGCTTCGCGTTTTTTGGATTTCTTCTTTTCCTCAGCTTTCTAAAGGATAAAGAAAGTGAAGGTTCTTATCGAGAAAATAGAAAAAGGTCTTCATATTGAACTTTAGTTTAAGGTTCCTCGACTTCCTTCAGCTATATTTTTCACTATTGAATAATAATTTTAACTTAAATACCTACAAAAAAAGGTCAGTTTGATATTGTGCTTGCCAACTTTGGGCATCAACTCATCAACAAGACTTGTATTCTTTACTTGAAATATTGAATCAGTGTAGCATCTGCAATTCTTTGTTTTTTTTTTTTTTTTGTGGCAAATGAAATTTCCTATGTGAGTTCAAAGAACATAATGGAAAGAACTTTGGGTATTCTACAGTCCGGTGCTGACATTCAAGCCAAATACATTTGAAAACTTAAGCCAAATACACTGCCGAGGATCATGCCTCGGCAAAAGCCTTCTATAAAAACACAAAATAAAAAGAGATGTGATGAATCGGTCGTGGGCAAAAGTCTGTTCTAAAACATAAAACAAGGTCATAAAAATTAGGGCTTCAAATAGGTTCGATATAACTTGTGTTCGACTCGTATTTGGCTCGATTTTAGCTTGTTCGGCTTGTGTTCTAATGAGTCGAGTTTGAGCTCAATATTAAGCTTGACAAAAAAACGAGGTGAGTTTGAATAAGGATATATTCGGCTCGTCTAGTTTGTGAGTAGCTCGTATTTTTCATGATTAATTTGAGCTTGTTAAAATTCGACTCGTTTATTAAAGCTCGACTCATCCAAATATTTGTACCAAATTAAGATCCCAAATGACGTGGCACATGCCATATAATCACTTATAATTTCCACATGGTATATGTTCTATGCAAAATTATAATTTTCTTAAAGAGGAAATAAACAAAGATTGGGTTCTTCTTCAGTAGTATTTTTCTTAAAGGCTTGGAATCTACGTCTTGAACCTCTTGATTGGGTTCTTCTCACCAAAGATGGACCGGGGAAATTGAAGCTTTGGATGGGCCTTTACTGCCTACCAAAGGTTCTGATGAGTTCAGGCCTTTCGTTATCCGCCTCTCGGAGTTCAAGTTCTGGTATTCCATCACAAAGGCTTTCATTATTGCATTTATCATGACCTTTATCTTTGTGGCCTGTTTTCTGGCCAATATTGAAATGTTATTGGATTATGCTATTTGTCCTCACAATGAAACGACAGATCCTACACATGATCAAATACAAATATGTCCCATTTGATATTCAAAAGAGGAGATGCACTGGAAAGAAGTAACCTAGATAGAAATGGCTTTTCTACAACTCTAAACTCAAGTCAAGAAAAATACTGCCAGTGTGTGGATATTAGGGTTTTGAATTAAAACATTATATTAGATCCTCAAAGAAATTAATTTTATTTACACATTAGAAATTAGCAAGTCAAAATAGATTATGTGGCAGCTACCACGTCATTTGGGATTCATATTTGGTATAATTTTTTGGGATCTGTAGCACTACTCCATGAAAATTTATAGTATAAATAAAAATAAAATTTTTATGATCTCAAATTTTTTATTCTTTTTGTTATCTTCCTTTTCAATTAGAAGAGAATCAATTCTCCAAAAAAAAATAGAAGAGAATATGAGAATTTAAGTAAAATATAGGGTTATTATCACAAATGGTACCTGAACTTATCTTCTATTTTATCGATGGTACCCGAACTTCAATTTTGATCACAACCAGTACCCAAACTTTTCGATTTCATTTTAAATGGTACCTAAGGCCACCTTCGGTCACTATTCCGGCCAAAAAAGCCAAATCTAAAAAAAAAAAACAAGTTCAAGGCAAGTCTATTACAAAAAATCATCACTATATATGATTGCAACCCTTGAAATCATCAAAAATCATCACTATGATTGCCTCCCATGCAGTTTTTAGTCGGAATAGTGACTGGAGGTGGCTCTAGGTACCATTTAAAATGAAATCGAAAAGTTCGGGGACTGGTTGTGATCAAAATTGAAGTTCAGGTACCATCGATAAGATTGAGGTATAGTTTAGGTACCATTTGTGATAATAACCCTAAAATATAATACAATAATCAAATTTAGATTATTATTTTAAATTTTCTTTCTTCCTTTTTTATCTTTTAAATTTAAAGTTAAATTAGTCAAGCCGAGCCTATTCAAGCTCGAGCTCGTCCAATAAATCGAGCCGAGCCGAGCTGAGGTTGAGTATGGAAAAAAAAAATTCAAGCTTTAGCCCTGCTCGAGCTCGATAAAAAGTTAATGAGCTGAACATGATCATCTTGGTCTTCGCTCCGACTCGACTCATTTGCACCCCTAATAAAAATCTAAATTAAATAAAAAAAAAATTTAAAAAAAAAACCTTATATTGTTCTCTCCCCAAAAAAAAAAAAGGATTAATACTTGATATACACGTCTCATGCTTCGTAAAACCCTCTATACCCTAGCCTCAGTTTCTCTCTGCAGTCTTCTGCGTTTGGGGTTTTCTTCTTTAGAGGTAAATCAGGTAATGTAAAATATTCAAACCTTCCATCAGCGTTGCACTAATTCTTTGTATATGGCATGATAAAAGCCGCAAAATGTTTCATCGATCAGCTGATTATATTAGAAATATTGTATGATTCAACGCTTTCACTGCTCAGTTTTCTCCCCACTTGTCAATGTATTGTATATAGTGAATCTGAAACTAGATTATTGAATTTACTGGCTAGCTGAAACAGGTCTAATGTTTATTAGATCATGCTTTTGATGGGGGAGTATTGTATGATTGGGATTGAAACAAAAGAGAGACATCAGGGTTCTTGCATAATATACTTTACGATTATTTAATTAAGCTACATCAATGGTCCTCTGTGTTTTCAGCTAATCTATATCGAGTGGGAATGTTGACTGCTGCAACTGCAAATACAATTGCTAACTCACCACCATTGCCAATAGGTACTGTCTGAGTATCCACCATTCATTTTTTTAGTACTTGTAGGAAGTGTAGACTTGAATTTTCTGTCAAACTAATACGGTTGCATACTCATATATGACTGCGAATACATAATAGGATCGATGACTTACGAAGGAACTGGTTTGTTTTTGTAGGTTGGTCTGGCCTATTGCTCTTTCCTTGTGCCTATTTCGCTTTACGGGGTTCATTTACAGGTACAACAACAGGCTCTCTTGGAAGAATTTCTTCCATTAGTGTGGGTGGTTGGAATGTGGTTTTACTCTGATTTTCAGTTTGCTGATATATGAGATATGAGTACTGTATGACGTTTCTTTGTATGCGGTAGGTTCAGCAGGTCAAAGACATAGACAAGCTGGGCTTTATGGGTCTGGTTCAAGAAGAGCTTGTGTTGATAGAAGCGTGGTACATTTTCAGATGAGACCGGTGGGGATTGGTGGAGGGTTGTCACTTGAGACAAGAACACCAATCACACCAATCGTGGGGTCTAGTCGAATGCAGTCTGCTTCTGTAATATGTGCTTCTGCTTTGGTCAGTTTGTTCTCATTTTCTGTATCATCTCTTTTTGAAAATGCTTTTTACTTCATTAAGTAGGATTGTTGATTGGCTTCAATATCTCCTGGAATTAGTCATACCTTTTACAAATATACTGATGCTCATTTTGGTGCAACTCTAGTTGTATTGCAATAAACATGCTACATATGGACTAGCTTTGCCTTTAGATGTATTATATTTTTTGTCTTGATTTTGCTACGCTTTTGGCAGAATGCCAGATGTGCTACAGCACTACAAACCAAACCTGTTACACACCAGGCTCCAACAATCACAAGTCTTCCCCGTAAGTGCAAATACTTATTGCTTTTCTGAACAGGAGCAAATAGTACTTGTTGTTAATTGCATATCTGGTGGCATTGAAAAAGCTGGTTTTCTAAATTTGGAGAACAGAATGTATTTCTTGTCTTCTTTATTTTGTAGTAGATAGTCCTTTTCCAGTAAATTTCAGAAAATTCACATAATAGTTGATGAAATTACAGAGAAGAGGAATTCGCTGCATCATAAGCTTGATGATAGTGGTAAACCGCCTCGTAACAAGGGAAATGATGACGGTGGTGGTAATAATGGGAGGGGTCGACCTCCAAACAACGGAGGATCAGAAGGCTTCATTTTTTTCGGCTTTCTTCTTTTCCTGAGCTACTTGAAGGATTTAGAAAACGAGGGTTCTTATCGAGAAAACCTGAGCTACTTGAAGGATTTAGAAAACGAGGGTTCTTATCGAGAAAAAAGGACAGGAGGTCATGGTCATTGAAAGATTTGAGAGCACATTTCATGGAGACTTTTGTAGTTTAACGTTTCTTTCAATTCGGTTGTATGTATAATATATTATAACAGAGTTAATGAAGAATTCACAATTGTATGATTCAAATATCTCAATTGTATGATATTTTTTGATTGCTTAGAGTCTGGTGAGTATGTCTCAAAGAAGTTGGAGACAAAAAGTATTGAAAACAAGCCTAAATCATTGTAAACTCCCAAACTCTTCCGCTCACTATCAAGGAGCAGCTCTAGAGTTCGTTGTTCAATTTTTGCAGAATCTGAAATAATGGGTTCAACACTGACACGATTGAAGCTGTGGGAGGAGAAACTCTACAAAGATTTGAAGTACGAAAAGGAAGCCATGAAATCAGATAAGAGCAATCCCCATGCAGAAACCAATTAAGAAAGAGGAGGATCAGATCATAAACGGTGAACGCCAAAATTAAGGTTTTCCAAGAGAGTGCTGAAAACAACTCTAAGAAAATTACTGAATTGAGAGACAAACAGTTGCTTCCCAAACTAGTTGAGCAGCTAGATGGGATGATGCAAAACTGGAAACTCTGACATTGCTTTTATGAAACCCTAAAGAAAGATTGGAAAATTATACAATGTGTTAACGTATGACATGCATACAATTGCCTTAAAAGTGGTAAAATGAGTCATCAAAATAGTAATATTAGTCCTCAAAGTGGTAACATGAGTTCTTGTGGTAAATTTTCTTAGTTTATCATATGAGTCCTCAAAATAATAATATTAGTCTTCAAAGTGGTAACATGAGTTCTTGTGGTAAATTTTCTTAGTTTATCATATGAGTCCTCAAAATAGTAATATTAGTCTTCAAAGTGGTAACATGAGTCCTTAAAGTGATAAAAATAGTTAATGTATGAGAAATGTTAACATACCATAGCTTTACCCAAAAAAATCATGTCTCAAATAAAAGAATCCCCCCATTAACTCTGCGATGACATGCACCGAGAAGCTACTAAAACGCTAAAAGAAAAGCTTCACAATTGGTGCCCTAGCTTTGCTTTATATATATCCCTACAAAGAGCATACGTTGAAGTTCTTTATTGTTGGCTCTCAAAGAATAGCCCACCAACATTAGTTAGCGACAATAATGGTGATTGGTTAGGTTTCCTAAAAATTCTGGAAAGTACTACAAAGACGGTGACTAGTGAGATGAATAGGTTTCGGAAAGATGTTGAAGCCCTGTTAGCTCAACAGAGGAAGGAGCATTACAAAAACATGGAGATCAAGCGACTTGAGAATATAGTCAAGCATAGAGAGGAACGGATTTCGGAACTTGAGAATGAAGTAGAAAATATTTCTCATGAGGGTGATGGAGCAGAGATCCAGAGATTGAAGGGCAAGATTGAGGAGTTAAAGGGTGAGATTGAGAAATTTAATGGCGAGATAGAGGAAAATAATGAGAAACTTCAATGTAGAATGAAGAAGACGCAGCAAATGGTGAATCAATTTCAGACCGGGTTCTCTAAAGTTTTCGAAACTCTGGCAGAGTTTTCACGCAAACAGAAATCTACACTGAGCTTATCAAATGCCCGCGCACGTAAAGATGACCATTTTAGTTTCAACTTTCAAGTCATGTCAATTTCAGACAGTGTGTGCCTTTTCTTTTGTGTTGGTTTTTTTCATTATTTTTGTTAGTTATAATTAATGTGTTATTTTTTTTTATAAAAAAAATTGATTAATTGAAGAGTATTCTTTTCTTTTTAAATTCTGTGTTCGAGATTCTGCAAAACAACTATAATCAAGCAACAAACTGATGCACTTTGAATGAGCATGAACGTGTAGATACCCGACACGCTAAATTTTCCACTATAATGTTACACCTGTGCTACATCTGGATATTTTCGGATAAACTTAGCCAACGAAAAACAAAAAAAGGATAATCAACAATATTCAATTGTTAATTGAACTGCCCAACGTACATTTATCTTTAGGGCAATTTTGCAAAAGCTGGTCTAGATGATTTCGTTCGAGGAGGATATATATCCCTCTATTTTGGTTATTTAACCTAAACACACCCTTAATCACTTAATACACACCCCTAATAGGATTCGAGCCAAAAAACCCTAAACACACCCTTAATCACTTAATACACATCCGTATTATTTTATATTTCAAATTAAATTTTGTAAGTAGCTAGGTTAAATAACCAAAATAGACATCTGTGCATTAGAAGATAAAAAAAATAGTCTTATTTTCCTTATATTATTCTATTTATATATAAATAGTTAGATAAACACAAAAAATTTCTATACATGACCTCCTAATTTAATACAAGAATAAAGTTAAAAACTATTTAATTTTTTTTTTAATTGAAAGAGGTCAACCCGATTTAATAATTCAGCAAGCAGTATCAAACGACACACCCCAATTGAGTCGTCAATAAAAAGTCGTCCTTTAGGACTTACAAATAACCTATCTTAGCAAATAGAGAACTCCACAATCCAGAGTACATCTACCTTTTAAGAAATCCGCGCACCATTATTCTAACAAAACCTAACTCCTTAGCAGCTGTTTAAATAAAATTTCAACCGAGCAGTAGGTTTTGCGACCCAAAACTAAGATTAAAAAGTACTAGTAGAGGAGGATGCCATGGCACCCACAATATCAGCTCCAGCTTTGGGACCTTTTTCCTAGGGGTGTGCAAAACACGGTATAAACCGGTCAAAACCGACCGGTAAATATGGTTTGGTTAAGGTTTTTTAACTTTAAAAATTGAAAACCAGTTTAATACCGAACCAAACCATTTATGAATTGGTTTGGTTTGTCTTTTGCTTAAACCGCAGAACCCGAACCGACCGGTATGTTTGAAATATAATAAGAAAAAATGTTAAATTGTTAAAGTAAAATGAGAATTGGAATTGGTCTACTCATTTCATTTCATAACCCCTTTATATAGGGAGAGAATTACAATGGAAAAAACAATTACAATGATGACATTAACTACTGATTGGTTCGTAATCCATGCTGATTGATGTTAATCGGTAATTGCTTGATTCCCTCTCCGTCAATCACTTTGACGAAGGCACACTATGTTTTTCCTTTAACACTCCCTCTTGTCCCAAGTCAAGACGAAATGGTGCATGAGTTGTTGTCTCACTAAAACCTTGCCAAGTAACAACTAAAACCCTGTGGGACAAATAAAACTTGGTCGAAGGAAAAGAGCACAACGCACCTTCTACATTTGAGAATGACATGTGTGTGTTAGACTCCCCCTGACGTCTACATCTCCCCCTGATCATTACAGTAATCAAGTGAGCTTGGAAGTCTTCGCATTCCTATGCTTTTCACATGTTTCTCAAATGTGGCCTTAGGCAGTGATTTGGTGAAAAAATCTACCACTTCTCCTCAGACCTTACTTGATTCACTTGAATCTTGAGGAGGGTCTGTTGTTGCTGATTGTAGAACAACTTTGGCGATCTTGTTTTGTGTCATCACCCTTAATACAACCCTAGCTTCATCTATTCGATGCAAGCTGCATGTGTTCATAAATGCAAGTAGACTCTTTAGTGGTAGAACTCAAACCACTAATCCCTCGAATATGTGCAATGATAGTTCTTAACCATACACACTCACGAACCGCCTCATGTACAACAATGATCTCTGAGTGGTTCGAGGAAGTAGCCACAAGGGTTTGCTTGGTTGATCTCCAAGATATCGTCGTGTTCCCATTGGTAAATACATAACCAGTTTGTGAACGACCTTTATGTGGGTTAGAGAGATACCCAGCATCAGCAAAACCAACCAAAACATCATTTGGCGTTTCGGTGTAGTGAGTGGCACTTTCACCATCAATATTTTCCTCAGGGATTGCAGTTTCATTTGCGGTCCCTCTTGTCTCTCAGTAGGGAAAGAACAGTCTCAAGTCAATGGTTCCTTTTAGGTATCGGAAAATGTTCTTGATACCATTCCAGTGACGCTGCATTGGCGTTGAGCTAAATCTATCTAACAAGTTCACTGAGAATGCAATGTCTGGTCGAGTAAATTAGGCTAAGTACAACAATGCGCCTATTGCACTTAGATAGGGAATTTCAGCTCCCAACACCTTTTCGTCATCTTCCTTTGGACGAAATGGATCTTTCCTTGCATCCAAACTTCGACCGATCATGGGAGTGCTAGCAGGATGTGCTTTGTCCATGTTATATCGCCTGACTTTTGGACATATGCAGACTGGTGGATTAATTCCACAAACTCGGTGTTCTAGTTCAAAGCCTAGATAGATCGAGTTTTCCCAAGATCCTTCATCTCAAATTCAGATTTCAAGTAGCTCGCGGTTTCTCTTATTTCATCAAGAGTACCTGTTATGTTCATATCATCGACATATACTGCTACAATTGCAAATCCGGAACTTGTTTTCTTTATGAATACGCAGGGGCATAATTCATCATTCTTATATCCCTTCCCAATCAAGTAGTCACTTAGACGGGTATACCACATCTGCCTGGATTGTTTTAATCCGTAAAGTGAGCGTTTCAACCTAGTTGCAAAACGCACTCCGTGGTTTAGAGTCACTTGGCTTGGGTAATGTAAGGCCATCAGGCACTTCCTTATATATCTCTGAATCTAGATCCCCATGGAGATATGCAGTAACCACATCTATGAGCTGCATTTCCGGTCCTTTGGAAACTACTAAGCTAACTAAGTAGCGGAACGTTATAACGTCCATTTTGGGAGAGAATGTCTCCTCGTAGTCAATTCCAGGGCGTTGTGAGCGCCACAAGGCGAGCCTTGTACCTTAGGACTTCATTCTTCTCATTACGCTTTCTGATAAAGGTCCATTTATGTCCTACAGGCTTTACACTTGGTGGGGTTAGCACTACCGGACCAAATACCTGTCTCTTTGTCAGAGAATCTAATTCTACCTGGATTGATTCATTCCATTTAGGCCAATCTGCTCTTTGTTGACATTTTTCAACAGAGCGTGGTTCGATATCATCGTGCTCTATGATTCCTTGAGCAACAGTATATATCATCAATGTGTATGAAAGATCTTTCTATCAACTCATACGCACTCTCGTAATCCTTTGAGATTTCTTTGTTCTCTGGAATCATTTCAAACATCGGAGCGTCCTCCAGTATTGATTCATGGACATATCTATAATTAGAGATAATCTCATGAGAGGGATTCTATACATTGATGATTGGTTTGTGCCTTACTCACCCTCTTCTTCCTTGGGTGAGTGTCAATCGAACCAAGTGACCTCCCCCTCTTCCTTGGGGAGCCACGGCCTCAACCATACCTTCACTAAGTGCGGTTGCAGTGCCTCTATATGCGACACTGTGCCCCTTGTTGGGGAACTTCTAACCTTGCAGGCACATTTGCAGCTGGTATATGTGATCTCGTCACTTTTACGATATCAGTAAATGCATCAGGCATCGAATCTGCTACGTTCTGAACATCTATTATTCTTTTCACTTCACTTTCACTTTGTGAAGTGCGGGGATCAAAATGAGACAGAGTGGGGACAAACCACGACAATTCCTATCGTTCCCTTGGAAAATCCTTTTTCCTATCTCCCCCAAACGAAGGGAAGACTGTCTCATCAAAGTGACAATCCGCAAATCTAGCTGTAGAGAGATCGCCTGTCAAGGGTTCCAAATAGTGGATAATTGTTGGGGATTCGTATCCAACATAAATACTTAATCGTCTCTGAGGACCCATTTTGGTGCGCTGTGGGGGCGCAATAGGCACATATACTACTCAACCAAATATGCGTAAGTTTGAAGTGTCAGGCTCATATCCAGTTATCAACTGGTACGCAGAAAATGGTTGGCTAGCTGTGGGTCTTAAACGAATAATTAAAGCAGCGTGCAATATTGCATAACCCCATGCAGATATAGGCAGGTTGGTGCGCATAACCAATGCCCTAGCCACCATCTGTAGCCTTTTGATGGTGGCTTCTGCGAGACCATTTTGTGTATGCACATGGGGTACAGGATGCTCTACATCGATCCAAATAGATATGCAATAATCATCAAATGCTTTTGATGTAAACTCTCCAGCATTATCAAGCCTTATAGACTTGATAGGGTGATCAGGGTGGTGAGCCCTTAAACGTATAATCTGTGCTAAGAGTATTGCAGCATTTCTTGTGGACAATAAAACGACATGTGACCAGATTGTCGAAGCATCCACCAGAACCATAAAGTACTTGAATGGTCCGCATTCTAGATGGATAGGTCCACAGACATTTCTTTGTATCCTTTGTAAGAATGGAATGTTTTGTTTTGTATCTTTAGCATAGGAAGGTCTCGATCCTGTTTTTGCTAAAGAGCAGGCTTTGCAAAACGAGTGATGTACCTTTGAAATAGTCAATGAGGCATAATGGGAGGGAGGTAGTGCTTCTAGTATTTCAGAAAAGCAATGACTGCATTTGAGCAATCCTAGAACCGACACCTTGCAGTGTGGCGGATTTTTCTCCCATTTTTCACTCGAAAGAAGGGATCTCCGTGTGAGTTCTTGAAAAATACGGATCATCATGTCACGACCTCGGTGCCATAGGCGGTCGTGCAAAAGCCTGTATGAGTCAGTGTCCCACATTTCATTGTTGGTGACAGTATAGGATTCAATGATCCGAATCGTAGTGAGGTACAGTCCACTAAATTGACTCATAAGTTTCTCTAAGATGTGTTTCCTTCCACAGTCATTAGATGTAATATCAAGGTATTCAGTTCCATTCTCACGGTGTGTTTTTACATGATAACCGTTGGCACAAATTGCTCTGAAACATTAACAAGGTTCGATTAGCTCTTGGTGCATATAGAGCGTCTGTGACTTGAAATGTTGGGCCATTAGGCAGCAAAAAATTTGGCAGTTCCTCGCCATTTTATTAGTTGTGATAATCCAATCATCGTAGTCACAGAGGAATTATAGGCTATTAGTTCAATGAATAATTACCTATTTCTTAATATTGTGTGGGTAGTCCCACTATCATCTAAGCACTCAAGTTCTCCTCCATTCATTCTTATAAATAAATGGGAGGTATTTAGAAAATATAACTCATATTCTTTAGAGTATTTCTATTTGCATAGAATGATATTCTTTTCGTTCTAATAATTTTTCTCTAGATGTATTGCTTTACATCTTTATAGTGCTATGTCGAACCATGTAAATATATGTATGGTAAATAAATTTGAATAAATTCAGTGCTTCAGAATAAAATTCAAAATTTATTAATAAGCCAACGATAATCAAATCAAGGTCTTGTTCAGAAATCTTATTCGTCAATCCATGATTGAAAATAAACTTTAAGACCAAACAATAGTCTAATTAAAAATGTGGCATTATGCCTTCACAACTGTCTTTGGAAAATAAAATGAATAAAGCAGATCAGTTAAGATTGAGAGCATCCATTGACTTAGCAAGTTCCTCTTTGCCATTGGAGTCTGCAACTGTAAGGTTGACGTCTAGGTCATGACCTCCTTCTTCCATATAGTGAGCCACTTGTTCTTTAGACTCTCTATACCTCTTGCAATTGGCTGCTACTCTGTTGTTTGCTTGGCAGTTCTTGTACCAATGCCCAATGAATCCACACCTATAGCATGGTTCATTGTCAACTCTTTCCTTTGGCATCTTGTTTCCATGATCCCCATGTCCCTTTCCACGTGGTGCATTGTTGCCACGTGGGTAGGGATCAGCACGTCTAAACCCCCTTGCATTGGAGTTATTTCCACCTTTCATTTTTCCATAATTAGCCTCGGGAATTTTCTTTGTCCCAGTGGGCCTGGCATTGTTATTCAAGAGAATCTTATTTTGTCTCTCAGCCACTTCCAGTAGGCTTATCTGTGCTTCTTTTGTTGTCATAATCCAACTGATACTGGTTCGCTAGTATAAAAGCTGAATTAGGAAAGGTGGTAAGAGTCTTGTAGATCATATCATCTTCCGTGATTTCCCTTCCACAGAAATTGAGACGTGCCTTTAAGCGCAACATGTCCTTGTTGAAGTCATTGACCTTTTTATAGTCAAGCAAGCGGATTCCATTCCACTGAACAGCCAGTCCTGGGAGCAAAGTATCGTGAATGTTCCCAAAACGTCCTTTAAGGGCATCCCACAGTGCTTTGGGTGTCTTCAACTGAAGGTACTCCCAGCATAGGCTAGGATCAATATGTCGCTTCAGAAAAATTAAGGCATCTGCTTTCACCTTATTAGATAGTTCATCATCTTTGGGATCAGTAATGGTGGCAGTGTAGTCTTTTGCCACAAAGGCAGTTTCCATATCGGAAGCCCAACGATGGTACTCAAGTCCTTCTGAGTCCAAGATGTCAAACTCAGGTCGAGTTGGATCAGCCATCTACATAAAACAAGAGAGAAGATATAAATTACGCAGTCATAAAGACATCCACGTAAATTATTTTCCAAAAATATGAATTAGATTTCAAGACCAAGATTCGTAATGGTCACATTTTTTTCGATGCTATGTGAAAATACTTTATCACAGTAAGTGAGTGTATAATGCGCATGAATTTTCATTATCATGGCCAAACGGTATTGATATGTTGCATTAAAAATAATCATAGTACATTTAAATATATCATATAAAAATAAGCTACATTGCAAGCTCAAATTTCACAAATATACAACAAATTATATACTACACATAATAATAGCAATAATATATCATGCGTAAAATAAAATGTAAACAATAGTAAAATACAAAGCATGCGTAGACATAATTTATATAAGCGTAAAAAAAATAAAACCATGCTCAAAATTTCATAAATAATATATAACAATATATATAGATATATATGGCATGCTCAAAAATCAAATATATAATCATGGCTTAAAGATAATTATATAAAGCATAAATGACAAAGCATGCGTAAAATAATTAATATAATCTAACTAAGCATGCTCGAAAAATTTATAATAAAAGCATAAACAATAAAATATATAGCATGCTCAAGAAAATAAATAATGAGAATTTACCATAGTATGAAATTAAATAAATTAAAGAGAACATACTTGGTTTCGAAAAATAAAACAATCCTAGCGCACGCACATGTTGATGCAGGCGTGCGTAGCGATTTTTTTTTGGGCTTATGAAACTAGGCCGCTTCCTCTCCATTTTCAGCAGTGGGCTTTGTTTTTTTTTTTTTTTTTATTAGCCTGCTTTTTTTTTTCTTCTTTCTTTTCTGGGCCGCAGGGCCTGTTTCCTTTTTTTTTTCTTTGCTTTTTTTTTTCTTTGGGCTGCAGAGGCCTGCTCTTTTTTCGTTCTTGGGCCGGGTCTTTACTTCGCCCGGGTCACGTTTTTCTCTCTCTCTTTTTTTTTTTTTTTTTTTTTTTTTTTTGCGTGTTGGCTTCTTTCTGCTTGTTTGGAGATGCGATCGGTGATGCAGGCGCTGGGGATGGAGGCTGTGGCTCACGGCCTGGTGAGCTGGGCTGCTAGGTGGAGGCGGAGGCGGAGCTGAGCGGCTGGGATGAGTTGGGTGCCCTTAGCAATTCGATGGAGATGGAGCTGGACTGAGCGGGGCCGATCCGGTGGTCGAGTCTGTGCTGTTGGCGGTTTGGATCGGTGCAGTGATGGGATTTGGTTGAGGCCGGCTGGAATGGTTGGTCAGTCGGTGTTGCAGGCTCAGGAGGCGTTATGGGCGAGCAGGAGGTGGCTACGCAGGCGGTGGCTAGGCAGGGCTTGCGGTCCCCTATCTGGTTGAAGGCGTGGGTGTGGGATCGGAGCAAGCGAGTTGTTGCAGGCGGGGCTGGGCTGCTGGGCTGTTGCAGACGAATGACGATGCCGGTTTGGATTGGGTCTGGCCGGCTGTGAGCTTTGCGGCGGGGAGGAGAAATGGGGATTTTGGAGGATGGGGGCCGATGGTGTTGACGCCGGGGCTGCTGTAGAGTTTTTTTTTTTTTTTTTTTTTTTTTTAAGCCGCAGAAAAGGAGAAAAAGTTTTTCTTCTTTAGGGTTTTGAGTTTTTTTTTTTTTTTTTCGACGGAAATAAACTAGAAAACTAGACTTTTTTCTTGGCTATTGGCTCTGAGCGTGCTGATAACGTGTTAAAGTAAAATGAGAATTGGAATTGGTCTACTCATTTCATTTCATAACCCCTTTATATAGGGAGAGAATTACAATGGAAAAAACAATTACAATGATGACATTAACTACTGATTGATTCGTATCCATGCTGATTGATGTTAATCGGTAATTGCTTGATTCTCTCTCCGTCAATCACTTTGACGAAGGCACACAATATGTTTTTCCTTTAACATAAATATATATATATATATTCATTTGTCCATCGTTTTAAGTAAGTTCTAAATATTCAATTATAACTTTATTCTCAAATGATATACTACCATATCGCTACGATTTATTTGATCATCTCATATCACATATTTCAATCTCTCATTCTCTAACCTTTAATACTACCATATTAAGCTAGTATTTATAGCTAAGTCATCAAATAATTCAATCATTTTGAATCTATTATAGATTTTGGTTTTTGGAGGTGGCGGCGTGATGAAATGGTGGCCGAAGATGGTGTTCTCCAGTGGTTGCAGAGGGAAGAAGAAGATGAGAGGTCGAGGGAGAGAGAGAGACCGTGCGGCCAGGAGAGAGAGAGAGAGAGAGAGAGAGAGAGAGAGAGAGTATAAAAAAAAAGGGAGAAAAATTTAAAAAAATAGAGAAAAAAATAAAAATAATAATAAAAATAGAAAATGAGGGCCATAATAGTCATTTCGGATCATTTTGGACTTGTTATATGAGAATTAGAGAGAATAAGGACTATTCAGTTTAATTTAAAAGGTGAGGGACCAAAATGTTTTTCAGGGAAAAGTATGAGGAGTAACAAGTATTTAATCCTTTTTTTTTTAATGACCAGTTGTCCAAAATGCTTAAACCGCTCACTTTAGTATAGAGATGGTTTAGAGTCAAAACCGATCCAACCCAATCCGTGTGCAGCCCTACTTCTTCCATCTGCTCTAAGGCCACGTCCTCAAAGCACGACACCCTAGTTGCTGCAGTTGGTGATAAAACACCCTCGCCTACCTCACGTAGTTTCCATTTCCTAAGCTTCTTACCTTGCAACTCCTTATCAAGAATTCTATCACGCTTGGGCTTATTCTTACTCCCTTTAGGGCGCCCCAATTTCTTTTTCCGGGGAGATACCACCAGCTTACCATGTTTGTGTTGGAGCACCAACTGCATTCCATCATCTACCTGAAGCAGGGGAGCAGAGGGGCTAACGTATTGTTTTTCAACCCTGCCTAGAATGTCCATTGCCTTCCTCCTAGTCCCAAGTAAAGGCTGCACTTGAGGAATTTGCACTACCATCACATTATTGCCACCATGCGGACGCAAAGGCTGAGTAGCCGCCAACGATGGCATCTCTCCAGGGACAACCCTAAACCCTGTACTCTTATTAGCCTACACATCCCAATTCTTTAGAAAGTTAGCCATATTACAACCAACAAAAGCTTTCTCAACCTGGCTTGAGGCTCCCATATTGTTGGAAGGCATTGATGCATGGGCTTCCACCATATCCGGTATGACCCCATCACCCACCAAAGTTAGTGCCGTTCTCACCATTCCCTTACTACCACTCGGAATTTCTCCCTCGTTGTCATCCCTAGTGACTTGCCCATATAAGATTAAAGAGAGCCCAGCCATAGCCACCGCCGATGCTTGTGCAAGAATCTCTTCTCTTTCCTTCACCAGCAATGAGTCACAACCTGCAACATCATGCAGAAAAAGCCCACAGTTCTTGTAAAATCCCTTTATCTTCTCATACACCAGTGTCATTTTCGGCACCACCACCAGCGAAAATTCAAACACCATCCACACCCGAATCCTAGAACGCACATCAAGGACGAGACAAATGCGTTGCTCTTCCTCCTTTCGTTTAAGGGCTGACTGATCAAAACGGATTACTTGACCCAGGGATGACCCAACCAATCCTAGCGCAGTCTCGTTATGGAGAAACTAGTGCATGGAAGGCCCTTGACCACAACCCAGGTCTCTAACAGATTGAGAGGGACTTCCGCCACCAACCCTACACCACCATACACACCCAACACCAACATGGTGTTCCGGTAGAACCACGGTCCTCCATGCAATATCTTATTGCGATCAGCTTCACGTTCAAACTGGAAGACAAACAAATCTCCTGCATCTTAAATTGTTAACCCTGATCGCATCCTCCAGATGGTAGCAATCGTGCCCTTAAAACCGAGAAACATAGTTTTGGGACCCAGCAAACGCCCTACCATGTACCAACGATATGCCTTTAGGGCCTCAAGCCCTGCAGATTCCAATGACACTCGTGCAGAGTTGGATGCCAATGCCGTTGAGCCATTCCTAGAGATAGCCATGGGGACAGAAGATATAGAAATTTTATCGAGGAAGAAAACCATGAGAAACCCTAGTAGAGAGACGGCAAGGTCGATCAAAATAGTTCATTTTCATTGAGATGTAAAAGGTTGCTAAATGGACCAAGAATCCAATGCAACATGTGCCTTATTGTTTGTTATTATTATATATAGAAACTATTTAATTTAATGTTTCCTTAAATAAATTGTAATTAAGTGAGGTTAGAAACCATAATATTTAGAATTTCAAAATCAATGGTATTAAATGTTTTTAAAACGGATCGCTTTACTTCCATTTTTTAGTTAATTTCCTTTTCTTTTTTTAATAAGTGATACGATTAATCCATTTATTTTCTAATATAAAACATCAATGAAAAAACTTTGTAATTGTTAATTTATTTGGCCCCTCTAATGACAATTTTGTAGTTCTGCCATTGTGGAGAAACTACTGATAGTTTTGGTTAAATGTTCAACTTAAAATTTTATACTTGATCAACATGTGGTGTTTAATTGGTGGATGAGAACTCAAATAATACAAAACCTATTTATATGCATCTATTTAAAAGGAACAATAATAAATCTTTATGGTTTCTCAATAACTAACACAAGTAATCAATATGGTTATTTAAAAAACATCAATTAAATATACTAGAATATAATAATCCTATTAAATAGTAGCCTTAATATAGTTAAATAATAGGATATTTCGTGATTTTTGAGATTAAAGATATTTTAGGTACTTTAGGTTGTGTATATAGTAAAATATTAGAATGAGAAATTAAATGGGTAGTGTATTCAGTATGAAGTGTGTATTTAAAATTTCACATGACAATAACGGTTGGAAATGAAAGATCTCACATTAAAAAAATAACAAATAAAAATATAACTTATAAGTTGGTGCCTTACACCCAATTGTACCAAGACCTTTTATGATTAAAACCCAACACCTAATAGATTGTTAAGTTGGGATACTATTGGCCACGCTTGTCACTGTTTAAAAATATCAGAGTTGGTCCCTCTCCAATCATGTATCCAATTCATGGATCCGATTTGGTTCATTAAATTGGCCATCGGAAAAATTCCGATTGGATTATTACCAAGTGTTTGATGTGATTGGCTAAGTCTTCAATGTGGAACTTGTACCTCAATTTCTAACGTGGGAATTGGATTTGTTAATTGATTATTGCACGTGCAGACCTAGAGATAGGTTACATGAGAGGGCATATCTCTCCAATATCCCACATTAGAAAAGTGACAAATAAAAATAAGTTGATGGCTCATACCCAATTGTATTGAGGCATTTTGTGATTAAAACCCAAAACTAATGGGTGATTAAGTTGGGACAATATCGGTATAATGGTGGGTCACGAGCCATGCTTGTTGCTATTTAACAGTAACAAGATGCTTAGCGACATAAGGCATGTGATATAAACTGCTAATCGAACCATGACTATACCAAGCAAAAACACATTATTTACATTCATTCAAATCTTATTTTAATAATAAAAAAAAAGTTTCCTATTACTCAATCTAGATAACGGAAGAATTGGTCAACTCGAGGTGAAATCCCCTCAAGGCAGATCTAGGTAAGGTAGAATCATGTTCAATGTTAGGAAACAGGCTGAGAGAGAGGCGGCCCAATCTATTCAGAAAATTTCGAAAAGGACAGATCACCTCGAGATGAAGTTCCTTCAAGGTGTATCTAGATAAGGCAAAATCGGTCAATTCGGCCGAATCCGTAGTAAGCAGAAAGTGGTCCCCACGTTGTCTTGAGAGTGGCGTAATGGATCCACTAACGCATGACTTGCGAACATTGCACACCACAACGGGCACTAATCGAGATAACTGCTCAGGCTCACCTACAAATACTTAGAAAGGTGAACAATCGAGTGAAGCAATTAATCTCAATTACACGTATTGCAATAACTTAGGCATTTGAGTAATTTTTGCAGGTACCCCCTATCCAAATTGATTTGCCAATAGTGATCCAAATCCCGAGAACGTAAAGACAACCTCTTGAACCATAAACCTTCACTCTCACTCTAGTCAGCCAAGTAAGTGAGGAGATATTCTACCGAATATTTCAGCACTAAAATTAACTAAGCATTGGACAGAGAGAGCTGGTTACATTACAAAATGGTGAGAGGGGAAGGAGAAGATTGTTATGCAAATATTTGGACAAGGGTTATCATTTAGTTTATATTTACATTAGAAATGATGATGTAGAAATTTAAAAACATGCAATTTTGGACATAAAACATAATATGAGAATTGAAAACTACATAACACATACATAGGATCCCGCTTCATAAAGTTTCTTCTGCAAATGCTCTGCAATTACTATACAGAATTAAAGATATAGATAACTCATAAGCTGAACTCTGAGTTCCATACATGTACTACCTAGCTAGGTGTTGACAAACCTACAACTCTTCCTGATTTCTCCTTGATTTCCAGTGATTGGATTGATGTTTCCCATCTTCACCATAGAGTTTGCAAATGAAGCAAAGAAAAGTTTCTCATCAGTGGCATAAGCCCACACCTGCTTTAGGATCTCCCCTTCATGATCTTGTGTGACCAATACAGTATCAGAACCTAGCAAACCTTTTCCTTGGAGTAGGTTGACATAATAATGATTGTCAAATCTGGCTGGAGTCATAAAATCAAGAGGTGCTAAATCATTGTTCCTCCCTGATTTGGGGCATATGGACTGTAAGATTCTTCGGAAGGAAGTATACCTCCTGTATTTATCGTATATTTCGTACTGTCCTTTGAAGTTCACATCATACACCCTCTGCCTGAAGCTTAAACATCTTGCCTTTCCAATTGTGTGGCTACCTGTTCATAAATCCTTATTAGTTCAAGCATTTGATAATCAAATTATTTCACTGAATAATATTTTCCTGACAAGGTAACCAAGTCTTCTATATCAAGTCCTTGTTGTTTGAAATTAGAAATGAGAGTTTCTAGAGAGTTATTTGGAGCAGGGATGAACTGGTTGGCACCACTGAAGCTTGCTTGCAGGGAGTCTCTCCTGCCTAGCCACACATCCCAGCTAGGCCCTCCTCTCTTTTCAAGAAAGAAAAAAGTGCAATTAGTAAAATAGTAATGTTACATGTACATCTATCTTATCATCTTGCCACACATCCCAGCTAGGCCCTCCTCTCTTTTCAAGAAAGGAAAGAAGTTCAATTAGTAAATTAGTATTGTTACATGCATCTACGTACCATATCTCCTGATGGGAAATTCTAGTGTAGTGGTGGGTATCTCATACCCACATTTACAAAAGTGAGAACAAATTTTGTTGTCAAAGTTGTAATTTGAGTCCTACTTTGTGTAATCTTAGTTCTAATAATGGTAATTACACATCTTACGACATTTTACAAGTTTTTGAACAAATTCGTTGTCAATATTGTAATCTTAGTTCTAATAATGGTAATTACACGTCTTACGACATTTTTACAAGTTTTTGAACAAATTCGTTGTCAATGTTGTAATTTTTGTTTAACTATATGTAAATAGTGTAAATGAATATGGTAACTTTTGTTCTCAATGTTGTAATTTTGGTTCAAATACTTGTAAATTTTTGTTCAAATAGTTGTAAATGAGGGTATCTCATACCCACCAGTACACTAGCTTGTCTCATGACACATACCCTAAAGTAGTAATGTAAGTTGTTGCAAGTGACATATTTGTGTGTGTGTGTGTGTGTGTGTGTGAGAGAGAGAGAGAGAGAGAGAGAGACGTACCGATGCAACAGAATCACGAGCAGCCAATGCTAGAATATCAGCACATGATACTGTTCTTGGACAAGCCTCTTCCAGGAGGTATTTGATCTGATCGATAACCTCAAATCCTCGTAAAGAATTTAGGTTGGGGCCTGCTTGCTTTTCACTGGTAATACCTCCAAAACTATCTAAAAGAACAGATGCATCGCAACCC
The DNA here is from genome assembly GCA_024704745.1 of Rosa lucieae. NCBI lineage: Eukaryota > Viridiplantae > Streptophyta > Magnoliopsida > Rosales > Rosaceae > Rosa > Rosa lucieae. Next base: position 80,243,059 of record CM045496.1, on the reverse strand, counting down.
TGAAGATTTACACAAGAAATGAAGAAACCGAAATTAACAAGAAAACAAAATCAATTTAAAGATGCATTATGGTTATTTCTTCTATAAAGATGCACAAATATAATCTAGCTGTTGGAGAACCAACTTAGCGTTGAAAAATATTAACTGTCACCATTTCTCCTTGAAAGATTTTGTCCTCCAGAGAGAGAGAGAGAGAGAGAGAGGGTACCATGACAAAACAATCATGAAAATGCAAGCGAAGGAGAGAAGCAGCCATTCGAGGATCTTTAAAAACTGCAACTTCAACATTGTGCCTCACAATCTCTTCCAACAAAGGGCACTTTTCTTTGTAATAGTCAAGAACAAGAGGTCCATCATCATCACTTAAAGATTCAGTGCCATGAAAGACCATTGCTACCAAAATCAAGAATATCCTCCCCTTCTGCTCCATGATAGAAAATAAAGTGTTGCATGAAAAAAGGAAATAACGTACTGATCAGCTTATCTGGGATATGAATGTTGTCTATAAGTAAACTACCTATTTATCATAGTAATGTATGTCATAGAGTGACATTTTGTTAATTGTGCTCTCTTTAAAGTGCTTCTTTTCATGTTTTCAAACCAACTTAGCATAAAGACATTGCTTTTTTTTTTTTTTAATAATAATTTGATCAAAGTTGATGCAACAACTCCTATCCAACTGCCCCTTAAAAATTATTTGCAACTTTAATCTTTAGCTAAAGGTAACTTCCAGCCACCAGAAAGTATCTTTACCCTTGTCCCTTTCTTCTCCATGATCACGGTAACCTACTTCATCTAATTGCCATACAGCATATTGCATTCTCGAGGACGAACTGGTGTAGTGGTGTGTAAATACAACACCGCCAATGCAGATATTGCTTTAGATGGATATGGAGCAACGGATGTCAGCAAGACCTCTTCAACGACCCCAAAAGACAAAGGATCCAGACTGAATCTGCCAGAGCAAGTTACATGCCCACCAGCCTGAATGCGACCAACTCCAACAAGTGGGCGTAGTAATTCTTTTAGCCCACTCAATTTGAATACGAAATGGTGACAATTTGTTTGTCGAGAGAAATTATTCAAGTAGTTGAAATTAATGCTACTATCACTACCAGAAAATTGATCATTTACGACGCACATTTTACGGCGTGCATTCAATGTGCGCCGTAAATGAGTATCAATTACGGCACATTTCTATGTGGGCCGTAAATGATGTATGAATTAGTTCATTTACGGCATGCTTTTGGAATACGCTGTAAATATCTCTTTTCATTCACGGCTTGCACAATATGCAGGCCTTAAATGAGTAATCTAAAGTCTTTTACGACATGCTTGTGAAAAGGCCGTAAAAGAGTTCGTGAATTTTGCGATTAGCGCGAAAAACTTTAGCTTTTCCCTCCATCCAGTTTTCCCAACTTTCCCAAATACTAACCCGATATATAAGTGAACATGTTTCTTAAAAAAAAAAAAAAGAAAGAACTGATCGAGATGAGAGAAAAGGCAACGAGCGGCGGAAGACGGTTTGCTCCTAATCTACATTGAGAAGAGTTGAAGAGCGGCCGAATCTACAAGATTGCAGAAGAATCGAACTTGCTCAAGACGATTGCACCGCTATCCACCACTAGATCCAGAAAAGTTATTGCACAATTTCAAGAATGGCCACCGCTTATTTCTGGGTATGATTTCTATATGTTCTTCCTTGCAATAATTGGAAAATTTTGTTCTCTATTGTTTGATTTTGTTGAAATCTTAAACGATGCTCTCAAATCTCAAACTGATAACCAACTCAAGAAGTCCCTCTTTGAACAACGGAGGTCCTCTTCTCGAAGTATTGGCCGGTTTGGTTTACTTAATCAGGGAGGTATAGTGTAATTGAGGTGGACCTGTTTGGGAGTACAATCAGTTTGGTTAATTAAGGTGCCGTTTGAACTTCGATATGTATCTAGGTGTTTGCCGAGGTCCGAGGGTGTCTTTTGTTGTGCCTGCAATAGGTTCATGATGATTCAAGTGTCTGGGAGTCGAGAGAAGAGGTAGACAACGCCAGAGGCAATTAAATTGAAGAAATGGTATTCGATAGTCAAAGGGTTCCCTTAAAATAACTGACTTGAGTTGAACTAACATAAAGATCTATTCTTTGATAACTGACTTTCATATAAGCTTGAGCAAAGAGGTATACTAGGTTTCCACCCAAATAATAAGGATATCCTGGTTTTTGGTTTAAGTGACTTCATTGTCATGTGCAATTTTTGTGTTAGTTCCCCAAACTTGCAGTCCATCAGTTTCTAAAATGGTCTACCCATTTGTTCTCCCATGGTGGCCAACACCAGTTCCTAGGCTCTAGATAAGATTCAGTTAATTTCATTTCTCTTGCAGTTATCTTATGCTTCTCAATGTTGTTGGTTCTAGTAATTTACTTGTAGCATTTAATGGATATTAACTTATATATCATTACCATGACTGGAAGAGACTGATATAGCAAAAATTAATTGGAGATGTTAACAAGTAATATCTCAACCAACTTAACCTCGTGGTATTTGTCTTTCCATGGAATAACTGTCAGTTTGAATCCCTCATCTCTGTTTAAAGAAGCATTATGTGAATTGGGTATGAACAGCGAACAAATTGATTCTGAAATAGTGTCAGAGTTGTATCGAAGGCAGATGCATGAATGTAAGCTGAAAGTGTAGCGAGCAAATGTTGCTGCTTTGCTTGATGGGTATGAAATAAGGATGGTATTGTTATTAAAGATCCCGTACTATTGCGAGCAAATGTTGCTTGATGGGTATGAAAGTGTAACTATTGCAATCCAAAGATCCCGTACTTTTGTTATTAGTACTGATTTTGCATTTATAGATTTCTCTGTACATGCTTTTAATTATTTGTTGTTCTTGTAGCAACTCGTTTATGGTTGGTGTTTGTGATAATTTGCTTGCTTCGTTTAAGATGCAGCAAGCAACATCTCAATGATCTCATTCTATCTGTGTATAAAGTTCACTTTATTTTCAGTCTGCGTCTTCACCCCAGAAGAAAGAAAAGGAAAAGATTAATTGGACGTTAGTGAACTAAGCCACTGTAAGCCAAAAGCCAAGGTGGGAAAGAAAATAAGTTATTAATATTTGAATACAAATTCTTCATTTCCTGCAGATTAATTATCAAGGTTGATCTAGGTTTGCCAGACTTCACCTTATGCACATAAGGACATTGCAGAAAGCAAGATGAGAGATTGTGTACGTATGACGTACACCTAATAATCTCATGTTTTCGAGCAGGTTGTTGTGGTTGAAATTGACTCTAAACAGTTTACAATATTGATGTTTCTTGGTGACATTTGGGAAATCTCCTCTTATGAAGGAGATTAAGTAGTAGATTTAAAGGGAGCTAAGATGGTACAAGGCATTTATTAAGGTTTATACGTAGCTAGTCCTAGCATTGAAGTCAATGCAAATGTGGTGATTTATTTTGTATGGGAACAAAATTGTGTAACTGTATGAAACTTTATAGGATAAGCTTCAGTTTTGTTTTTGGTTGTGATAATTTGTGATATTTTGATTAGATGTCTCATGTATGAGGCTGAAGTTTGGGGATTTCGGTAGCAATTTGGGGTTTCTTTGCTAATTGGAGATGGCTAAGCTTTTATCTGATGATTGCATGTCTTTAGATTGACTGAGAAACTAGGGCTATTGAAGTTATTGTTATGACTAAGTTTTGGTATGTTTGGATTTCTTGAATGAATAACTATGTTGGATTTATCTTAGACTAGTCTGAGAAGTGAATATCTGTGTGTGGATATATACACATGCTTTCAAAGTCCAGATTTTGTGTCACGTCCAGGTTGTTATAAGCTTGTCTTTCTTTCCAGGTTGCTAGCAAAACCAGACCGTAGCTGGTGATCATTCTACCACGAAAACTAGCTTACAACTTGAGCTAGGTAACATTTCTACTTCTCACCAACTTCATTTTTGTCAAGACACTGTCTTCATTTTTATATATATATATATATATATATATATATATTATTGTTGTGCAGATACTGACTTCATTTATATATATTATTGTTCTGCAACACTGACTTCATTTATATATATTTGTATAGGACCAAAAGCATATAAATAACAATCATCAAAAGAAACTCTAGAAACAAAAACATACAGCCGATAGAAAACAAAATCTGTCGCTGTGCTTTTTACAAGCTCTAATGTGTTGCTTTTCTTTTAGGTTGCTGATAACTTGCTTCATGAAGCCACTAGGAATCTAGAAAGTTTGATATTTTTCTCCCTGACCCTTAGAAGCAAGGTAATTCTCTTTCCCTATTGATGATCACTTCTTTCTTATGTTGCTAGAGAGCTGTTTAAGATTCAATGTTCAAGCTTTGAGAACCTGTTTTTTTTTTTTTTTGGTTATGATGATTGCTATGGTTTAGATTGTAGTTCATTTTGTGTCTTTTCCAGTTTTTGGGCAGCTGATTCTTGGGGTCGGTTTCTTTCAAAGCCTTTCTTTTTCTTTGTCTTTTTTTTGTTTTGTGGTTTGTTTTTTCCCCTATTTTGTTTTTGGTGAAGAGAGAATGAGTATCAGAACAGAGTTTATACTATTCTTCATGTCGAATAATAGAAATTCAATGGTAAAACTTAAGCAGAATCCTGATTGCAGGCAATAGGCTAATACGTTAAGAATAAGCTAATGGGTTCCATCATTCTTTTTGTGCAGAAAGATATTCAAGGGAGGCTTGACAAAGAACAAGCAGTTCTTTACTTTGCTCAACTCACCGGCATTGGTAAGTACTCATTGAATTGAGTCACGATCCTTTTTAATATTTTCATTTCAATCCTTATGATTTAGTTTATTACTAATCCTAATAGTTTACTTAGGTTCATGTAACTGCAAATTTTACTTCTTTTTTTTAAATTTCATTCAAAGTTAATGTTCATTCAAATTTTACTTTTACAGAGAGCTACAAGAACTGTACTGGTTGTGTGTTGAGCTTAGTTTTTCTTAATACCCTTAATCTGAAATACATAAACTCTTAATCCTATATATTCTAATCAAAAACTAGAATGACCAAGTTCTTCGCCTTTATGAACCATTTAATAATAGTTCAGTTTCAAAACAAACAGTTTGTATTCTGTACTTTGATTTTCAATGGATTGTTATTAAATGAATGCTATGTGAACGAAGCTCCTATTGAGCATTTGAATTTGAATTTATTGTCATTTATTTATATGGTTATCTATGGCATCAGATTTGTGTTACATGGTCTGTTGGATTTTTGTATTCAATTTTATGAATACTTTTGTTTATTTATGTGGTTGTTGCTTTTATGTCCAATTTGTTCTGATTCATTTTTTCTTGCAGGTTTCACATACTACTGCTGAAAGTTAATTTCTGTGTTGAAAGTCTGTGGTTTTATTTGGTATCAGGTTATCTCCTTTTCCTTTTACTCTTTATTTCTGCTGAAAATTTCCTCTCAAATAAAAATTTAGAGTTGTGTGAATTAATATGCAACTATTAAAGACATTTACAAAGTGTTGTTGTGTTGTTTCCATATATGATTGAAGCCCCAAAAATGAGGCTTTGTTATAGCCATTCCACACTATACATTTCTGTTGCATCAATTGCGCCACATGATCTGTTTTTTTATTATTATTTTTTTATATTGTTCTTTTGTATGTGTATTTTTTGTTTAAGTTTTGTACTTGGTTCCTATTGAAGAAACATTTTGAAGGGTGAAGCACGTCTGAAATATAGGAATATGACTAACTCAGATTAATTTTACAGTTTCAGATTAGGTGGAAGTTTGAAGGTTCAAGACTTGAATGCCATAATAGACGACTTTGGAATGCTGAAAAGACGACATGATCGTTCCCAGGTCTATGACTTTAAAATCTCTTAGGAGTTTGAGCTGTAGCTTGCTGGTTATATATTCATGGGACTGATTTGCTTTCAGTGTTCTAATTTGTTATTTTGTGTGATGCAGCAAAGGGTGACAAGTTGTTGGCGTCTCAAAATGCACAGCCATCATAGGTACGTGTGCTATCAGCTTTTCTGTATCTTAAATTGATTGAGAAATATTCATTGTTCGGTTAAATTGTTTGTTCTGTTTAATAAGCGCTATATGGTCCGCCTATCTGTGTTTCCCATGAATTCATTTATCTGCATATTTACAATGGTCTCTTCAAAGGAAAAGATATGGTTTTAGAATGAAGGCAAATGTTGAAAGGAAGGTAGAAATAATTGATAATGAGTATGCAGAAATACAACTTTTTGAATATGAAAGGTTCAGATTATTAGGAATTTCCAAATCATAAACTTACTCTGGTAGATCAGACAACATACTTTTCCATTTTACTAATAGATATTGTCCAATAATGCAGATTCTGTGCTTCATCGTGGTTTGCATTAGTTCTTAATTGAAATGAACGAATATGAATCCAATCTTAAGCTTTTGTTCCATCAGATTTATTTCAGGCTCAGTTGCTCATAGAACATTTAATGTGTAATTTTAAATGACAGGAATTAAAATTCATAGGCTAAAAATCTATGTGAGATATAGAGTTACAATGATCTGCCACTTTTTTGGCGGTCACGTCACCATTCTCAGATCACTATGTTAATATGTTACTATGTTGTTGATCTCTGTGTACTTCTGAAACCATCCTGACTGCATTGGATTACCATTATTCAGTATTTGTGACCTTTGGCTTTTGCAGAACTCTCAAGTCAACCAACTACTAAGCTAAAATTTTCAGGTAGTGACAATTGGAGAAATTCAAGGAGGTGAATAATACTTTCAATCATGCAAGCATGTTGGGAGTGGACCAACTTGATGCTATTCTTCTCATCAAAATTGGATTGATACAAGATGATGCTGGATATGGCTAATGTTTAAAATCACCGCAGGAAATTCGGTATATACTGTTATTATGTCCCTGAAGTTTATTTAACTTTTCAAACATAGTCATTTAAGTGGATTTAGATATTTAACTTTTCAAACAGTCATTTAAGTGGATTTAGATATACGGGAAGAGAGCAGAGCATCAAGTAATTTACTCTTCTAAACTTCTAACTTGATTACTGTTGGTATTAAAGTGTGAAAAAGTGAAGAAGAATACTCAGCCTGTATTCCTTTTTTATTTTGGTTTCGTTTCTTTTCAATTTTGTTTTGAATTGGTTTCGCTATTTGGATTCTTGTTGTTTTGAAACTGTGAACGTCATTTCATTTTTGTTGTTTGTTTATTTCGTACTCAGCCTATTTTGAAAAAGTAGTTACACTACCCGCAGCAAAGCGCGAGAAACTGTATCTAGTTAATTGCTAAATTAGAACTTTAGCTGCATGGTTTTTCCTTGAATGAAAAACAATATGACAGGCTACATTTCATTGCTCTTTTTGTGTTTGTTTTGGTTGTGCAGGTAAAAATTGGCACCATGCATGTTATGAAGATGTTCAAAAGGTCAAACCATGGATCACTATAGATTTATCTTTTGCAATGAACAAAGACAATTCTAATCTAAGATGCTCTCTAGTAATCTAGAATGTTTTCTATTTTGGTATGCATTGTGATGATAATTTGTTGGTATTAAGTTGTTTCAATTCTATACAGTATTGAATTGCTATTGGCAATTAATTTACATTTTGTAATTTCATACTTCCAGTTTATTATCTACATTCTTATCTCAAAGGTTTGTGTAGTTTTATTTAGATTTTGAAACGGTATTGCAAAATTTACAGGAAAAAAAAATTCGGCGCAAATATTACCCGCCACAAATTTTCAAAAACATTTATGTAAACAGGACCACATTTACGGCCTGCTTGCTAGTCAATCACGGCGTGCTTTTAAGATCAGTTACGACGTGCTTCTGATGTCAATTACGGCGTGCTTTTGATGTCAATTACGGCATACTTTTATATTTCAAAAATCGAAATAAATAATTTATAGAACCCTTTTACGGCGCGCTATTTTTGTCTTTTACAGCGTGCTTCTAAGATCAATCACGGCGTGCTTCTGAGGTCATTTACGGCACACTTTTTTGGTCAATTACGGCGCGCTTTTATATTTCAAAATCGAAATTCAAATTCTCTGAAACTCTTTTACGGCGCTCTTATTTTCCTTTCACGGCGTGCAGGCGGGGTCTTTTACGGCTTTCTCTAAACACGCCGTAAAAGAGTTTTGTCTTTTACGACATGCCCATTTACGGCGCTTTTTTGTGTGCCGTAATTTGTCTTTTACGGCGTTCTTTGTGGGCCGTAAAAGACCATTTTTCTGGTAGTGTATGAGTCTACAAAATTAAAAGTAGTTTTGATGTAAACATTTCTCATACATCAACTATTTTTACTACTTGAAGGACTCGTGTTACCACTTTGAGGACTAATATTACTATTTTGAGGACTCATACGGTAAACTAAGAAAATTTACCACTTTAAGGACTCATGTTACCACTTTGAGGACTAATATTACTATTTTGAGGACTCATGTGGTAACTAAGAAAATTTACCATTTTAATGACTCATGTTACCACTTTGAGGACTAATATTACTATTTTGAGGACTCATTTTACCACTTGTAAGGCAATTGTATGCATGTCATACATTGAGACAAGCTAGTGTACTGGTGCATATGAGATACCCTCATTTACAACTATTTGAACAAAAATTTACAAGTATTTGAACCAAAATTACAACATTGAGAACAAAAGTTACCATATTCATTTACACTATTTACATATAGTTAAACAAAAATTACAACATTGACAACAAATTTGTTCAAAAGCTTGTAAAAATGTCATAAGAGATGTAATTACCATTATTAGAACTAAGATTACAACATTGACAACGAATTTGTTCAAAAACTTGTAAAATGTCATAAGATGTGTAATTACCATTATTAGAACTAAGATTACACAAAGTAGGACTCAAATTACAACTTTGATGTGGGTATGAGATACCCACCACTACACTAGAATTTCCCTTGAAAGAGACTCCATTTGCTCTCTCTAAACACATCAAAATTGATTGTGTTTTCATTATGTTTTTGTCTCTGGTTAAATGATTGGCAAGTATTGTGAATCCTTCACTTCAGCTCAGTGATGTTATTAAAGGCTAAATATCCAAAGCTTGTTATTTTCAGTCTCATTAAGGAATCTGGAAACCAATTCAGTTTCGTTCAATTTCTGACCAGCTGAAATGTTTTGAGCATAACTCCTTCAATTTTCATCCTTTTTACTTTATTCTTTTTTAGATGTATTCAGTACACCTTGAACTTAATTTCTGGAAATTTTTAGCTTGATTGGTCAATGTATACTATGTCTAAACCATCAGACTGTCCAGGTCCAAAATAATCCAGCTTTGTCATCTTTCACTTCCATTTAGTTAATGACACTTGCTTATTTCTGGATTAGAGCCTCCTATAACTCAAAGGAGATCAGTGGATGATGGAGTTGCATCTATTATTCACCCAACATCGCTTAGGTTTGGACTCCAGGTAGGGGGACTCGCCCTAGTTAGTGGTTTTCTATACTATTTTATAGTTTGAAAATTAGTTTTCTATGATTATTCTTATTTGAGATAATGAGGGTGACCTGAGAGTGAGAGGAGCATAGCGACTTCCTTGGGCTTCGATCCCCTAAACCTCGGGAGGGGCCATATGGACGGTAGAGTGTCTGACATCCTTTGAGATGTGGCACTGCTTCTAGGTGATATGGCGTAAGTGGACACTCTTACTACGCCTTGCTGGTTTAAACGATAGTAATCGTGGTAAGGGTGTAGTTGGCTTTATGATCGGTCATCAGGTTTGTTAATCGGATATCCGAACATTTGAGTTTACAGAAAATGTTTTCAATGTGGATTTTATCTATATATGTAGTTTTTACTTACTCGCCAGCACCTATGTTTATATATTACAATTGCTTTCAAACCTAGCTAGGGTTGAGACATATTGGGCTAGCGAGGACAATTGCTCATCCCTACAACAGTTGTGTGATTGCAGGTACTGTGCACGAAGACGGGACAGATAGGATTGGCGATGGGTGTGGCATGCTTTCTCTCAATTTCGAATTTGTGTATTGTCGAAAAGTTGTCCCTGTTAACAGGTTTTGGATTGTGGATTCCAAATCCTATTATCTATCTCATGATTCTACCTATTTCATAATTCCTTGTTTTGTAGTAAGTTTGTAACAATTGATCAGAACATCTTCTTCAATTATTTTCTGCTGGTTATGTGTTTGCTATGAAGTTATTGGTTCAGAAATTGCATACTAAGTTCCTTTGGTATTCTACTCAACTTGATTAGCATATCTCTTTCCAATCTTCTTGAAATCTGTTACTTGTTTGCTCTCAATTAATATTACTCGGACCAATGATTTGGAACTCCATGAAACTTGATTTTAGAAATGGAATTTATTTTGGTATTCGACGTAACAAGTTATTGCACCAAAAGTTTTCTCAATTTCACCTCATTCATATTCACGCTTCTAGCTCGATTTTACCTTCCATCTCAAAGTAATTTTTTGTCAAATCTATTCAAATGCCTTGCATATCTTTAGGAGTGTAGCTGAACTATTTTTAGCTTATACTCCTAATGGTTTGCGGCACGGTAACGTGACCGATTTGAGGAAGTGCAAATCGGGGCGTTACAGTTACACCCTTAGCTCTCTTCAAAAATTGATCATTTTTCTGTCAATTCATCTGCCAAAACTGTGACAACAAGGCACAGGCCTACCTCTTTTCTTATCAGCATCATTCACCACTTCATATTAAAGAACATTTTCTTATAAAAATTATATTTTGCTTCGTCCGCAATCCCAACAATCCAAGAGAAGATTAAAAATAAAAAATAAATAAATAAATTCCAGGAGAAGATACACAGAAGAAACTCTGGAACTTTAATATTCTGTTAATTACATCAACGTGCTATTCAACATATCTCCAAGTCCCACAGGCCACAGAGTCAGAGGCACAACCCAAAAATTCTAAATATAATCATAACCAACAAAATATTAATTACCAAAAAAAATTAAAGATATAACCACCAACGAATACCGCCCGAAATTGTTTGGTGAGCTGTGAGCACTACTTACCAAAAGATATATACTTACCAAAAAAGATATTCCTGTTCCTTCTAGGTCTGCACTATTATTCCTAGCTATTGTTTAATAGATTTGCACTATATATTTTCCTTATCTTTATAGGTTTGCCATATTTGCCTATATAAAAAGGCGTACCCCTCTTGCGCTTATTACATTTCAAAACTGTTTCGCCGTTTCGCGTAGTGCTTCCTCTACAAAACCATAGCTTTTGAGTTTTACTTTTCTGCAACCAACTACGTACGTACCATAACCCCTTCTTCTCTTTTCTACCGAAGTCGGACGTAAACCCAGACCAAACAGAGATCAACTTGGGCAATTCTGCGTCACACATGGAGTCCAATCATAAATTTCTAGCCAAAGAAATATATCTTTGTAAAAAGAGACGGAAGGATCTGACAAAGGCTTTAGAGCGAAGGTGTGCCCTTGCGAAACAACAGCTGAAGTTTAATCGCTGTCACCAAGAAGTAGCCGAGGCCATAAAGGCGTTCATCGAAGAACAGAATCCCTCTCCCTCTGAAACCCCGGAAGCTAGAGGCGAACTAGTTGAATCTTCGATTATGGAGAATGCTGATGAGGGTGGTTTGATCACAAGGAAACAAGAGAATAATGATGTGCCAGAAAGGAGGGACGTCTCGCAATTCTTGAAGGCATTGGAAGAGGTCGAAAAACAATTTTGTAAGTCCCATGAGTCTGGTAAGGATGTCTCAAAGAAGTTGGAAACAGACAGTATTGGAATCAAATTAGCTGCATCATCACTACCTTCGAAACTGGTCAGGTCACTGTCAAGAAGCAGCTCTAGAGTTGGTTGTTCAACCTTTTATGGTTCTGAAATAATGGGTGAAACCCTAGGAGCACTGAGGCGTTGGGAGGAGAAACTCTATCATGAACTGAAGACGATCAAAAAGGCCGAACCCAAGAGGCAGAAACCCGAAGATTCCAGCAGCGAAAACCATCCTAATTCAGAAACCGAGATGAAAATAATGTCGAATGTGAAATGTAAAGTTGCCAAAAGGGCTGCTGATAATGACTCCGAAGAGATTACAAGATTGAGAAAGGAATGTTTGCTTCCCAAACTTGGTGAGCAGCTAGATGGGTTGGCTGGAAACTGGAAAGCAATGTCAGAGTTTCATGAAAGCCAAAAGAAGATTATGTCTCAAGTAAGAGAATCTCCCAACCATCCATTACTCTGCGAAGATAAGCACCAACAAGCTACCAAAAAGCTCAAAGCACGGCTTTGCAATTGGCTCGACTGCTTTAAGTCCTACGTTTCTCTACAAAAGAAATACACGGAATCTCTTTGTTGGTGGCTCTTTCATAACGACAAACCGATAATACTCGGAGACAATGATGGTGATTGGTTGATTAACCTGAAAAATCTGAAAAGTAATACAAAGGAGGTGACTACTGAGATGAAGAGGTTCCAGAAAGATGTTGCAGCCCTATTAGGCCAACAAGGAAAGGAGCATGACCAAAAGAGGGAGATCAAGCGACTTGAGAGCCGACTCGAGATTAAGAAGCTGATGATTAATCCTGCGAACGAGAAGCAAACCTTGGAGGAGATTGAGAAGTTAAAGAAGAGGATCGAGAGAACTAAAGAGACGCATCAAAGGAAGTTGCAGGAGACGCAGCAAATGGTGAATCAATTTCAGACAGGGTTCGCTGATGTTTTCGAAAAGCTAGCGGATTTTTCAAGAAAAGCCAACGAAATCTATACTGAGCTTATCAAACACCTGCCAAAAACCCATCTGGATACGCAAACATAACCATCTTGTAGTTTGAAGGCTATGGCAATTTTAGACACGCGGAGTTTAGTGTTGACTTTTCTTCTTCGTTATCTTTTCTTGTCGTCGTCAGTTAGTGTTTTTTTATTTTTTTGGACAACTGCTAAATGGAACTACGAAAGAGTACTCTTGTGTTTCTGTAATATCTTGATATTTTCGGTTAACAAATAAATTTAACAAAGGATAATCAACAAGAGAAACAATTAAATTGTCAACGAACTTGCATAATGTGCTAAAAGCTGCCCTAGTACTAGATGCTTTCCTCCTTTGAAGGATGCATAAAGGGGGATTTTCCATTGCAACAAAAACCTAGCTTCCTTCTTAGAGGTACTTGCAACTACTGTGACGATAACAAGATCGCTTGAGCACAACAGACGGCAAGTGATATAACTGCTAACTGAAGGGTGACTATACAAAGCAAAAACACATTATCTTCTCAAAAAATTTCAAAATTTGATACGACTCATTTTGGTCTCGTCCAAGTAGTTTCTGAGGTTACAGTATTTCCGTAATAAACCTGCTTCGATGATTCATCCCAGTAAACCTGAAAATGGGACAAAGCAAAGGCTATATTTCAAAAGCCATAAAATGTAATTGGTCATCAAAGGCATGAAATTAATCCACATAAGGATTACTTCGACAGCCTGTCAATTAAAGAGTGAAATTACTGGCCAGTAAACAATGGCTCGTGGAAAATAAGGGTTCCAGTAATATATACCTGCCATCCAGAGGGCAGATCCCTTGAAAGTTCTGTTAGATTGGGCTGCTGGTTCCCATTACTAGCTGCTTCAGGTGCAGTCTGTGCAGCTTCACGGGCTAACTGAGCCTTTCTTCGCTTCACCTTCTCACGCCTGTATGAAACAGAATTTCACATCACATAAGATCGCATTGAAGTAGATATACAACATGGAGAAAACAACCAAGTCACAATTATCTCATTTAAAAAAAAAAAAAAAAAAAAAAAAAGTCACAATTATGCATATACATGTATGAATACATATGCAAATCTTGTTGGAACTTCATCCCTACTGCCGCTAAGCAAACTAAATAATTTCTTTGAAAAATTTCTTTAACCAAAGAGTTCCCATACCAATTGCCGCCCAAAGGTTGAAAATTAGCATTATCTTTGGCCTCTCCACTCGTAATTTGTTGTGAATACCATTCCTGCAAGGAAAGGAACGTAAGAAACCAGGAGTCGAAACAAAGTAACTTGTATAAATAAATTCCAGCATACCTCTATTTCCCTTTGTCGCTTCCTCTCTAGCAACTCATATGTATTCTCAGGTTCCTCCTCATCTTCAAGCAACTCCTCTTTCGCTGCTTTCCACTGATTCAAATTTACATATTAAATTCAGGTGAATCCAAAATATTCAGATACGAGTAGTATCGTGGCAAACTAGATGAGAGGGAACATACCTTGTCTACCAAACTGGAGACTTTCTTATTAGACCTCAAGGAAGAAGAAGCTGGGATTGTCCGCTTTTTAGTACGTACAACTGAAAAGAGAATTAAATAATGAGAGTTGTATATACATGTCGTCAATTAGCAGGTTTAATATCATATGATTAAATGAAAAAAAAGGTACTTGTCGGCTTGTTGTTTTCATAATATATGCAACTATGCAGGCTAGAGGGGAATAAGCCAAAAAGACAAAAAAAATTCTCTTTTACACATTATATTGCCAATGAGTTGCAACCTGTCATTGCTGAATTCCAGAACAGAACAAAAGAACAAGAGTGGCAGTACTGCAACATCAACACCTTCATAGATTTCATTTACAATCGTTTGTTAAGTAGGACAACTTGAAGGAAGATTAAAACTATTATGGAGTATTTCTTTAACTAGTTGTACCTTCTGAATACATGTTATCCAATCAAGAAAAACACGTACTGTATTTAATAGTCAGAAATAACTTTACCCAAAAAAAAAAAATAGTTACACTTTAATTGAACAGCTGTAAAATATATAACAGGCCACTGAAGTACCATATCAGACATCTAGTAATGATGCATACTTACCAAAAATTCAACCAGTAAAAAGTCCATACATGAGACCAAGTTTATAAGGTTTTTTTCTGAGAACATTATCATGAACAACAAAGATACCCATAGATCAAAAGCTTTACCTTTTGATTGAACCTTCGCAACCACTGATGTAGCCGGAATAGGTGCAGCAGTAGAGACCGAATTAGTTAATGGAACAATAGTATCTTTTTCCATAATAGTTGCAGATGCTTGGACTGTGGCTGAGGTAGAAGGAGCCTGCACAGTTGAACCACTGCTGCCTACTTCTTCAAAGGAGTTGATAGATCTAGGGTGATCAGATGCAAGGTTGTCAGAGCTAAGAGGAACAGCCCCACTGGGAAATTGTGAGTCTACACTACTGACTACAGGTGCAGCAGGTACTGTTCCATCTTGAAGCCCATAATATGTGACAGGTGCAACAGGATTTGCCACAACCTGAGCATTTTCAGTGTAGGTGCTAGGAACTGCACCATAGTAAACTGGTACGTGGGGTATAGCAACTTGACATCCTTCAGTGTGTCCATAATAATTAGCACCAGGTGCTTCAGTAACTGCATGTCCATAATATTCAAAACTGGGAACTGGATAGGAGTAACTATACTGTTCTGCATAGGGAGGTTGTCCTGTCTCAGAGTAAGACGGAAGTGGAGGATATGGAGGTTCAGGTGGTGGCTCATCAGGTGGAGGCGGAGGAACCTGTTCATTATCAGGTGGGGGTGGAGGAATCCATTCCTCATCTGGAGGAGGTCGAACAGCGAAAGTATCCTCTGAAACTAGCGATGTATATAGGGAAGGTGGACTAGACTGATTTGGCTGTTCTGTTGCAGTGAACTCCTGGGCATGCAATGCATAAGAAATAGCTGTATTTCCTGCTGGATTTGAATCTTCAACTTCCATGTCCACATCCATGTCAACATCTTCCACAGCACAAACATCATTCTTAATAGTTGACTCATCAGGAACTACCATCCCATGGACTTGTTCACTTGCACCAACCTCCATATGTATACTTGGGGAGCCAATTGCAGAAACATGCTCATTTTTTACAATGGAGTCTTTAACTTCTTGATCTTCATTGACTGTATCCGCACTAAGAGAACCCTGATAATCATTTAGAGAGGACATAAGTTGCTTATTTTCTGCTCGATCTACTTCAGTTTTAGACCCCATGCTTTCCGGGACATTTATTTCTCCCTGGGAGAATGATGTATGAGATGCCTCAACTTCATTTGATTCTCCAGACTTAACAATGTTGGACATTTCATCATTAATACCACTCTCAAGCCGCTTAAGCTGTATTTCAGAATGCATCCAGAATGGAAGCAGAGATGACCCATAGGAAAAAAGTGACTTCAAATCAAACAGTCTAATTTCAACTTCCAAAATGTACTTTGTGATCCAGTCAACGCCTTGCACTTGATCCTTGGACCTGAGGCATACAAAGAAGTAATTATTATCAAAAAATAAAAAATATAGGAAAGATACAACTAATGAAGAATGAATGAGAAAATAAGTAAATGATAAGATGTATTTCTATGTGAAGTTAGGAGGGGTGGAGAGAGTACCGTTGTAGCAACTTCAATCTCTCTAACAAAGCCTCCGTATATTTTACAAGATGAGAAGAGGGATCAATCTCTGATCCATTATGGCATCCTAGATTCCAGTCATTCATCTGGGACCCATCCCCATATATGCCCTGAGGAACCATATTGGAAGACCCTTCAATCACGTCAGAATTAGAATGCTCTTGTGTACCTACAGGTACATTCTCTGGCTTTTCATCAACAGAAGGCTGGTCACAGGTTAACTTGGTTGCTTGAGCCAAAACATCAGGCACTTCCCATGAAGTTTCCCCAGTTTCAGTATTCCAGTAATAATAGCTTTTACTTTCTTCATGCATCACAATCTTCCAACCTGAACTGACATCACCAATGACTTGTACATTAGAACTTTCAGGCAAAGAAACTTTCTCTGTCAAATCCACTTCTGTACGGAAATCCCTGGGGGCCAGATCACCATTTTCTCTTTTATCAGTGTCTTCCATGCTCTGATCACGATCCAGTGTATCAGAGTTCGTATCCACTTCCTTTTGATTGAATTTCTGAGAAGCAGGCTCATCGCCGCCTATGATGTCCAAATTCTGGCCCAATTCATTAAGCGCACTCTTAACCTGATAAAGGCAAAGCATTTAGCATGTTAACTAAGAAATTTGTGACAACAAAATAAATGAGAGAGAAATTCAGAAACTGAGATCAAGATTGGTGAGGCCATGAGGTATAATGGAAGGAAAGAAGAGAAATTCTTTCTGATTACCTCATCATTATTCTGAGGCGAGGAATTCTCTACAGCAGCATCACTAAGAGTTTTATTTGAGCCATCATCCAACTCCTCATCACTATACTGGCCAAGTAAAAGCAGTGGATTTTCTGGTTGCTGACCTGCAGACATAATAATACTAGCATGTCAAATACTACTCAATCCTTCATAATACCTCCTTCAGTAATCACCAACATATGAAAACCTTAGCAAACAGAAAGGCTACAATATCTATGTGAATAGAAGTAATTGCAACTAAGATTGGGAGAGGCGAAAGCTGTCTAAGCATGCAATATAATAATTGAACTGAGAATTCTGGATCTCTTCATTGCAAGCACCTGTTACAAATGGAAGGAAAATGTCAGCAGGGCGCAAAGCAATAAAGCCAGGGACATACGAACCGATAGAAAAATTTCCCAGCCGAAATCTCCAGAATGATTTGACGCTGCCAAAAAGCGCAAACTGAATGGGGAGTGATTCATAATTTCACTGTGGCCGACCAGTGAATGTCCTCCAACCTACAGTCCGAAAACAAATTCTTTGGGGGGAGGGAGGGCAAACAACATAACAATGTCTTGTACATTATAGTTTCCATAATTCCACCGAGAACAACATAATGTTGGGCACACATGTCCTCTCTACAAAGTCCTTTTTTTGAAGAAAACTGACGGAACCCACCTGAAGAAGAAGATGGTGAATTGGGTAACCCAGACTCGCCTTTCGAATGTACTTCTCCTCCTACTCCCTCATGTTCAGCAGAGCCACCCAAATCTCCTCCTACACAGCCACATACAATACAATCTTTAGTTCAACATAATTGCCCTAATTACAGTAAACTTATTGCCCTAATTACAATAAATTTCATCAATTTCGCTACAATTCTTCAGTCTAATTAAGAATACAATCTAACTTAGCTACAACTAGAAGAGCAGAAAACCCCAAAAATGAAATCAAAAACCCTAAACTGATTAATCTGATTTACTCAATTAATCATATAGATAAATTCATGCATGCATAGATATACATATATATACATATAGAGAAAGAGAGAGGGAGAGTACCAGGGGGTTCGGCGAAGAGATCGAGCTTGACTCTGCGACCAGAGTTGGACATGGCGGCAAGACGACGTCGTTCTTTTCGGTTCCCCATGGATTGGAATCTCAGGGCTTTCGCTTCTCATACACTCACAGCTCGAAAAGCTTGCTTGCTTGCCCTAATTTCAAAGCTTTCAATAATTTTGATTTGAAAAGACGGAAATAGCTTTTGTTACTCTTCGTCTTGTTCTTGTTCTTCTTCTTCTTCTTCCTTTCTCTCTGTTACTTTCTCTGCGATTTTCGCTTTATATATGTATGGTTCTGATGGACGGTCATAATTGGTTTGGATATCCTACTGAGTACAAATTCACACCTAACTGGACCGACTCCTTTGGTCCAATGGGCCTCGAGGTTTTGAGTTTTTGTTCTTTTCTAACTGTTTTTTGTTGATAAGAGTTTTGATTTCGTGTTTTCTTTTGCTTTTGATACCATTTGAGGTTCCCCAATATTCCTTTAAGTTTATGGACAAGTGTTGTGTAAATGCACCTCTCCTTAGTCCTTAGTTTGGTCCCATGCCACCTCTCCTTAGTTTGTAATTCATAACCCAAGACATTAGAAAAATTCTGGGTGCGCCTGTGTTTTGTTAGTGACTTATTTCCATCAAATATGGTATTAGTCAGACCTTATTTCTCTATCGTGAATTGCTTTCCTTTTTCATCGTCGAATCTCTTTATTATAAAGGACAAACGTTAAAATTGTCCCCGTGCTTTAGGGTCATGGTTATGTTTGCTCCTATGATTTAGAAATATCTAATTGTAGTCATTAAGTTTGATAAATCAACCGTTAATTCTATTGCGAATTGCTTTCGTCGTTGTCAAAACTCCTTTAATATAAAAAGTGATTATCAGCCCATTCAAAAAAAAAAAAAAAAAACAGTGATTATCAGTATTTATTATGTTATATTGAACTTCTTAGACATTTTTATTATCACATGTCGTGTCGTGTCTGTATTTACATAAATTTCACGCTTTAAAAAAAAAAAACCATGGCAAAAATTTCAAAATACCTAATAATGATGACTTTTAAAAAGTTTGAGAATGATTGCTTGGAGATAATTTTTCTTTTTCTCAAAATCAAACTCAAAATCCCCAAAAAGAAAAAAAAATAAAAGAGAGAAAAAACAAACCCAACCTCCCCAATAATGCATTATCGGCGCATGACAATCCGCCAATCCCACTCCCGTACGGCGTCGTATTCCACTTGACGTCATAAAATGCCATGCTCTTCTTGTTCCTCTTCCCTTCTTCTTCTTCTTCTTCTTCTTTCTAAGAATCACATTCCTCGTTAACCCTTGTTCTTCAGATTCTCTAAAGCCACCCCCAGTTGCACAGAGATCCTGTGCCACCACCACCCTCCTTCTCTCTCTATCTCTCTCTCTCTCTCTCTCTCACTCTCTCTCTCTCCAAGTAAAGATTGGTTTTTTACATGTAATCCTCTAATTTCTGAAATCAAAATCTCATCTTTATGATATCTTCACCTGTTTTCTGATTTTCCCAATTTTCTGGGCCACCACCCAGATCGCTTAGCTATCTCTGTTTCAATTTGTGTATGCTCATCTGTTCGGTTTGTTGTTTTCTGTGGTTGGATCTCGGATTCGGATTCGGATTCAAAACCCATTCTTGTTTATGATTCGATATTTTTGTATAGAATTTGTATCAATGATTCTGGTGTGAGCTAATAATAGTCACTTTCATAAACTTTTAAGTTCAAATTTAGTTTGAATTTTCTTCAATTATGCTTTTTTGATTTTTTTTTTTATTTTTCAACCAGTTGGTGCTGTGAAGCATTGAGAATGGTAGAAATTCTGTTAGCTGGGTGAAGATTCGTCCTTTGAATTCGATTCTTATGGTTTAGATTGAAGATTGGTCTGGTGATTTTGAGGATTGTATTGGTGATAAGAAATTAAGAATGTGTGTGTGTTTTTCATATTCAAATCCATTTTGATTTTGAGACTCCAATACTGATTTTCGTATGAATGAGCGAGTGTGTATCTGTGGTGAGGTACTGTAAAGGTCACTGGTTTGATAGATGCGAGTAAATCATGAAATTGTCACTGAAAGAGTGTTTGAATATTGGATTAGGACTGTCTAGCTAAGTTTTGCATTATGATGGTTTTGTTTGTTTAGGACTCGGATGTGCTAGGCCCTATTTGATGTTACAAGACTTTCATGTTCAGTTATACACTTTGCTTGTTTCATTGTCAATCTATTATTAAGCTTTACAAGAACAATTTTTTTTTTTTTTGTGGTGAGATATTTCTCTAATATAGCTCATCTATCTGTCAAAGACAGATCCAGGTTTGGCTGCTCCACGGGTCTTGGCATTTGGGTGTGTGTAAAAAGAAGCAGGAAATGGTTAAAAGGTTCGTTTTGTTATCCACAAGTTATAGAATGTTTAATTTAAATGAAACACTTGAATTTAATGTCTTATTTCTACTCCTTTTCATGTGAACCAGGTATGGAGTGTTTTGATCTCCAAAAAATATCATGTTGCAGTGCATAGAGGGGTTAAAGCATTTATGTGCTTCCCTACTGAGGTGCTGTGATCTTGACTTGTATAAACAATCAAGAGGATTAGAAGACCCTGAAATTCTAGCTAGAGAGACAGTGTGTATGTTATTTAACCCCAAGATAAATTTTTATTTGTATCCACTGTTTGAATCTCTTCGTGTTAACTAAAATAGATGCTGATTACCTGTTTTTATGCAGTTAGCGTGAGTGAAATAGAGGCACTTTATGAGTTATTTAAGAAGATCAGCAGTGCAGTGATTGATGACGGATTGATCAACAAGGTTTGTATTTTGTACATTCTTTCTATTCCTTTGGGAACACTTCCCCTGTATAGATTTGGGTTTCCCATATTGCAGATTCTCATATTCTAGGTCCCTTTCTCGTTGCTCGATTCCTTTTTTTGTCTTTTCGTTTTGCTTCATGCCTTGTCTTTCTTTTATGCCATTGTGTAGGAGGAGTTTCAATTGGCATTATTCAAGACAAACAAGAAAGAGAGCTTATTCGCTGATCGTGTACGTTTTTCTGTGAGACATTAAATCCTCATCAAACTTGTCATAGTCTTTTTTTTATCACATATCTTTATTGTATATTCCATCATTAGATCATCTCAAGGCACTTTCTTAATGTCTTGATAAGGAACCACTTATTTATCACTTGTTTTTGCAGGTATTTGACTTGTTTGACACAAAGCACAATGGAATACTAGGTTTTGAAGAGTTTGCTCGCGCTCTCTCTGTCTTTCATCCTAACGCCCCCATCGACGATAAGATTGAGTGTACGTATCTGAAATTCATTATGAATATTTCCTGCTGTTGATTGTAAAACGATGTTTATTTTGCTAACTCTGTGGTATATCAATGCGAAACATAAGACTTAAGCCTTTGATCAGTATAGTTTATGTATTACTGATCTTTATGATGTCAAATTCCAGTTTCTTTTCAATTATACGATCTCAAGCAACAAGGCTTCATTGAAAGGCAGGAGGTAATATTTTTGTTTCATTTGTTATCTTTGATTTCATTTATAAGTTTCCATCTGTTTTTAACAAATAATGTATTTCCACATTTAGGTGAAGCAAATGGTAGTGGCTACCCTAGCGGAATCTGGCATGAATCTTTCAGATGAGGTGATAGAAAGTATAATCGATAAGGTGCTTTCTCAATCCGTCTTTCATTTCTGTGATTTAAGGAACATGTTGGTTAAGTGGAGGAGTTTATGGTTTCTTACTGAAGTTTGATTTTGATTTTACTTTCTTTGTTTTGGAACTTGGTTTCAGACATTCGAGGAAGCTGATACAAAACATGATGGGAGGATCGATAAGGAAGAGTGGAGGAGCCTTGTTTTGCGGCACCCATCCCTTCTTAAAAACATGACTCTTCAGTACCTCAAGTAAGTCCCAGATACAATAATCATGCTAGAGCCTCTCACACACACCAATCCTTCCCCTATGCTGGCTTTAAGAGTAATAACAATTTTTGACACTATCTGGTTTCTCAACCAAAAGTGTCACCCTAATCTTGTTATCCGGATCTCTGCCTTGGTTCTAGATGAAACAGCCTGCAACATGTTACAGATTCCACATATAGTTTAACTTGTTTATAGATCCACTACATAGTGCTCAACTTCTGAGTATAACCGTGATTTTTTTTTTTGTTTGTTTGTTTTCTGAGCAGAGACATCACCACAACATTCCCAAGCTTTGTATTTCACTCACAAGTCGACGACACCTAGAAGTTCAAATTTCCATTTTAAGCAGGGGAGACATTATTTTTTAATTTACTTATTGCGATTGCATGTTTCCGAAGAATATGGTCCAGTCTAATGTAAAGGGCCAGGTAGAGAATTTTCATCATACCATATTTGTTTTTTCTTTTGAATATTTTTGGATGTGTGTAATTGATGCTCAACGAGTGACCATGCTCTAATGATATGTCGGTTTTGATTTTGGGTTTTCTATAATACCGAATCTTACGAAAGGTGGTTGGGTTAAAAATACACTTCATGTTGATGTTTAATCTATACTCTACCGTCACTGCTGCAACTGTCATTCTTGCTTATAACTTTGACGGTACTGACTTCTGAGAAGAGAGGCTAAAAATGTCTCCGATCGGATTAGTTTGATTATGTAGAGCCAAGAATGTCATTGGTTTTTATATTGAATTGGTTGAAGGAATTTTAGATACTTGTCTTAGGTGTGTATTCAGTGGTAGAGACACATGGATGCTTAACCAATATATTATTATTCTCGTTCGCACCCGAACTTCGGCTAACCAACGATCAAGGTTTGAAGTTTTGCTAACAAATGGTGTGCTCATATGACCAAAGAAGAAAAATGAGTACATGATAAGGAGAAAAATGAAGTCGGCTAACCGATGATCAAGGACTGAACATCTGCTAAAAATTGCTAGTATCATTCATTCAACAATGACCAAAGAAGAAAATTAAGTACATGATAAGGACAATGATAGTTTCCATGTTACCCAGAAGGGTATGAGAATCTACTTTTAGAAAGATGAAATTTCATTCCCAAACAAGAGAGTTTCTGGATTCTATGAATGTTCAGAAGCTGTGAGTATCTGTAATTGTCAACTTGGACATTTCCATATCTTTTTTTCTGACATTTCCATATCTTCAACAACTGGAAGATGTCAGACTTCATTTTTTCACCAGAGCACAGAATTACAGATGCTGAGCCCCGTTAGGTTCACAACAGCTCCGGGACAGAGAACCCTAAGGTGTCAAACATTAGTCGACCTCAACCTCTGAAAAGAAAAAAGTTCTCCTGCACATTCAGCATCCACAGATCTTCATATAACGAAACCTCTATGCCAAAGAGCAATTACGAACATGTTAACCATCAAGGCCATAGCAAAGGGCAGCACAGCCTTTTTTTCTGGCTTAGACCTTACATTCCAGTACGATCAACATGATCAAAATAACAATAACACAACATAAAAACTCAACCACGAACATATCCACGATAAAACTCAAAAACAGAAATTTAAAGAATAAGAGAGGATAGGAGATTAAATGGGTACCAAAATGCATTAAAAATTATAATATCCGATCGCAAAACCCATCAACCATCCAAAACTAACCAAAATATTACGAGGTTCCAGGTAAAATAAAATAAAAAGATAGAAATATCACTACTGCGCAAAAAGTAAACATCTACTGGTGGGTCGGGTCACTGGTTTAGTCGACTTCCTCCATCTTGCTCTCAGCCTCGGCATCAACATCCTCCAATGGGGGCATGTCAGCATCACCATCAACAGCATCATCATCAATGCTCAGTCCAAGCTTCAACATCCTGTGGATTCTGTTGCCAAAGGTGTTGGGGTCATCAAGGCTGAACCCAGAGGTAAGCAGGGCAGTCTCAAAGAGAAGGAGCACAAGGTCCTTCACTGACTTGTCATTCTTGTCTGCATCAGCCCTCTTTCTGAGCTCCTCCATGATTGGGTTTTCGGGGTTGATCTCCATGGTCTTCTTGGAAGACATGTAACCAGCCATGCTGTTATCCCTCAAAGCCTGAGCCTTCATGATCCTTTCCATGTTGGCAGTCCAGCCATACTCACCAGTCACCAAACAGCAGGGAGAATCGACCACACGGTCAGACACCACAACCTTCTCAACACGGTCACCCAACACATCCTTGACAACCTTGCAGAGTCCCTCAAACTTCTCCTTCAACTCTTCTTTCTTCTTTGCCTCGTCCTCAGTCTCATCAAGCTTGAGACCCTCCTTGGTGGCAGAGACAAGCTTTTTGCCCTCATACTCCTTGAGCTGACCAACTGCATACTCATCAATGGCATCAACCATGAACAGCACCTCATATCCCTTCTTCTTAAGCTTCTCTAGGAAAGGAGAGTTCTCAACGGCCTTCTTGCTTTCACCGGTGATGTAGTAGATATCTTGCTGGCCCTCCTTCATCCTTGTGACGTAGTCCTTAAGGCTGGTCATCTCATCACCGCTCTTGGTTGAGTGGTACCTCAACAAATCAGCAAGCTTGGTCTTGTTCTGGGAGTCCTCATGGATTCCGAGCTTGAGGTTCTTTGAGAAAGACTCGTAGAACTTGTTGTAGTCCTCCTTGTTCTCAGAAATCTCAGTGAACATCTCGATACACTTCTTCACCAAGTTCTTGCGGATGACCTTCAAGATCTTGTTCTGCTGCAACATCTCTCTGGAAATATTGAGGGGAAGATCCTCAGAGTCAACAATACCCTTCACAAAGCCAAGGTATTCAGGGATCAACTCCTCACAGTTGTCCATGATAAAGACACGGCGGACATAGAGCTTGATGTTGTTGGGCTTCTTCCTTGTGTCGAAGAGATCAAATGGAGCCCTCTTGGGAACAAAGAGGATGGCCTTGAATTCCAGCTGACCCTCAACTGAGAAGTGCTTGACGGAAAGGTGCTCTTCCCAGTCATTGGTAAGACTCTTGTAAAAAGCAGAGTACTCTTCCTTGTTGATTTCTTCAGGCTTCCTCATCCAGATGGGCTTTTGCTTGTTAACCAATGACCATTCATGAGAAATTTCCTGGATTTTCTTCTTTTTCTTCTCCTCCTTCTCCTTCTCTTCGTCAACTTCCTCTACCTTTCCTTCCTCTTCCTTCTTTTCTTCTTCATCCTCATCATCAGAAATCTCCTTCTCAGTGGTCTTCTCAATCCACAAGGAAATTGGGTAGCTGATGAACTCAGAGTGCTTCTTGATCAAATCCTTGAGTCTGCGCTCTTCAAGGTACTCAAGTTGGTCCTCCTTTAGGTGAAGGCAGATCTTTGTACCCCTGCCAAGAGGCTCACCAGAGTCCCTGGTCACTGTGAAAGATCCTCCAGCTTGAGACTCCCAGATGTACTGCTCATCATCATTGTGCTTGGTGGTGACAATGACCTTCTCAGCAACAAGATACGCAGAGTAGAACCCAACACCAAACTGACCAATCATGCTAACATCAGCACCAGCAGCCAAGGCTTCCATGAATTCCTTGGTTCCAGACCTTGCAATGGTACCAAGGTTGTTGACCAAATCTGAAAACACAAATAAAGCAAACTCATTAATACCACAACATCAATTTCAGTTGCAATAACATATAATTACACCCAAAAAAAGCATATAATGAAAAGCAAAGCAACTTACCAGCCTTTGTCATCCCAATACCACTGTCAATAATAGTCAATGTGTTGTTGGTCTTGTCGGGGATAATGTGGATAAAGAGCTCTGGTTGAGACTCAAGCTTGCTCTTGTCAGTCAAGCTCTCAAATCTAATCTTGTCAAGAGCCTGCATAGATAGAACACCATACATGAGCAAAAGTAACTTTGGTAAAACAAATAGGCACAAATTCAAGCAAAACCAACCCTGGATACAAGAACCCCTCAAGGGTAAATTAATCTGCAGCTTAAAAAGCATCCTCACAATCAAAACAAAACAAAACATCTTAAATAAACTCAATTCCTTGAATATGTATTTCATGCCCATAAACTATGCACCCTACCAATTCCAATTTAAAAGCACCATGTACAACTATTTCTTTCCACATGATTGACATGCATATGGTATTTATTAGAAATACAAAACACACAACATGCCATTGATCACGATTATCACTGAGCCCAAAGCATGTTACACAACAATCCAAAACCCCTAACTAAAATCAAAACCCTAAACCCGCAAATCAGACAATATTAAACAAAAATACAGAGCTACCAAAGAAACACCCAAGTCAAAACCCCTTCACTACTGATTTCAAACAACAGCTGCACAATACCACACAAATCATTATCTAATTTTCATTACTGATTTCCTATTAACAACTAAACCACCGATTGTTTACTCTCTTATTACTAAGAAACCACACAAATCATTATCTAATTTTCATTACTGATTTCCTATTAACAACTAAACCACAGATTGTTTACTCTCTTATTACTAAGAAACCACCATAAACCCTAGAATCAATAATCAAGTCTAAAGAGTTGCAGATCTCTAATAATCCAACACTAAACGTAAAGAAAACAAGTCCATAATGCAATCGCTCACAATCCAAACAAGAACAATAAACCACAACGAACGAACAACCAAGAATCACTACTCAAATAATGAAATCGAATCCGGATGAACACATAAAAGCCAAGAAGACTCACATCGGAGGCATTGCTGATAAGCTCACGGAGAAAGATCTCCTTGTTGCTGTAGAAAGTGTTGATGATCAAGCTGAGAAGCTGGTTGATCTCGGCCTGGAAAGCAAACGTCTCGGTGTCCGCCATTGCCGCTCGGAATTAGGGTTTTCGGAGCAGATCTAGGGTTTCAGAGAGAGCGAGGGAGAGCCGAAGAAGACAAAGAAGTTTTTAGAGAGAAAAGCGTACTGGTCTTTAAGGTTGAGTGAAGCGATGGGTTTTATAGTGGACTCACTAGGGTTTCTAGATCCTTCTGTTTGCCAATTAATTTGGATCTGTTTTTTCTATTTTTAATTATTTTTCCGGGTTTTTCTTCGGTGTTGCGGTTTGTGGGAGCCCCGGTTAGGTGTAGACCCGCGTTGGATTGGTGCCACGTGGAAAGTCTAGATTGTTCGGAAGGGGGAGGGTTTTGGGCCCCCCGTCGGCTTGAAGAGGAAAGGACACAGCCCAATGGGAAAAGGGGAAAATATTTGAAGTTGCTATGAAGCTTAGGGGAGTCTTCGTCACGTTTGAATGGTTCTTTCTTCCTTTTTTGGCTTTTTCTTTTCTTCTGATTTAAGAAAAGAATATTGCAATTTCCACGAAAAGAACTTATTGTTCATAAAATTTGTTTGTATTCCATTTTGACAAAGAATGCTCCAAGCTCTTCAGGTTAGCCTAAGTAATGAGATTTAATTATGATATACTAGATCATGGGTTTGGTTCCCTTTATACTAAAAAATATATAATTTTAAAATAATAACATTGAAAAATATGATTCGAAGTGTTGATTTGAAATTTTTTTTTTTTTCCCATACTCTTCTACTGGAGTGCAAAAATTGAAAATTTATTTTTGCAGATTCTTTTAATCATATCTGTTTACATGGGCAATGATAAGTTCATCTGATGGCTGATAATAAATACACGTTTTAAGTTGTTACAATTTCATTCTTTAAATTTGATACACGTGATTGAGATCTACTTATCTCTAACAATCCCTTAAAAGTATCCCTTAGATGAGTATAATTGTTCTTCTAATTAAGTGCAAAAACAAAACGGTTACATTTGAGCCATAAGTAATTAAGAAGCACAGTGAAGAAAAAAGTACTCCAAACATAGTGAGACATTTTCAAAGATCAAAACTTCTCGAGGACATGATGACACATGAAGCAAACTAATTCAAGTTTTTTTTCTTTGTGAGGAAAAACAAATCATGTTTTTAAACATAACGTCTATATTTTGGATAAATTTATTCTTACATAAGCAAAGCTTCCAAGAATATAACAAAATAAATGCTTTTGAGCAAAACAAGAACTAATTTTTGAGGCAAAGAAAAGCTAATTCATATATATACAAAACAAGAAAAAAATATTTAAAAAATTGCTTCAACTGGTGGGTAGGTAACAAATATTTATGCATCATGAATCATTTGTACCCGTTGACTGACTTGACTCGAAGACCCTGCCTTCCGGGTCGGGTGACTCGGGTCCAAAACCAATGCCCCATGGAGTGTACCATGCACACCCGTACACATAAGCAAAACTCTCCTTCCTTCTCAAGCTAAAGGTCCCTCCAGGTTTATCCATTTATCTCCAAATTCTTGAACTCCCTTAGGGCTTAGGCAAATGGAAACTCTCTCATTTCCAAGCTTGCTTCAACTTCCATGTTCTCCCAAAAATCCAAGGTAAATTCTTCCATCAACTTACAAATGCATTCAATTTAGTAAACTAAAATTACATTGATCACCCATGAAAGATATCTTATAGAATTGCATAACAATGTGCTCAGGACCCAAATTGATTCCCAGTGTTCTGATTCAACCTAAAGATTCAATTTTGGGTGATTGAAAATTTATGTTCTTCCAGTTGACTATGCTCTGTCACATATTTACATTTTGGTTTCAGTTCTGTGTGAAGATTAGTGATTATTTTACTGTGTGTAAATTCTTCTATTGACTTACATACTCTCATATTGATCATAATGCGACTTTGGGTCTTTACCAAACTGCTTCTCAGTGTTCTGATTGGAGCTACACAGACAATTTTGGGTGATTAAGATTAATGTCATTGTCATTTTTTACACTCCTTACATGTTGGTTTCAATTCTGGGAAAGAATATTGATTATGTTGTTGTGAGTAAACCAGGTATGTAGATAAAGAGCCACCGAACAACGCTGTGGCTGCTAAGAATTTGCATGAAAGATTTCCCAAAAGGTTACCAAGGAGGCTGCTTTTGCAGTTTACGGGGTTCTGCCCAATCCTATCACATCCTGTTTTGGCTGCACCAATGCCGGAGATGAAGGAACCTGAAGTGATTCGGTAAGATTTTGTATGTGGGGTTTTGTTTGTTTCTGTTTTGGTTTTGATTTTTGCTTTTTAGTTTAAGCTCAAAGTTGAGGGCCCGATGGTTATGTTGAGGATTGAGCTTCGTATTTAAAATGTGTATGAGTCTCATATGTAATATTTGTTTGGAAATTTGAAGCTTCCAGGACCTTAAAGCTTCCCAGTGGTGTGAGGATCCAAGGTACAGAATTTATAAGATTCCACATAATGCTGCTTACTGAGGAAGGATTTTGCCTGTAATTGGTATCTTACAATTGGTGAACAGTTTCAGTGATGTGGCCTTACCCCTTATGATCTTCAATGATTATTCAGTAGTACCAATCTCCACATTGCCTTGACATGACTTGGATTTCATTTGCTCACACTTGCAATACCATATGAAACTCTTAAGATATGTGATGTGCTATTTCCGTGAGGGTAGCTGTTGGTAATTTGAGCTCAAAATTTTGAAAACCCCGCGTGTGGAATCAAATCACATTCGCATTTTATAGGATTGCATCGTTTGTCCCAGCAACAAGGCACCTTGTACTTATATGATTAATTCAGTTTAATCTTGAGTGACATTAATCCGGGGTTTCCTTTTCCTAGAGATTGTTGAAGGGCAAGGACCAGCAGCCACCAAAGGAGATTTGGTTGAAATTAACTATGTATGCCGTCGCACAAATGGCTATTTTGTTCATAGGTAGATGACTAAATCCTGTAGATTGTGTTCCATTTGTGAGAAAATGTCATTTGGAATTTTCATCTTCCTAGCTCTTCAACGTTTCTCACTGGCAATCTGTTCTGATGTAGCACTGTTGATCAATTCAATGGAGAAAGCACACCTGTGATACTTCCTTTGGACGAAAATCAGGTTATATCTTGTCTCATTGTAGCATATATTTCCTAAGAATGTTAGCATTCCAGACTTTATACGAATACGCCATCATGTGTTACATACTTTACTATTCAGATTATAAAAGGCTTGGAGGAGGTTCTGGTTGGCATGAGAATCGGAGGTGTGTTCTAACTCTTAAGGCTACAATTATAAGAGCTGCATTATGTACTTGCTTGCCGGTTTCTTACTCTTTTTATAATTAGGAATACAGTAAAAATAAAGTACAGTTTTGATAAATGTACTTGATAAGTGGATCACTGTGGTTGATCTTTCCTCTTGCCATTCCTCTTGTACTGATAGATGTACTTCTTGGTTATTGCTATACTTCCTCTCATTGCTAGGTCAGGCATTGTGTAACAAACTAACAATATGATCATCCGTAATGTATCTTATGTTGGAGATGTCTTCAATTCTGTCCAAAATCTCTACCATTCTATGAGAGAAAAATTATAAATATAAAAATAAAAATCAATTGGCTTGAATTTTTAAAGATGGCTTTTAAAATATTGTTGATCTGTTGGCATAATGCTATTAGGCTTGAGATACCATCTTTTTTAGTTTTGTTATGGCATACATAGTATTGACCAAAAAAGAGTTATTGGATACATACACAGAAACAAATTACTCATATTCAGCTTACTTTTCAGGAAAGAGGAGAGCATTGATACCTCCTTCTGTGGGATACACAAATGAAAGCTTACAACCAATTCCTGAAGAGGTAAACTTATCAATACTTGATACATTCCCTCAACTCTATTGTTAAATGGTTTCTTCTTGGCGTGCCATTCATTTAGAAACCCTCTCTTTATTTCATTCCCTAGCTATGACTGTAGTTGAAGAAGTAGTTTCGGTTGCAACAGATTAAAGTAATACTGTGTTAATTCTGTTGGTTGCAGTTTGGCCCTCGACGCAGCCTCTTGTCTCATGTACATGAGCCTCTGATATTCGAGGTGCAGCTCTTGAAACTACTATGAGTTTATGAAGTGTATATGTACTAAAGCACTTATAAAGTGTGAATATATTCAAACTCTTATCAAGTGTATATGTATGCAAACACTCACCAAGTTGTACCAAGATAAATACTCTTAAGATTTTGCCCCCGAGTGATATAGTTATTTTGACCTTTGATCCCACTGATTATGAAAATTCAAAATTTCTTCAATTAGGTGAACAAAATTGATTTTGCACCTTCAAGAGCTGCAATATAATTCCATGCCTAGTGATTAGCACCAATAGTCCAACTTTTAGCTAGTAGAAAACTGGAAATGGATTCCTCCATCTTTGAATTTAGACATTTGGTTCATGACGGGGAGCCTCTGCCATTGTGATTTGGTGCTCTGAGGTTTTGCTTCCAATTCCTGTTGATGCCTGTCAATTAACAGAAAAATGCTTATAACTTAACAACCGACCATGGATGGATGCCGGTCCGAACTATTGTTGTTAGTATTCACCATTCTGCTACGAATTACAGCAAAGATGGTGCCAAAGCACTGGTGTTGACCAACCTTGACCAAAGGTTGTAACATCAGCAGAATCCAAAACATGCAGGAGTTGATATCTCTGTACATCTTGCAAGCTCCACATTACCTTGACAGGACTTAGATTTCATTTGCTCACACTTGCAATGCCCTATGA
The DNA here is from genome assembly GCA_024704745.1 of Rosa lucieae. Lineage (NCBI taxonomy): Eukaryota > Viridiplantae > Streptophyta > Magnoliopsida > Rosales > Rosaceae > Rosa > Rosa lucieae. The sequence goes on along the minus strand of CM045496.1, from coordinate 80,211,251 downwards.
AACGCTTAAGATATGTGAGGTGCTATTCCATGTGTAGCTGTTGGTAATTTGAGCTCCAAATTTTGAAAACCTGGTATGTGGAATGGAATCATATTCCCTTTTCATAGAATTGCATAGTTTGTCCCAGCAACAAGGGACCTTGGACTTATGTGATTAAGTCAGTTTAATCTTGAGTAAAGTCAATCCTGGGTTTCCTTTTCCTAAAGATTATTGAGGGACAAGGACCAGCAGCCACCGAAGGAGATTTGGTTGAAATGAACTACGTATGCAGGCGCACAAATGGCTATTTTGTTCATAGTTAGATATCTAAATTCTGTAGATTGTGTTCCATTTGTGAGCAATGTCATTTGGAATTTTCTTCTATCTAGCCCTTCAACGTTTCTCACTAGCAATGTGTTCTGATGTAGCACTGTTGATCAATTCAGTGGAGAAAGCACACCCGTGATACTTCCTGTGGACGAAAATCAGGTTATATCTTGTCTCATTATAACATATATTTCCTAAGAATGTTAGCATTCCAGACTTTATACAATACGCCATCATGTGTTACATACTTTACTATTCAGATTATAAAAGGCTTGGAGGAGGTTCTGGTTGGCATGAGAATCGGAGGTGTGTTTCTAACTCTTAAGGCTACAATTATAAGAACTGCATTATGTACTTGTTTGCTGGTTTCTTACTCTTTTTATAATTAGGAATACAGTAAAAATAAAGTACAGTTTTGATAAGTGGATCACTGTGGATTGATCTTTCCTCTTGCCATTCCTCTTGTACTGATAATTGTACTTCTTGGTTATTGCTGTACTTCCTCTTATTGCTAGGTCAGGCATTCTGTAACAAACTAACAATATGATCATCCGTAATGTATCTTATATGTTGGAGATGTCTCCGGTTCTGTCCAAAATCTCTACCATTCTATGAGAGAAAAATTATAAAAATAACAAATAAAATAAATATCGATGTTGCTATTAAAATATTCTAAAATTAAAATATTCTTGATCTGTTGGCATAAGCCTTGAGATACCATCTTTTTGAGTTTTGTTATCACATGCATAGTAATGACCAAAAAAAGAGTTATTAGATACATACACAGAAACAAATTTATATTTAGCTTACCTTTCAGGAAAGAGGAGAGCATTGATAACTCCTTCTGTGGGATACACAAGTGAAAGCTTACAACCAATTCCTGAAGAGGTAAACTTCTCAATTCTTGGTACATTCCCTGACCTCTATTGTTAACTGGTTTCTTGTTGTTTCATTATTCAGAAGCCCTCTTTTTATTTCATTCTCTTTCCCTTTTTACTATTACTGTAGTTAAAGCAGTTTTGATTGCCCACAGATTAAAATAATACTACGTTAATTCTGTTGGTTGCAGTTTGGCCCTCGACGCAGCCTCTTATCTCATGTAAATGAGCCTTTGATATTCAAGGTGCAGCTTTTGATACTATTGAGTTTATGAAGTGTATATGTATTGAAGGACTCCTAAAGTGTAAATGTGTTCAAACACTTTATATGTTTCAAACACTCACAAAGTTGCCCCGAGATTAATACTCTAAGATTTTGCACCCGAGTGATATAGTTATTTGAACCTTGATCCCACTGATTATGAAAATTCCTTCAATTAGTTGAACAAACATATTTACTGTGCAGCTTCAAGAGCTGCAATATATAATTCCATGCCTAGTGGATTAGCACCAATAGTTAAAGTTCTAACCAGTGGAAAACTTGAAATGGATTCCTGCTTTGAATTTAGACAATCGGTTCATGACAGGGAGCTTCTGCCATTGTGATGTGTTGTTCTGAGGTTTGCTTCCAGTACCTGTTTATGCCAGTCAATTAACAGGAAAAAAAAAACCATTTAAATTAACAACCGGCCATGGATGGATACCAGTCTGAACAATTGTTGTTAGTATTATGAATTACAGCAAAGGAGGTGCTAAAGCACTGGTGTTGGCCGACCTTGACAAAAGGGTGTAACATCTGCAGAATCCAAAACATGCATGAGTTGATATTTCTGTACATCTTTGTCTGATCTAGCACGTCAGTCAACATGCAAAGTTGAAGTTCTATTTTCCTTTTGCATTCTAGAGTCTTATTTTGTGGAGAAGTTGTGCGACTTGGCAAAGCTTTGGTCACTATGAGAATCATTGATTTCTGTTTATCTTTGTACTGTCTAACATTTTGTGGTCTTTTGTGGGTGATAAACTACAACCTATAGGGCTGCATGTCATTGATGGGGTTCCACAGCTAATTTTTTGTCAGTTCAAGCTACATCATTGAGGTTGGATATGTTCATTCTTATCTACCTTTAAAGCTATCTAACTATTATCAATTAGGCTAACTGAAACAATTTTTCTCTAAATTTTGGGTGTGCTTCACAGACGGTGGAAGCTGAATTCATCTCAGTTGATCATGTTTCTCATCTTAAACCATCTGATGGAGGTTCAGCAGCAACTCAATGTGAGCTTTCCTCCCTCTTATGCTTTTTCTTTCCCCTTGTTTTCGGTTCTTGCAGAAGAGTATAGATTTCAAATTGACAAATTTATAAACTATTGGTTGTGTGCACTGGCTGCTCATCTTACAGGAATGCACAGTGCCATCAAGATGCTCAATAGCAGAGTTAAGAGTGCTTCATCACTACCTTCTAGCTATGCAGAAAGGTATAAACATGCTTTGAGTAGAAGATGAGTTAATTAGGAATAGATTTCAATATCAGAACACAGAAAATTTCTGTAGTCAAAAGACCCCAGAACATTCAAATTAAATAGATGCCAAAGTCACAAGATTGAATTTAAACTTCCTCAACTCTAGGATTGATGCCTAAACAAATTTTATATATTAGAACTCCCTCTTCAGATACATTTTCCATTTTTAATTTGGCAAAGAGGTATTATGAATATACAAAGCCACTTACTTCTGTAACTGCTTTTCTATCATAACATGTATTATCTTCGTCATTTCACACTATTCATTTCTTGAAAGTACAACTCTATGCTTTTGTGTTGGCATTTGATGAAAGAAGATATATATTATTGGGTGCTGTACACCAAAAGGTCTAGAATTGATGGTATTTGTTGTTTATTTCCATGCAGGAGAAATACCTTGTGAGAATTCGCTGCTAAGACAAGTATCAAGTCTTCTCAGAAGGTTGCCTGCTGTTGAATCGGGGAAATTTCAAGATGACTTTTTGATGGTGAGTGTTGTTCGTCTCAAACTCCCAATTGCAAAATTCACTATTTTGGGTCTTGTTTATGCCCTTTAATGTGTAATATTTGACCAGTAATTTATAGGTTACTGACAATGCTAAGATGCTATAGTTTGCATTCAAAAGACCCCTGAAATTCAAACCCCTTAAACCAGGAAAGGATTTTTCACATTCTTTATTTAAGAAAATGAGTCTGATTATACCAACTAAAGAAGCTTATCACTGCAAAAGGTTCACACCAAAGCTTATCATTGCAGATACTACAGACTAGGCTGCTATCTTTATCTCATCAATGGTTCTATTGCTCTGTTTTCTTTTGTAGGAATACAATGACACATTGCTGATTACATATCTAGCTGTGCTTACCAACTGCTCGAGGTAAGATATATTCTTCCAAACATTTCTATGTTCATCATTATATTGCAATAAAAGAAAAATAAACATTGCACTGTTTTCAGGTGGACAGTTTTCGTAGTGTGGTAACAGTTTTCGTTATTACGCCTATATTAAGTTTTGTAATCAAGCCTAAAACAAAGTGGGTGTTGACGTAGGGTATAAGGTTTGATTCATAAACAAATTTGGGTTACCTACCTATATGATGAAGTTTGGAAGTCACAGCCTCTCAATTGTAGTTAATGCCTTAGCTAGTTTGTTCTCCTACAAGAGTTGTGTTAAGTTTCTGCTTATGTTTGATTTGTAATTGTGTCAGGGGATACACTGTTTAGACGTTGTATTGTAATTGCAGGATTTCACAATTTTAGTACCATATATTAACTAGTTTCTTAATTTTTTCCCAGTACAATGAACGAGCTGGTCGACAAGTTCAACACCGCTTATGACAGGCATAGCCGAAGAGGTGGAGGAGGACGTACTGCTTTCTTCTGAAAACCCCCTGCCATGCTTGCCATATCAGAGGGCTGGGCACGGGCCGGGTCTAAAATTAATTTCACTGGGCCCGGGACCGGCCCGTTTTTCATTAGGCCCGGACCCGGCCCGCTTTGACACAAACAGGGACCGGCCCGGGCCCGGCCCGTTTCATTTCGGGCCGGGCTTGCGGGTTTTCGGGCCCAAAAACCTGTATTTTACCATTTTTATATCTACTTTGCTATATATCATTCAGATCAACCTGGTGAAGATTTGAATTAAAACACTATCAAAATCCAAAGTTCAAGCTGCAAATTCGAATATCTAGAATACAAAACATCCAAATTGAAGTACTCATCAAGAACAATTAAAGCTACAATTGAAATACAAAGTGTCCAAATTTAAATATGAAGTCCAAATTCAAGTACAAATATGCAATGAAATAGAAATTAGAAAGTCCTAATTCAAATACAACAACTTAGTAGCCATTCTTCCAGTCTTCAATCCAGCAGTTCACCAACAATGTAGCCATCCATTAATTGGCTTCCACACTTGTCCCTACAACAGGCATCATAAATTGATTTAGATAACAAACCATTCAAGCTGCAACTTTACTCAACTAGCACTACAGACAGCAAGGCAAATGCATCAAGCAAGCATATGTGTCATCATCTCAGATTATAGTGTAACAGCATATGTGCATTTGCAATATCTGTCTACTTTTATACTTCAAGAGTCCAAGATCAAGCAACTGAATCTTAAATATCAGATTTTATGACTCGCCTCATGTCATTAAAACTTAAATGTTTGGCTTTGTGGGGTTTCAAGGTTAATGTTCCGGATATGTTTCGTATGTTCTTACTGCAGGGTTGTTACCATGGAGTTTGATGACTTGAGTGCCAAATCTCGTGAAGTGGAGAAAGAGGTGAATATGTTTCAGATGAAAATACAAGAAGTTAATAATAACCTCTGTAAACACCGTAAAGATCTGGAATGTAAGTATTAGAAAACAGAATGTGATGAGATTTTAGCTCGTCTTAATTTCAGATGCAACCATATACATTTATCCAACCTTTACATTTTTGCTACACTTATACACACGATGATATAGTTAAGACTTAAGTCTGACATGGTGTCAGGCTGTGAGATGTCTTTCCCATTTCCCCATTGTTTTTCCAAACAGGGCATTCCATTGAATTCATATGCTCAATAGTTTTAAAATTTGTTTAATGCAGCAAAGAGGAGATATATTGAAACTAGACTTCAGGCCTTAGATCAACAATGTTTTACTGTTGATTCCTATACCAAAGTCTTGGATTCAGAGAAGGAGAAAAGAGATGTGCATAAAAGGTACCTGTTTTATTTTTAGATTCTATATATATTGAGTAAACATTAGTATCATGTTGAGCGCTGACACTATCTGGTGTCTTATCTGTAGTAAATACAGAAATACGATTGAATCACAGAAACATTAGTATCAATAACAAATTTAAAACTTAACAAGCGAAAACGATTGAATCACATAAATACCTTGCAAACCCAGAATCACAGAATCACATAATCACAGAAACTTGACAAATCCAGAAATACCTTGCAAACGATTGAATCACAGAATCACAGAAACTTGACAAACCCAGAAATACCTTGCAAACGATTGAATCACAGGACGCAGATTGCCAGCGATTGAATCACAGTCCCCTTGGCACCAAACACAAACCCAGCGAACCGCCTGCAAATCAATAACAAATTTAAAACTTGACAAGCGAAAACACAGTAAGAACACAGAGAGATTGAAAGGGGGAGAGAGATACAAAGAGAAAGAGAAAGAAACTGAACAAAGAGAAAGAAACTCACAGTGTGATGTGAAGAGAGAGAGAGCAGTCTCGGCGTGAAGTGATGGAGATCGCGGTGCAGGTGAAGTGAGGGAGATGGCGGTGCAGGCGTTGGTGGTGAAGTGAGGAACACTACTAGGGCTGGGCGGCCACTCTCGGTTCAGATCGGGAAGAAGGACTGAAGGAGGCGGTTCTTTAGGTTCAGTCTTTCAGATCGGGTTTGGGAAGATATGGAGGCTGCGACCTCTCTCGGTTCAGATCGGGAAGAAAATGAGGCGGCCTCTCTAAGAGCAACTCCAACAGCTTCCCTATAATTTTTGTATTATAGAGAAGCAAAAGTCAAACCTTTAGCCTATTTTTCTTCTCCAACTCCAACAGATTCCCTAGTTTACAGTAATCTATAAAATCTCCATATTCTTCTTTAAAATTTTGGAGTTTGCTGTAAATATAGGGAATTTGGTTTTCTCTCTCCTCACTTTCCCTAAAATAGAGATAATTATAGGGAATCTGTTGGAGCAAAAGAGGCTTATTTTTCCCTAAAGTAGAGAAAAATCAAATTATGGGGAAGCTGTTGGAGTTGCTCTAAGTCTTCAGATCGGGTTTGGGAAGAATGGAGGGATTAGAGGCTAGTGAGAGTCTGAGACTGATTAGTCGTTTAGGTATTTAGTGAGGAATATGATTCAGTGCATTCGATCCTATGTTAAGATTTTGAGCCCTATATTTGGACCAATAATATATGGACATCTGTCTATTTTTAACTAAAACGGGCCTGACGGGTTTTTCAAACTTTGAAAGTGAAGGCCCGGCCCGAACCGTAACTTTGAAATTGAAGGCCCGGCCCGAACCGTTTTGCTTATAAAAAAAATAGGGCCCGGCCCGAACGGGTCGGGCTTTGACAGGCCGGTCCGGGTTTGCGGGTTTTCGGGCTTAAACGCCCAGCCCTACCATATCTGACAGATCGGACAGTCTGGTGTCCTTGATATCTTTTTTGGATGTTGCTGTAATGCTGTTTTAGATTCTGAGTGAACAGCTATATTGCTGAGACCTAAAAAGTTCCAAATTTCTTTTAAATTGCGTAGGTTTATCACTCTTTTGCTTCTCTACTTTACGAATAATCAGTGCAGACACCTTAGCTGAAGAACATGTCGGCAGGAGGTATCAACATATATTTTGAAGCCCCGTCTCTTTCCTTTTCGAATGAATTCTTGCGAAGGATTCATCGAGCATGATCTGAAGTTCTGAACCAACAAAATAGAACTTGTGACAGAGAGTATTTATGGTCCTCAAATTTAGAACTGGAGGTATTTTACTTGCTGAAGAAGAACCAGGAATACCCAAGAAGCTGATTTTTTTAGCTTCCTGAGCTGAAGAACCCAAGCTCAAACCTTTGGCTTTGGCCACCAAAGTCTGGCCATTTCTAAAATCCTGGTTTGGCGTCAAAGTATCTACTGCAATTCAAATTAGTGAGTTTGAAGACAGCAAAATCAACATTGCAAATTCAATATGAGAAGTTTCAACTCTTGGGGTAGTCAGACCAAAAGCATTAAACATAAATTAAAATCAGATTGTGCAGTGAAACAAGGATTTCTCTTCTATGTTGCCTTGCAGATGATCCATTTATACACTAGAAAATGATATACACACATATAGGCTATGCTATTTGATGAAGATTATACCTTACAATAGCTAGGATCTAATATTGTGATAGTTAACATTACAGTGCATGACTCGTCTGTTTTGGGTTTCCTTGTTAGGCAAAAACAGGGGTTTTTAGGCTGCGGTAGTGATGCAGTTTCACTTCTTAACATTACAACCACATAGGACATTGTAGGCCTATCTTCTGCACGCTCTTGGACGCATAAAAGCCCGACCTGCATGCATCTCAACACCTCAGATTCCTAAAATGAATCACCAACTGATGAATCTATTATATCCACCTCCATTCCATAACTCCCAAAACTGCAACAATTTATAGCATTTCTTTGTTAGTAGCTATGAAATGCAATGTCATTACAATATGCACATGATGTTTATTCACTTACATGTCCTAGGAGGTTTAGCTCATTGTTTGAATAATAGAATACTCTGTTCTTTTGACCACTGACAATCTCCAACACTAGAACACCAAAACTAAATATATCCGACTTGATTGAGAAGAGACCATCCATTGCGTATTCAGGAGACATATAGCCACTGCAGATCATCGAGAAAGTCAAATTAGTATGTAAGGTCTAAGCATTACTTAGAGAAATTGAATGCTTAGTATGGTACTCACTATGTTCCCACTACTGTTTTTTGTATTGGCTTCTGTCTGATCCTGACCAAATATTCTTGCCATTCCAAAGTCCGATATCTTGGGGTCCAATTCTCCATCAAGTAGAATGTTGCTTGCCTTGAGGTCCCTATGGATGATTTTGAATCTCGAATCCTGGTGAAGATAAGGAAGTCCTCGAGCAATCCCACAGATAATGTTGGAACGCTTTTGCCAATCCAGCAAATACCTTTTCGCTTTATCTACAACCATTTGCAACTTAACTCCATTCTAACTCAAATTGGTTTATATGGCTCTTAAATAAAGGTGAAGTTGAGGCATGCACTAGCCAAATAAAAAAGAATCGAGGCTTTTATTTTCCATGTATTCGTAAATCAGCATCTTTTCATCCGCATCAACACAGCAACCAATCAGTCGAACAAGATTTCTGTGTTGGAGCCTTGCAATTAACTTCACTTCGTTTTTGAATGGTACTTGGAAACTCCGAGTCATACTGTCATAAAAGTATACAACATTGCTTCCCTCGGACCTTTTCTTTTGGCCATCACTTCTCTCAAACTCAACATAATTTCACTAATGAGAGGCCACTTTGGCCTAATGAGAATGTGCTGACATATACAGAACAGCAGAGAAGTGAAGCACTTAATAGTCCTGCAAATCCAGGAAGCAAATAATGATTCCAAACTGTCATTGGATGGGAGAGCTGTGATATGCATCTCCATGGCAAGCATCTTCATAATTATTTTACGCAGATCCGCCAGGAAAAAGAGATGAGCACACAAAACAAACTTAGATTTCATTGTTCATGAAAAGTAAGCAATCTATATGTAACGAAAAGAAGGATTAGAAGAACTTGAAGAGTTATCGTAGTACCTGGTTTGAGGCAACAGCATATATATTCTCCTCAGATGTTGCAGCGATTCTCTCGAGTTCTGGCAATCCCATTTGACCACAGGAGTATTCCTCTTTAACATGAAGAAGTAATGTGCAACCAATGCATGTAGTATGTTATTGACCATAAAGATTAATCGCAACAGAATATAATCATGGTTAAGCTGTGCTGAAACTGTAAGCGTGTAATTTGCTTGTTTTATATCCACCATATACCTCAAACTGTATTCTTCAATGACTACCTGTATATTGGAACTCAAGAATCTTAAATAATGTTCTCTACAATCATTAAGATTCAGTTCATATCAAACTATGACATATGATATAAATATCTAGTACAGTAACTTGTTTTGGGATCACAAAGTTAAAGAAATGGAAGAATAATTAAACTTGATCTATCTACTGAATAGTTATAGTATTGTACACCGAATTGCTACTGAATCATGTATCCCTTAAGCTTGTGTTTTAAGGGTTTAGGGTTTAAGCAGCAAAAAAGCTTGCCATATGTTAGCTAATCTCAAATCCTATATGCAAAAACAAAGCTTGCAATTCACATACTATCCAAAACCCAGTAAAGTTAACTACAGTCTGAGGCACAAATGATAAACTGAATTGAAAGTTTCCAAAATCTAATAATTTTAAAGGCAAAACCCAACATATTGATTCAATGGACGAGAAAACTGAAGTAAATAAGAAAATAGTGTTGGTAAATATATGGTCTAATTGCTATATTAAAAGGAAAAACAAGAAATCATTTATGCAGATTGTATACCAAATAGAATGCATAGATCTAAACAAAGCAAAACGATAAAAGTTAGAAAAACCTTTAACAATATGGTTGAGTCTAGAACTTGGTTCTATGTCCTTAAGACGAAATTGCCTCCTCATTGGTGCTTGAAGGGTTTTAATGGCAAACGTCTCCCAGGATACAACGACCTTCTTCTTGTGGTAGTAGCACTCCAAACTTCAAGAACAACGAACTTAGATTGTGTATGAACTCTCTCTTGAAAAGACTCAATTGGTTTTTGAGACATTAGGAAATACTCATATGTAGAAGGAGAGGAGGAAAGATGAATTTAAGAAGTAATATTTAGAATATGGTGTAGCAAGTGTTTTATAGATGTAAGGTGACTTTTGGAGGAGAGATGACTTTTCACCAAAAGTTATCTTTTGTGATCAGCTATGATTTCTCATAACGTAGTCATTTACAAATATTCAACTTTACACCTTTTCACTAATTATTCATCCACAAATTATGGAAAATAAATAACTTAATATTAAATTTTCCAACAATCCCCCACATGGATGAAATAATTAGTTAGAAAGGAAAATTTCAAAAGACGACGCGCGCGGACATATGAGAGAGTTCGGTTGAAATGATATCGCATCAGGATAAGTAACTTTTGGCTTTGAACTTTCCTTAGTGAAATACCATCGGATTTACTAGCTAATTAGTGAACGTGATGTCTTGAACTATTCAGCCATTTATGTAAACCAAGACAATAGTATTCACACAATACCTTTTCATACACATCTGGTTCTACGGTTGTGTTCTTCCGGCCATGGACAACTCCCGGTATTCATGAGTGATTTAGAGAATTCAGCCTTCAAAATTCTCATAGAAACGGCCTCATTTCACACTCATATAGGTGGCTTCCTATGAAGAGTATCTTTCTATACCCCACTTGAAAAATCAAGCTATAGGAACCATTAAAAGCAAAGCTTACCCTAACTCATTATGCATTGTTTCATCATCATAAGACATGGGAAAGAGATTTATCTCCACAATGCTTACTTCAAAGTCATCCACCATTTAGTTGTACCTTTGAACTTAAATCTTGGGATCTGCAATCAACTAGGTTGGGTATCCATGATGGCGACTTTATGTTTTAGGCTTATATATATCTCATTCATTTTGATGATCAACTTACTCTCTAGTCAAACTTTGATTTAAATAATCGGGCCCACTTGTTTGATTATAACTTCCAAGTCAAATCTTCGATGATTAGTCGAGAGTTGCTACTTGTGTTGGCTAAGATTCATTTAGCCATACCCCCCACATTTTTTAGATGTACTTTCTTTTGTGATTAGTTAGCTCTCTACGAATATGTGGTACTTATAAACTATTTAGCGGAGCGTCCTCCATAGTTTTGTAAGACTTAAAACCACTAATCACCAGATCCGTTATTCTCTTGTTCTTTCAAAAGAACGTTCTCTTTATCTTCTTTAATGGAGATTTAATTTTACAGATAGTTCAGTGACTATCCCCACAATTCTCTCATTATCATGAGTAATATTAATATCAATAGAATATCTGGTATATCCCTTAAGAAGTAGAAACCTTGAACGTGCTCGCCACCATTATAATTCTTACTTTGATGGTTTCATCACAAGTTACTTTCTGTATTGAAAGTCTTTGTAGCTAAAATGTAAACAAGAAATCATTTATGTTTGTTAAATCATTTATGAGTTTGTTTCTTGTTTACAAAGTTATCAATTATCGCCTTTGCAATAATCAATGCTACACATATATACAAGATTGCAATTAATTTTCATGCTTAATTGCACCATAACAGTTTGAATATTATCGATTTATCATATGAACTGAACAATCATAAAACAGTTGTAGTTGTACATATGCACACTACTTAATCGATCAAAAACAAAACGGTAATTATAATGCTTAATTATATCTGTACAAAGAAGCAGATATTGCATCTTTAAGATTTACTAACCATCGTGACTGTTTAGAAAGTCAAACTCAAGTTCTGTCTATTTCCATTATCAAATGCATATTGACAATTTCTAAATCATCATCATATATCTAAACGTATTTAGCAAATGACATCGTTGGTTGAGTATACAAGATATAGCAGTAGTTATATGTCTTATGCTTGACGAAACTACCATGAGTGTCTAGGCAAGTAATAAGACAAAATCACTCAAATCAAAAGAGTATTAAAATGTTTTCATGCAGAACATGCAAATCAAATCAGCATATAAGAATGCATATAAATTAAACTAATCTCTTGAACGATAAAAATCGTATCCACTTATATAACTGTAGATATCGAAACATTGGTATAGCAAATCACCAGACAAAGAATTTCGTCTTAAGATTGTTGGTAAATATATGGTCTAATTGCAATATTAAAAGGAAAAATAAGAAATCATTTATGCAGATTATATAACAAATAGAATGCATAGATCTAAACAAAGCAAAACGATAAAAGTTAGAAAAACCTTTAACAATATGGTCGAGTCTAGAACTTTGTTCTATGTCCTTAAGACGAAATTGAATTGCCTCATCATTGGTGCTTGAAGGGTTTTAATGGCAAACGTCTCCCAGGATACAACGACCTTCTTCTTGTGGTAGTAGCACTCCAAACCTCAAGAACAGTGAACTTAGATTGTGTATGAACTCTCTCTTGAAAAGACTCAATTGGTTTTTGAGACATTAGGAAATACTCATATGTAGAAGGAGAGGATGAAAGATGAATTTAAGAAGTAATCTTTAGAATATGGTGTAGCAAGTGTTTTATAGATGTAAGGTGACTTTTGGAGGAGAGATGACTTTTCACCAAAAGTTATCTTTTGTGATCAACCATGATTTCTCATAACGTAGTCATTTACAAATATTCAACTTTACACATTTTCACTAATTATTCATCCACAAATTATGGAAAATAAATAACTTAATATTAAATTTTCCAACAAATAGTACCGTTTTCTTTGAGTGGAACCACGGAAATTCTAAATACAGAACTTAATAATACAACAAGCTACTACAAATTCATGTTTTCAGAACTTATAATACAAAACCAAGAAACTCCTAAATGCATCAATAAGGGGCTATGCTCTGAAAATCACCTTGAGGTGGTAGTGTGATGAACACCTGCATCCCTGATAAAACCTCATGGAGTACCGACGCGTACCCCGGATAGTAGCTCATGAGCAATTGCTTCCTTCGGATAGCATTGAAAACACTGGGATGAATTACAGCTTGTCCTTGTCCTTGTCCTACCCCGAAACCTTGACTTGCCCCGAATCCTTGTCTTGCCCTGAAACCTTGACTTGCTCCGAATTGTATATAGAATTAGTATAACTTTTTAAGAAATCTATGGAATTTAAAAGTCTGGGTGTATTCAATATAGACTTTCAACAATCCATGAAAGTCTTGGGGTATTCGATTAGGATTTTTAAAGACTTTATGAATTCCACCAAAATCTAGAGATATTCAATTAAGACTTTTAAAAATGAATAAAAGTTCTAAGGTATTCAAAATTTCATTCATACTTATGGAATTAGAAAATCAACGATAATCATGGACTTTGTAGTGTTAACTATACATACCAAATTCCAATAATTTTCTAGCCACAAGACCAAAGATTTGAAAAAGTCTATCAAAGATTTTTTTTTTTTAAATCTATCAAAGTTCTCTCTGCGCGTAAAGAAGTTAGTTATCTATTGTCTCTCTTTCTTGTTTCTTCTTATCTTTTCTCTAATCTTTCATGATATCAATAATTTTTGATACCTAACATGTTCATTGTAGTTGCTGAATGTGATTTTTTTTTTGTTCAATTGTGATACTTGGAACCCTAATTTGTAATAAAAATGATTTATGAAACCCTAAGACCCAAATATTGTGGTCTACCCCTAAAACCTTGAATAGTGTTGCTATGAAATACTAGGTTTTGTCTTATTAATTAATTATTCTCATTGATTTGAATTTATATCATTGTTCAAGCTTTGGAAAGCTTGAACAATTGAATTTCGATTTATTGATTATAGATTTATAGATCAAGACATTGATCAATATTTTTATGATATATGTTAATAGGTGAAAACAAAATTGATGAGAATAATTAACCATAAACATCAAGTGAGCTATATTGCATCATTTATGGCTATGATATTGTTGAAACTCACTTACTAGTTATACAAAAAATTATGTAATTACTGTTGAAACTCAATTACATCCTTTAACAAGCATTTGCTTGCAATCCACTTAAAGTATTAATGGATTAAAGTATGAGATTGATATAACATTGTGTATGTAGAACATCCACATGTCTTTGACCAGTAGCATTTGTTGAGTGGCCGTGAAGAAACTTCTTATGATAACATGAAGTTTGATTGAAGTTCAACTATTCTTTGTGTAAAGGCTTCCCCATAGTGTCATCCTAACCTTCCATACATCTATCTTCTCAAGGAAACAAAGCTAATCTTCCATGGAACAAATCAAGAATAGATGAGAAACTTTTTTTTTCTTTTTTTTGGTCAAGCATGGAGGAGAAACTTAAGAACGGTGATTGTGTATTTATGGAGCATGCCAATGATAATGCCAGCAATTAAAATTTGGCAAAACCAAAGACATTCTTCAGGTTACTAGTGTACACAATTAGCTGATAATTAAAGACCGCAACGGAATCCGGCCACATCATTTATGGCTATGATATTAGTCATCCAATCGGTGTTGAGAATACTGTAGTGTTTAAGTCTCTTCCGAAATTCCTTCCGCAACTCAAAATATTGGATCATATCGCTCGATTTCCTCCAACTTCCTCAACACTTCTGAATGGTACATCATTAACTCCTCATCGGTCATCCAGAATGGATGGTTAGGAGAGTTGGCGATGTTACACTCCATCTAGTGCAGACGAGGTCCGGCTTGTGTCACGCTGCTTATAAAATAGAACAATTCGTCTGACACTGTCGGATGACTGAGATTTTGGAGCATGTCGCAAAATTGATTTATGTCGCCTGCAGCCCGCCCTCCTACACTTACAGACCCAAGCTTGGCAACACCCTCAACAATATATATATATATATATATATATATATATTGTTGATAGAGATGTTGCCATTACCCGGACATCCCTAGTACCAAGAAAGACGATTCCTGTGAGAATGCTCCTGCAATCAACAATAACTCCAAATGAATTATCAACCTAATAGACTTACAGTGAAGCCCTACGGGGTTCAGAACACATATGCGATGGAATATGGACTGACATATGCAATTAGATTAGGCTTGGACTATAAAACAGTAGACTGGACTTGGACTACAGAACAATGCCTAACTAAGACAACTAAAATGGACTTGAAGTGAAGCCGAATTTATCATCCTAATGGACTTTATCATCCTAAAGTGAAGCCTTCGGTCCAAAACGTGTTGTAGATGGATTTAAAATTTATCATCCTAATTTAACTTACTTGAGATGGCTTCAGACCGCATAGGTATAAGAAGTGGTGGATGGCTGCTATGTCGTCACTATTATACTATCATTCTATAGGAATTCTGCAAAAGTAGTGTCGAAGTGCTCTGTTAAAACAATTCTCATGTCCGGATAATCCTTTTCATTGGTGCAAGCGAGAACACACAGAAGGTTCTGGTGCCTGTAGCTAATGGAGTAGTCCATCCATTCTCTTAAGTCTGGGTCATCCATCTCAAGTAACACCTTCTATTTTTGTTGCAGGCCAATCACAAATCCTATGTCGAAGTGTCAAACACAAACCGTAAAATTTATACCCGAACCTGAGAAGTCTGAGAGAGAGTGAGAGGAGAGAAGCCTGAGAAGGCGGAGTTGAGTGGGCTTTAGGCTACAAAGATGAAGAGTTGATTATGTGTGGGAGGGTACACCAATAGATATCTCTCAACAAATCATACACTGACAGCACATAAAATATATCTTTAATAATTAAGCAAATTGTGGGAAAGGATGGTTAAATTGTTGAATTACACTATATATTATACATCAAATAGATTTAGTAAAAAAAGGACAAAGGAGTAACAAAGTATATGGAAAACCTAATAGCAGGTGTACGTTCTCTCACGTTCAGCAATTGGGGGAACAAAAATTGATTTGCAGTTTATTCTCTTATGTTCTCTTTACTTTTCAAAATCTGTTATCGGTAAGCATAAAGTAATTTTTCTCTCTCAAGAAATCTTCACTAAAATCATACACTTTAATCGAGAGAAGTCTCCAACAAGAAAATTAACTTTGAGGGTATGATGCAACATAATCAATGAATCTGTTTGTCATAAAATTTATCAATTAGATTATTTTAAAGGATTTTGGGTATTTCAAAGATGATGGTTGTCGAATTCTAGGGATTTGAGTCATAAGCTTTGAAGCGTCAAATTTTCCAAATACTAGATTACTTATTTATTTGGTTATAAACATTTCCCAAATGTGATTCACTAAAGCTTTTGTACCTTTTAGTTTTATTATATTGGATTTTTTTCCCCTAAAAATAAAAAAAGATAGTATATCCAAGCTTCAATATAAGCATTCACATTGATGGTCCAAAACAGAAAAAACTAGCCATTGCACCCGCACGATATTGCGAGATTTGTAGTTGCTGATAATCTTTTATGTAATGTTTATTACTTGAGAACTAAATAAATGGAATTGCACTTTTCCGAAAGATAATATGTACTTGTGATTCATCCCTATTTAAGTATCACTATTGAAATTTCAAATAGATAACTATACAAAAATTCCCCTAGTGGGAACACATAGAGTTGTGGGTTCTAAACTGTACATTGAGGGTTACGAGAATTTTTGTCCTAACCGTGATCGAGTGACTTATTGCTTTGATCCAACTAATTCAGAGGGTCCATCCATTCGTCAATGCAAGGGTTCCATTCCCAAGGTTCTTTATTACAGATTCACCAGTATCACCGAGGACAAAATCTATGTTCTAGATGAAGCTTATGGTTATAAGCGGTCATCTCTTCGGGTTTTTGATCCTCTTCACCAATCTTGGAAACAACTTCGTCATCTGCCTGTCTTCTATTCCGATGTGTCTAAGCTCTTTGCTCTAGGCCACAAGCTTGTTGCTAGCACCCGCAAGTTGCAGTCATACATGTTCAACACTTGTAAGGAGAAATGGGAGGATGATCCAATAAGGAAATAAATTCATACGGCATCCAACAATAATGATGTACTTGTGGACATCGTGAATAATGAGGTTCATGCTGTTGTAGAATTCAAGGGCTTTTTAATTGCCGTACTTAAGACTCGAGAAAATAAGCTTGTTGCTTATCGGTGGGATTCAAATGGAGTCCCCAAGCTGTATCGGGTACTACATGAGCTTGATGGGATATTCTGTCCTTTTTTACCTGCTCATAATTATGCAATGGGTAAATGTGACGGTGGCCGAATGTGGTTAGTGTATGTTGGAAATGACCTAATGCAATTCTGGCATACGCCTGTAGCAGTATTTTGAGTTTCCATCTCAAACGACTTTGCTAGCAATCCGGTCCTCTCTGCTGATCTCTAGGCTGCAGAGTTCTATCACTTCTATAATTGCAATTCCAGTAGTATCAAATCAGCTTTCGCCTTGTGCCATAAGCCAAACGGCGAGGACAAGAAAAACTTGTATGGGACAATTGTTAATCATCCACGATGCTAATTGCTAAAGCGAGTTTTAGCACTATCTTCAATTTCTTCATCGTTTACATATTCATGTTTTTCTCTGTTCAAGACCTTATATCAATGGAATTCTACAAATGTATAGTGCATGCTTCTCAGGAAGCAATCTAGCTGAAGCCACATTCATATAAGAAGCCAAGTATTGTTCCAATTCGAAGATAATATTCAAGAGTTTTCAGTTTTATTTCATTTTTATTGATATCATGGTCAAACAAATAAAAATAGTCATCTCGCTTTGTTTAATACAACTAAAGATCAACTTGTCTATAAAGACTTTCTCTCATAACATAATTTTTTTCTCTTTTTTTTGTCCTTGCCTTCCCATGTCACCTGCAATAAACGAGCTCTTTTCCAATATTGCTAGTCGTGAAAAAATTCCAATAAGCAACAGATCAACGAAGAAGCGTTGAACTTGTGTGGTTTTCTTTTGGAAGTCATTGAGCTCTTAATTCGTCAAATATTGAGAAGTAATTTTTGGCTGTCTACCTTCCCGACTATTTATAGAAGCATGATTTTGTAATAAGAAAGAAAAAAGTAACTAGAAATAGACATCGACGTGGAGCCGTTTATTTAAGCTTGACAATAAAGTCATGATGATTGTGGTTTATAGCATACTAGCTTTTTACCCATGCTGTCGAGCATCTACACGGACTCACAAAGTCACGTAAAAGAAAAAATAATTAGTTCGTCTACTTGTTTTTAGATATGAATATTTGGAATAGATGCAGAATCAGTCCTATACTTCTCCTACTACCCATCTCTTTATATATATTTTTTGTTTATTTCTTTTGCTTCTTACTATAGTAACCCTTGTATTTATCTGTTTCGATTAACTCAATATGGGTAATTAAGGTAGTCTAAAATTTGGTGAAGTTTTTTAGGGCTTCGCCTTATAGTAGTAGATCCATGCCAGGCTAGGGTGGTTGAGTTGGTCATCTTTATGGTATCCTTTATTCATGTAATGTTTGACCAATATCATGGACTGAGTCGATAATTCAGGGGAGTCTGGCCAGGTTTAGTGAAGGAGGCTAAATCATCATCAAGTTATTCCGCGTCTCACAAGGAATATGATAAGTTTGAAGTTTGAACTATAGGAATGGTCTATTATCTTTTTTTTTTTTTTTTTCCCTCTTCGTTTCGTATGTGTGTGTCGGTGTCACAGTAATTAGAATCACAGACACATAATAGTCGTGTACTTTAATTACTCTTTCAAAAGAATTAACAACCCATTATCTCTAGTGAAAATATGATTAGTTTGTGTATAGTGGTGGACGAGAAATATAATTATACTTGGTTTGTGAAGTCATACCAAACAAGCTTCTAAACTCTCGGTTTCGAACTGCCCCACTCAACGAAGGTGGATAGCAAAACCACAAATTTGCACTTCTAAAAGGCTAAAACAAAAGGAGAGCCCCTCTCCACTAAACCAACCAAACCCAAAACTATCACCGCCATTCTTCAATGAAACCATTCAGCTTTAAGCTTTTTGCTTAATTCCTAAGCCTCTCAACCGCGCCAACCAAAAGCAGACGTTTCGACAAAAAGAAACTCCCCCAATTCAAACCCGAAACGTTTCTTCCCTTTCCTTTTTCAATTTTAAATTCCCAGAAAAAGCCTATAGTCACCAACTGTTGGGTGAGCCCAAAAAAAAAACCCCACAATGCAGAAAATGGCACAGGAATGGTTCTCCGGCGGCAGCACCGGCGCCGGCGGCGACTCTCAGCAGCCGGCGTCTTCTCTCTTAGCCGATTGGAACTCCTACGCCGCTTCCCAATCCGCAGAGGACAGCTCCTCTTCGGCCCTCGGCTTCGATCTCGAATCCGCGGTCCGCTCCGCGAACGACACCGTTTCGGGCACTTTCAGCGTGTAAGTCGACATCTGATCTCACTCTTCTCTCTCTCTCTCGATTCAAGTCAGCATTTTTAGTTGGAATTTGATTTGTTTAGGTGGATTTGATAGTCGGATTTGTTGATTTGTGTACGATTCAAGTGAAATCTGATGCTGGATTGGTGATGTTTGTGTGTATGTGCTACTGTATGTTGATGAATCTGAAATCGAAGATGAATTGGATTTTGGGGTCTTATGAGTTGATTCCTTTGCTTCAGTATTGAAAATTTGTGAGAGCTGCTACTTGATCTGATGCATGGTGTTGGTTATGTTTTTGTAAAATGATTTAAAGGTTTGTAATTTGTGTCGGATTGCGTGATTGAATGCTGGGGAACTGAAGCATTTGCTTCTACGGTGAAGGTTTTTGAGTGAGAATATGGAGAGTTAGCTCCATCGTGGAGGAAATTAAGAATGCTGACTTTATAGACTGAAGAAAATGTGTGCCTATGTAGGTTTTCCGTAGAGGATTTGAGTTTAGCACTCTGGATTTATGTAAACTAGAGGTTTGAGGCTAACCTTGCCTTTTTAGTGTGCAGTTTCATAAATAGAACTAAAACAAGACTGAAATTTTCCAGTTATTTCAATGGTTTTTCTGTTCTATATACCTCAGAAAGGTTGTTATTCTTCTGTAACATATCATCACTCGTTAAATTTTAACGGCATATTAATGGTGAAGGGGATAGGTTTGGTAAATTCTAAACCAGAGTCTCATATTAATTTTGTTCCGTGTCATTGTTTATCTCACAGTGGAATCCTTATTTGATTTTTTGTTGATACATGTTTAGGGTTTCCAAAGGAGTTAGAGATCTACCCGGGAACCTCCAGTCTGCCACTAGTAGCGTCCCTTCAGGAAAAGCTCTCATGTATTTTGGTTTGTTTCTGGCAACTGGGGTGTTCTTTGTTTTTATTGCATTTACCATGTTCCTTCCGGTTATGGTATTGATGCCACAGAAGTTTGCTATCTGCTTTACACTCGGGTGTGCCTTTATTATTGGATCCTTCTTTGCACTTAAAGGTCCAAAGAATCAGTTTGTTCACATGTCCTCGAAAGAGGTATCTCTACCACATTTACCTATGCTCTTGTTTTTGTAATTTGTCTCCCAGCTAATATACAGGATGTATACTTCACTGTTTTCTAACTTTCCATTACTTATGCAGAGACTTCCTTTCACACTTGGATTTTTAGGCAGTATGGTGGGTACCATATATGTCTCGATGGTGCTTCACAGCTATATTCTCTCTGTGTTTTTCTCTGTATTACAGGTATCTAACTTTGTTTCTCTCATTCTTCTTCTTAGTTCTGTTCTTAGGCTTTAGTTACTGATTGTGCTTTTTCAGATGATTTCCTGTGATTGTCTAGTCCTTCTCTGCTTCTCATATTTGGTTTTTTCAAGTAGATCTAATATGAATTTAGTTGTGACTCCTGAAACTTCATTACCCTGGTTGTTTTAGTGATCAGGAAAATATATATATATATATATATCTATATATCTGTGTGAATCAGACATTGACACTCATGCTCAAATGATATTACCAGGTTCTGGCGCTTGCATACTATGCTGTTTCATACTTTCCTGGTGGATCAGCGGGTTTGAAGTTCCTATCTTCTGCCCTTACGTCTTCAGTAATGAAATGTTTTGGGAGGTGACATTGACCTCTTTCACTTCTATGATTGCCGTGTATATTTCTTGCCCAAGTTTTTTTTGTAAGTGTAGTTGAAACTATGGGATGGCATGAGAAAGAATTCTAATTTGAACCGTTAAGAAATGTAAGAGTTTCTTTCCTTTGGAAGTTGATAGTGCACCTTCATTAGAAAAGAAAAAAAAAATTCAGTGTGAATCAGTGACACCATGAATCAATTGGCAGTAAACCTGTTTGAGTATCTACTGGCCAAGGCAATGGGATTGCCTTGGCCGGCCATCCCATGGGGCTGACACTACATTCTTTTACTGTTTTATTAGTCTCCCCCTTTGAATATGAGGTGACTGAAATGCTGTCTCTGCAAGGCATGATATATACGAGTCAATTTGTATCATATTGCCTGGTGAGTGGTAACAAGAATGAGATTGAAAAATGAAAACTGGGATGATGTCATTATGAATAGGTTTTGGAGTTGTAATTTTGTTGTCTGCTCAATGTTGAAATTCTAATAGTTGTGACAGTTTATATTTCCATGTGAACTTATCTATTATAGGTTTAGCTAAAAGTATGTGTGAGATTTAGATCTTCTAATGTTTTACACAACTTTTTGCTCTGTGTAGGTTCTTTGGTTTTTTGTTTCTGAGTAACACTTGCACAACTCTTAAGTTTTTGCAAGGATAAATAGATCTGCTATTTCGTTTCAGTTGTCTTGACTTACAACTGCAAATTTGCATTTTGAAGTGACATTAGCAAGAAAGACTTTTAGTATGTCCCTAGTTAGAACTTTAAATTAAGTCAGATATCCGTGCCAAAAGTCCAAATTATGATAGGATACAAATGGTGCTGTTGGGATAATCTGACCACACTACCATAAAAATATTGGAAAGCTTTGTGGCTGCAAGTTGTTCATTATCTTGAAGTGAGACTATTCCTATAACCACTTGATACTATATTCAGGGTTCAGTTAGCATTTACTTACCACTGTGTGGTAGGCTACCATGTTGGGGCTAGATATGGATGCTTATACTAGCCATTCTGCATTATTATCATGCGCCATAGAACCAACCCCACTTTTTCTATGCAATTGTCTTCAATTTTGATTAGTTTCTAGTAGTTTATGGATCACATAATTTAAGCCACATGATGCTTGTGAGGTCCGCCTACCTGGGAGCGCGCCTCACCCCTTTGTTTTATTGTTATTGTTGAACTCCTTTCATTTCAGTTATGATGTAAGCCCTAACGCGCCACAGTGCACTTGCCCACTTTATTTTTTAAGCATTTCCAGACTTGTTATTTTGAATGTTGGGTTGTTGATTTAAAATCCTTTCTTAAAAGTTTTTTTTTTTCTTTCTTGGTCTCCAATTTTCTAAAAATTGTATTTTCAAAAAGGCCTTGTAGTATTAAGTTGGTAGGTCAACCCGAATGGGTATACCACAATGCTGGACCCTGCTCTGTTCCATGTTATATTACCCAAACAAGATAGGGTTAGGTTGGAATTGCAGCCCAAGTGCACAACATTGAAGTTTTTCTTCTTGGTTTTTCTCTTTCTCTGAAACACTACAGCTAAGAAACACATCAATGAAGAAATCTTTTGATGAAATGACAATGCTTTGTCCTCCTGTTCTGAGCAAAACCAATGGATTATTAAGTTGGCAGCAATATGTATAATTGAAGATGCAAGTGCTTTTAAATCTACCTTTTCCTTTGTTCAGTGACACCATTGCAGAGAAGCTCCTGGCCCCTGCCGGCAACAGTACAGTTTATTTTTCTTTTTGGTTTTAGGGTTTTCTTTAATGGCCATGAGATAGAAGATCAGACTTGGAACCTCGAGTGTAGAGAATTTAGAGTTTAAAACTTAATCCAACATGTTTTGATTTTCGCCGGCCATTTGAAGTTTCGGAATCATATTGCGTATGCATCTTGCATTAAAAACAGATTTCATTTCCATTGGTAGGGTGTTACGACTTACCATGTCTGGTTAGGAATTAGGAAGTGATTAGTTTTATCAAATTATCATTTGTTCTAAAGATATACAGTAAAAGCAAAAAATCTTGGGCCCTTGGCACACACATTTTGACTATTAAGGCCTTAAGTGCGGTTTAGAATTGTTGCACATGCGGTGCTTTAAGATAAAGGAACGAGTTTAGTCCTCCTCTACCTTACAGGCTTACACCAATTCCAATCACTCTTATAGAATTGAGTCTAATGACAATGGATAGTGATACAAAATGGTTTAAAGGCTGTGTTCAAACAACAAAATCCAGAAATCAAGGAAAGATGAGGACAACAAATTGTAACTAGGCGACAAGGATTTTGACCTTTTGATGGAGCTTACGCAAGAGAACACATTCTATATGTTAAGGCCTTGTTTTTGTATTGAAATTATTGAGAAAGGTTAGGGCCATCTTCTCCACTAAGTAAAACAAAGTGATGGGTTCAAAGATCAATTAGCATAATCAGAAATAAATTAAGCCTAAGCCAAAGGAGCGTTCAAATGGGTAAGCGAGGACAATTGGTGTATCCTAAGCCGGCTACTTAACAAATGGATTATCATATTAGAGTTTGGGTGAGAGATTAGATTTCAATCAAAAGTGAACAAAAAGATGCTTAGACTGCTTCATTGACTCACTAGTATTAGTGTTAGAAATACAAATAGCTACCCAATTATGCATTCCAATTAATTTGACCGTGGAAAGCTAAAGTACATTGTGTAGGCCAATTAAGAAAGGTAACAAAATATTATGACCTGAACTCCATTGAATTCGTATTATATATATCACAAACTATCTGCATGTTTTGTCACTATTATGTATATTAATCAAAATGAGAAGAGGTAATCGAACTCAGAACCTTTCTGTATTTTTACTCGAGAAAAATCCTATATCATTATATCTCATATTAATTAGCTAAATGCTTTTGAGTATTTAGCTATTCAATACAAAGCAATAGTGGCGCTTTTGAGTGACTAGCGCACTACATCGATCAACATCATAATAAGATATTGCAATCCTACCAAAGTTGCTCTTGTTTTGGACGGTGAATAGACCCTATGGATCTCTTAGTCGATGAGATCACATAGGCAACTGACAAATGACTTGGATCCATCATGGTCTATCATTATTTTTTTTAGAAAAGTTTTACAAATTGTCACTCAACTATGACTCACTTGACACTTTGGTCACTCAAGTTTCAAATATATCACTTTGGTCACTCAACTATTGCACTGTCAACCACTTAAGTCACCCAAAGTTGAGTGACCAAAGTGTCTAATAAGTCACAGTTAAGTGACCATTTGTAGAATTCTCCATTTTTTTTTTTTTTGAATAACATGCATGGTCTATCATTATTATTCATAAGTAGTTTTTATTTCCAGAACTAAAAAGCCCTAGGGTTCATAGCCATTTTGCCAACTCCATTGCACGTGTGCCATGACAAAGACTCTTTCAGCTCCTCTCCTCCCTAGCTTCTACTCTCGATCGCCCTGAATATGCAAAGCTTTATTCATAAACTATAAAGAAAGCCAAAGCCACCCTTCCATTCTCTCTCCATATGCAAATTCCATATACAAAACTTTATTCATAAACTATAAAGAAAGCCAAACCCACCCTTCTTCCATATTCTCTCTCTCTCTCTACATGTGCAGGTCTCATGCCAGAAACCAGAGCTGACAAAACCCTAATAATTAAATAGTTGCACCAAGTGAGGACTGTAACATGGCACTATTTGAACAACCAGAAAGCAAGATGTTCTATATCAGAAAAACCAAACAGACTCCATTTAAGTCTTGTCATGTGCACAATACAGACCATTGACAAAGATCAGATTCCTATATAAGTTCTCTGGGTAATCTATGAATATGGGATATATTGTTACCCAATATTAATATATACAACCATGTGATGGGATCTGAAATATAAAAGAGAATTTGATTTAGATCCAAATCACACACTGCCTTTGCATTTTCATAAGTTAGTGCATGCTGGTTAATAATTGAGATGAACAAGTTGCACACAAATCTGCTATATATATAGATAATTAGATTATTTATGTCAACAATGAAATAATGAATGCACTATGAATTTCAATATTTGACTACCCATTATTGCTGAGTGGTAAAAAAGTGATCACATGATCCACTTCCATAGTTCCATTCGTGCATAGAAAAATTCTATATCCAACAAAAAATCCTTTATAAATTTCTAGGACAAGAAGCCTTTTTGAGCTAGCTTGCTTTTTACAAAGAAATTTAAGAAATGAGAAAAGTGGTGTTGGAGAGAAAGACACATAAATTATATCTACCCTTATATCTAACTGTAGTTTGGTTGTATCCCTTCTTTAGGTGTATGCGTCCCTTGTATTGTTTATTAGCTTCCTATGTGATATAGATTTCTTTTTGGACAGCAAATGAGTGAAACATAAAAGTGAGAAGCACATCTATGGGGTCCATATATATCATGGATGATTTGTGTTCATGTAATATAAGGCGTACAAAAATTTAGAGAAATTAAATCAATTACAATTATATACAGACGGAATTGTGTGCGTAAAGGATCTTTAAGCGATCAAGGGTTCACATCAGAATAGATATTCATGAACAGATGAGAAGAAGATTTATGTGTTCTTAAAGCTGTCCAAACCTGAAGGGGTCTATATCACTTCCAATTATTGTTCACTGCATTATTTTAACTGTAATATTGTTATATCTGTTAAATGGATAATCTATCTAAAATCACAGTTCTTGACTAAGAACAAGATAACTTAACCTGGCAACACTGATAAAAGCTTAAAACTTGTTAGCTGGTATATATGGAATTTATATATCTGCTCATATATCAATAACATTATCCTTAAAAAGCACATCTTCACACAACTAATGGTTTAAATTGTACTGCTGGCTAGCCACTATCATGTAGTAAAACTAAATTATGCACAATTAAGTAATTTATTTATTAATGAAAATAGAGACAAAAGAAGCATGTTACCACCACACAATCCCAAGAAACAAACATGTAAAAACCAACTTAGTTTTAATAAGCTCTGAAGCCCGTGAACTCTTAATTATGCTGATTGGCCATCAATATTATAAACAACATGATCTCATTGTGTTTCATATATAGGTGATTTGGTTTTGATTTGTGATTAGAACTAATTACAATTAACAAGTCTTAGTTGGTGATTTTGTTCCTTCCAAACAAGGCCTGCATTCCTTCTTTGTTTTCTTTTAATCTTTCCAGCAAGACCATCCGACAGCATGACCAGATTTGCAGTAATTAAACTAAAAAGAACATATTTTCACATATTCCTCACTTCCATGTGCACTTCACTATTCCAACAGATTCCAGTCATTCCACATACATATTTCCTCCAAACATAAACTCAAATAGATCACCATCCTTTAAAAAATGACTATATACAACTCATTCTGCCTCCAAAGATTAACCATTCCTGATCCCTGAAATTCAAGTATATTTCAAATAAATAATAGAAATCGATTAGTATGATATTCATTATCTATTCATTTTTCAATAATTAAAGGTTTTTAGGATGATACGGCTGCCCCTAAAGAAATGTGTATGCTTCAAATACATTGTTGGTTCATTTCTTGATAGCTTTAGCATTTAGGATGTATGCAATGATTGCAAAACAAGAATTTCCTTTGCTTTTATTTTTATTTTTTTTAACACTTAGTTAACCTAAACCCATCTTTTTTCAATATTCGTCTGTGATGAGGTTATTTAGAAGGGTGTGTTCCTCAGTTGAGTAGGAACATGGATTGGTACTTACCTACTACAATCACCATAACTTACTACAAGCAGCTGCTAAGAAAGCTGTGGCCACAAAGATTGATGGACCACATTTGGGGTTTGGGACCTTGCCCGATTTAAGAAGATGTTGCCATCTTGATTAACACAATCCACAGCTAGCTTAACACATTCAATGAGTTGCTCTGTCTTGTTGGTTTGATCACTAAGATATCACTGACTAAGAGCTGATCCCCAAAAATTGGGATAATGGTTTTACTCTTCAACCAAGTTAGGGTTTAACTGTCAAAATAATCAATGCAAAAGGAAATGTTCTTTTATGACAGAAGGAATGTGATTTCTGGGTATTACACATGGTAAAAGAAAGTGACTTGCTTAACAAAAACACCAAAGACAGTCCATCTAGAGAGAAAAAACTAAAACCTTTTCTGCCAATTAATTAGTTGACACAGAATGAACAACGAGTCCCATTTAAGAAAACCCACTTTTATAATAAAACCAAAAACCCCATCTGTATCACCATCTCCCCCAATTAACAAGTATACCCAATCACAAATTAATTAATAGAATAAAGAAGTTGCCTTCTCTTGGATCCAGATCTTCTGCTTTTCTTCTATAAACAAAACATGGGGTTCCTCCCTCTACAATCCCAAAACAGATCAACTGTTCTCCTCTCTCAGCAATGCCTGCTAGTCTAAGGAATCCATTGCTTTCTCCCAATAACATCTTCTCAATAATCTTACTTCTTTCAATAAACTCTCTTTTCTTTTCTTCATGTTATTCCATTGATGAACAAGGCCAGGCTCTTCTAGCATGGAAGAACGGTTTAAACAGCTCCACAGATGCATTGAAATCATGGGTTTCTTCAGACGCAAGTCCATGCAAGTGGTTTGGGATCCGCTGCAGCGACTCGAATGGAGAAGTCACAGAGATAACATTGAAGGCAACAGATTTGCAAGGCTCATTGCCTTCAAACCTTCAGCCTCTCAAGTCCTTGAGAAGCCTCATCATCTCTTCAACGAATCTCACTGGGACAATCCCGAAAGAGCTTGGAGATTATCATGAGCTAAGTTTCATTGATCTCGGTGACAACTCTCTCTCTGGTGAAATCCCAGAGGAAATATGCAGGCTGAGCAAACTCGAAACCTTATCTCTCAACACGAATTTCCTTGAAGGCAAAATCCCCTCAGGCATTGGAAACCTCTCAAGCCTAGTGTACCTGACACTCTACGACAATCAACTCAGCAGCGAAATCCCAAAGGGTATTGGAGCATTGAGCAAGCTACAAGTCTTCAGAGCAGGAGGGAACAAAAACCTCAATGGTGAGATTCCTTGGGAGATTGGCAACTGCACCAACTTGGTCATGTTAGGCCTTGCTGAGACCAGCATTACCGGAAGTCTTCCTTCCTCAATTGGACTACTGAAAAGTATCCAAACAATTGCCATATACACGTCTCTCTTGTCCGGTCCAATCCCAGAAGAGATTGGAAACTGCAGTGACTTGCAGAGCCTGTACTTGTACCAGAACTCAATCACCGGTCCAATCCCAAAGCAGATAGGTGAGCTCAGCAAGCTTCAGAGTCTGCTTCTGTGGCAGAACAGCTTGGTGGGTTCAATTCCAAATGAGGTAGGAAGCTGCAGTGGGCTCACAGTCATGGACTTATCTGAAAATCTTCTGACAGGCCAGATACCGAAAACTTTTGGTGAGCTTTCGAAACTTCAGGAGCTGCAGTTGAGTGTCAATCAGCTATCAGGTACTATCCCTTATGAAATCTCAAACTGCAAGGATCTGACACACTTGGAAGTTGACAACAACGACATTTCGGGGGAGATTCCTCCTCTTATTGGCAACCTCAAGAGCTTAACTCTATTTTTCGCCTGGCAAAATAGGCTCACAGGCAACATTCCTGAGAGTCTATCTGATTGCCAGGAGCTTCAAGCTCTTGATCTATCTTACAACAACTTGTTTGGTCCAATACCGAAGAATATCTTTGGACTGAGAAATCTCACCAAGCTTCTGCTACTTTCCAATGATTTATCCGGCTTTATACCACCGGATATAGGAAACTGCTCGAGTTTGTACAGATTAAGGTTGAATCAGAACCGGCTGGCAGGTGCTATTCCAGCTGAGATTGGCAACTTGAAAAGCTTGAATTTTGTTGACATGAGCAACAACCGCCTTGTTGGAGCTGTCCCTCCAGCAATATCAGGATGTCAAAACCTTGAGTTTCTTGATCTGCATTCAAATGGTCTCACCGGCTCTGTCCCTGATACTCTGCCTCAAAGTCTTCAGTTTGTTGACATCTCAGACAACAGGCTCAACGGTCAGCTCCCTCACAGCATTGGTTCATTAACCGAATTAACGAAACTCAATCTCGGGAAGAATCAACTTTCTGGAAGCATACCAGCTGAGATTCTTTCTTGCACCAAGCTTCAATTGCTAGACCTTGGCAACAATGGCTTCTCAGGTGAAATCCCAAAGCAACTTGGTCAAATTCCATCACTTGAAATTTCTCTCAACTTAAGCTGTAACCTTTTTTCTGGTGAGATCCCATCCCAATTCTCTGGTCTTAGCAAGCTAGGAGTCCTTGACCTCTCCCACAATAAGCTCTCAGGAAACTTAAACACTCTCACAGACCTTCAAAACCTTGTTTCCCTCAATGTCTCTAACAATGACTTCTCCGGTGAATTGCCAAACACCCCATTCTTTCGGAAACTCCCTCTTAGTGACCTTGCTGCAAACAAAGGTCTCTACATCGCCGGCGGGGTTGTAACTCCAGCTGACAGAATGAGAGCCGGCCACAGCAGATCAGTTATGAAGCTAATCATGTCCATTCTCATTAGTGCTAGTGCACTACTTCTCCTGCTTGCAGTTTACACACTAATCCGTGCCCGAATAGCCAACAACATTCTCAGGGAAGATGACAGCTGGGAAATGACCTTGTACCAGAAGCTCGAGTTCTCTGTTGATGACATCGTCAAGAATTTAACTTCGTCTAATGTAATTGGCACTGGAAGCTCTGGAGTTGTATACAGGGTGACAATTCCAAATGGGGAGACACTAGCAGTGAAGAAGATGTGGTCATCAGAAGAGTCAGGAGCATTCAGTTCTGAAATTCAGACACTTGGTTCAATTAGGCACAAGAACATCATCAGGCTCCTTGGTTGGTGTTCCAACCGAAACCTGAAGCTTCTGTTCTATGATTACCTTCCCAATGGAAGCTTGAGCTCACAATTACATGGTGCTGGTAAAGGAGGACAAGATTGGGAGTCTAGATATGATGTTGTCTTAGGTGTGGCACACGCCTTATCGTACTTGCATCATGATTGTGTGCCTGCTATTTTACATGGTGATGTGAAAGCCATGAATGTGTTGTTGGGTCCTGGATATGAGCCTTGCCTTGCTGACTTTGGCTTAGCTAGGATCGTGAGTAGCAATGGTGATGATGATGAGTTATCCAAACCAAGTCAAAGGCCTCAGTTAGCTGGTTCTTATGGCTACATGGCTCCAGGTAATCTACGTCTAATCATTTTCACTGTATTTACTTGGTTCCTTATTGTCTAACCAATTTTCTTCCTCTAAATGACTAACCGTGCTTTCATTTTTTGATAACTACAGAGCATGCTTCGATGCAGAGGATCGATGAAAAGAGTGATGTGTACAGTTTTGGTGTGGTTCTGTTAGAGGTGTTAACAGGAAGGCATCCACTAGACCCAACTTTGCCTGGTGGTGCACATTTAGTTCAATGGGTTCGTGAGCACTTGGCCGCAAAGCGAGACCCATCAGACATTCTTGACTCAAAGCTTAGAGGAAGAGCTGATCCTACAATGCACGAAATGCAACAAACACTAGCTGTGTCATTTCTTTGTGTCAGCACTCGTTCCAGCGATCGTCCCACTATGAAAGATGTTGTGGCAATGCTCAAAGAAATTCGACACGTTGACACTGCAAGGTCAGAGCCAGAAATGTCAAAGGGAGGAGCATTGCAATCAATTCTAGCATCTCCTGCTGCTAGAAAAGCAGTTTCACAAGGCTCTTCTAACTGCTCCTTTGCTTTCTCTGAAGATTCAATGCAGTGAAGAGTCAAAGGGAAGCTATGTGAATATCTCTTGGGAAAGTCCAATAGAGCAAAGGGAGAATGTTAGGGGTATTATAGTGTAAATTAATTTTTTTCACTATTTGTGGTTCTTGTAGATTGAAATAATCAATGGTCTTGGGGGAGTTTGAAATCTTCAAATTCCTTAATGGCTCCCCCCAACTATTATGGGGATGTTCTTGGGAACAGGGATGGCTTAACTGTCTTGTGGAGCAGCAAGAGTAGTAGCCAAGTAGGGCATGTAGAAGTTATAACAATGATTGGTATTTTTCGATTTATGTAATTAGAATTTAGTATGGGAACGAGATTCCTTCACCTCTCTCTTTCTCTCTAAATATATGTATGTGCTTTTGTGGGTGAGAGCCAGTAGTTCCAGCAAAGCTCACATGGTCCCTAACTCCTCATCACATGTCCATGTTCTTATCTGAGCAAGACTTTCCAGCAAAGGATACTAATCTTGGATTAGAAGACTCGCTAGTCATAATCAGAAGCACATGTAGAAGAAAGGCAGGACCATTATACCTGCAACACATATAATACTCAAACAAAGTAGCTACTGTTCTATAACATTACACCTCACATGGATTTGCGTCTACTTTTTCAGCATATTGCAGAGAGATCTACCGAGATGGGTGAGGAAGAACTGCGATTCTCCCATTTTTAAAGCAGAGTATGGAGTGATTCAAAATGTACCGGACCTTATAACAATTAGTATGAGTTGCTACTACTTTAACGTACACATACATACACATCAACAGATACAAATACTTAGGTGTTGACAGCTACACTCGAGACCATAAAAAGTGGTTGTGTAGAGGTGATTATCAAATGCAGCAACAGAAACGACTAAGTTTTATTGAAGAAATTATTTACAGTGCATGAGTACATGAGAGTTTCCTTTTTAGCTCCAAAAATGTTGATCCTACCAACAACAGCCAAGTAGTGCCCACCTCTTGCCTGTCTCTAGCTATGTTGTCATTAGTGTAGGCTTCAACCCATCAAAACTAGATGGTGCCAGGGTCGGCTAATGCGACATTATGTTCTGATAAGGTCCAAAGTCACTAGTTCTCTGGCTACAGTAACAAGGGACAACAGAGACCCGAACACTACTACACAACATGCATTTCAGTTGATGGCTATGGAGTATGGACAACACCATTTTGTTCTTACATGGCCTGAAAATGAGATGACCTTATTGTGTTCTAGGGTGGGTGCTCAGATTCTAACTTCTTTAATATAAAGCTGATAACACCCCAGTTGAAACCACGATATTGAAGCCATCGAACAATCCTTGATTTTCTCATCTCTTTAGGAACTTCTTGGCCTCGGAGCCATTGTTTTGAGGCCTGAACAAATAAATGGTCCATTGAGAGCTTTGACATGCCATGAATTAACTCCTGATCCTCATCTGATTCTCCATCCTCATCTGATTTTCTATCCTCAAACACCAGTTTAATTGCCTTCTCAGCATCAACTTCACTAACCCCCTTGGTGAAAAGTGCCTGATTAAACAGATTTGGTTTCATTATAGAAAGGCAGATATGACACCCTAACTAATTTGGTAATTCTAACAATTTCTTGATTAAACTTCTGTGAAGTTTAAAACTCTGACAAGGAGCTGACTACCTAATGTAACATCAAGATGACTACGGTAAAATGACGATTATTATGACAATTTCTGTCATTCAGCATATCAATTCTTATAGTAGTCATGTCAATTTACCAAGTAACTTTTCATACTCAGATAGGAAAACTTACTTGCTTTATCCGCCTTGGTCCCCAACTTGAGGAAGACCATCTAGAACGTGAAAATGCTTCCGCATACATGCTATCATTGATTAGCCCTCTACAATTTACAGAAGGACAAACTCAGATAATATGTCAAAAGATACTTTGGTTAAGGCATCATTATCAATATGATATATCTCATATTAGATGGTCTATATTACTGTGATTACATATGAAAAGGAGAAAAAAAATTGGAACTCACTTATGCAACTAAAAAAGTAACTCCAGCAAAAGCAAGTACATATTTGCAGCAGATCAGTTCACATGTGCAGTGACAAACATGTAATCCAAATGAATTATACCAACATCTATTAATGACTGTTAAAAAGAAAAAGTGTTCATCAGGTGTTTTAAAAGACCAAGGAAAAGAAAAGGATGGGAAAGGATACTGAGGTACAAAAGCCCCTGTGGTTACAAATGCCATATTAAGATGTTTATTCTTTTACACCAGCTTTACTCCTTTAGTGACAGGGTATTCCCTATAAGATCTAACATTGACGACAAAAAATGACCTGATTCAGGCCGGAAAAAATATCAACGCAAGTGGTATCAAGCTTTAAGGCGCCTAGTGCCTATAAAATTGCAAATAGTACATCCAGGTGTCTGTCATCAGCTTTTATTCTGCTTCTTTTGAATAGTAATTGAACTTGTGGTACAAAATGCAACACATGAAGCATCAGTAACTCAGATCACTATGACATTTTTACTGAGCATTCTTAACACATGCCATTCATATATGTAGAAACATACCTTCTCATGAAATCTTTTATCACTGCCTCAATGGTGTCAAGATAAAATCCCTTTCGACATAGTTTCTTTCTCAATTCAACTGCAGTGAAAGCCCTACATAGGAAAAGAAATACTTGAATTTTTTTCTTCATTCACAGGCAAACAGTCTTATCTATAAAATGTTAAGAATCACACTCCCATTTAAAAATTGCTTAAAATTCTATGAATTCCAAAAGTACCTTTGCCAAAGTAATGTACTCAGAAGTATCTATGCCCCTAAACATTCTAGGCACTACACCATGTATTGAATCAACAGTATTATTAATCAAAGTTAGCGAACATATATGCAACAGGGGTTATGGAAATTGCAGAAGTTCTAACCTTCCGGCAAGTAATTCTATTGCTGCTTTCTCAACTTCATGCGTAGTTTTACTATTTTGCAATACATTCAACTCTTCAGAAACCTCCTCCGGCTCTTCCATGAGTACATCATTGCCTTCAGCCCCCGATAGATGACTGATCTGATCCTCCAGCTCTGGAGATGCTACAATGTTTCAAAGTAATTCACTTATATTTGTGCATAAACAGATACCAAAGTGGAGCTTGAAAAACAAACAACACACAGAAACACAATTGCTAGGTGAAATTCAAAAATGGTATACCTTGCTCAACGTCATTAGACAATGAGTTACTATAGGGAAGTTTCTCATCAAAGTTCTTATAGTTCTGTACACTTCTCTGATATTTAACCTCACTCTTCAATGCAAAACCATCCGAAAGCTCACGAAATTCTTTTTTATCAGAACCCTTTTTCGGCGGAGAAGTTTCCGTTTTGTTAACTTCAGAAGATTTCTTCGGAATGTACCTAGCTGGAACTGATGCACTGTAATCTCTGTTTTTCAAGCATGAAATTGCACTGGTCTTCCTAGCCCTGCAAATGAAAAACTCAACATTGACCCACCGCAGTTTCATCACCCAAAATTTCAATATATCAGACTCAGCTCCTAAGCTTAAGTTTGAGACTGAGAATCAAGAACCCAAGTCGCTCAAATTGTTAACTAATTTGGGTTTTTATTATATGAAATCTCAAAGAAGGTAAAGTTACATTCTTGAAAATCTCCTTCATTTTCTGGGAAACATAGTAGGGAAGAAAATGATAAAAAGCATGAGAATTTCTCACCAGGGCATGAAGAAAACTCGACAGTGAAGCTGCAATTGGGTTTTGAAGCAGAGCGTTCCCGCGTAAATTGCCATATTTTGGTGAATTTCTGAAAACCCCAATTTGGATGGAATTAGGGTTTTGGTTTAAAGGGCGCGGATAAAGCAAGTAGACGAGTCACAGATGTGGGCCGGGTTGGGTTTAAATATCTCAAGCCCAAATCCACTTTTGTCCAAAATGACAAATGACAAATTTCTCTGAATTTTTGTTTTCCATTTTTTTTCTTTTCTTGGTTTAATTTTGATCACTAGAGCAGAAAGGCGTCTGTTCTCATTTCTCAGTAATCGAAATGCCATATCCATGTCCATGGATGTGATTAAAAAGGTAAGGCATGAGATGACTGTTTTTCTTTTTTCTGGCAAAATCATGAGGATTCTGTTGCATTAATATGTATATTCAAAAAGTGTGTTTGTGTTGTTTATATTCCCTGTGGAAATGGTGATTAATTCTCATATGTTAGTTATGGACTCTCTTTGCTTGCGAAGAATTTGAGGTATTGGAAGAAAACTAACTTTATGATTCATACACAAAAACTAAATTAAGTGACAAAACTTCATAAAATTCTCAGCGCACTGATACCGGACACTTTCTGAATATTGAAGGAAATCACCCATTAATAATGTTTTACTTAAAAGTGTTCATGCGGTGTCGGGAGCCACTATCTACAGGGATGGAAGGGTTGAACACTCTGTTCCAATACCTGTCAACATAGAAATAGGTTAGAGGGGAGACCGGGGTTGCCGGCCTATAGCCCTCCGATGCCTATGTCAGTATCTGCTTGTGAGATAAGGATAGGGAAATGTATAAAGTGTAATAGTGGACTTATTTAATTGGGAAGGATTTTTCCTTTTTATAGGTGATATTGGGTGGAGTGCTTATTCCTTCTAGGATGTGGGAATATTTCCCTTTGCATGTTAAGGGATAGTGAGGGATAGTTGACTGGCGTTTGGCGCATATTCTTAGCCTTTAGTGATCTTTTCATTGCTTTTGGTGGCTATTGAGCCATATATTACTGATGTTTGCGCCTTTGCACCCATGTGGTAGGAACAAAAAGTATTACTTAAAAGTTTTGTAATGTAACCTTTACTTCAAACAAAAAGGTCCTTTAATTCAATAGTATTTGAGATTCTGCACATTATTTATCTCTTTATAGATAAAAAACTGCTCATTTATGACGTTAAGAATGTACATATTTGCCTGTTAAGGATGTACCTCAACAGAGTAATTACTCACGTCTCAAAAACGTTTTGCACTTATGAAAATTAGCCCAAGCAAATATGTACATTCTTAACGTCATAAATGAGCAGTTTTTTAACTATAAAGAGATAAATAATGTGCAAAATTGCACCACGTCAATGATAGTGCTGATCAATATGCTGTTATAACATCCGCAATGAAGTTAATTAAGTAATTAATTAAAAGGTCCATGTTTTGTGTGGTAGGAACTATATAAGGGATGGGAATTTGTATGAAGAATTTCCCTATATAAGAGAGCAGAGAGCAGCTTATTTGCAGGTCGTTGTATAAAACCAATATGGGGCTAGCTATATACATACGTAAACTTACTCTCAGGTTTCATTTTGTAAATAGGAACGCGTAAGAGTGGAACGCGCTGCACGCACCTTAGGGTTCTAAGGTGTCGTTCTATTTCGATCGTGCTCGTCCGGCGGCACACGGAGCTGCTAGGCTGGCCTCTGGCCTTTCTGTCGTTTGTGGTTCGCTGCAGGACGGGTGATGAGGACTAAGGCTCGAGACAGTTTTCTTGGGATCGCGGCTGCTCGAAGCATTGGCTGACGGTTCGACGATTGGCTGGTTGATTCTCTTTGGATCACAGTGGCGGGTTGTTCGGTTTCTGGGCTGTGTGCAGCGTCTTGGAATGGGAGGAGGCTGGATCTCGATCTGCTTTACTTCCCAGCGGGGACACCGACCTCTGATGGACGCATCGATTTGGTTTTTCAGGTGAACTCATTTCGGGTTTGCTTGGTTTTCCAGTTTGGGGTTCATGGGTGGTTGGAGGTGCTCTGTTGTGGGCACCCGCAATCGGCAATGACGCGCTCTGGCGGGGCTGGTTTCGGCGGCGGTGCTGGAACATGGCATGTTCGGCTGCTGTGCAAAGGAATGGAGTCGAGCCTGAGTTAGGTCGGCCTGCTGGGCTTTGAGCCCGCTATTCTTCGGCTTGTTCTCTGACTTGTGTGATTTGGGCTGGGTTTTGCCCTAGGCCCATAAAAATTTCTCTTTTGTTTTTAGCGATCCTATGTTTGTAGCTTTTTTACTTTCAATAACTTCCTAAATTTTTATAGGGATGTATGCACTTTTTGTGTCTCTAAGTGCCTCTAGTAGTACTGAAGGAGGATTTACGCTTTTATATGAATTTGATGTATAATGAGCGGACATATTTCTATGCACCACTGTGGGTACTAGCATACATTCTTGATCTGTCTAGTTGAAGGCAGCAGAAATGTATGTAATGGCCGCTCTGGCATGTGATGAATGAAATTGACACCTGATCGATTTGGATTTATTAAAAAAAAGTTTCATTTTGTAAATAGTAAATATATTCTGTGCATCGAGTTAGTACTAAATTAACTCCATATGTTGTTCGTACTTACAGTTATCTTGGGAAGGTTTTGTGTAACAGACATCATAAAAATTCAAAATATGGAAGTTGGCCACTATCCACTTTTGGGGCATTGATATGCAAACATACCGATGTACTCTTAGTTGAAGGTGTCGGTGTGATAGAAATATATAAGAGAAATTATCATTTACCCAATTTTAGTTTAAAAATTGCCCACTTACCCAAACACTCTAATGTTGTAAGAGAATTGTAATGCATGTGTTTATTATTGATAATAGGAGCCCTTTATATAGGGAGTTACAAGGTACACAATAGGTAATAGAATCCGAATACAATTGAATACCTATAACACTTTCCTATTACAACTCTAAACCCTAGTTTGTAGAGGTACACATTATGTCGACATCCTTCAACACTCTCCCTTGTGCCGCTCAAACTTGGTGATGACGCTTTGATTATTGCCTCGTTAAAAGCCTTGCCAGGTAACAAAAATCCTGTGGGACAAAAATAACCCTGGTTGAAGGACAAAAAGAGCACAACACGTCCTTCACTCTTTGAGATCTAACATGTAGACATCATACCTCCCCCTGATATCCATATCTCCTCCTGATTGCTACAATCATGGGAGTTCGGATAACTTCCTTAATCCGATGCTCTTCACATGTTTCTCGAAGGTGGATTTTGGTAACGACTTAGTAAATAAGTCCGCTACATTATCCTCAGATCAGATTTGGTTCACTTCAATATTTAGAAGTGCCTGTTGTTGCTGATTGTAAAAGAACTTAGACGATATATGCTTGGTGTTGTTGCCCTTGATGAAACCTAATTTCATTTGCTCAATACAAGTTGCATTATCCTCATAAATGTATGTAGGTTCATATGTGGTAGACTTCAAACCACAAGTTCCTCGAATATGTCTAACTATAGACCTTAGCCGTATGCATTCTCGCACATCTTCATGTAGAGCAATAATCTCTGCATGATTTGAGGAAGTAGAAACAAGGGTCTGTTTTGTAGACCTCCAAGATATCGCAGTGCTTCCCATGGTAAAGACATAACCCGTTTGGGAGCGACCTTTGTGAGGATCAGAGAGATACCCTGCATCAGCAAAACCCATCAAGACATCGCTGTCATTTTGATGGAGGAGAGGAGGAGCACGGAAGGTGGCGTTTTGCCTTGTGGAGTTTGATCCCACACTTCCGTTATTTCTTTTCTCTCTATAGGGATAGAACAAGCTCATATCAATCGTACCTCTCAAGTATCGAAGGATTATCTTTATGCCAATCCAATGGTGTTGCGTTGGCGCGGGGCTATATCTAGCCAACAAGTTCATAATAATTGAGGTGTCCGGTCTTGTATTGTGCTAAGTACAATAATGCGCCTATTGTACATAAGTAAGCACTTGTGCTATTAACACGTCTTCGTCATCATCCCTGGGACAAAACGGATCCCTTTTAGGGCCAAGACTATGGACGACCATGGGAGTGCATCTTTGACTTTATCAAAATGCCTAAGCATCTATTGACACGGTATACAAAACGTGTTCTCCCAAGGTCCTTCCTCTCAAACTCAGATTTCAGGTGTTCAGCGGTTTTCCTTAACTCACAAGGGTTCCAATTATGTTTATCAACATAAACCGCAACAATTGCAAATCCGGAACTTGTCATAGAAACACGTGGGCATAGTTCATCATATCCCTTCCCAATCAAGTAGTCACTTTAGTGAGCGTTTCAACCTCGTTGCAAACGTGCTCCGTGGTCTAGAGCCACTTGACTTGGGTAAATGAAGTTCACAACAACCTTCATTATATTCCGTATCTAGATCCCCATAAAGATACGTAGTGACCACATTTGTAAGCTGCATGTTCAGTTATTTGGAAACTACCAAACTGACAAGGTAGTGGAGTGCAATGACATCCATTACGAGAGAATATGTCTTCTCGTAGTCGATTCCAGGGCGTTGTGAGAAACCTTGCGCCATAAGGTGAGATTACCATCTCTTTTTCTCGTCACGCTATCTAACGAAGACCTATTAATGTCAACATGTTTTATGTTAGGAGGTGTTGGCATCTCAGGCCCGAAATCCTTCCTCTTCGTTAGTGAATCAAATTCAACCTGGATCGCATATTTCCATTTAGGCCAATTTTCTCTACGTTGGCATTCTTCAACGGAGTAAGGTTCGATGTCATTGTTCTCAACAATTCCACGTCCTCATGTACACTAGTGTAGTTCGTAGAGATCTCTATATTCTCAGAAATTGGTTCTAACATTGAGGGGTCTCGCAACGATGTCTCTTGGACATAACCACAATCCAAAATATTCTCATGAGACGGATTTTGAGTATCAATGATCAATGGATCAAGTTGTGCCAAATTTGCTCTCTTCTTAGGGCGAGAATCCATCGAACCTATGGGTCTCCTAGGCTCTCTAGCGGAACCCATGGCCTATGACGCTATTATGCCACCTTGTGGCGTCACCATCCCACCATCCATGGTGGTGGTGCCATACCCATCTTCTCTGGGTGGCACCATGTCCTCTTATGGGGACATCAATCCTTGCAGGCATGTTTGCAGCAGGTATATGTGATCTCGTCACTTTTAGGGGATCAAGATGAGACATAGTGGGGACAGACCACTACAATTCCGGTCGTTCCTGTTGAACATTAACATTCTAATCTCCCCCTAACGATGGGAAGACTGTCTCATCAAAGTGACAATTCGCAAGTCCAGCGAAATAGAGATCGCCTGTCAAGGGTTCTACGTAGCGGACTTATAGTTAGAGGCCTATGTCCAACACAAATATATATATATATATATATGCATTCGTTGCAATGACTCATGTTGACGAGCTGTGGCGGCGGAATTGGCACATAAACCGCACACTCAAATATGCATAAGTACGAGATATTAGACTCGAACCCAGTCACTAGCTGTAATGCAAATAAAAGTTGAGTGACTGCTATGAGTCGTAGATGAATTAGCATAGCTGCATGCGATATTGCATAACCCAAGTGGAAATATTGGTGCGCATTACAAAGCTCGGGCTACCATCGTAGTCTTTTAATGGTGGTTTTTCCTCCAGACCAATTGGGTGTGTACATGGGAATATGATACTTGATATCAATACCCAATGATATGCAATAGTCATCGAAAATTTTCGATGTAAACTCCCTAGCATTATCAAGTCAAATTGACTAAATGGGATGATCTGGGTAGTGAGCCCGTAGCCATATGTTATGTGCTAGGAGTGTAGTATAAGCAGCATTACGAGTGGATAATGGCACAACACGTGACCAGCGTGTTTGCGTATCAACCAATGCCATAAAACATCTATACGGTCCGCAAGTTGGTTGACCCAATCCACAGAATTCTCTTAGATTCTTTGTAAGAATGGAATTATTTCCTCAATCTCCTTTGCATAGGATGGTCTCCATCCTAAAGAACAGGCTTTACAGAACGAAACATGGGCCTTATAATCAACCAATAAAGGTTTTGGTTAAGCCACAATGTCAAAATGGACTTGAGAAGTAGAGAGAGGAGTTTATGGCGTCAATGCCATGTATTTGCCGCAGGGGGTAGGCGGCGCAGGCCATGTGTGGCCGGTCTTGCACAATCATGGCTCCATGAGGCTCATGTGCAGCTCCTCGAACCAATTCTTGGTTCTTACTTTTCTTCGTTCTAAAAATGGATGTCCGTGTGAAGTCTTTTAATACATGGATCATCATGTCACGACTTCGGTGTCCCAAAAGGTCATGCCAAAGCCTATATGTGTTAGAATAGTGGTTGCATACAACCCACTAGAGCGACACATAAGTTTCTCTAATACTCGTTTATGTCCGTAGTCATTAGAGGTAATGCAAAGGAACTCTGTCCATTCTCATAATGTGTTTCCACATGAAAACCATTGGCTCTTATGTAATAAAGTTCGAATTAAATAAGGTATGTCCAAGACATTAAGTAAAAGAATCGACACTTTATTAATAGCCAATGATTACATCAAAGTTTCCCGAGTCTAATCCATAATAAAAATCAAACTTAGACAAATTGTAGTCACTCAATCCGTTTGGTAACTCCAATCAAATATGACCAGGGAAGTAGAGAGAGATGTTGGTGGAGCGAGGCTCTCTTAAGTACCACATCTCAATTACTTTCCTAGACATCACACTTCATTGGATGCGCCACATGAGAAAGAGTTAATGCAATTGTCATTTATTGACTAAGGCATATTGCCATTACATATTTCTTGGAAAATAAAAGGACTATTCTAATCAAAGTCTGCGGCATCCTTGTGCATTTCATCTTCAGCTTTGAAGTCCTCTATGGTGAGATCGACATCTACACCATCTTCTTCTTCTTCTGCAAGGTACACTTCTTGCTCCCTTAGGTCTCTATACTCCTTGTAGTGTGCAGCTAGTTGGGCACTTGCCTTGCATTGCTTGAACCAATGCTCACTTGATCCACATCGATGACATACGTCATTGTGGTTGCCTCCCTTCAATTGAGGTGCACGTTGTGCACGTTGTGGACGCTCCCTAGGAGGGTTGGCGCCACCACCACGACTAATGGCACCATGTCCACCTCTCCCACATGTGGTTTTGCCACCACGTGTATCCGCACCAAACTTGCGGTTTCCTTCCTTGTTAGGGCAGTTATATGGGCCCATACGTCCCTCATGTCCCTTATTAGGGTTCCGCTCCTTGCGCCCTCCTTTGGGTGCATTATAATTCGCCTCATGAACGCTCTTGGTTCCAATGGGCCTTGAATTATAATTCCTCACGAGTATGCTATTATGTTTCTCAGCTACAGATATGATATTGATAAACTAATGAAACCTCGTGATCCGTCCAGCATGGACCTCAGTACGATACTGCTTTGATACCACAATGGCTGAAACAGGGAAGGTGGAGAGAGTTTTCTCAATTAGCACTTGCTCTGTGACAGGTTGTCCACAAAATCTCAACATGGATTGTAAGTGAAGAGTTTCTGAATTGTATTCAGCAACAGAATTGAAGTCAGCAAAGTGCAGATTGTTCCATTGAACCTTCAAGTCAGGGAGGAGGCCAGGAATCTTAGACATTGCCAAAGCGCTCTTCTAGCGCTACCCATAGCTCTCTTGCATATTTGATCGACATATACTCTAATATGAGTGCTTTGTCCATATGACGTCGCATCAAGATAACTGCTTGAGCATGCTTTGTAGGTGTTCGGACAAACACAAGATCCGGGTTAGGTGCCTAGATTATGGGTAATATTCTTTTTGAAGTGAGATGGTTCTCAACATCGGTTACCCAGCTATAGTAATCCGAGCATGTTGAGTCAAGCATGGGGAAGTCGAGTCTAGGTTCATTCGACATCCTGAAAATAAGAAGAGAAGATATATTAGTTTCGGAGCTAAACTTCCACGAAAACTAAAATAATAAGATTTCCGAGCTATGCTATCAAGAAATCAATTTCCAAGAATCTCTTTTGGATTAGACCAAACAATGATGTTTTAATATGGTCACAATTTGATGCTTACGGACTCTCTTAGTCCAAGCATTATGAACACTCTTAGTTCGTTAAGCGTGAATCCCCACAATTCCGCTTATTAAATACTCAAAACCACACATGTTCATATATTCATATATTCCAAAATTCTACAGAAAATAAGAGAATTTAAAATACATGAAAGCAGCAACTTTAATTACAAAAAATTACGTGATGGTTCTGGGCTTGAGAACACAAGAGTGTTGGAGCAGGCGTGTTGGGGCAGTAGCAGCAACAAGTGGCAGCAGTTTCTGCAGCAGTTTGGACAGCAGCAGGCAGCAGTTTTTGCAGTAGTTTGGACAGCAGCAAGCAGCAGTTTGGCAGTAGTTTCTGCAGTAGTTTGGACAGCTGCAAACGGCAGTTTCTACAGCAGTTTGGCAGCAGTTTCTGTAGCAGTTTGGACAGCAGCAAGCAGCAGTTTGGCAGTAGTTTCTGCAGGCTTGCGGCAGGAGCAGCAGGGGTGCTGTGAGGGTTGCAGACTTGCGGTAGGAGCAGCAGGGG
The DNA here is from genome assembly GCA_024704745.1 of Rosa lucieae. Classification (NCBI taxonomy): domain Eukaryota; kingdom Viridiplantae; phylum Streptophyta; class Magnoliopsida; order Rosales; family Rosaceae; genus Rosa; species Rosa lucieae. Next base: position 80,168,020 of record CM045496.1, on the reverse strand, counting down.
CTGCATATTTGTGGCAGGAAACAGCAGGGAGGCTGTGAGGACTTGCGGCAGTGGGTTGGGGCAGCAGGCTGCAGTAGGAGGCTGCGGCTAGGGTTAGAGGCTGCAGCAGTATTAAGGTTTTTCTTTTTCTTTTGGGCTTGGGTTAGAACTCGTGCTGATAACGTGTTGTAGGAGAATTGTAATGTGTTTATTATTGATAATAGGAGCCCTTTATATAGGGAGTTACAAGGTACACAATAGGTAATAGAATCCAAATACAATTGAATACCTAGAACACTTTCCTATTACAACTCTAAACCCTAGTTTGTAGAGGCTCACATTATGTCGACATCCTTCAACATCTAAGAGATTATTTCCCTAATACCCAGTTAAGTTTTTTTAAATTCTTTTTTATTTATTTTTGGGACAATTTTGCCCTCTCCTTCTTTGTCACTTAGTGAGAGAAGTCATCAGAGACCTTGCCGGACTCTGGTGACTAGTGGCCGGCCATGGACTTCTGTGACCGGACTCAGGCGACCGATCACTGGAATCCGGCAACCGGTCATCGGAATCCAGAATCCGGCTACCGGACCGGTGATAGGATTCCGGCGTCTGATTTTATTGCCCCCTAATAATACCCTGTAATCATATTATTGCCCCTAATAATCATATTATTTCCCCTCAATAATACCCAATAATCATATTATTGGCCCCCAGTAAACATATTTTTGCCCCCAATATTCATATTACTGTTCCCCAATAATAATATTAGTGCCCCCCAATAAACATATTATTGTGGCAATAAACATGCACCCATTCTTCCGGTGACTCGACTCCAAGCCCAGTCACGAGTTTCCATTTTTTTCTTTCCTTCTTCTGCCCACAGTTTACCAAAAAAAAAAAAAAGCCCTGGGCACCGGTCAAAGAAGATCCATCTCCTCCTTCAAACCTCCTATCAACATTGGTTCATTGAAAGAGATCAGATCGTCGGTGCTTTGGAGCTCCGCCTCGCTTAGCCTAGATGAACGAGGACCTGCAGGGCCGTTGCGAGCTCACCGGAACCTCCGTCGTGGAATGAGCCGGGGTCGGAGACGTTAGGTTCGAACATTGGTTCGTCTTCCGAGATTAGATCGCCGGTGCTTCGGATCTCCGCCCCGCTCATCCCAGACGAACGACGACCTGCAGCGCCATCGCGAGCTCACCGGAGCCTCCGTCGTGGAGTGGGCTGGGGTCGGAGACGTCGGGTTCGAAATCCGTCTAGGGGTGGGGGGAGAGAGAAAGCGAGAGAGGTGTGGATCCGATCTAGAAGTCCAGATCTGTAGACATGGAGAGAGAGAGAGAGAGAGAGAGAGAGAGAGAGAGAGAGATCGGTGAGGGGGAGGAGAGAGGAAATAGATCGAAGAGAGTCTGAGAAGAGATGTAATTTATTAATCAAAATAGGGGCAAAACTGTCAATGGATGTCAGATTAGGTAAATGGGGCTAAAAAACTCTTAGTGGAGTAAGTGGACAATTTTTAAGCTGAAAATGGGTAAGTGGTCACGGCCCCAAATATATAATTATATGTTAAGTTCCTAATTAATTTTAAATCGATGTAGAGTAGGATGATGGCTTGCATCCTTCGAGTCTTTATCTTTGCAACGAATCACTGTGCATCTTGTGAGGTACTTTTTATTTGTGGTACCCTTTTATCTGTTTAAAGTTCTATACTAAAAAAATTTATCTGGCCAAGATTTTATCAAGGTCATCTTGTCACTTCTGTTAATGTTTTGGGTGTGCGCTGTCAGCGGGCTCCTACAAGTCTCCAATCCGAGGACCTTGGTCTGGCTTTATCTTCAGAGGGTTTGGTTGAGGTGACCATTACCTAGGCCAAGAAAGTGAAAAAACGAGGCACGCAGACCCCGTGGTTGGAGGAACAACCCCAAACATATGGCTAACCCGAAGTTGGTGCAGTCAGAGTCTAGGGTGACCAGTTCTGAATGTACCGACTTTGGTACCCGTACTGATCGATGATGGAGTGGAGCAGCAATCCCTTTCCCAAGAGGGTTAGGGAAGGTGGCCTTACACTGCCTTAAACCTGGGCTCTATCCTGTGTTGACTTGTGGAGAGGTAAAACCAAGAAGGTCTCTAGGTCACAAGCAAGTAAAACGGGTGTTTAGGGTTAGGGTTGTGTGAAAGGTTTTTTAAATTTCTTTTTTTCGTTGCATTTTCTTTTGTGAATTTTAGTTTTTACATTTTCCTTTAAATTTTAGTAATAAATAATTGAGCAGTGGATGTAATGGAGTGGTCTTCGGACACAGAGCCGGACCTGACATGAGGCCAGTGAGTCGGCTGTCTCGGGCCCGGTGTTTCGTCCAGGCCTAATATTTCTTTTTCTAGAGGTATTTAAAAAAATTATTAAGTAAATAAAATGTAAGTCTTTTACCGAACAATGAGATTGATTTAGTTGGCAAATTGCATTCATTTCCTTTATATTATCCTAGACTAGGTTTGAATCTCATTTCTGTTATGTATTTATTTTTCTTTTCAATTTTTTTTGGCTTTTTCCCCTTTTCTATAAAAAAAAAACTGTAGGTTCATTTTTATTTTTCGCCTCAAGTCTCAAAATCTCAAGTCCGGGCTTGTTCGGACACCCCGCAAGCAACCCCCCCCCACAATTACTAGAGTGGTCATCAATTGAATTATTTTTCGTTTCCCTAAAAAAAAAATCATCTTGTCACTTTGGTCATTAATGTTTCCTTTCAGCATACTTTCCTTTGTGTTGTTGTTTGGTGGAGCCATATTTCCTCTATTGTGTTTTATGCCTTGGATCTTATTAATAGGTGTCCACTCTTGTCATGACTATACATCCTCTGTTGGGGTTTACTTTACTTTAACCCTTTTTGTATATTTATATCTCATCAACACAATTGGTATACTTCGCTCAAAAAATAAAACAATGTAGAGTAGGAGGTTAAATTATAAGTTCTTGGATTTTCCGATTTTTTTTTTACATGCATAAAGATTTTTATTGTGATGGAAATTGGAAGTAAGTACAGTACACAATATGATTAATTCTTTTACTTGTGAATTTTCTTAATTTTCTATTTTAAACATGTATTTGAAGTGAATTATCAAACACATTAAAGTTGTTGGAAATAGTTGGGTTTTGCATACTTTGCAAATCTTGAAACTAGGGTTTGAGGTTCTAGTAATCTATATAATTACTAAATAGGTACGACTGATAGCTAACAACAGCGAAGTTTAAATTTTTTTTTTTTACAGTCTATGAAAATCTAAATAAATCTAGTTAGTTTGTTCTAATAATTCATTCTCCAACTTGCAAAACGATTCAGGCGGTTGATTAAGAATTCACATCAGTGCCTATGCATCTAACTGCAGATATTTTGTAAATATTCGACACATGCAGCACACAAGCTGACAAGCCATGCACGAAGTCATAACGTTTTATTATATGATACAGTTCAAACACATATATAGTAACAGACTAAAAGCTGATCACCATCTAATTATCAAGATTCTGGGAAAAACAAATATGTGCCTTATAATTATTTTGGATACTTTTGCCACATGCTTTTGAGTTCCCCTTTGTTAATTACCTAAAGTACGTACAGGCTAAACATATCATACATATTACACAGCGTCACTGATTCCTGCATGAAGGCTATAGGATCAGCAGTTAATTACAATGAGGCCTCTTTCGATCTCCATTGCATGCGGCTCCATATCCACTGAGAGAGTCACTTTCGGAAGAGCCATGTCCGGACTTACCATAACTATCGTTCACATCATCGTCGGCATGATCATCATGCTTAGCATCGCTGTTGCTGCTACCCTTGCTTGTGATCTGGGACTGAGACTGATGATCTTTTGCATCACCACTAGCAAGAACCTCAGGGGCTTGATCCATATTTGGATCATTTGTGACTTGAGCCAAGTGACGGTCGTGCAAAACAAACCGTTTAGCATCGGCTTGTAGAGATGCCACCATCAACACAAAGCCAACGACGCATATGGTAAGTATGGTCCTCATGATAGTAATGAATCTACACGTATATATGACGAGTAAAAGTTAGTAAGTCAATACGAATGAAAGATCAAAAGTTCAAAACTAAGAAAAGATTGAAACTAAGTTCAATTAGGGTTGTGGAAGATATAGAATACTCTGCACTTCTAGAAATATTTAATGTCTAAAGAAACATCTATAAGATGAAGAACGCAAATATCGCATTTTATACTCTGATCGAGCACACTATTAAATCAGAGATACATATGAGAAAGTGGTGGTATCTAAGGATTGAAATATATGTGATATTTCTGATATCTCCATTTTTCGACAGACCGATATATCTAAAAGGTTAATATCTTATCTTCTACCGTATCCTATGAAATTTCTCTAGTATCATAAGATATCCCCGATATATTAAATATTTAGGATATATCTCTGATAAAGTGCAGAAATATCTGTAAAATCTTATGAAAAAAATAGAAAAAAACTCAATAATTCTCTAAATACAAATATGTGTGAATAGAGATCTCCTCAAGGAAAATCTGGGTGAGAAGAAATTCCCTCAAGGCGAATCTAAGTGTGGAGAAATTGCCTCAAGGAAAATCTAAGCGAGGAGAAATACCCTCAAGATTATTCTGGTTGAGAAGTAATTCAAAAAGTGGTGCAATTATATGAATCATTTTGTACTGTGTAGTTTGTGACTGTAGTCTATATGTAGTCTATAGTTGAATAATAGAAAGAAGATAAATGTTCAATTATTCAAATGAGGCCAAGTGACTTTGCAGAAGGAGATAATTCAGATAGTGATGATGCGTGGGGTGGTACAGCAACTCCATATAGTTCTGATGATGGTGGAGATGGTGGAGGCGGAACAAGTGGTGAATGTGAAAGATATAAATATGGACAATCTTTTGTGGGTGGAGGATTAAACCAATTTACATGTGAATGTAATTTTGATTATACCACCCAAGATGAAGACCACAAAGTGAGAACAGCTGGTCATGGTGCTCAAGAGAAGACCCTATATGGGAGGAGGACTAGACGTGCGACTGATGATCAAAGTACCTCATCTTAAGTTTTGACTATATCAGTTTAGGCACAGAGCGCAGTGAAACCTCAAATGAATCTCATGAATGCAACAATCAATTTGGCAATGATGCTTATGGATATAATCACTATGGAGAAGTATATGATCAATTATCCAGTTGGATTCATCCTTATTATCCCTTTATAGGGGAAACAGTCAGCAACTTTAAGAAGATATATAATTATCATGTTTATCACTAGAATTCGCACTATATGGGTCATATGTCTTGGTCTGATAATTGCATTTTCATAGATCAGCAAGTGGCTTTTCAACCACATCGAGTCTCTTTTTGGTTGTAGATGAAGTTGACATTCATATATATGTCGATCTATTTAATTCCAATAAATTGACTTTTTCAAAAACAATATTTGTTATCTTGTATCCCCGAAATTTCCGATATTTTACTTTTTCAAAATTTCGATAGATATGTAGATACATATATTTTAATCTTTGGTGGTATCACATTCTGAACGCTGTGGCACCATGTCTGTCGAGAGGGTACAAGGCCACCAAAGAAGTAATTATGATTATGGAGTGATAATTAGGTATTGATTTCATTTTGACTTTGATTACTTGATGACGAATGATGAGTACCAAATATTGACTGCTATGCTGAAAGCATTACAGAGAAACTTGAAGAAGAAAGGTAAAGATAGAAGAGAAAGGGCGAGAACGCCTGAAGACTACGTACATTTTTACTAAATAATATTGAATATTACAGAGAGATTAATGCTTTTATACTATTCTAAAATGACCACACCTATCTAATACCTATTATTACCTTAACATACCCCCTCAATCATATGCTTGGTATCCAAGCATAATGGTTGGAACAAAGAAAAACCCTGCTAATCTAGCAAAGCATCAGATAAAACTACAGCAGCAGAAGTGTGGCAATAAAGCATCAGAAGCAATTTCACCAAAGTGACAACGGGCATAATACCCACAACCCATTGCTCTCGATCTTTGGTCAAGCTGAACTCATCCTCATCAGAAAGTAGAGTGCGCATAGACTCTAAGATGATATACAGTCCCAGAGAGTTGCCATGGCAGAAGCAAAAACAAGGATTTACAGCTGCATACTTTCTTCCCAATAGGATACTGATAAGGGTTCGGGGTCTGTATGAAGAATGCGGTAAACCACAGGAACGTCATCACTTCATCAGCACTTGCAAGCTTTAAGGTTCACTTAAGCCACTCAAAAAGGTTTTCCTTAACTTTTGCTACAGAAAAACCCTCCTTTTCTGAAATTCTAAATATACGAAAGACAAACTAACTGTTCACACCTGTTCATTGGGTGTGGAAAGGACGTTTTTGCTCTTGCTTTTCACCTACAATCTCAGGCTGCCATTGCTTTGTACACGTATTGATCAGTTTGTCCAAGCTTCCACGTGTAGTGATCAATTACCATACACCTATCGAGCTTGATGTCCTTCTAAGGTCAACCTCAACCCCGTCAGACTCTCCAGAAAGCTCTCTCGAAGATTTTTCACGAAACTTTCATCGATCTGTTTTCCTCTCTCTCCCCGTCGCAATGAACCCAGTCCAAATCACTCTTGCTCTCCACTCGAATCAACAAATTTCTCTCGCTCTCCTTGCACTGAAATCCAAAACCAAACAGATAAAGATACGTTTCCTGCTCAAAATCTCAGTTTATTGTTTTGAGGTGTCGTTGGTAAGCCTGGATCTTTTCTTTGAAATACATGTTGTGCTTGATTTAGATGGATGCAATTGGGCTTTATTTGACGGTATTTGTTGTCTTTTGATGCGATGTAGAAGGGGCTTGATCAGGTTTCGGTGTCGTTGGGTTTCGAATAATCGTGCTAGACCAATCGGTGAGGGGTTTTGTGTTCTGATTGAGATTTGTGCATGGGTTTGTCTTCATTAGTTGTTGGGTTTCTCTTTTGCTATATTAATTTTGCATTGTGTTTGACTTCAGGATAATTGTGTTTTGAGTTGGTGATCTGCTACAAGTAAATCCATCGTACCTGGGTTTAGAAGATAAACGTGTTAGATCAATCAGGTGATGGGTTTATGCTTTGATTGTTGCATGTTCTTCAATGTGATCAATTGAGGAAAGTTCATGTTATAATTCTATTTTTCTTTTTCTTTTTTTTTCCCTTGGCTGATTGCCACAAGCCTTGATAGATCTTTTAAGATTCAAGAGAATCAGATTAGGGAAGTTGATGTAGGTGTTTCTGATTTTTCGTCTAGATGATTAATGATTTCTGATGCAATTTTTGAGATCTATATGTTTCTACCTGATCAAGATTTGGCTTTGATTTTGCTCTCTGTTGCTATTGCTTTCTGTTTCTAGCTGCTGGATACCAATAGAGTTGATCATCGCTAAATTCACTCTACCTATTCAAATGTAAAAAACAGGAGTGATGGGGGATACATTTTGCTTATACACTATTCTTTTCTCTTTTATTGAAGACCTCTTTTCATTTATTTGTATGCAGCCTCAGCTCTATTTCAAAAGTGCAAATTACTTAGCAGCAACAGAGAAGCAAACAATCATTTATCTGCTGTCTGCCAAAGCTAACTAAAGCTTCAGGTAAAAGCCTCTATCTGTGCATCGTTCTTTGAATTTTAAACTTCTCATACAACAGTTCCTCTTTGTGTATGGGTCTGTTTTTTTCTTATGCGAACATTGTAAGCTGTTTTGTAATGAGATTAATATGGAAAGTAAAAGAAAAAGCTCATCATTGATTTGTCATGTGTTTTCTATTCATTTGTTGTGTCGAATTACGAATCTGCTTTTATGAATTAGGAAATGGGTATGAATTTAAAGTGAGCAATTGAATGGTATGAATTTAGTATCATCTGATTCTAGAATAAAACTTTACTAACTAAAGATATGCATTGGTCTTTCAACAGCTTTATTCAGAATGTTAGATGACAGAATCTGGTTTTTGTGAGGGTTTCTAGAATCTAGGATCAGCAGAGACAGTTTGGTCGAAGAGAGTTTTTGATTTGTAGGGGAATTTTGGTCGAAGAGTTTTTTTTTTTTTTTTTTGCCCTCTCTCTAAAGGTTAATCAAGTTAGAACTGATGCATATAGTGGTCTATTTTTTTTTTCTTTTCCTCAAAGTTAGAACTAAATTGTGCAGTCAAATTTTAAGTGTGAAAGATTTTCAAGGTTAGAACTAAATTGTGTGTGTGTGTGTGTGTGTATATATATATATATTTTTTTTTTTGGGTTTTGAAGGTTAGAACTAAAGTGTGAGAGACTTTTATTTTATCGATGTTTGTTTCTAGATCAGTGACGCAGGGCTATCAATGTTTACATAATTTCACTTTGTATGTTGTTTTAAGTTCGCACAGTTTATTTTAAAACTACGGTCTTATAAGAGAAGATCTCTTGGTAGTTTTGTGATTAATTTCAAGATTTTATTGTTATTTTCTATCACTTTTACAGATTATATGCAAAAGCGTTTACACATCGTTCTGTTGCCACTGTTCCTTTGTGTATTGGTTAACACTATCTTGATCTCTTATTCTTATTCAGGTAATAAATGCTACAGTCTTATTCTTATTTACTGGTTTTATCTGTGTTCATTATTGTCTTTTTTGTACTCGGTTTATAGTTTGTATGACCATTGTTGGATTTCTAAATTCTGTCACTTGATTCTCAGATTGTTGGAACAGTGTGCAGTCAGGTTGTTCAACTGCTTTGAATTCAGGTATAAATTTGAGAACAGTTTGAATGACTACATATGATTGCTAAACTATGATTGGAAGTGTTCGTGTCGTTAGGTTATTTGTTGTTTTATTTTTGTTCCGATTGAAAGAGAAACAGATATTCCAGTGTTTGTATTTGAGATGTTCAAATTTCAAAACAAAACTATTTCAATTTAAAGCTAATGTATAGTTTTTTGAAAGCAGTTATGGCTCCAAAGACGAGGTGGACAAGAAGTAAGAGATTGTTACAGGAGTATGAAGATGAAAATCATAATGCTGAAAGGGAAGTCCTAGAAATATCTAATGACCAGATTGTAATTGGTAGTATATCTGAAACTGGAACCGCAGTTTCTGGTAGGGACGAAGACCATCAAATTCATCCAAGATCAAGGCGTGGTGAGCATGGATCGAATTTAAACTGTTTATCTGCTTTCTGTTTTTAAGTTCAAAATAAGTAATACTGTTTGCATTTTGTTTATAGCATCTGAGTTGAGGATGAGAAAAAGGGACCGACATTTAGACACTCTATACAGTGCTGGGAATGATGATGCCAGTCGATTTCAACAATGTCGCAAGAGATTTATAAGCAATCAACAAAACACTGCTGCAATTTCAAATCAAAGTTTTTCTGGTGATGCAAATTTACATATTTATAATGCAATTGAAAACAGTGGATAAAGTTTGTATACGATTCGCTTATCTATTTTGATTTTTGGATGCAGGGACCTCACAATGTTTAGACAGAGGCAGTTCTTCTCAACTTCCGAACAGTGATGAAGTTGAAGGTCTAATTTTTGCATTTAATGATTAGTTAAGAGCTCGAAATGTAAAAGATTTTTATTCATAGGCAGATAAATTTTTACAAAATTCTATGTTCAGGTCAATCGTCGCATCGTTTTGGTCAGGCAGTGTATCAAAAAAGTAGAGAAGGTTATTCCTATCAAATTTAAGTTATTGTTTGGAGACAACGATTATAATATAAATTATTTATGACAAGTGAAATTTTGATCACAGGATTGATCGTCACGTATGAAGATTCAGGTGATAATAATCATGTATGTGATTATTGCAACGCAAGTTTCTGGTTTGGAGAAGCTAATAAACAAACATCTTCAAATGCGCCTCTGATTTATCCAAATTGTTGCAAAAAAGGTCAAATCAAACTTCAGCAACTCAAACCAGTGCCAAATTTTCTTGATACATTATTAGATCCAAATAATGGTCCAGAAAGTAGAGTTTTTAGAGAAAATATCAGAGTTTATAATTCAATGTTTTCTTTTACATCAATGGGAGCTACAATTGATCGTAAAATAAACACTGGATCAGGTCCTTATGTCTTTAAAATTAGTGGTCAAGTACATCATTTAATGGGTTCTGTATTACCTTCTGATGGAGAAAGTCCTAAATATGCTCAATTATACGTGTATGATACAAAAAATGAGGTCTCAAATCGTGTGGATGCAATTGATCCTGGTCATGTAAATGCAAATATCAAAGCAGACATTGTTGGAGGACTGATTAAAATGTTTGATGAAATTAATGAATTAGTGAAAGAATTTCGAACAATGAGAGATAAATTTGAAAGTCATTCTATACCTTCATTAAATATGAGTATACTTAATCGTCAACCTACTGATAGTAAACAATACGAAGAACCAATGACTGAAGAAATTGGTGGTTTAATAGTTGGTGATATTGGAGAGCACAATTCAAATAAAGATATAATTATTGAGTCAAATAACGGATATTTACAACGTATTTCTAAAATTCATCCAAAGTACATGGCATTGCAATATCCAATACTTTTTCCATATGGTGAAGATGGATATAAGATAGATTTATTGATGCAACGAATTGCAGGAAATAATACAAACAAAAGACAGAAAATTTCAATGCGTGCTTATATTGCATATCAAATTCAAGATAGAAATAATGAAGTGAATACCATACTAAAAGGCGGACGATTATTTCAACAATTTTTAGTTGATGCTTATGCAACAGTTGAAGAAGATCGTTTAGATTGGATCAGAAGAAATCAAAAGAATTTTCGAACTGAAATTTATAAAGATATTTTTGCTGCTAATTCAGCAGGAATTAATAAAGGTCGTGATTTAGGACAAAAAATCATTTTACCGAGTTCTCATACAGGAAGTCCTAGAGATATGATTAATAATTATCAAGATGCTATGGCAATTTGCAGAGAATATGGTAATCCAGATTTATTTATAACTTTTACATGCAATGTTAAGTGGCCAGAAATAGAAAGATATTTAAAGACGAAACCTGGGTATAAAGTTGAAGATAGACCTGACATCATTTCCAGAATGTTTAATGTAAAATTACAAGATATGATTAATTATATTAAGTCTGGAGAACCTTTTGGAGAAATTGAAGCACATGTGCACACTATAGAATTTCAAAAGAGAGGACTTCCTCATGCTCACATGTTATTTTGGTTAAAAAAAGATTATAAATGTTATACAGCGACTGATGTAGATTCTATTATCTCAGTGGAATTACCAGATAAAAATGTTAATCCAAGACTTTTTGAAATTGTCAGTCAATTTATGATTCATGGACCTTGCGGACAAATAAATTCAAAATCTCCTTGCATGCGAGATGGAAAATGTTCCAAATTTTTTCCAAAACCATATAATATAAATACCAAACTTGAAACAAATTTACCTCCAGTGTATAGACGCCGTGATGATGATACAAAATTTGTAAAAAGAAATAACGTGTATATTGGAAATAATTTTGTTGTTCCTTATAATTCAAATTTATTATTAAGATATAATGCTCATATTAATGTTGAATGGTGTTCTCAGTCAATGTTGATTAAATATTTGTTTAAATACATTAATAAAGGTCCAGATCGAGCTCGAGTTTTACTATATGAAAATCTAAATGATGAGATTACAACTTATCTTAATTGTCGATATTTGACTCCTCATGAATCTGTATGGAGATTATTTGAGTATTCAATTCATTCTCGACATCCTGCTGTGCAGCATTTGCAAATTCATATGCCTTTAGAACAGAATATTGTTTTTAATGAGTTTCAATCTCTACAATCAATAATAAATCAAAAAAGTACAGAAGATACTACGCTTACTGGTTGGTTTAAAGCAAATTCAACTTATCCAGAAGCGACTGGATTAACTTACACAGAATTTCCAACTAAATTTGTTTGGAACAATAAGAACAAATGTTGGACCCCACGAAAACATCATCAAACTATTGGTCGGATTGCGTCTATACAGCCTACATTAGGTGAATTATATTTTATGAGAATGTTATTAAATATTCAAAAAGGTTGCTGTGATTATGATGCAATAAAAACTATTAATGGCATTACATATACTTCTTACCAAGAAGCCTGTAGAGTTTTGGGTTTATTAGGCGATGACAAAGAATGGACTGAAGCATTAACAGATTCTTTACATACTGCAACAGCTTTTGAAATTCGACAACTTTTTGTTACAATAATTTTATTTTGTGACGTAGCAAGTCCTCAAACATTGTTCAATTCATATTGGCTAAATATGTGTGATGACATTTTACATAATGTCAGAATTCAAGTTGGGAATCCAAATCTAATTTTGCCAGAATCTGAATTGAAAAATAAATTGTTATATGAATTAGAACAAATGCTTAACAAATCATCAAGTTCATTAAAGAAGTATCAATTACCAATGCCTAATCTAGATGGAATATTAGATTTAAATAATAGATTATTAAAAGAAGAATTAGATTATGATCGTCTTCAGTTAAAACATGAACACGCAAATTTAGTGACTCAATTAAATACATTTCAAAAAATTGTCTATGATGAAGTTATTAAGGCTATTGAAGAGAAGACATGTAATACATTTTTTGTCCATGGACATGGAGGAACTGGTAAAACATTTTTGTGGCACACGATAACAAGTAAATTAAGATCTGAAGGAAAAATTGTTTTAACTGTTGCTTCATCTGGAATCGCTTCATTATTACTTCCAAACGGTAGAACAGCTCATTCTCGATTTAAAATACCTTTGACAATCAATAATTTATCAATATGTCCAATAAAAAAAGGTACGCATCTCGCAAAACTAATTGATAAAACAGAATTAATTATTTGGGATGAAGCTCCAATGTCTAATAAACACTGTTTTGAAGCACTAGATAAATCTTTACGTGATATTATGTCTAATTCAAATGATACACAAGTTAACAAACCATTTGGTGGTAAACCTATATTATTAGGTGGAGATTTTAGACAAATATTACCAGTGATTACAGGAGGAACCAAAGAACAAATAATTGAAGCTTCGTTGAATAGTTCATATCTTTGGCCAGCATTTAAAACATTTCATCTCACAGAAAATATGAGATTATTAAGACAAAATTTAACAGACGAAGATAAAATAAATATTTCAACTTTTGCAAATTGGTTATTGGAAATTGGAGAAGGTCGTATATGTTCAATTAATGATGAAAATGATATAGATGCATGTTGGATTGAAATTCCAAATGATTTGCTTATTAATACTTATACAAATCCGATAGAGGCAATTTTCTTCGCAACTTATTCGCACTTTAACATTAATTATAATAATTTCAATTACTTGCGAGAACGCGCAATTGTTACACCGCGAAATGCCACAGTTCGAGACATAAATGATTACGCAATTAATCTATTACCAGGTGACAAAACAACTTATTTAAGTGCTGATAGTATTTTATTGAATTCTGGAAATAATGAAAACATTAATCTTTTATATCCAATAGAATTTTTGAATAAACTTGAATTTAACGGATTACCATCACATGAATTAATTTTAAAAATCGGAATGCCTATTATGTTATTGAGAAATCTAAATCAAATATCTGGCTTATGCAATGGTACAAGATTAATAATAACAAATTTATTTGATCGGCTCATAGAAGCGAAAATATTAACAGGAAACAATGTAGGTCAAAAATTTTTGATACCTAGAATCATTCTTACTGCATCTGAGAATAAATGGCCATTTATTTTTAAAAGACGACAATTTCCTATTAGACCATGTTATGCTATGACTATCAATAAAAGTCAAGGTCAATCGTTGAATCAAGTTGGCATATATTTACCAGAACCTGTTTTTACGCATGGACAGTTATATGTAGCGCTTTCAAGAGTCACATCAAGAAATGGATTAAAAATTTTAATAAATAATAATAGCGACATGCAAAATAAGTATACTAAAAATATAGTTTACAAAGATGTATTCCAAAATTTATAATTTATGATTTACATTTTACTCATCCCATTATATATTAGTAGACCTCGATTTATCCCATTATAACAAGAATTGACTTTGTTATAACTCTTATTCACATTTTTCTGTTATATAATTATTAATTATCAATTAAATGATATAAGAAGGGAGAACATAATGAAATATCTACTGACAATCCACATATTGAAAGCAACGTCAATCTCTTATGGTGCCTAGAACTCATTCACTTATGCAATTGAAGTAAAAATTGGACATTCTGTACAGAATGAGAAAGCTAATACCAACTACAAAGTAGATTGAAGCTAGAATACCATGTGCAGATGATAATGATGTTCCTGCATCCAGACAAAATGAAGTATTCAAAAGGGATTCAATTTGGGATTACGTTTTTGCCCTGAATGGTTCAGCGTATAAGAAGCATCTGCAGTATCATTCCAATTCGAGAAGCCTTTGCGAACGTCAACACCCACTTTCAGCCGACAACATCCTTATTCATCAAAATCGACATCAGGCTTGGTGAGATTTCGTTTATTTAATGTCATCTTTGTTGATAAACTAATGGGTTCCGAGAGTCCCAATCCTGATCTCTCCTTTTGTTTTGAAACAGCTCCGAAAGTTGGATCTGCCTACTAATCTGAGATAACAAGGTTGCAGTGAAAAACAAATTTTATCCCTGTTTTTTTTTGTCAATATTCTTCTGTTCTAATTTTGATTCTGTTAGATGATATTAGTTTTTACATTTTACAGACTTTGTTCGCTCTACAGTTTCGGATCTGAACAACTTGGTGCATTATACACAAGGTATGACCTTTATATCCACAGACTGTTCACTGCAGATAATTTACTTTGTTGAACACTCTTTTGTTCTGACTCAATCAAAATATTTTAAAAAGTGTAAGAGTAATATATATGGTTTAAGGTTATGAAACAAGGAAGAGGGCTAAGACTGCTCTTTTTGGTTGATCTCTTTTTTTCTGATGTTATAGTACTACTTTTGCCTTTGTTTTTTCACTTTCTTTTTTGAAGCAGTAAAATGGAACTGAAAACCTAAAAGTTATACATATCAGGATTCTTTGCATACAATTAATTGCATAGAACTAAATTTTTTTATTTATTTTTTTTTTTTTTCAACTTGAATCAACTTTCAGTCCTAATGTAGACTTTACCTCTGATTCCTGAATTCAACTTTACCTCTGAACTACGTACATGGACATATTATACACTCTTACTGACATTTGGATACACTTTGAACTGTTTTATGTTCTGTGCCTTCAAATTAGCAAGACTCTTTTTTTTTTTTTTTTTTCGATGACAGCGAGACTCTTTTTTTGTACTTGAACCTTAAATGCAAACTCATTCGAATCCACTTACAATTATTTTATTTCAATGGGATCCTTATTTATGCACTTCTGCAGATCCACTGTAGACAGTTGAATCATGGAAGTAAGTTCCTTTCAAAAATATCAATCTTTGAACAATGTCAACAATATTGAAACAAAGTGCCTTCACGACTTATACCTTCTCTTCTAATACAGTTTCCCTCTCATTTTCAGCTTGAACAAAACATAGAGCATACATTGCTTCGTCACATAAGACTGTATCAGATTACTTTCAAAATCAGAGTTTGTGCATCCAGACTGTGGAGACCGAAAAAGTATAACAGTGACATATACGATGGCCTCCATTATCTATTAGTCGACGAAGAGGCAAGGTTTTTACAATTTTCTTTTTACAATTACCATAATTGTTTCAAAACTCTTAACATAACTTTCTTCATTTCTAAGTCTGTGCAGGCACATGCTATTCACGGTTTAATATCGGAATCTGCTTATCCTTACATGTCCAACAAAATGGAAGAAGGACAGGTGTATGACATTACCAATTTCTATAACCGAAAACCTGTATCAAAATATAAAGTTGCTGGTCACGTGGTAGAAGTGTGTTTCAATGAGTCAACAAAGTTTGAGCCTGTAATGGATGCATTCCCTCCAATCCCAGAGCATTCATTTAACTTACTTCATTTTGACAACTTGGAGGACCAGATGAGGACTCAGACAGTACTTAAGGGTTTATCAGTTCTAAATAAACAACTTCTAAATTTATACATTATATTAAAAGTCAAATCATGCTAACAATTTTAATTTTAATTTTTTATGCAGGATGTTTACGGTTGTATCAAATCACTGATACCAGAACATCAAGTTACTGTCAAAGACACTGGAAAATTGGAATCAAAATGTGAAATATTTGTAGAAAATTTGAGGTACGTTATTTCCAGATTACTTGATCCATTACATATATTCAATGCTTTGACAAGAAATTGAAAACCACCTTTTGAAAAATGCAGGAGGGAGGATATCAGAATTACCTTCTGGGGTGACATAGCTAGAGAGTTTGATATGGAAACAGTTAAACAGTTATCCCCACCAGTGCTCGCTGTATTCACGGGTTTAAGGTTGGCCAAATTCCAAGGTAAACATTAATTAAAAACAATGATACTGATTATTTTTACAGCTGACTGATTATTTTTACAGCTGACAACTACATATAATTATTTGTATCAATGGTGGAACAAACCCCAACCACTATAACACCGAAGCGGCTTCCAACTGAAGGAAAAAGAAACATTGAAGCAAGTGGAAAATCTTTGTGCATCGTAGAGCCTGAGAAAAAAGCCAAGAAGTAAGCATTAGTCAATCTCAATTTCACTGTTTTACGTGTGATAATAACTTTTGCATACAGTTTTATAAATCTGCTATAAATTCGTGATTTAATTCTTTAACATTTTTTATTATGAAAACCTTATAATCTGTTCAAAGTAGTCAACGTGCCACACCTTATAATTAATTCCTCACAACTAAATACTTAACTAATTTACTCTACATAGATAAAATGACTTTGATAAAGTGATTGCATTAATCTGCCTTCTGCAGTAGTGCCTGTGTTTTCTTATACTGTTTGATCTATCTTCAATTTCTACAAATAATAACGACGTGTTCTTTGATTTAAAGTGAGATGGAGACCAAGCGTGGAGCAATGATATTGGCATCATCAGTGTCATCATCAGCAAGCAAAGAACAACTTCAGAAAGAAAAGGCAGACTGAATCTAAATTGCTCCTCTGTACAGCTGTAACTTATTTTATCTAATTATACCTGCGCTGACTCCATTTTGTGTACAGCTATAGTCAGCGAAACAACTGGATCTTTTGGGAACTGGAGGTATTAATTTTTTGGTTAAACTCCAGTCCAATTTTTTGATAATTAGCTCCAGTTGTTTCAGCAGTGATAACAGATCTAATGATCTTTGAACAATGGAAGCAGTTAATTTTTTGGACAACCAGTGTCAGCTACTCTGGCTGGGTTGTACTAGCTTCCTTTGAATCAAATACTCTATCAGTACTGTATTGACTTAACTATATGTAGTAATTTGTGAGTAATGTTTAAATTCCATTTCTTCATAAACTGTCATCTTTACAATACAGTTCTTTATTACATATCATATCACATTAAACGCCTGGTGTGTATTTTGCCACTACAATCTTGGTATGCTTTTTAGATATCATTATTCCATATTCTATCTCTGTCCTTTGTTCTGTTCGTTGTATAGTCTATTATTCTGAAATCTGAAGTATGATTGGTAAATCTCTTCATTGTTCACTTTATCTGTTGCTTTTCCAGATTATCGTTCTCATCAATAGTGCTATCTCCAACAATTGAGGACTGGTCCATCCAAACCAGCCAGGTAATTTTGGGTACGATTATGAGGCAATCCTACCAAAATTTTGCTGCCTGACTTGGACGGAACAGTATTCTACAGTAACAGATAGACCTATTTATGATAACAATATAATCAAACCCACAAAATCTGACTTCTGTCTGAGAGAAATCCATCAAACTACTTTCCATGTTCTGGTGAGTTTCCGAGATTGAGTTGCATAACCTAAACAACTTCCACAAGTTCATGTCTACGATTATACATCAGTAATTCCCACAAGAAACTAAAAGAATCAAGTCATACTCCCGCAGCAACGCGCGGGCAACTATTGCTAGTTAGTACACAATAATTGAGCCAAGAGCCCAAGACCATCCTCCCTACTCCAGACAATGGCAAGTGAATGAT
Source organism: Rosa lucieae (assembly GCA_024704745.1). Taxonomy (NCBI): domain Eukaryota; kingdom Viridiplantae; phylum Streptophyta; class Magnoliopsida; order Rosales; family Rosaceae; genus Rosa; species Rosa lucieae. The sequence goes on along the minus strand of CM045496.1, from coordinate 80,149,879 downwards.
CCTCCATGACAATCAAGGCCCTACCAATACCAAATCTATCATCACTACCAATACTAGAGTTGACAGCACTACCAATCCAACACCAACACCAGGATCATAGTTGCTGCTATTACCAGTGGTCTAGTGGATAAAATCTTGTCACCTGCTCCACCTCCATAACTCCTCAGACCATAACCAACACCAAAATTATATCTAGAACCATCCCGTCCAAAAAAAAAAAAAACGCCTGCAATATTCAACTAAATCTTCTTCATTCACAATCACTTAATTCTTCTTCTTCAAACTATATGCAAATAATTCATCTACTTCTTCAAAATTCAACCAATCCTTCTTTCACAAATATTACAACCAATCCTACTTCAAAAGCAGAGTTTGTTTTGGGTTTTCAATAATAAGCTAATGGCTTGTATTAGCCAATAATATTTACTGTCTTCCAATTTGACTCGGGTTAATTTAAGGTTTTGGAAGTGTAACATAGCCTAGCGTTTAGGGTTTCGGAAGTTTAACATACCCTAGCTTTTTTCTATCAGAAATGTCCAGTGTCTGAAGAAGCAATTACATGACATAATTAACGGTTTCGAAAGGTGGCATTAATTGGAGATAATTAACATTCCTAAGCACACTTGAGTGAGCAGACTCATCAGAGCATGTATGAGTTGGTGCTATCACATCGAGAACACTGTGGCACCATATCTGTCAATCGACAGGCTTATGCATTAAAGAAGTAATTATGATTATGATCAATAATTAGGGTTTTTAATTTAGTTCACCGCTGAACTTAATTATTTAATAATTAATTGTGGGTATCACAAATTGACGGCTATTCAACTCTGATCTAGTACTTAATTCTCTGGTAATTTAGATTACTTCTATTAATGAGAAATTTGATCAACCCTAGACAGAGAAGCATAAAAACCGCATCAGTGTCGTAAGAATACGAATACTGCAATACTGCATTCAACACAAAGAACTAGATGGTCAATTAATATGCTGTCATAATAAACGCTATGAAGTTAATTAAAAGGTCCCTTTGTAGTTGTAACTTTTTGTAAGAGGAGGTCTGTATGAAAAATTTGCCGTATATAAACATGCTAGACAGCCTTTGCACGTCCTTGTATAAAACCAAAATGGGACTAGCGCTATATTGGGTATAGTGCAGGAGAGTTATAGGAAAATGATTTGCGGCCTCAATGAGGCCTAAAATTTGTAGCCTCAATCTTAAGTGTTATGTCTTGTCATTTGTACACTTTTGACAAATCATGCCATGTAAGTCTTGAGAAAACTACTATTTTATCCTTTCAAAATCTAATGACTCTAAATTATTTTGGCTTATTCTAAAAAGAAACAAAATTTGGCTTTTTTTTTTTTTTTTTTCTTTTCATTACACTCATGTTAGATTTAAACAACAATTTTTTTTTCTTTAATCAAGAATAGAAAAAAACTTCATGTAATTCAGTCAATAGACTTGCATGTACATTCAATTAATAGATTTGCAGAACACATTACACATGTATATGAATTCAACCTTTATTGGCTTCCTACAAATTTTGAAAATATAATGTGAAAAATGCATATTCATATGATTGTATATATTCTTTTGTTCATTGTTTTCTCTTTATGTAAGTAGGGTTTAAACATTATATCTGAATTTATTATTTTTGTTTGTTTTTCTCTTATATTTAAATTGTAGATTAATGGTTGCAAATTAACGTAAAATTTTTTCTTACCTCTTAATTTAGACATGAGTATTTTCCACATTCGATTTATTAATGCTATTTTTTTTTTATGAAATTAATCAATATTTGAAAAGAAAAGTTAACGTATATTTCTTGACATATAATTTCAATATAGGAATATTGATCAAAGAATCCGTAGATATATCTCTTAAATTAATACATAATTAATAGCTTGTTGTAGAGAAACTGAAATTGAGAGGAAATCGTTGTGTATTCTCATTGATAATAGGGGTCTATTTATATAAAGGATTACAATGTATAGAATCTCAATCATACAAGGAAAGTAATCGTACATTGAATAAAAGTCTAGATCCTTCTAATTTAACCCTATTACCACTAGGTCAAGTAACCTAGAGTTTGGGTCAAACACAAATTAGGGTTTACTTGAACACTCCCCTTTGTGTTGCCTAAATGCGGTGCTTCTCTCATTGCCTCGTTAAAAACCTTGCCGAGTAACAAAAACCCAGTGGGATAAAAATAACCTCGGTACAAAGGGAAAAAGAGCACAACACACCCTTTACGTTTCGAGGTGAACATGTAGACATTTCTCCCTGATGTCTGTGTCTCCCCCTGATGACAACGATCAAGGGAGTTCATATAATTTCCGCAAGCCAATTCTTGCCACATGTTTCTCGAACGTGGATGTGGGCAATGACTTAGTAAACAAGTCTGCCACATTATCCTCATATCGAACCTAGTTCACTTTGGTATTTGACGAGAGTCTGTTGTTGCTGATAATGCTTGGTGTTGTCGCTTTTGATGTAGCCTTGCTTCATTTGTTCAAAACGAACAGAATTATCCTAAATGCTCGTAGGCTCATCTTGTGGTAGACTTCAAACCACAATTGTTCGAACATGCGTAATTATGGATCCAATCCATAAACATTCACGAACACTTCATGAAGAGCAATAATCTCTGCATGGTTCGAAGATATAGCGACTACGGTCTGTTTTGTAGACCTCCAAGATATCACGGTCTTTTCCTATGGTGAACTCTTAACCAGTTTGGGAGCGACCTTTGTGTGGGTCAAAAAGGTACTCAGCATCAGCAAAACCTTCCAAAACACTTATATCATTTTGGGACGGGGATAGAGAACACAGCCTAGCATTGGCGGCGTTTCTGGTGTGTGATGGGTCCGAATCCATCATCTCTCAGTAGGGATAGAACAAGCTCATATCAATCATACATCTCAAGTACTGAAAGATGTCTTTTACACCAATCAAAATGGTGTCGCGTTGGCGCAGAGCTATACCTTAGCTAACAAGTTCACTGCAAACGAGATGTCCGGTCTTGTGCATTGAGCTAAGTACAATAATGCGCCTATTGTACTCAAGTAAGACACTTCTGCCTCTAGCACATCTTCGTCATCATCCTTCAGACAAAGAGAATCATTTTCAGGATCAAAACTACGAATGATCATGGGGTGCTTGAAGGTTTGACCTTGTCAAAATGACTAAGCATCTATCGACACTATGCTCAAGTTCCAAACTGAGACATAATCGTGTTCTCCCATAATCCTTCACCTCAAAATCGGATTTCAAGTGTTCAACGGTTTCCCTTAACTCTTTAAGTGCTTCTAATGAAGATCATGTCCAACATGAACCGCAATGGAATCTGAAACTTGTTATGGAAACGCGTGGGCATATCCCTTCCCAATCAAGTAGTCATTTTAGCGAGCGTTTCAACCTTTTTGTAAATGCGCTCCGTGGTCTAGAGCCACTTGACTTGGGTAAATGAAGTTCACCATGAACCTTCATGTATATTCGGTATCTAGATCCCTATAGAGATACGTAGTGACCACATTTGTAAGCTGCATGTTCAGTTATTCGGAAACTACCAAACTGATAGGGTAGTGGAGTGCAATGACATCCATTACGAGATTACGAGAGAATATGTCTCATCGTAGTCGATTTCAGGGCGTTTTATGAGAAGTCTTGAGCCATAAGGCGAGATTACCGTCTCTTTTTCTCACTACGCTTTCTAACGAAGACCCATTAGTCAACAGGTTTTATGTTAGGAGGTGTTGGCATCACTAGCTCGAAAACCTTCCTCTTCGTTAGAGAATTCATCTTAACCTGGATCGCATCTTTCCATTTAGGCCAAATCTCTCTACGTTGGCATTCATTCATCAACAGAGTGTGGTTTGATATCATCGAACTCAACAAACTCATGTGCAACGAAATGCGCGACTACATCATCAATTATGATGGAGTTTCTATCCCACATATCATGTACACTAGAGTAATTTTCATAGAGCTCTATATTCTCATAAATAGGTTCTGACGTTGAGGCGTCCCCCAACGATAACCATAACCCGGAAGATTCTCATGAGATGGTTTTTGAGTGTCGATGATCAAAGGATTGGAGTGTGCCAAAGCATCCTTCGAACCTACGGGCCTCCCACGCATCCTAACTGGGGCCATAGCCTATAACGCCAGAGTGTCACTCTCTTTGGCGTTAGCGCCATGCCTACCTCCGTGTAGGGTGGCGCTACTTCCTCTCGTAGGGACGTCCTTCCTTGCAGGTTTGTTGGCAACATATTTGTGTAATCTCGTCACTTTAACAGGGATCGAGATGAGACATAGTGGGGACAGACCACGACAATTCCTGTCATTCCTACTGAACATCCGTGTTCTTAACTCCCCCTAACGATGGTAAGACTGTCTCATCAAAGTGACAACCCGCAAATCTAGCTGTAATGAGATCGCCTTGCAAGGGCATTAAGTGGCTGACGATTGTTGGAGTCTCAAATCCAACGTAGTTGCCCATTCGTCTGTAAGGACCCATCATAGAGCGCTGTGGCGGCGCAATTGGCACATAAATGGCTCACTCAAATATGCGTAAGTACGATACTTGTACCCAATCACTAGCTGTAACGTAGAGGTACATTGAGTGGCGGTGGGTCGTAGACGAACTAGCATAGTTGCATGTGATATTGCATCACCCCAAGCGGATATAAAGAGATTGGTGCGCATTACCAATGTCTGGAATATCATCATAGTAGTTTCTGCAAGACGATTTGGGTGTGTACATGGGGACATGATGTCCAACATCAGTCCCATTGCAATATCCATCGAAAGTTTTTCGATGTAAACTCTCTAGCATAGTCAAATCCAATTGACTGAATAGGATGATCTGGGGAGTGAGCCCATTGTCATATGATATGTGCTAGGAGTGTAGCATAAGCAGCATTTATAGGTGGACAATGGCATAACACGTGACCAACGTGTTTGCGTGTCAACCAACATCATGAAATATTTAAGTGTCCTCAAGTTGGTTGAATCAATCCACAGAATCCCCATGGATTCTATGTAAGAACAGAATGAGTATGTTCATTTCCTTTTCATAGGACGGTCTTAGTCCTTATTTCCTTAAGGAACGGGCTTTGTAAAATGAGCGAGAGACTTTAGAAGCAACCAATGAGTATTTTTGTTAGGCCTGAGAGTATGAAACGCTATTTGAAGCAAGTTAGTGATCACCTGGGGTGCCATCACCATGATGGACGCTATCCATGGTGTCATGGATAGGGACTGTACCAGCCCCAGGCTGGTGGTGGACGGATGCAGTGCCCTAAGTAGCAGCGTCGGTCACACTTAGTCCAGAAATCAATTTTTGTTTCATGCTTCTTTTCGCTCGAAAGAAAAGATGTCCATGTGATTCTTTAGTAGACGGATCATCATATCATGACCAGAATGACCTATCCAGTCGTGACAAAGTCAATATGTGTCTAAATCCAAGAGATCTTCTTTCGTAACTTTATTGGATTTAATAGCTCAAATAGTGACATAAAGTCCACTAGAGAGACACATAAACTTCTCTAAGATGCTCATTTGTTCGCAATCATTAGAGGTATTGCAAATGAACTCATCTCCATTCTCTACATGCGTTTTCACATGGAATCCGTTGGCTATTCATAGGTGTGATTCACCCTAGGAGCGTAGAGAGTTTCTGTGACAGTAATTAAGGTGCCATTTGGCAAGTGAAATTTGGGCTATTCCAGGTCCTTGAATTAATACTGATGGCCCAGCCATCGTAGTCACAAAAGTCATATGCTCAGAATCAAAATGGAGTCATAAAGAACTCGAAATTTTATTCATAAGCCAACGGAGATACATCATTGTCTCTTTGACTAAACAAAATCTAATCCAAAATGATAGCTAATGCAAAACAATGGTAGTCGTCTAATTTCTTTCAATAAGTCCAAAATAAATGTGACCAGGTGAGTAGAGAGATGTCGGTGGAGTAAGGCTCCCTTAAGTACCACTAATCTCAGAACCTTCCTAGACATCACACTTACTTTGAGTGAGCCTACTTTGAAGAAAAGCTAAACCATTGGCATTTACTACAAAAATATATGGCAATTGCCTATTACATTTCTTGGAAAAATAAAGACTTAAACAGAATTGGTGATCTATTGATCCCATCCAGATTTGTAGTCTTCAACCCTTGACTCTAGATCATCTTCTTGATTTTCTTGTTCCATATAGTGAGCTTGTCTTGCTTCACAATATGCTTTATAGGCGGTGACAATTTCTTCACGAGCTTTACAAATGTGTGCCCAATGATCAAACATTCCACATCGAGAACATACATCTCTTTGCTCAAACTCCATTGATTGAGGCGCTTTGAAAGCGTCATTTAGATGGCTCTTAGTGTTGGTGGCGCCACCAATATGGCCAGAGGCGTTGCCTTCCTCTCTCTTTCCACGTTTACTTCTTCAATTCCGTATTCGCCTATTTTGGTGATTACCTTCCCAAGTAGAGCGATTATATGGACCAGAACGTCCAAATGTATTCCTAATATTAGGGTTTCGCTCTTGGCGCCCTCTCTTTGGGGCGCGACTATAATTGGATTCCGAAATATGCTCTGTTCCCACGGATCTCTAATTATAGTTCTTCACAAGGATGTTGTCATGCTTTTCAGCGACATTCATAGCTCCAATGAGCTCATGAAACCTTGTGATTCGTCTTATAGTTACATCGATTCGACAGTTCTTAGAAACCATCAATGCAGAGAAGGGGAAAGTAGAGAGAGTCTTCTCAATCAACATCGCATTTGTGATCTCTTTACCACAGAATTCCATTAAAGATTCAATGCGAAGTGCTTCTGAGTTGTAGTCAAGAACTGACTTGAAATCACAGAAGCGGGGGCTATGTTATCTCACTTCTAGGTCAGGAAGCAGGGAGTCACGGACGTTACCAAATCTATATTCGAGTGAGACCTACAGCCTTCTGGGGTATTCTTCATTCATACACTCGTACTAGAGCAAATCATCCATATGACAAGTCATTAGGATGATGGCTTTAGCCTTATTTGCCTCTAAGGCTGCTCTATTTGCTTCCAAAGCTTGAGCTTGCTCAACAGTTAGCACGTCCTGGCTAGGATCGAGAATCGTATCCAAGATTCCATCGGCCTTAGGATGCTGGCGAATATCACGAACTCACCTATGATATTCAGAGCCAGTTGTTCCCAATGGAGCAAAGTCCAATTTGTTCAGGTTACTCATCCAGAAAGATAACAAGAAATTAGGGTTAGTTTCGGAGCGAAAAAAGCTACCACGAAAACAAATAAAATTTCTGAGCGTAGTCGCTTCCAAGAAATTAGGAATTTCCGAGCGTAGTCGCTTCCAAGAAATTCGATTCCAAGAGGGGTTGGATTAGATCGAAACAATGATGTTTGAGGTCGATCGTTTTATCTCAACAAACTCTAAGTTTGGAGAACTCTACAAGCTCCAAACTTGGAGTGAGCACGAACCCCCACATTCGGCTTAATTTGGTCTCCCCTATGATAAAGAAAGGGGGTAGAAGAAGGGAGGTTGCAAGTCCCCAAAAAAGAAGAGAAATTAAATTTAAAAACTCTAAAAAAACGGGAACATTTAGTAAAAAAATATCTCGAAATAGGTCGCAGGAAAATTTGACCAGAAAAAGTGGTCGTAAAAAGTCGCTTGAAAGTGGTCGGAAAAGTAGTTGACCGTGGGTTGATCGGTCGTTGACTTTTGACCAGTGGCTGACCGAGCTGACGTGGCAGTGGGTCCCCGGATGCTTATGTGGCAGACTGATGTGGCTTTGCTGACGTGGATGATGACGTGGCTGTGGGTCAGGTGTATCAGTGGGTCGGGTCAGGTGAGTGGGCTTCTAGGCTCTTCTTCTTTGGGCTTGACTTCTTTTCCCCGTTTTTTTTTTTCTTGCTGGGCTTCCTTTCTTTTCCTTTTCTTTTATTCTCTTCTTCTTTTCTGCCGGTTCAATATGTAGTTGCTCAGGTAGCCGGTTCATGTCTTTTTAGGTCATTTTTTGGACTTTTTCTTCCGATTCCTGAAACTTCTGATCAAGGGGCTTCTGCTATCAAAATTTGGTGAAATTGGAGGTCTGGAAGATGGTGAACCGGTGGAATATTTGTTGCGAGTTGTAAGGAGCTTCCGGTGGTCGGTTCGGTAGGTTTCCAGCCGGTTCTTGGGGTGCCGCCGCCAGTTCTGGACTCCTGGAATCGAGTTCTTCAAGGTGTGATGTGGGGGCAGAAAAGGCTTCAAGGTTTTGTATTCGGATTCAAGGTTTTTAGCTTCTTAAATCAGGGTTTGGCTATTTGTTTCAGGGTTAGGACTTCGTGTTGATAACGTGTTGTAGAGAAACTGAAATTGAGAGGAAATCGCTGTGTATTCTCATTAATAATAGGGGCATCTTTATATAGAGGATTACAATGTACAGAATCTCAATCATATAAGGAAAGTAATCGTACATTGAATAGGAATCTAGATCCTTTTAATTTAACCCTATTACCACTAGGTCAAGTAACCTAAAGTTTGGGTCAAACACAAATTAGGATTTACTTGAACATAGCTGATTTTTTTTTTATGACCTGATTAAATTCATTAATGTAATTGATTCACCCCCTAACATCTAAAAGGAAATGTAAAAGGGTAAACTTAGAGTTGCAATAGTATGATGTGATAAGATATATTATGTGGAATTGAAAATAAAATTTGTATTTACTTACATGGCATGACACCTAGGATTTGAGGCCACAAATCTTAGGACTCATTGAGGCCCCATATTATTGCCCAGAGTTATATAGGCTAAATGTTTAGGGTATATACATGTAAACCAAGAGTTACCGTTTAAGACTTTATCTAAACAGCGTTTATATATTATAAATAACTGCGCGTTTGTTCATGCTTAGATTATCTTGGAAAGGTTTTGATTAACGCCATAAACATTTAAAATATGGAAATTGGCCAACTTCCATATTTGCAACAGAGGCCAGTTGCATGATTCATCACTGCGTTGAAAAATTTGGGACATATAAGTACTTCTACTACTCTTAGTTTCGAGGGATCAGTTATACTTCATTTATTTAAGGCATTATTAGTTCTTTCAAAAAAAAATTTCAATCATTTCGGTTGAATACGTACGTTGATGCAAATACACTATCGATCCATATCAGTACTTTTAGTCGAAAGCCGTATTTTTTTTTTTTGAGAAAAAGGGCGGTGCGGCAGCCCTCAAGCCTTGATTAAAGAAACTGTCGAATACAATGGGGGGACATTGAGCCTGAACCCTTGATTACAATAGGTAGCTAGAGAACATCCTGAAATACTATCATGAGTCTCTACTAAAAGCTTGTACTCAACAAAGCACCAACTAGCAAAGAGCGCTCTACTGGCGACTCTATTTGCTTTAACTGCATTAACGCAGCGGTAACACAACGGAAATATAACTTGATCTGCAACTCGATTACAGCAAAGCATAACTATCATACACACAGCTTTCCCATCATGATGACACTGGAAACAACATCCAGTGACATTTAGTTTCACTCTACTACTAGGAGGCAGCGACCATTTGACCAAGTAAGGAACTCGTCGCCTATCTAGAGCAGACCATTTACTGCTACTAGAAGGTTGCGACCATTTGCAAGTGCAAGGAACTTGCCGCCTACCTAGAGCAAAATAGGCACACAAGGTGCATAGACTGGCACATAGGCCACTACCTCCTACCGGAACACGGTTGGAGGTTATTACTGATAAAGCAATAACAGAAAAAAGATAAACAAAAAAGCAATAAACAGCTACCAACAACCACCAACAGGGCCCAAAAGCTAAAGCCCGGCCCAACCACCACTGCATCCAAGGATCCACCGCCGTCAGCCATCCTCGCCGCCAGCGAGCTTCGGCATCACCACTCCTCCCCCCAAAACCTCGGCTCCGCTGCGCCGCATCCCTACGCCACTGCATCGTCTCGCCATGTCGAAGCCTGCTCCAAAGTCCGGCCGAAGTCCGAGATCGGATCCCCCAGCGAAGCATAACCCCTCTGGGCTTGTCTCTGCCATGAGAACCCAGCTCCAACCCATGCCCATAACCCTACAGCAGAGGCGATGTCTGAGCCCACCGCCGGCAGGCACCCCAGCGGTTCTCCTTTCCTGTTTTCGTCCCCGAAACATGAACAGATCTAGATCGACCTGCCCTCCCCAAGCTCGAACACCCTTTCCCTATTCCTGGACCGTAACTCTGCCAATGGACCATGTTGCTAGCCTGAACCACCATCCTCTCCCCGACCGGAACCCAGCGGCAGGAGCGCAGGCGGCGCTCGGCCGGGAGAGGTTCACTCTAAATTTCCTTTTTCTCTCCACGCGTTCTAGGTCGTTTTTCCCTTTTTTCTCTCCTTAGTCGAAAGCCATGTTAGTGTTATAGAAATTATCAAGGATCGTACCTCCTCAAATTTCAAGCATTGTGAAACATGAAGTTTAAAATTACAAATAAGGTCTCAGATTTCCTGAATTGTTTCGTACACAATTCTTTTTAAACTATACATAAGAGAGGAGAGAGTATTTAGTGCACCAACATGAATGAACGGCTGTATAACATCAATTACATTTTTTTGTTATTTTAAAAAAGTTATCTATAAATATTAATGGTTCAGATTTTCTAAAATTGCTAGTTCATTTTCATCGAAAATGCATAGATGAATTTTACATAATAGTTTCACTTTATTAATCATGTAAGGTACAAGCTAAACATACATATTGCACCACGTCCTTGATTTATGAAGGCTCCAGATTAGTGGATAATTAATGGGGTCCATTGCCAGCACCAAGAATCCTGGGGATCTCATGTATGCAGGGGCGGCCCTTGAGGGTGTGCAGGTAGTGCCGCTGCACAAGGCCTCCGACTTTGAGTTTCGAGTATATATATATAGGTACAAATGAATATAATTAATTTAGTTCCCCATCCATACATAGAATCTTGTGTAGTCCAGTTGGTAGACTGGCCAAGGCACGCTTGGGTTTTTATATCCTTGTCATGGGTTCGAATCCAAGACTTCTATTTTTAATCTTTATTTCTCTTCCTTTTTTTTTTTAAACCTTCAGTGTCCCTGATTTTTTTTTCTTTTCTCTTTTTCTTTTTTAATCTTCCTTTTTTTCTTTTTTCTTCCTTTTTCTTTCACTCTCCGTGTCCCTAATTTTCTTTTTCTTCTCTCTTTTTCTTTGTCTTTTTTTACATCTCACATTCCTTTAGGGTATAGGATTTTCTTTTTCCTTTTGTTAGTAGATTTTTTTTATTATTATTCAATAATTTGTCATAACATTTTTTTTTTTATTGTACCCATTCTTTTTTTTTTTTAAATCATTATGCAATGAACATAAGACTTCTGTCAAATTTTCGCACTAGGTCTCTGAATTCTCAGGACCGGCCCTGCATGTATGTATCGCCGATAAAAAAATGGTGAGAGTCACTTTCGGAAGAGCCATGTCCGGACTTACCATAAGTCTCGTTAGAATCATCGTCGGCATGATCATCATGCTTAGCATCGCTGTTGCTGCTACTCTTGTTTGTGGTCCGGGGCTGAGACTGAGATTGATCTTGTGCACCGCCACTAGCAAGAGCCTCGACGCTTCGACGCAGAGTTGGCTCATTCTTAACTTGAACCAAGTGACGGCCATTCAAAACAAACCGTTTAGCATCTGCTTGCAGAGATGCCACCATCAACACAAAGCCAATAATGCATATGACAAGTATGGTCCTCATGTTGGTACGTAATGAATCTGCACGTACATATGACAGGTACTGAGGTACATGTAAGTCGATCATTATTAATAATATTATTTGCTATATATTAATCAAGAAAATACAGTTATCAGGAAAAAGATCGAAATCTAGGGTTTAGGATCTAGGGTTGTTAATGATCTAACATACAGGTTTCGAGAAATGTCCAGTGTCTGGAGAAACAACTATATGACAGAAGGGATTCCAAAGGTTGCATTTTATAGGCAATTGGAGACTGATCGAGATAGTTCAGACCAGCTCCGAGCACTATCATTAGAACAGAGCATCCATATATGAAAGTGGTGGTATCACATTCAGAAAGCTGTGGCACCATGTCTGTCGTGAGTATACAAGGCCACCGAAGAAGTAATCATGATCACAGATTGATAATTAGGGTATTTATAGTTAATTTCATTGTTGATTTTAATTTCTTGATGATGAAAAATGGGTATATTGATTGCTATTTAAATACTTAAATCTTCTTTTCTGTGTGGTTCTTTAATTTGATAAACGCTTAACAGATAACCCCAAAACACTGGAGTTTGTTGAGGGTTTTTCAATGATATTGAAAGAAATTACATAGTGTTCTGTAACATATATATATCTACATATCTACATAATAAGCTAAAACAGCTGGACATAAAAGTTTCATCTCTGTACGTAGTAAAATGAAGAGTTCGCCTTATATAAGAACAAGAATTAAGAGCCTTGGTCTAAGCTCTTCTCGTAGTCCACAATTAAGGGAATTCTGGTCAGCATGCTTTGTTACTTCTTTCTGGTTTATTTGGAGTTCAAGGAATAAGATTTTATATGATGGCTTTAGGGTGGATGATGTACGTGCATGTTCTCTAATTTCTGGCCATATTATTTCATCAAGTAAGATAGCTACTGGCTGCATGTTTAATTCCTCAGAGGAGCTTGTAGTTTTGAAGAAAATTGGGGTTCAATGTAGACCCTGTCGTGCTCCACGAATAATTGAAGTTAATTGGCATCCTCTTTATGGGTGTATTAAGTTGAACACTTATGAGGCATGGAAAAGTAGCTCGAATAAAGCTAGCTATGGCGGGGTGCTTCGGGATTATAGAGGCAAGTTTCTAGGTGCTTTTTGTTCTAACTTGGACATTCCAAGTGTCGTTGCTGCTGAAGTTATGGCTGTTATCCAAGCTATATATTGAATTAGCTTGGATAAGGGAGTGGAAGCATATTTGGTTGGAAGCGGATTCAGAGCTAAGTCAAATAAGACAAGATTGAGAGAATGAATTTCTGATAATCTTATTCATCTCACAATGGAGGTATATAAAGGATATTACAAGTATACAATTGACTTACGTCTCTTCCCTCTACCACACAAAGAATAGGTAAGTACTAACTATAGAATAATTACAATATATTCTATCCCTAATATTATGCTATGACTCACGCTAACACCTCAAGTTGGCGCATACACATCAACCATGCCCAACTTTCTTAGTGAGTCATAAAATACATTCCTGGAAACTCCTTTGGTAAGTATATCTGCAAGTTGCTCTTCAGTTGGGATGAAAGGCAAGATAATAATTTTAGCATCTAGCTTCTCCTTTATAAAGTGACGATCCACCTCCACATGCTTAGTACGATCATAATGTACTGGATTATGTGATATGTCAATCGCTGTCTTGTTGTCACAATACAACTGCATAGTATTTTTGAGTTTGAAACCCAGATCAGGTAACAGATTTCTCAGCCACAGCAATTCACACACTCCGTGAGCAATATCTCTGTACTCAGCCTCAGCACTAGATCGTGCCACAACTTTCTGTTTCTTGCTCTTCCATGTAACCAAATTACCTCCCACAAAGGTAAAGTAACCTGATGTCGACCTCTTGTTTGTAATATTTCCAGCCCAATCTGCATCTGTGAAGCCACAAACTTCAAGAATGTTGTTGTGTTTAGGAAACAGTACTCCCCTTCCTGGGGCTGACTTCAAGTACTTTAAAATTCGCATAACAGCATCCATGCGACTCGCACTTGGGTTATGCATAAACTGACTCACCACACTTACTTCATATGCAATATCTGGTCTAGTATGAGCCAAATAAATCAAGCACCCAACCAACCTCTGATAGAGGGCTCAATCAGTAGGTACCTGATTGTTAGGTCCATAATTACATACTAATTATTCCCCTAATCTTGCACTTTTGCTTAACCTTTGTGTTTTTTTATATATATTTATTATGTTTTCCGTATCATGCTAGGAAATGATGGAGAAGCTTGGAAATGCACTAAAAAGTCAACTTCAGTAGGGGTCGTCAACTGGGCGGGCCCGTTCATAGCGGGCTCGGGCCTTGCTATATTTTTAAATAATTGCGGGCCGGGCCGGGCTTTATTAAAAATCAAAATATCCAAGCCCGTCCATATAAAGCGGGCCTTGCGGGCTTTTTTGGGCCGGGCCTTGCGGGCTTTATTTATAAATAAATATTTAGACACAAGTTTTTTTTTTTTAATCAAGCTTTGGAAATTCAATGGATAATGATCAAATACAACCAAAAATAATACATCTATATAACTATATTGTACCAAAAAAAATCTATATTTATATATAGATACTAATTTATTGATAAATAAATTTTTAAAGACACTAATTTTTTATAAACCTATATTTATATATCATACACTCCAAAGAGCAACCCCTATCAATTCAAAGAAAATGGAAAAACCGACCGTTGGATGGGTTTATTACAATAAATTATGAGTATGGTAAAAAATTTAGCCAATTTCACCATATTTTAGAATCCGATCGGATTGGTGAACCGTAGTCACTTATATGTTTTATTGGTTGACCCATGCCGTGACAACCACGAAACGTGCTTATTTTTTCACATCACGTTTGTATATATTCCATCAATGGATGTGAGTGGACATAAGATAAAAAAAATTAATTTTAATTACAAACACATTGGTCTATACCAATTTTATTCCTATAGTTGTATGACTTATACATTGCATTTAAATTGTTTAGGTTCATTCTAAAGCAACCATGAAGTAGAAAATGAATTCGGAAAAACCAACCGCTCGATGGAGAGATTGTAATGTTTTATGGTGATTGTAGAAAATCTAGCCAATTTGGTTCTCGTTTGGAATTCGATCAACTAGGTCAAACGTAGTTACTCTTGTAAATCTATATTTATATATCATACACTCCAAAGAACAACCCCTATCAATTCAAAGAAAATGGAAAAACCGACCATTGGATGAGTTTATCACAATAAGTTATGAGTGTGGTAAAAAAATTAGCCAATTTTACCATATTTTCGAATCCAATCGGATGGGTCAACCGTAGTCACTTATATGTTTTATTGGTTGACCCATGCCGTGACAACCGCGAAACGTGCTTATTTTTTCACATCACGTTTGTATATATTCAATCGATGGATGTGCGTGGACACAAGATAAAAAAAAATTAATTTTAATTACAAACACATTGGTCTATACCAATTTTATTCCTATAGTTGCATGACTTATACATTGCATTTAAATTGTTTAGGTTCATTCTAAAGCAACCATGAAGTGGAAAATGAATTCGGAGAAACCAACCGCTCGATGGAGATATTGTAATGTTTTATAGTGGTTGTAGAAAATCCAGCCAATTTGGTTCTCGTTTCGAATTCGATCAACTAGTTACTCTTATAAACCTATATTTATATATCATACACTCCAAAGAGCAACCCCCATAAATTCAAAGAAAATGGAAAAACCGACCGTTGGATGAGTTTATTACAATAAATTATGAGTGTGGTAAAAAATTTAGCCAATTTCACCATATTTTCGAATCCTATCGGATTGGTCAACCGATACGTAGAATATATATATGCACATTAGCACATATTTTATATAGAAGTATAAGAACTTCCACACACACTGACATATAGTCATATATATATATATATATATAACACACACACACACACATATATATTTATAAACACACACACACACACACATATATATAGATATATATATATATCTATATATATATATGTGTGTGTGCGTGTTTATATATATATATATATATATATGACTATATGTGTGTGTGTGGAAGTTCTTATACTTCTATATAAAATATGTGCTAATGTGCATATATATATTCTACGTATCGGTTGACCAATCTGATCGGATTCGAAAATATGGTGAAATTGGCTAAATTTTTTACCACACTCATAATTTATTGTAATAAACTCATCCAACGGTCGGTTTTTTCATTTGTGTGTGTTTATATATATATATATGTGTGTGTGTGTGTTTATATATATAACACAAATATATATATATATATATCTATATGTGTCTATATATATATCTCTATATATATATATATATAGACACATATAGATATATATAAGATATATATATTTGTGTGTTATATATATATATATATTTATATAACACACATATATATATAAACACACACAAATATATATATATATATATATATATATATAGAAGCCTTCCAATGAGGGATCCCTTTTTTTGGTATTTTATAGGGATAGGCATTTTACCAACTTTTGGATCATATTTTCACATCTCAACCGTTCAGTTTTTAGGTCCTAATGTGTAGATCACTTCTACAAATTTTCAGCCAAATCGGTGATCGTTAAGGCATCCAAAACTGCAATTTACACGAACGGACCGAATCTGTCGAACAGGAACCGTTCGTGTTTATAATTGTAAATTGCAGTTTTGGATGCCTTAACGATCATCAAATTGGCTGAAATTTTGTAGAAGTGATCTACACATTAGGACCTAAAAACTGAACGGTTGAGATGTGAAAATATGATCCCAAAGTTGGTAAAATGTCTATCCCTATAAAATACCAAAAAAAGGGATCCCTTAGAGGAAGGGCCCTGTATATATATATATATCTATATGTGTCTATATATATATATATATATTTAAACACACATACATATCTACATATATATATAAACACACACACACACACACACATATATATAATATTTTACGAGCCGGGCCTAGCGGGCCTTTGGCGGGCCTGGCCTACGGGCGGGGCGGGGTTTTTGCGGGCCGGCCCTCTGCCCACCAAGGTGGGCTTTTGCGGGTTTTTTGACGGCCGGGCCGGGCTAAAAGCCCTCAGGGCCGGCGGGCCTCCATCGGCCCACTTGATCCGCGGGCTTTTTGATGAGGCCTAAACTTCAGCACATTTTCCTACTCCGGCTAGGAGAAACCGAGTTAGGCAAGGAAGGAGGAGCGGCAGACTGACCAAATGAACTTCAAATGAGTTGAAACTTTCCAAATCCATTCTAGACATCCTAAGGATCATTTCGTATGGAGAGTGCAAGAGATAGTTCGGAGTGGAAGGCCTTCATACGATCGACATAAATTTTTGACTAAAAGACGAAAACTGCAAAACCAGACCTGTAAGGATTCTGGCAGCATTTCCAGCCAAACCACCTCGAACTAAGATCTGAAATTTTACCAGGGTAATTTAAACTCATGGTGGAACATTTGTTATGAAGAAGTCAAAGGCCAATTCTGAATTTTCGGTAGAGATTCAATTGAAGAAAGAAAGGAGAAGAAAGTGCGCAAACGGACAAAAAATGGGTCAACGGTGGTCAACGCCGGATTTTGGACATTTCCAGCCAAGAACATGTGTGGAGGATAGGAAAGAGCTGATTAAGGTTAGAGACTTTAGGTGGGAAGACATTAGGTTTAGGTTATTTGAAAATTCAAAAGTTGAAAGATGACAAGTGATCCAATTCTTACACCTTACACCTTTGTCTCCCATTTGTTACCTTATTCCCCTACACAATGACCATTCTACCCTTACTTTTTCTCATCCACCAAAATATTTATGGCTTTCTAGGTCATTTATATGTGGAGTTAAAAACTAGATCCACATTTTGTGCTTACACATTTATCAATCACATCTAGCCCTTCATTCCTTTTGATATCAACCCTTGATTTGAATTGTCTTAGCCTTTAAATAACCCATTCTCTCTCCCCAAAACCGTTCACCCTTCTACTCTTTCATTTTGCAACACCAAAATATCTATTTTCTCTAGTTCTAGCATAGTTTCTCTCTAGTTTTGAGTTCTAGTTCATAGTTGCTTAAGTTTGTGTGAGAAATAGGTGTGTAGGCACTTGGGTTTCACCAAAACCGAGGTCACTACACACTCTAAATCAATCACAACATTTGTTTTCACATATCCAAGCCCTTGTTCTTGCTTGTTCTTGAGTTTTGTGGATGTGTATGGTGTTTTGGGTTGTAAAAATCGAAAATCTCATACCTTGAAGCAATTCTCTCATCATTTTACATCTAGAGAGCTAGGTGGGATCTTTGACATCTTGGTTTGACTCCACCAAGAGTCAAACCCGTGGGTAGTTCTTCCTTTTCCCTTCCTTCTCTCTTTAATTTGATGTTTATGGCTTGTACTTGTAATAACATGTGTTGTGAGTAGTTGGATTTGAGCCCTAGCCAAACTTATGTGCAAATAATGTAAATTTTCATGTGTTTTGATGTTTATGCATATTTTGAATCTATAGGCTTCTAAACTTTAATGCTTACTAAATGTGTTTGCTAGCTTAGTCACCTAGAAAGCATGTTTAGGAAACTAATGAATTGGAAACTTGAACTTGACCACTTCTTGAATCCATGAGCATGAGTAGCTTTTAGGTGGTGGCTTAATGATTCCTACGGGAATTGTTAAGTTGCTTGAATTTCTTACTTTAAACTTAATGTATAAACTGTGAGTTTAATTGGTCTAAGGGGGTGTTAGGCTTGCGGTTTATAGCCCACTTGTGTTTTAATGAAATATAAATGGGATTAAGGTTGTGTAATATAACTTAGCTTGACCAAAGTTTGGTGAGTTGCATGATTAGTTGGTTTCTTGGTAACTTCACCAAAGCACTAAGGGAAAATTTGTCAAAGCATGTTACTACATCAAATATGGGTTACATTTTGTGCATGAGTAAGGTTAGGTGTGATGCTTAAGTCTCTACTTCTCTCATTGATTTAGTCTCCACATTTTTATTAGCTTAGTTTAATTTTTGTGCAACTTAGTTTATCGTAAAACTAAAATCAACCAAGCCATTTACTACCATAATTGTTAATACCATCCTTGCAATCTTTAGCTTCCAAAGGGCTAAGGTTGTGAACTTGTAAAAAGTTTTTCTAGGCTTTTGCGGGAATCTAGCTAGGTTTGAGTTTCTCCCAATCCTTTGGGTACGACACTCTTCACTTCCCTATATTAAAACTTGACCTCCTACACTTGGGAGTAGGGAACATCATACACAAATTTGCACACACTTTCATACACAATGATGTCTCCAACACTGATCTAGATACTCACCTAAACAATGGTTTTGCTCAATAAGAGTATCAATAGGTCTACAATCCAACAAACCTGTCTCTGTCAGCAAGTCAAGAACGAACTTCCTCTGGCACAGGTAGATTGCTTCTCTCCCCCTGGCTACCACAATTCCTAAGAAGTACTTAAGTTCACCCAAGTCATTCTTCTCAAACTCAGAGGCTAACTGTCTCTGCAGTCTATCCATCTCAATAGTATCATTGCCAGTGATTACCATATCATCCACATAAATAATTAGAGATGTTACCTTAAGGTATGGTCTGAGTTGCTCTGTCTGTAACCAACGTTCTGCATGAACTGTGAAAATCTTCCAAACCAAGCACGAGGTGACTGTTTGAGACCATATAGAGACTTTTTCAATTTGCATTCAAACTCACCAGGAGAAGCAACTACATACCCAGGTGGAAGGCTCATATACACTTCCTCAGCTAACTCTCCATGAAGAAATGCATTCTTGACATCAAACTGTCAGAGCGGCCAATTTAAACTAGCAGCAAACGAGAGCAGAACCTAAATAGTGTTCATCTTGGCAACAGGAGCAAACGTTTCATCATAGTCTATACCATACGTCTGAGTAAACCCCTTTGCTACAAGGCGTGCTTTGTATCGATTTACTGATCCATCTGTATTATGTTTCACTGTAAACACCCAACGACAACCTACAGCTTTCTTGCCTTGTGGTGGAGGCACAAGTTGCCAAGTATTGTTCTTTTGCAATGCCTCAATCTCTTCTTCTATTGCCTTCCTCCACTTTGGATCCCCCAATGTATCCTGCACTATGTTAGGTACTGATACAGCATATATTTGATTCACAAATGATTCATATGACTTAGACAACCTCCTAGTGGACATATAATTGGCTACTGGGTATTTTGATTTGGCAGTAAGAGTAGGTTCATATCTTTTGGCTGATTGCCCTCGAGTGGTTCTATTTGGTAACACATATTGCTCAACATTAGACTCACTACTACTAGTGCCAGTGGGTGGACATACCTTAAATGGATGATCTTCAGTACCAGGAAGTTGTGGGTCAGGGGTAGAAGTGATGGCAGGAGGGGCAGTTGTGTCTTCAACTTCACTCCCAGTGATTGAAACTGGGGCCTGGATGTCTGGAGCTTCTGCTTCTAGAGGTGATAAGCTGATGGTCTCAACATGATCAGTCAAAATACCTCCTACCTGCGTGATTTCTTCCTCTCTTTCTGATTCCTCCCCCTCTCCATGATACAGCTCTTCAAAATATGAATTCTCCCCCTGAAAAGGAAAAATAGCTCATGTGCTCAAAGAATGTAACATCCATAGTCACATAGTACTTTCTGGTAGGTGGATGATAACACTTGTACCCTTTCTGATAGCCCCTGTAGCCAACAAATACACACTTAAGTGCCCGGGCATCCAACTTAGACCTCTGGTTTTTGGGGACATGTACAAAAGCAACACAACTAAAGACATGAGCTGGAAGATTATGAAATGAAGGTAAGGAGACATGAGTGGCAAGAACCTGAAAAGGAATTTTTCCCTGAAGGACACTAGATGGAAGACGATTGATAACATGGGAGGAAGCATGCATAGCATTGCCCCAAAGATACTTAGACATATGAGCACTAAAGAGAAGGGCACGAGCCATATCAAGTAAATGACCATTTTGTTCTGGTGTTTGTGGACATGTAGTTTGGTGAACAATCCCATGGGTTTTGAAAAACTCTTGGAAAACATGATTAACATATTCTCCCCCATTGTTAGAACGAAGGATTTTAATGGTGCTATGGTACTGTGTTTGAACAAGAGTGCGAAAGGTTTGAAAAGCTGGAAATACTTCATCTTTGAACAAGAGTGTGATGCCACAACCAAATTT
Organism: Rosa lucieae; assembly: GCA_024704745.1. Taxonomy (NCBI): domain Eukaryota; kingdom Viridiplantae; phylum Streptophyta; class Magnoliopsida; order Rosales; family Rosaceae; genus Rosa; species Rosa lucieae. Next base: position 80,128,891 of record CM045496.1, on the reverse strand, counting down.
CACTTAGCTTATCAGAATTCGAAGTCAAAGCGGCGCGGAACTGTGCTCCTGATTTCTCCCCTGCGTATGTCTGATCCAGATGGAACAACCTGCCCTTCAGATACCCCCGACCGATTACCTCCCTGGTGAGAAGATCCTGAAAAATCACATACATAGTATAAAAGGTTACAGAGCATTTAGAATCAGTATTCAATTGGGGAACAAATATCAGATGGTGAGACAAGTCAGGCATATATAACACATTATGAAGTTCTAAGGTAGGAGTAATACGAACTGTCCCTGACCCTAATACAGGAAAGGCCTCACCATTGGCATTGGTTATATAAGACACTGGTGGGGAAGACAATTCAGTAAAATATGATTGATCATAAGTCATATGATCAGAGGCACCAGAATCAATAATCCATGTATCAGAGCCAACAAAGTTAGAAATTTTTAAAGCCATACCAATCTTACCACGACTAGCTATAGAGGCTGTAGGAGTAACTCCACCTATCGTATGATGGTCCTGTCCTGCCACACCATAGAAGTCTGGTTCTTGGATTAATTGAACTGCAGCTGCCTTCGCTTTAGGATGATAACCCTTCTATTTAGGGTATTCAGTTTCCAACAAGTCTCTCGAACATGTCCAAGGTCATTGCAATGAGAGCATTGGGGACGAGGGTGGTTGGTGAAGCTCTATGAGAAACCTTGCTGATGAAGTAGGGTTGAATTCTACTGCTGAAGGAAAGGTGCTGGTGACTTGGCCTGAATGGCTAGGCTAGATACTTCAACTTGTGCATGTTTGACACTTTCCTGCTGAGACTCATCCTTGCGAATGTATGTAAAAGATGTGTTCAGCCTAGGAGGGTCTGTCATTCTGAGTAATTCTCCCTTGGCACTACTATGGTTCTCATCAAGTCCTCTCAAGAATACATGAACCCTTTCAAGTTCCTTCTCCTTCTGGTACCACACAAGATCTTCCTGATTCTTGATCTTGCAAGGACGCTTCTGATCAATCTCAGCCCATACATTCTTTAGCTTGGTGAAATACATAGCTACTGGTTGCCAATTCTGTTGCATATTGGTAGCTTTGCACATCAACTCATGAACTTGTATAAAATCAGACTCATTTGTATATAGATCCCCCAATGTCTTCCATATTGTTTTAGTAGTCTCACACTCTTCCACCAACTGTAGCACATCTTCAGACATGACTTTGAATAAGATTGACATCACAGATTCATCATCATCCTCCCATTTAGTATATGCATCCACATCCTCCTCACTAAGAGCTTTAGTTATACCAGTCACATGCCCCATCTTATGTATGCCCCGAAGATGGACAGACATAATCTTCTTCCATGTTCGAAAATTGGTACCATTGAGTTTTGTACCTCCAAAAAAACCACCGTCTGAACTTCGAACTGAAACCTCAACTTTCTGAACCTCATTGATCGGAACCCTGACCTTCACTGTCATAACCACCTATTGGAACAGTACAGTAACAAAAACAACACACAAATCTCAAAGTATGCATCGGAAATAAGAAGAATAGAAGGCTCCAAATTAACAATAACATAAACTCTTTTTTTTTTTTAGGGTAACCTGTTGCTGACCGAGTGAGACTGAGTTGACCGAGTGAGGTAGGTTGACTCTGACCGAGTGAGGTAGGTTGACTCTGACCGAGTTAGAGTGATCGAGTTGACCGACTATGGTTGGTCCGACCGAGTGAGGCGAGCGACCGGAAGACGACGTCCGACTGAGTCAAGTCTGGGCACGATCGTGGACTAAAGCACGGTTGGAGATGGATCAGGTGGCCGGACGGGACTGGGTTGAGATCGGTGCCGGAAGAGATCGGTGCAGGAGAAACATGACCCGAAGATGAAGAAGGCGATCTGGGTGTTCTTTAGCGACGCCAGGACCTGAAGAATTCTATCCAAAGAGATGGAGGCGATCTAGGAAGATGAAGCCGGTCTTGAAAGTGAAGCTGATGTAGAAAGGTGAAGTCAACCTTGAAAGGAACAGACGACCTGGAAAGAGATAGAGGACAAAGCCGATCTTGGACAGATGAAGGCTGATGTCGGCTGGAGTTAATACCCTAACAAATTGGGTTCTAAAACTATTTTTCTCTAATTAAGAGAAAAACAAAGAAAGAATAAAGAGACAAAGTCCTTTTCGGATCTTTGCTCTGATACCAAGTCAAATAAGACAAGATTGAGAGAATGAATTTTCTGATAATCTTATTCATCTCACAATGGAGGTATATAAAGGAGATTACAAGTATACAATTGACTTACGTCTCTTCCCTCTACCACACAAAGAATAGGTAAGTACTAACTTCAAAATAATTACAATATATTATATCCCTAATATTATGCTATGACTCACGCTAACAAGCTAGTTCTAAATTTCCTTCACTCTCCTACTTTAGTGCCTTGGCAACTAAGGGCATGTTTACTTACTTGGAATGAGAGGGAATGATTAAGGGGTAAAAACATTCCTGAGTTTACTAACACATAAAGGAATCGAAATGATTCCGGGTAAAAGAATTCCTGCGTTTACTAACACATGAAGGAATCGGAATGGATGTAGGTCCCATCTCCTTATCAGGAATCGATTCCTGAATACTCAGTAATTCGATTACGAAGGGGGGAGATGAGTTTAGGAATCATTCCTCCGGAATCAATACCGATTTCTTTCTTCTCCCATTCCACTTGTCTCCGATTCATGATTATTTTCCATTCCAAGTAAGTAAACGTGCCATAAATGTAGAGTGGAGCAACTGCTTGTACCGAATTTCATAGATGGAGTTTCGCTCTTCTCATAATTTTCGTGAAGGTAACCGAGTTGTAGATGCTTTGGAAAATGAAGGGATAAATTCATCAAGTTTGACAATGTGGGACTTGCCATCGGATTCTGTTCTCTCTTTTTGTAATAGCGATTGGTTGGGGCGTCCCAACTTTCAATTATGTTGGTTTTCGTTGTTAGTTGCGAGCTATAGGTTTGTTAATTGTTTTTGGTGGGATAACTTTAGGTCCCTCATATGTACTATGGTGTACTCTTTTTTCTTTTTGATAAATTACTCTTGCTCCTTGGGGTTAAGCAAAAAAATAAATAAATTAAGAATTCCATGAACAAACTGAGTCCCAATTAGGCATTAGTGCATTACATAACAATTGGGATAAAAGAAAAGGTGATAATGGATTGGATATGAACTTTAGCAAATTTGCAATCAACAACTCTTACTCAGTTTTCCAGGCATAAAGAAAATGGCAAAACTCTGTAGTTGCTGAGCTCTCTTTTGGTGAGTTGTATTCAGAATTTCTACTACCAGGGTCACTATGACTAGACTCCCAATCAAGCCTGCCTAGCTTGAAAATGAACAAGCCTTGGCCTGTGGCTTGTTTACTAAACAACCAATCATACACATCCCACAAAATTTCAAATTGGAAAATCATTCAACATCACACTCTCATTCCCTCTAAATCTCCAATTCAAGTTCATGATCCGAATCGTCATTGTCCCGTCTACAGTAATCCACATTTCAGGATCATTAGGCCCTGATAGTGAAGCTTCAATGACAATGTCATGCTCTTCTCTCCCTACTTCCAACATGGCTTTGGAGCAAAACAGTCTTTTTCCACACACAACTTCCTTCTTGTACATCAATGTAGCCTCTTCTAAAGCCGGTTTTGATCTGGTTCTCTTATAAGCATCTGTCACTAGATCCGCTAGCAGTAAAACCACCTCTGCCTTGGACACCAAGGCAACATAGTAATCCGAACATGGCTCTGGGTTGCCAGAGAATTTTTCCTATCGAAAATCCCAGTAAACATCTACTCGTCTTCCGTCTATGTCGAAGGATTTGAGACCTTTCTTGCCCCACAATTGACAAGAGTTTAAGTCAATCTTGCAAACGTAGAGAGCTTCTTGACAAGGCTTTGCCACTTCGATGCAAAGGAAATCATTTGTGAGGTCTTTGCCCCATGTTGCTGTGACATTGCAGCACAATCCGGCTAGTTTAGCTTGGTAGACATAGGTCACAGCGTTCTGTCGAGCTGCCTTATCTTCACTTTCTGGTACCTGGCAAACATTCTCGTTGGATGGTGGTTTTGAAATCGAAAAGGGTATGGATCCAAGAAGATGATTAGACATTGTCACAATGAAATACAGGCCTCATCATCTAATTGGTCTAAATTACATCATACGATAAGCTCTCCCTTTTTCAGAAGATGATTGAAGATTTGAAGCTGATCACGTCCTTTGAGATGATTTTTTTTTTTAACAGAATTCTTTGAGATGACTGAAGCAACAAAATATGTAGAATGAAGCCAAGACTTCAGTATTTGGAGACATCAAAGTCAGTTGGTTAAGACTCAAAGAATAGGTTGGAAGTTAGGAAACTATGGCGTCAAGCAGCTGTTAAGTGTTAACTACTACGCTGACGAACCCTTATGTAGTTCTGTTAATGACGTTTTTTGGAGAAACTGTTAATGACGTTAGAGAAACAGAATTTTACATAATTTTTCTTCTTTTTGTTCTACTTTTTTTTTTTTTTTTTTTGAAAAGGAATGATTGCATTAGTAATCAAGCCATAAAAACAGGCCAGAGTCTAACAGAACTTACATAAGAAATCCTGGGATAATCCAGGTAACCTATCTAAGCTACAACTAAACTCATTAAAGTCTAAAGGGACGCTCGCTGAACAGCAAGCCTAATCTATACAAGAATAATCTCGCTCTCTAAGGAAAAAATATTCATCTAGTCTAATCTGCCAAGCACTCAATTGTGGTACAAATATCAACTAGAAACGTCCTAGAAAAGCATATAGAAATCACTCCTACGTCAAAAGGCTTGAGTCCAGAATGTCTAAAAGCTTCGAGGACTTAAGAAAGCGCGAGTCCCTTCCCCGTAGGGTTGTAACCAGCACCATATGCAGCCTCCTCCATAGCTGACAACCTTGGCATCAGGTTGCTCCTCGGGCTCATCTTGAGAGTTTGCAGCATATAGCCCCCATTTTCAGATTGGAGCCCAATAGGCCCAGTCCCTGTCTGTAGCCCAGTTTGTGCCCAAGGCCCATTCATCATAGGCTCAGAAAATAGCCCATTCAACCAAACAGTCAACCCTAGTTCCAAACTAGGGTCTCGGTCTCTCAGGGATTTTTCCAGCCCGTCTTCTTGCTCGTGACCAGCCGCCGCAGTGATTTCCGGCATACCAATCCAAGCCACCGTCTCGGTCATCGCCGGCCCTCCTGTCGCCTCTAGGAAGCACCACACAGCCCCATAGCCCAGCACCACCGAATCCATCTTCTCCAGTATCTCCGGCAACCTCGACTTAAATCCAGCTTTGGTTAGTGGAGGCCGCCACAATGATGCAGATCCCAGTCGCCCAGAAAGCCAACGGCGTCGACAGCAACACCTCGGCTCTGGCTCGATCCAGCAACCCCCTTCCTCATAACCACCCTCAGTCGAGCATGGACTCAACCGGAGCCCTGGAAAAGCTTGGTCGAGATCGCGACGCCGTTGCAGACGAGACCACAGCCTCTCCAAGCCCACGCCGCCCTTCACTCGCCTCTGTCTGGTTTGGAAACCACGGCGCTCTCCGTCGCCATCACGAAACCTAGGTTTCGTTCTTCCGGGTTGCTCCGCAGAAACCGGAGGCCCTCTCATCCTTTTTGTTCTACTGTCTTCTATATATAGTGTCTCCTTACTTCCGGGGTGGCTAGATGGCTATATTATTGGCACTACAATCTTCCTTCGTTTCTTCAAGCTATTTTAGTAGCTTTAATACGTCAGCAAATTATTCATCCAAAGAAAACTACACCATAACTAATGGAACTTTTTTATTTTATTTATTTATTTTATTTATTTATTTATTTTTTATTTCAACAGAAAACAGAATAATACTTGTCGATCATCAATATAGTAAATTCAATAACCACATACACGCAAAAGAAGGTATTCATAGCTAAAATCAGCTTTGACAGTAGAATTTACTCTTTGTGGTATGACTTTGTTCTTTTAATTAACATATACATAACCCATATTGCATTAGATAGATTATTGTCTGATATACGAAAAAAGGTTTAAGAATATCACCTCCTGTAAACTCAGAGCAGATCAGCAGATACAATACTATGCCACCTGGAACACAAAAAGCCACTATACAAAAATGCACTAAAAGAAAATTGAAGACTTTCAAACTCTCTATGTAAAATTAAAAAATTTCCCGCGAGGTGTAGACCGGCTTCTTCTTAATTCAGGCATAGACATATTGCTGCCTTCTTTCTGATATCGAGTTCCACCATTTGGAAGCTTGTTTTCTGTTTTCCCAGCCATTAAAGGTTCTGCTGCTTGCACAGATCCTCTGCATGTAACAGGACGTGCACACTAAAATGGTTAAGAATGAACATAGAAAAAAAAATGAAATACCCAAGCAAAAGGTTAATCTATTAATCGTACCGTGGTTCAAGATTTATATAGTTCCTTGATGAGTTTTGCCGAAGCTTTTTTGCCATCAAAGAACTATGCATGGGTGAACTAATGGGGAGATGCTCATTTTCTGGCTCCGAGAAGTCACTCTTTCGAGCCTCTTCGATCCTTTCAAGACCATTCAAGTCAGAAGACAAAGCTGTCACTGCATCATACTTTGGTTTTCGGTTCTGCTTGGCCTTAACCTTGGTCTCATTCTTGCTTTTTCTGATACCGCCTTGTCTTACATTAAGAGCTTGCTTAAACTGCTCGTCTTCATTTTCTGGATGAACTCTTTTGGCCTTCTGGAAGCTATACAATGCATCTGAAATGTCATCGTGCTTTGTTGATTCTTGTGAACTGATAAGTACCCTCAAGTTTTCCGTTGATGGGATTGATGGCATGGTACTAGCAAGAGATTTATTGACTGGTACTCTAGCTGATGGAAATGTTGGTTTCGCAATTGGTTGGTTTTCTGTTGTGTCAGCCTTAACTCTGGGTCTAATGAGAGCCCCTCTATCAGTAGATATTGATCGCCTGACAGGAGGAGATGGTGATCTGTGTTTTCCAGAGATCACTAATCTTTCTTCAGCTGGAAATGGTATCTTTGGAATGATCTCTTTCTCGGTGAATGCAGAAGGAAACCTTGATCTCCTTTGCTTGCCCGAAGAACAGCTTCTTGCCTGAGTAGAGTAAAATTTGAGAAAAACCGAGTTGAAGATTTATCATGTGCTATGTCAGATGTCTAGTGGTACCATTACAGGTCAAGGAAAATGTACTTTCAATTTTCAGCTATCTCATATTTGTACATTTATCAATCCATTGGCTGTTCACTGAATTAAATTTTGACCATCAATATGCCTTCAAACGTAGAATTAAATGGAAAGATATTGGAAAGATTACCTCAGAAATCTTAGCATCATCTAAGGGTCGCTGACAAGTTTCTTGCTTTGAACTGTTGCCAATGCCCCTTGGAATACGAAAAGGTGAAACGGCTCTAGACTTTTGGGAATCAATGGTGTTTCTTGTACCACCTTTGATTTGGTTTAGTTCAGCTTCCTTTCTTTCCAATGCCAGTTTAAGATCTGATATCTGCGCAGATATGAATATGCTTTTAAGCATCTGATGATGAAAAGATGAAACTAATAGAACAGCATAATAGAAATATGAACAGACCTCTTCTTTGAGTTCCCGGATTTCACCCGTTTCTTTATTAGATTTAGCTGCCCCAAGTTCTATGGATGCAACCCTTTCAGCAAACTTGAGTGTACTAATCGTCTCCCCAAGAGCATTAAGTTCCGGGTTTATATGTACAAACATCATAGTTTTGGCTTGACCACCTAAAGATAGACAGTAAAGTTCTATATTATCACAGTATACAAGATAACAGTAATAAAGTATAGGGACTTTTTTTTTTTTAATTAAAACATAGATTCTGAAATTACCTAAAGAATCTTGCAAGACTTGAGTAAGTTTGCTGTTTCTGTAAGGAACATGTGCGCTCTTCTGTGCAAGAGCAGAGATGACATCTCCGAGTGCAGAAAGTGATCTATTTATATGTTGAGCTTCCTTTAGTCTCTCACCAGTGGCTTCTGATTTATCAACCCTCTCGCTCCCTGCCAAATCCACGAGATGGAGGCAACCCCGTAGAATAGAACCAGAAGCCAACTCCTTTCCAAGTATATGGACTGTTAAGACACTGCAGAAGAAATACAAAAGTCACTAGTTAGAATAACTTCTACTACAAGAAAAAATATTTACACCATTCATTAAAATTGCTAAATTTGACAGAAGAAATGAAAACATCTACCTATGAGACCGACTGCTTCTTTCATTCAGAGCTGTAGCACCAACAGCACGATTTCTATGACCAACTTTCATCAACTCAAGAACATCTTGAGTGCAGGTAACTGGAACCAAACTTGCATCAGGTACATTAAGGCCATTCAGCTGCGACTTGTTCCGTATATCTAATGTACAAGTTGTTAAGGAAATAAAGCAGCAATGTAGTATATAGCTTATGAATTTGTGACACCTAATTGAGAATATACAATTGTTAAGGATATCTTCTGGTAGAACCATCATTAACTAAGAGGTCTCTCACTTGTTCGTTGTATATTTCTATCATCTGTACTGCAACTTCATATCTTATTATGTCCACCCTTGCCTTTGATATTTGAAATAAGTCGCGCAGGGCTCTATAGTTCACTCCCCATGTGTCTTCACTTGACAAATCAGGGCCACTCTGTAAAAGGCAAAACATATAGTTTATATTATGCGACAATCATGCTCTACTAGGTAAGACCAACTGATCAAGCTGTAGGTTATATTCGAAGCCACATATATCACAGTACAATAGGTAGAGTTACCATAGTGTATGTCTTCCCCGAACCAGTCTGTCCATATGCAAAAATGCAGGCATTATAACCATCTAAAACTGATCGGATCAACGGTTGAGTGTCAACATATATTTGCTCTGCACAAAACAGGGAAGAGAGATCATGAGTCTTGTCCGAGGACAAATTGTTAAGCTATAAAAATTATAAAAGAATGTTACTCATGGCTGATCTAACAAAGCGTGCGTGTCATTTCAGTTACCTTGTGTGACATTTGTTCTGAACACTTTGTTGAAGGTAAAGACCCTTCTTGAGTCTTTTCCCTGTTTAAGGGGATTAACAATCATGATGGTTCCATTTTCTCCAATGTAATCCACAGAGGATTGTCCATTTGATTGACCTAAGAAGGGCCTCACTCTGCAATAAACTCTAATTGTTCCTGTAAAAAACAAACTCTTTCAGTTAAGCTCGGAATCATGAAATCATATATATATATATATATATATATATAATATACCGGATAATTTATTAAGTTGGCATAAGGTGAAACACCTTTGAGGTCTTGAACTTGATTGTAGAGAAATCGGTTTTCTTCAAGAACTTTGTTGTAAGAAGAGGAAGTTACTTCCAGACCTTTAATATGGTGCACTGAGACAAAAGAAAGTGTAAGATCATCCAATGCTTTGACGAATTGTAATACAATAACTGACACCTTTCCTATTTGACATAAATGTTCAAATCTATGGAACGTACCAAGCCTTCTAAGTTCCTCCTCCCAGTTTGAATGAGCATGTTTGACTTCAAGTCTTGTTTCTTGGAAAGAGGACTTTAACTCCTAAAAATATCCGAGACAGACAGTAAGATATAAGAGAAGACTCAACTGCAGATTAAAATTTCAGTTGACAGCTCCTTGCTTATTGTCACAATTGTACTTATAGGAAATGGAGCATTGCATTTCCTCACCTCAAGCTGCTTCTGTTGAATGGCAATTAATTCTTCATGATCAGATGAGTGACTAATACTATGATGGAGAGCCTCTCGTTTTCCCCCACAAATACAGAATTTAGACAGATCACTCGACAGCATATGACTTCTTTGTGCTAGATAATTTTTCATGGCTTCTAAAAATTCAGATTTTGACAGAGCACCAATATCACCTCTCAATAGTTTCTTCAAAAACAGGCCAAGCTATAGAGCGTTGCAAAAGAGAGATAAGGTTAGTTTTGTGTTGACTATTACAAGAAATTCAAAATCAGGCAAAATCTTTTGACCCAATTAACAAAGTACCTCAAGAAGATACTAGTAACAGGGTTACAGGAAAAACTTTTTGATGAGCAAAAATGTTTACATACCTGCGTGCCTTGAGAAACAAGTAGTGCTGAGAAATCCTTGACTACCTTACTTAGCAAAGTATCTATTACCTATAGAATTTTACAACTTATACTAATCAGACTCCATAAAACAATAGAATCTTTATTTAAAAGGTGTAAAACAGTAGAATCATATAAATAACAAGAGTCTTACCTACCATTGCATTCAAAGGAAAATCTTCAATCCCATTAGTCTCATGAAGGTAAGCTTGAAGAAGTCCAAGGCCAAAACGATCAAAAAGGAAAGCCAAAGCAGCGGCAGTTCTGGATTCCTCAGTTGACACCTCACTCGAGAGATGAAGAAAGTCCAACAGTTGTTCAAATTGTGATGAATCGGATTCATCTATTGACTCATCAGCGCTTTCACTGCCTCCTAAGGAGGATGATGACCCTTTTGGGAAGCATGTGATCCTCACAGTCCCTCCATATCTCCAAACTCCAATTCCACCTGCTTGCTTCCATTCATAGTAACCTTTGAGACACAGAATGCAGTCTACAACTTTACTCGACGAGCCTCCCTGAAAATGCGAACCTCTCAAAAATTAGAAAAGGAAAAGACCAGCAAACATAGAAACATACAATTGAAGGACATATAGAACCATAGAGAAACCATAACAAGTTGAGGGTTGAAATACTAAAGTAGGTGTATTACAAACTGTCTAGAATTAAAGGCAGTAAAATGCATATTTTTATTGAATATGCTGCAACTATGATATAATCTGACCTTTTCCAGATCAGAGGCTTCAAATGTCAAGAGCTTCATGGCTTTGACAGCCTCGAGGAAATTTCTCATGTTCTCAAAATACTGAATTGCAGACTGTGCTGCCCCTTCTGTCGACTGAACAGCAATAATGGGATTTTCCACCACCTATTTCGAAACCCAAAAGAGAAACAAAAATGAGAAGTCAAGAAAGAAAGTATGACATTGCTTATGATAAAACATAAGTATGCAATCAAAGATGAAACACATTTCCTCCATCCTTGTTATTGAAACTGTTAACCCTGGCTAGAACTTATTTTTGCAACAAGGGAAGGGTACCTTGAGAACAGCACCAGGATTGACCTTGTTGAGGACATTGCAGAGAATTAGGCCATTGCGGAGTGAAAGGCGAAACTCTTCTTCAGAGGGTTCTTTGGACAGTGTTTCTAAGGCACCATAGTCCATTTTCCTCAGCCATTCTGCTGCTTGGTATCTCCTTGCAGCTAAAATTAGCGCAATTACAAATTTACAGTCATCAAATACTCGCAAACGTTTTCAAATACACGTAAAGTGCCATTTGAACTTTCTGGTCAAACAAACCCATCACTGAAGTTGGTCATCCTAGACTATAAACACATCAAGGTGATCAAGAACTAAAGATTAAAGAAGGTTTTTTTTTTTTTTTTTTTTTTTCGGGTGAAGGTATCGAACCGAATTTAAAAAATTGAAATTTGTGTTTCTTATGCAAATTTTGTAAGTTTTTTAAAGAAATGCACTCGACTTTGCAATAACCCACAAGTTGGAGGGGTTCGAAAGCGTGGTGACGCTGATCTTGATATCAAAAGCAAAAGAAATATATGTTTTGCTTTCAAATCTCATTAGAATCATGATCAATGATTACTGGTGTACAAATTTATTCTAAGCCTCCTTTCGGATTAATGTATAAGATTAGAAGAGTCAAAAAGCAAAAAATTACAAAAAATGGGTCCAAGTCATGAGTTGATGTCTTTTCGGGCCCAAACCATCATAAGCAATAATCACCACATTTCAGCAGCACCCGCATTCTGCGCAACATAATGGTATATGGCAATATGGCCATCTATACTACGAAATTTAATATCTTTGTAAATACAAATACATTTTTTTTACCTGGAAAACAAATAACAGTGAATTAATAATTCAAAACAGTTCTACCAAAACATATATTTTAGAAAAAAAATTGAAAAATAGGGGAACCATATCCCAAGAATAAGTATAATTTAGGCCTAGAAGCTTGGGAAAAGGTTAAATTATAATACATGTGTGACAGGTAATTAGTAGTAGTAGTTGCTGTTTTTATACCTGCTTCCTCTGCTTTTCTCTGGGCCAATTCATAGTCATTGATGAGCTCATCTGGGTTTGCATATGGATTATGAGCCTGATCGTTGTTGGAGACTAAACCCTTCAACCCTCTCAAGTTCTTGCCAGGAGATGATGCAAAGATATTTGATAAGAAATTTTCTTGCGGCATTTTGATGTCTCCAAGAAAAAAATACAACTTAATATTCTTTATTCAGCAATCTGCAATACATAAACCAATGCAATTTAAATAACTAGTTAGCCTATAATTGGACAAAAACCTCAATCAACTATCAGAAAACTTAAAATCTAGAAAAGAGAGAAACAGAGTTTGAAGAATAAAGGTATGGCCTTTATACTAATCACAGAAAAGAAACGAAATTTGTGAAACATTTATGGTGTGAACAAGTGAAGTGTGGTTGTGAAGCTCTAACCTTTAAACGGTCATGAAGTCCTGGAGAATTTAAGCAAGCCCCGGAAGAAAATGGAGGTTTGAGAGTTTGAGTTTGTAGTAGATCTGATCTGAAGGAGAGGAATGGGAAGGTGAAGCAAAGCAGGTTTCCCGTGTTCTTTGTGAAAGAAGCAGCATTCAAAATTTAGTAGAAGCTCATTGAATGCTCCTCCAACTGTTCATGTACTCTTACAGAGAGAGAGAGAGAGAACGAGAGTTGGAGAGGCTAGGGAGAGAGGTACATAGATTACATTTAAAAGACCTGAAATTGAAACGTTGTTGTCTCCCAACTTGTCCAAAGGCTTAGAAGCACGAAAATATGAAATGAAGTCAAAGTTGAGGTGAATTTGACTTGGATCTGGTCCCTCCACGTGGCAGAGGTGATCTCCTATCAGGTTGGAAAAGCTAAAGTCACCAAATTACTCAACTCCATGATGTTCCAAATAGACTCCCAGAAAAAAAACGGTCAAATTGTAGATTGAATGATATTTTGAGTGAGTTCAAAGCAAACTTAAGTCATGCAAAAACATATAAACTCTATGCCTTCTCATTCAGTAATTCAGTGTTAACTGATTTTGAGTTGAATGTCCCAATTTTTAGATAATATCATAAGGATAGAAGCTAACTATGAGCTATTCGTTCAATCACGTCTTTATGTGCCTTATATGATGTGTATTATGAATGTTTGTGATGCGTAAGACTTGACTTTTTTTTCTTCTGCGTGTTTACAATTCCAGTTTGATGTGTGGTCACTCATGAGTAATTAAGGGTGTTGGGAAAATAATATCTCGTTGAATAATCTAAACCTAACAAATAATATTTAGTTGAATGCATAAATTTATACTAAAATGTTTTTTTTTTGTCAAGTAATTTATACTAAAATGTTGAGTGGAAAAATATTTTATTATTCTAAAAATATTAAATAGAAGAAAATTGTTAGCATTTCCCATATAATTAATTATGCATGTTTGGCATTTGCTCTATAAATTATGCTGACCAAAATAATAACTTCAAAAAAATATCCTATAACAACGCCGAAATAAAATAGTTTATTACATCATTAGATCAACAAAATGTGGTATAAGAGCTCCATAAGATTATAAAAAGTGTAGTCCTTTGGGGATCTTTGATCTTTGGACTGGACGGCATGATTTGGCTAAAATGATGGGAGTATGTATATATTAGCATTATAACCTGCTTTATTAAAGGCATTGTTGCTGGACTTATAATAAATGCTGCATCCATTCTTGTATTGTTGGACCTCTACATGTTCAATGGGGTTCGGCAAATTAATACTCGTGTTGAATAGGATTTATATGATGAGAGATTATTCAGAGCACCGCCGTGCACTTGCACCAACATAAATAAATGGTTAGATAATTTCCATTATATGATCCCTAGCTAGTGGTACTAGTGAAGAGTAGCAATGCCAAATCTTGCTAGCTTATATATGTAGATTCCCATTGGTTGATTGATATTGATCTTGGCCATAATCTATATATAGCTTTTGACTCATTCGTAATTTATATGAAAACAATATTGTTTCTTGCTAAAGAAATTGATAACTCATGTAGTTAAAGTAATGTCTCTCTGTTTCGTAAAATAGTCTGTGGTTAAGGCAGTCGAACACACCCTAACGTAAACTAAATATTTAAGTAAGCATCATATTTAACTAAATATCAATCTGGAGCTCTACCACTGAAGTACTGATATATAGGTCAAATATTTACTTTAGGACCGCCATACACCTCACCTGCACAAGTATGAAGTAGCCATGTAGCGTAGTGTGAGTCCGCATAAGTAACTCACAACTTGGCTCATTTTTGTTCTAGCTAGCGAGTGCATCATATTACTCAACTCTTTGGGATCGACCTCAACGGTAAATGAGAGTGGAGAAGTAGTTAAAATTGGTTAGATTAGGTTCTCAAGGAGAAGGTAAAAGCATGACTTTCTAGTAAAACATGAGAATTACGTAGTTGTCCTCATTGCGCTGCCTCGTTGTGGGTAGGTAAAGTGAGGTGCTTTTCAATCAATATCTTCGGTGGCTGGGTCACATTCTTCGTGGAATAAAGGCAAACAAACCAGCAAGTTTACGTTAGGGTTTTCTTTTCTATTCTTTTGAAATGAACAAGGGGGGCAAAAGTGAGTCCTGGTTAGGTTTACTTTCGAACGTTGGATCCCCCACTTTCAAATCATTGCGGAGGGAAAGCTTTTCGATTCTTTTTTACATTTGGTGCCCCATTTGATGGACCATTTTAGTGGAACCTTCTCCATTTATATCAAATTATGGGGCATAGAGTGCTTTCTCTCTTAGTTAATTTACTTTTGGTTTGGTTAATTTAGTGAAAGTTATGTGAGAGAGAAGAAGACTTCTCTTATAAGCATAATAATTATTTGTACTATGTGGTCATTAATAACAGCAGACAATGATTAGTTAGCATATATGCATGCTTAAAGGCAATTTACCATGCATTTGAGGAGTGAACCTTGAGCGAGATTAATGGATAACTCAATCGCACTAATTTTGCAAAACTTGCGTAAGCTAAAAGATGTGGGGGCTTAATAGAGTTTTTTTAATTGGTAATATTGATTAGTACATATTTTGACGATAATATAGTTCAACAATCGAAGACGTATGATCTTAACCTTAAGTAAAAAATGTTGACTACCGATCAATAATTTAAAACCCATCGGTTCAAAATATTGTTTAAACATGTTCTTTTTCCTAGCTAACATAACTTCACTCACCAACTGGCCGGTCAGACTCACTCATCGATAAGCTCTTTCATGCATAACGAAACCCGCTTGTGAAAAGATTGTTCAAGAGTTTATCTTCCAAGTTGATCCAACTCAATATGTACAGTTTCTCAACCGCGCTAGGTCATTTGTATCTCGACACATAGGTTATACCGACCTTGATCGACTACTTTAGCCTTTAGATCCATTATAGGATACATAGTTGCTTTGTTTTAGTCCCTCGATCGTATTCTTTTCTCAAGAGAAAAAAATAGTTGCAAGAGAGAAAATGCATGATTATTTTAGGGTC
Source organism: Rosa lucieae (assembly GCA_024704745.1). Taxonomy (NCBI): domain Eukaryota; kingdom Viridiplantae; phylum Streptophyta; class Magnoliopsida; order Rosales; family Rosaceae; genus Rosa; species Rosa lucieae. The sequence goes on along the minus strand of CM045496.1, from coordinate 80,113,198 downwards.
CCCAAAACTGCCATTATGATTTACGCATGCTATCATCTTTATCTGCGTGGTTTAGTACGTTTTTCATCGCAGGTTTCGTCTACTCAACTCGCTAGCGCTACTATAATGAAAGAAACACGAAACGAAAGGCTTCATATGATTCCTAATGAACTTATAAAAGAGCACTGCACGACTGAGAAGAGCTTCTACGAAGACAAGAGAAAAAGGTCATTTATAATTCCTATTTATAACATATTACTCACAACAAGAAGTACTCCAGAAGGGTTCACTTATGATGATTTAAGTAGTGACAATAGTGAACATTTGTCTCAAAATTTGTATATGAGGTTATGTCTTTGATTGAAGTCTGTTGGAGAATGTGGGAGTTTCTCTCACATCTAAGAAAAAGCTCAAGGAATACATCGTTATAACTGTTCCCTCGGAGAACTTGTGAAATGAACAAAGAAAAGCAAGCCCATTTGGGAGGAAGCTTGAGCTAGGCCGTATTGTGTGTGTGTGTATATATCAAAGATGGGCCTTGGGCATGGGGCTCTTGGGCCAAAATGATTTTTTTTTTTTTGCATTATTTTTCTTTTTTTGGATTTTGTTTAATGTTCAGATAATTATCAAATACCAGTTATTTAGGATATTATCAAACATCATCAGTTTATTCAACAGTTACAACTGTTGATTGAGTTTGAATTTAAATGAACAGTTGCAACACTACGCTTCTCCTCTCCCCCTCCCTCTTTCTATAGAGAAGCACATAGTACAGTTTGCCAGGATTCAAGTCGAAGTGTTTCGACTTGAATCTGATAATTGTATCCTGCAAGATGGATGTCCAAGAACTACAAGCACAAGAGTAGGGATTAACTTCTGTCTTAGGAGATTGCTACAAGCAAGCTTTTATCAATCTCTAATCAAGTCAGTGTTTTCATTACTTCTTTCTTTAATTTTGAGCAAATTTATTCATATTTTAGGATTGAATTACGTTTGCAATCTTATTTTGTAATTATATTCATATATGCTAACAATTAATTTTGAAGATCGATCCATTGCTTATTATTAGGGATGGCATAAAAACCCATGGGTATGGGTGCTCATGGGTACCCGCTCTATTTGGGTAAAAATATTTGTAAATAAGTACCAATAGATTATCCATGGGTAAATGGGTAATGGGTGTTAGATAACCCGCTCGGGTATGGGTATTTCCAAGGGTACGCATATCCATAAAACTTATTCAAATCTTTTTTTTATCAAAACTTCCTACAAATTTATTTTTTTTAATATTTTTAATCAAAATTTCCTACAGAATTAAGTTCATGATTTAAAAAAAAAAAAAAAGATGAAAAAAAAGAAACTTTTGCACGTCTGGCTATCAATCCCAAATTTTCATCTTCTCAAATTAGATTATCAATAACTAATTTCAGATCTTCATCTTCTCAAATTTGATTACCAGTACCACAGGTCCCTTCCTTCCTCCCTTAATTTCGAATTGACAGTGCTCTTCCTTCCTCCTTTGATTTCGAATTGAGATCTTGATCTTCATCGTCTACAGCTTCAACGCAGTCAACGTCACCGATGGTGAAGCATGCCTCTTCCTCTTCAAGCTTTTTGGGTGAATGAGGTTAGGAATTGGGATCGAGATGAAGAACTGAAGGAACTAACGTCATGATTGGACCCGCTCCGGATTTCATCTTAAAATCTAAAGTAGCCCTGCGGGGCCCACCTTAGAAGAAATTCTACCAAAAATTTGGCGGAACTTCTTCTAAAAGTGGATTACCCAAAACCTGTAGAAAGACACTTACACTTCCAAAATAATCCACCATTATTCTTCTGGAGCCACCCTGCTCCCTATATCACAACATCTCACATTTCACAAATAATTCTGAACTTAAGAATATGAATATCATGGGTTATCAGAGCAATCTAATGTACAGGCGTACAAGATGATAGAATACAAGATAAATGACCGATACTTTTATAATGCGGAAGCTATGATAGCTATGCCTCAACCCCATGTACGCTCGACCTCAAGCTAAACTGGCCTGCAAACTGGGCATTAGAAACCGAAGGGCCCAGGGGAAAAGCATTTAAAAACCGTTAGAGTGAGTGAACAAAAAATAACCAATCTCGAAGGAAAATAATTATAAGATTTAGTGCTTTCCCAAATTATCCTCTTAAAAACCAAGCATGCAGTAAGATCTTAAAAACACTCTTAATCCTTCTCTTTACTGAAATCTCAATCACGTAAAATAGAATATCTCGAAATCTCTTTAAGATCTCAAATCCCTCAAATACATAATGATATTTCAAACATCTCGTTAAATTACTCATATCTCAAATCAGATCTCAAAATGGACGATGACTAAAAGGGACTGCCGATTAGTCATCTCATACCACCTGGAGTAAACTGCCGACCAGGGACGCATCAGAGGGGACTGCCGACCGGACGAGGAGGTGATGGTTAGAGGGGAATGCCGACTAACCATAGGTAGTTAGAAGGGACTGCCGACTAACTTCCTCATATCATCTGGAGGGGACTGCCAACCAGATGACGCATTGGAGGGGACTGCCGACAGGAATATTCTGGAGGAGACTGGCGACCAGAATATTGTCTGGAGGGGACTGCTGCCCAGAATATTGTCTGGAGGGGATTGCCGCCCAGACTATTACCTGGAAAGGACTGCCAACCAGGTAAAGCATGTATGCGCTGACTTATTTACCTCCTCAATAAACTGGATTCAATCTCTTTCAATTACTTGCTTTCGGAAAGAAACTCGATATTACTTCAATAAATCATTAACAATTCACCGAAAGCATAACTCAGGATTATCTCGCAAACTCAAACCTCAATATCTCACTCGAAAGCATAAATCAAATACTCTGTAAATCAATAAATGCTTTTGGAAAGAAATCTCAATCTAACTTCAAGGCTGATAAGTGCGGAGCTCAAAGCTCAATAAATCTCGCTAATTCAATCATGCTCAAATATTTGCTAAATCCTTCATACTCGTATATCATCATAAAAACTGATATTTGAAATCAATAATTCTCATAATATTTTCTTAATCAGTCACTTCCCGAAAATTATTTCCCAACTCAATAACTCATAAATAACTATCTCGAAAATCTACTAAAAGCCCTCGGGAAGGAATTTCAACTCTAACCCTCGTAATTCATAAATAAATCTCAATAAACCAGAGTTTATAAAATCATAAAACTTAATAATTCAAATAATAAATTAAACCTCAATTAGAAAATAATAATATACTGCATGCACAATTAATTTAAAATAAATGTCCACTCACAGTTCTATTTAGGCGATCACGCATACGAGTTCTTCATCGAGTAATAGCTCGGTATATCGCCCTGTACACAATTATAATTCGTGAATATCGATTCGCCAATTAAATACGATTCTAATATCTTATTCTCCTAAATCAAACTTCCAAATTCTTTTCCAATTTAATCCAACTTCACCCTTAATACCAACTCATTAGTTTAAAGGTTCTAGGGAAAAACCGAGAGAAATCCAACGGCCGGATTCTCGTAATCCAATGATCGACAACCTAAACTTCAGAATTATACAATCGATACAAAACTCTTTCAATTTCCACCAAACTTCACATACAAGCTACTCAACATTTATAGGATTTAATTGGGCTAAAACAGGAATTAAAAACCATCCCTACGCGCCTCTACACACCATCCACAGTGGCGGCGCGTAGGGCCCACGCATCGGTAGCCACCACCTCCGATGGTCACCAAATTTTGGCAACACCACCTACTCAACAGTCCAAGCATTTTTCACAACTACAACAAGTTCCAATTTTACCTGTAAGTGATCAAAATTGGCCGGTGAAGTTTTTCCAGAAAAACCCAAGAACCCTAGGATTTCAAATCTTTGATTGTACCTTCACACTGTAAATCGTGGCTCAAGGCTAGGGGCAACATGATCCTTGGCAAAAACCGAACCTTCGACGCTGGTTTGGTGGCCGGAGATGGCCAGAATCACCGGAAATCGACAAAACCTCCGTTCGGCTACAGTAATGTTTGCGGCTCAATTCCGAGCTCCTCCGGCCGAGCCACCGCAAAACACTACCACAGGCGTGACAAGGAGGAGGAGGCGAGCTTCCCGATGCTCGGATTCCGTCGTGGGTCTGCAGGAGAAGGGAGAAATCGAAGGAAGAAGAAACCAGACCGAAGAGAAAGAAAGGGTCGGGGGACCGGTAGGTTTCCAAAAATGGAAACTTACCACAGTAATTCGGCTATTTATAGAAAATTACCATGAACAGTAATTTTACCTTTTCGGTTATAACTTTCGCATATGAACTCTGATTTTTACGTACCATATATGCACGCGCTCGGTTTAACATCCTCTATAACTTTCATGAAGAATATTTTCTCAAATTTTGACCCGAACAAAAAGCCAACTTTTAGGGCCACTAAAAGCACTAAAATGATAGTAAAAGTGAAAGTAAAGATTGTTCACCATCCAAGTGACTAGTAAACCGGTGAATTCGGGTTCGGGACGTCACACATCTATTTTCCCAGAGAAAGAGAGTATAGGGTTTTTTTTTTTTTTCTGGGAAAAAAATTAAAGAAAGTAGATGGGTAGATGGGTACCCATTTACTCGATGGGTGGGTATGGAAATACCCGTGAAAAAGTAAACCGGGTATGGGTATCATGGGTAGTACCCATTTTGGTTGCTAGGTGGGTATATTACCCATGGGTATTACCCAATGGAAAAAATGCCAACTTGACTTATTATCCTCTGTTCTAACAAAGTCACCGCAAACATTCATCGAGAAGGTGAAGTCTAACCTTGCATTATATTATAATGGTCATGTGTTTTTTTTTTCCTCCTTCACTTATCTTCATGTGGTTTTGGAGTTTTTGTGGTCTAACTTTTTTTTAATGAAGGCAAAACCAATATATTGATCAAAAGCCAGAATAGTCATTAAGTACCCTTCCGCTGTCATCTAGACAGACAAGAAGATGTGTGAGTACCCACAGTGGTACATATAATTAGGTCACTCATTTGACATTAAATACATCAAAATAACATGAATCTTCTATTGATACTACTCCAGAAGATTCGCTAGAGTCACGAAAGTGTGTGGCTCCCTAAAAAACTTAGGGCCTTATTGAAAGTAAACTAAATTACTAACTTACAGTTCCCTAAAAAAGGAAAATAAAATCAGAAAACTAATTAAATTGCAGCCCATAGCCCAAATGAGATCACCAGCCCAACAAGACCTAACAAAGTTGACTCGGCCCAAAAACACCCCACCAGCAGCACTACGCCAACCGCGACCATTCCCAGTGCCGCCAACAACATCCATCCACGCTGCCTCCAAAGCACTCGACCCGAGGGACCAAGTATCCCCTCCACGCACCGAGATGGAACCACTGCCATCGCCAGAACAGAGTCGCAATCCACTTCGACCTCCAGCGGACCAGCAAGATTGAAATGGGTGAGCAAACCTTGCAGAATCTCCCTGCCTAGCAACACCATTAGAGCCACACTGGCATAGGAACCACTACCTATCCGGCAAATGCACCGCAAAACTGTCGAACGTGTTCAGCATTAGCCTGTGAAGAAAACCTACGGCTAGGGTTTTGAGAGAGAGAGAGAGAAGAAAGAAATTAGTTTTAATTTATGGGAGGATTTTAACCAACAAATCATTCGTTGGTATTTTTTTTATACACAGAGTATACCAACAAAACATTAATTCATCGACAATTTAGCGTCTCTCTTTATTGATTTTTTTATAAAACAATTTTAGCTGACAAATCGTTCATCAATCATCACCTTCAAATTTTTTTTTTCATGCAAGATTTTTGCTGATGGCGTAATGTCTCTTTTATTTATTTTATTTTTATGGGAGGATTTTAAGTTAATTCAAAAGGCGGTAAAGATCAATGGAGGGAACTCCATGAATGGAGGCAAGCTTTGCTAGGTCCACTGGCGGACGACAATAACAGCATGTGTGGAGCCTCAGTTGTAAACCCCAAATAAGGTATTCTTACTGACTTCTTGACACTATAGTAGTTCCCTTCGTTGAGATTTCTCATTTCTAGATTTCTTTTCATGTTGTTGGCGTTAGACTGAATGAGTAAAACCATTGCATGATCAATTCACAAGAACATAAACACACTTAATATTAATCAACACCACATGAACCAAAAGACAAGATTTTTTTACTAACCTTATTTTGTATTTGGAGCCATTGCAGTAGCACTAAACGAACTTGTCAATGAACACGAATTGATCTTCTCCTCAGCTCCAGACTTAAGCTCCTTTCTATGGGGCAGGACTTTATTCTTTGTTACTGAGAGAGCATGGACCAACACTTCCTATATATATTGGTTATGGTCCTAAGAATCCTCCCATAAAAGTGTTTCTTAGAAACCAAGTCACCAACAACTAGAAAACCTAATGCAACACCAAGTCGAACTACAATGTAATCCAACTAATGGATTCTTAACCTATGAGCTGATATAATTAACTCAATAGGTTTCTAGGTTTTGTACTTAACATACAACTCCTATTTATTAACAAAATTCCAATCCAATTTGTAAACTGAATATAGATGATGATAGGTCCACTTTTATTCTAACAGTTGGGGCCTTTTGCTAGTAGAGAGAGGCGCTCGGCCCTAGCTGTACAAGGCCACTAAATCCGGCCTTGAGACAGATGCTGCTAATCCTAATGAACTGTGAATTTCCTCGTATGTGAGATGGAGAACTACGATCAAGACACTTTAAAGTAGGGCTGGGATTTGGAACCGTAAAATCAAAGGAACCGCACCAAAAGTCTCGGTTTAGTTCGGTTCTACGACATATGTATACACATTTTTTTTGGTTCGGTCCCTGGAGACATATTCTAGGTTCGGTTCCGGTCCTTGTTTTTAAAACCTCCTTGGAGCCGAAATACAGATGTCAGTGTATAAGTGGACATTAATGGTAAGCTTATTTCTGTAAAATAGACCTTTCACTATGCCAGAAAAGCAATCAGACGACAGAGGAGATCTGTCGTCTGATGAAAAAAAAAAATTATGTTGTCTAGTACGGTGCCGTCTCTTGGGGGTATCAGAAGACAGATTTCCTCTGTCATCTGATTTTTCAGACGACATAAGGTTTTCAAGTTGTCTGTTGTCTGATTAAATCTAAGACATGTGTTTGATGAATTCAGACGACAGTTATCTGTTGTTTGTAATGACTTACAATAACAGTTTTCTGCTGTTTGTTTTATATTCTAATAACACTTAACTGTTATTTAAACTACCAACACAAGACAATTGTTTGTTGTTGTACATTCATTCAAGATACAATTATATGTTGCTGTTTTTGTTTTGACTCAACAAAAGTTTATATATTTTTGTCTTTGTTTTTATTATCAGACCTCATTTTTCTGTTGTTTGAGTGGAAAAATAACAATAGATTTTTCCTTAATTCTATTGTTCTTAAGTAGCTCCAACAACATATTTTGTGGCTTTGATTTAGTGGTTGCATGGTATTTCAGATGTCACATTTGTATTTCTATTAGGATGTAATCTGGAAACTACACAAATGACACATTATATTGAATATATCATTACAGCCAACAAATACATCCATAATTTTTTCATACATAAACCTAATGAGCATCAGCTCAATAAACTCATAAGGCAAAAAAACTACTATCTAGAGCAACGTCTATACTAATCTAGAGCAACTAAGTTAGCCAATTATGTAATAGCTCTGATTCTTCAAACGGATAATCCTCTAGAGATATCAACTAATTGAGGCATCAAAGTTTTGAAGAGAAGACCACCATTGTTCCATATAATTCTTGCAATCTGCAGACAACACAAACACAGAAATTTAGCAAAGATGACATATTTCAAGAGCGAAACTTAGTACAGAACCAAAGATCACATTACAACTGCCTCATGCTCAGAACAAGGATTGATACTTGTTTACATTATAACTATAGACATTCAATTAACAAAGCTAACTGTGTGCACAAAAAGTAAAGCTAGAAAAGATAATTTGCTAAGGATATCATACTTACGAAAAGAAACAAAAATACCACAAAGCGCAAAACCACAACCCAGCTACCAAAAGCAATGCAACAAGCTTGCAAGCTGGAAATAATTTCTAATAGTTGTCTATACAAAAATATTTCACAACAATTCTCAATCAGATCACTTCTCTGCTGGAAATAATATATAATCAATATTCAATCCTCTCAATAAAAGTGCAAGTGTACTGGAGAAAATTAAAAGATGGAACTGCTAACTCCTCAATCTGATACTACATCCCATTTAGAGAAAACTCTGCTTTGTAAGTCATAGACATATATAGGAGGTTCCAAAAGAATTCTAGAGATTTAGACAGTACCTCGAATGCTATTGCAGTTTTCAATTTCTTCAGGATGACTTCTTTTAATTTCTTCAACACTCCTAGACATCATAAAAAGAATTACAAAATGATTGTATATACATGTCGAATTGTTAGAGTAGACATTACAAAAATATGCAGACTGTGCCACAGTAGCATGAAAGTCTGATTGAAGGAGTTGATTAATCACTTTCTCCATAACTTTGTAGTCCTACTGATATCAAACAGTCTAATAAATTGCTGGAAGGAGTTGATTAATAGAAGCTATGATTCTCTCAGGTTATAGAACAAAGTTGTGTTGCTGATCATTTAGCTCACATTAGCCATATATTGAGTTGGAAGGTCACTAGTTGGACTCAATGGCGATAGGCAGATAGAAGAAATTCTTCCTCTCATGATTTGTTAGGCAAGACAAAGCAAACAAGATTCTGTAGGCAATTACATCTTATCTATCTGCAATAATGAACATGTTTGGCAGAATAAAAGAATTAAGGCAGATTTTTGAATCATAAATATAGATCGAGGACATCATAATCAAACCTTTTAAAGTTCCTGAGTGAAAGAAGTGGAATAAGAGAGCACCTAATCCTTCCCTTTCCATATGGCTTGATTAATTACTCTCAAGATAATTACTGCAGCTTTTGATGGAAAGATTAATGAATCTGATTCTAGAAGTCTCTTACGTCTGGTGTCTTTTCAAATTTATGTTTTAGTTTCGGAGTTTTAAATTTTCCTTTATCAAGTCTTTTATGCTTCAGGTTTGGGAAGTCTTAAGAGTCTTATCTATGAATGAGTGTTTAATGCCAATGTGAGCTATCTGCTCAAGTATAAATTAGTACAAGTGACAAATGGCCAGGCATATCTTGATGAATGATGAATAAACATTATCAAAGTATTCTGAGTTCTTTTCCTGTGACAAGAGTATTGGTGTGAAGCCTACTTCATAGTTTTTAATTGCTTTCCTACAAAATCTGTGTGTAAGCTCTAACTTTAGAGTTTGTTGATCCTGATGTCTAGGCAGTGAGTATACTGCATCAGAAACATATATATTACCAAGCACTGATGAAAAAAAGATAAGAGAAGCATATTATCTACTACATTATCTATTTGCAACAAACTAAGACTGGTAATCTAAATTCAAACATATCCACACTCAAAAATATGTAAGCTATATCAACCGTTAAAATAATTAATAGTTCTAACAATGACACAGTTTGAATTAGGAAATGGGAAAGGTATCCGTAAAAAATAGCAATTCGATGAAGGAAGAAAAGGGCAATACTCATAGTTGAATCACTGGAGTCGCTAATTGACCTTTATGATATTTGCCTTGACAGATTCAAAATGACATGTTTAAAAGGAGGAACAGTAAACTCACTGCATGATAACAAAGTTCGAACAGGGAATCTGCTATATTCGGTTGCCAAACATAACTACAGAAGAAGAATTCACAATATATGTTACAACACGAACAGGAGACAGAGATAGATAAAAATTAAACCTTTTTCTATACTAGAAGCGGTGCACTTACTCGATCATGATCTCCTTAAGTTGTGGCCACATATTACGAAATTTATTAGCAGCCCAATCTTCACCACGATGCACATAACGACTATAATTCATTCCCTTGCATGTTTAGAACATTTCAACTGCTTAAAAAATATATTACATAAAACTAGGACATTGATCACACCTAAAGATGAAAATCCATCTTTTTAAATGAACTGATAAGTCTCTAGGAGGGCAATGTGCACGTGTATATGTAAGGGCGTTGCTTGTGCTAAAGAATTTCTGAAAAGTGTGGTGCTGAGTGGGATCTTGACGATTAAGGCCCAGTTTGGGATTGATTTTGGACCTGCTTTTGGAGTTGCTTCTGCTGTTGGGGTTATGGTATGGTGTTTGGTAAATTCTCTAGAAGCTGCTTTTGGTCCAAATAGCTTCTTACGGAAGCTAAAAGTGAGAAGCAGCCAAGGCCCAGCTTTTGGATTCTGCTTCTGTGGAAAACACGGAGTGAATAGTGTATGTTTAATGAAATTTACCAAATGACCTTTTATGTCCTCATCCTTTTCTAACAATTACATTGAGCCAATAGGGTTGGTTTCAGCGTCTCCATTCTCTCTTCCCAACCTCTTTTGCCGTCAACATATCTTCCCAGCTCGAGAGATCCTTCTGTGTCTCCCGCATCTTCAAAGCTTCGCCATATTTTCTCTCTCACCGCCTCTCTCTCTCTCTCTCTCTGACTCAAACTCAGCAGCAAATTGAGCCGAAAGTGATGAATTGATTCAGTGAATCAAACTCCAAGGTAAGTTCTCTCCTTCTCCATCTCTCCCCAAATTTATAGTATATTGCTGAAGCTGCTTTGATTCACTGCGCTTCTTATTCTTTCGCTCCTCTAAAGTTCTTACTGTTCTCTATTTGTGTCCCCTGCAGAACAAGTAGTAACAGATCGAAACAATAGCAATGGCATACGATTACAAAAAAACTGGGCATGGCTCGCTACCTCCTGACAATCAAAGAACCAATAGCAATGGCATACGATTACAGAAATTTGGAATACCAGACATGACGACTTGAAAGGGATGGTTTTTGCCTTCTTGGTGTTGTTACTTCCAACCCCGCGTGGCAAATCAAGGAAGAGAAAGTTTAATGGCTTTGGACGGTTTCCCTTCAGACCTACTTAAGCGGTATTGAATAACTCCAGATAAGAAATTTTCTACTGATATTCTTTTGAAATTTAGTTTTCTGCTACTTCATTACTGATTGTAGTCATGTTTCATGTGAATCTAATATTTTGCCTTGATAGTCCCATGTCATGAAAAGTTTGTGACCAGGTTTTAGGCATGAGCTGCAGCCATTTGATCTCGTTGATTTCCCATTGTAAGAGCAATCAGTTAACAATAAGATAACTTGTTGTGATTCCATTTGATTTTGGAAAAAGCATTGGAATCTCCAGGTATGATTGCAGCATTGTGGGCAGAGAAATAGTGATAATAATATCATTCTCTTCCTATCAAGAAACATGTGTAGATGCATGTAATAGGCTGATTTTGGTTGAATTCAGATTATTGAGATTACATGCATTATACTTGTTTAGACTTTTTGTCATGGCCGGATACATTTGGGTTTCATGAAAACATGATCAAAATGCATAATTAAGAATTGAATGATTCTATTGTTCTACTTTGTTATTGGCTAAGATCACTTGTTTTCAGTAATCAGTTCAATTGGTTTGAACTACTAGATCAAATAACTTTGTACAAATAGAGCAAAGTTTTGTTTAGTATCTGTTTTAATACAACTCATAGAATTGTCAATCTTGAATGACCATTGTCTTATGCTTATACATATAGCATGTATATTTACTTGCAAGAATATGCCATTGTCATTTAGAAAAGTTTGACCGAGTTGCAAATCACAAAAGACGTTATCATGGCTTGTGGACCTTCCTCTACTGTTTTCTTTTTAGTCTGCCAATTGCATTTGCAGGTTTTCACTTTATTGGCTCCCATATACATATATCTATTATGTGTATTGGTTTTGCTTTAGCTTCAGGGTTACTTTTTTACTAATGAGTAATATAGCAGATAGTTTCACATGGTGGAGGGAAGATAGTTTCACAGATTTCTCCTTTTCATTTAATTTGCTGTGAATTGCTTGTTCCTTGCTTTGTTCGGTATCTGATAGTAAGGAGGAGAAACTTCTGATTGCTTTCTTGCTTGCTTAATTGCTGGAAGAGCAGTGAAATTGTTAGCCCTTTCGCCAATGGCAGGTAAGGCCTTGGCAATCAAGGAGGCAATTTACCTAGCAAGCTCCTTTTTCAATGTAGACATGGTTCAGGGAGGATAATAAACATGAAGGAGATGGTTCGGGAAGACAAGAAGTGGAGGTGTTAAGAAATATAATTGCACAAAGTCTAATGAATGCATCTACTTAATTAGCATTTAGTTGCAAATTTCAAGTGACTTCAATATATTTTGTGTAATGGTTCCCGTTAAACTATGGTCGGGAAATTAATCCAAATATTCTTGACTTATTTTGTGTAATATTAAAAAATAATATGAATATTGAAGGGTTTAAAGTAAATCTTTTATTCGGTCCAAGCAAAGGTACAAGGATAATACATGAGAAATTTTTTTATTTGGTATGGTTACATAATCAAAAAACAAAATTATGTATTTTAGTAGCATATCTTAGCATATATGACCATTTTGGTAATTATGCCCAGCTAAAGCACTTTTGCCTTCAACTTACCAAACACCTAGAAATTACTTTTCGCTCTCACAACACTTTTAAAAACAGTTTACCAAACACTTCAGCTGCTTCCTCTCACAGCAAGTTCAGAAGTGTTTCCTTTCACAGCAATTTCAGAAGTGCTTCCTCTCACAGCACAGCAATCCCAAACTAAGCCTAAGTTCATTCAAAACATAGCTGCATAAAAAAACTTAATCGATGTAAAACTCAAATTCATTATGGAATACATTCTTCAAACTGATATGATACAGCTACAATAATGGAATTTACCAGTAAGTACGGCTTAGGTCTAAAGAGCTCTCGAATGAGACTCTACCACTTTATAAGTTCAAGATACCAAGAGAGCCCCTAGTACATTTTTTAGGGAAATGGAATCAGGTTCCAGATATATTACGACATCACTGCGTCAAGCTAGAGGGTTTCACGAAACCACTCATAATACAAGTTCAAGCACAATACAGACTGCACAAAGCAGCCAAAAACTAAAAAAACTGCCCAAAGCAGCCAGATTATTATTAGCCAACAAAACTAAAACCTAAAGGAACTGCTGGAAAAAAACTAAATCCCTAACCCTACCCTATCCAAAGATGGAACCACTGCCTTGAGCATCTTGACGCTTAAGACCCAAATGGTGTGCGTCGCAACAAATCAACACAGTTACACGGTAACATCAAAGAGACAGAAATAGGGCTAAAAAAAATTGACTACCTCCCAAAAGCCCAGACCAACCCGAACTAGGTGATAAGAAAGAGGAGAACTGGGCCCAAATAGACCCAGATCACTAGGCTGCACAATACAACCCAGCAAGGCAGAGGCCCAAGCCCGCAGCCAAAATCCAACTTCCTCACACCATCCGGGCCCGACCAGCCTTCTCGAAAGGCAACCCCGCCTTTCATAGTTCCGGCGGCCTTCATCGCATCCACCATCGCTGGGTCCTCCTTGAGTCCTACCCGAGATCCTGCTTCTAAAAGATGATCAACGGAGGCCTGGATAACCTCCCCAGCCGATTGAGAAACCTGCACCCGCTCCGCCTAAGATCCGAGACCCCAACCGGTAATCAAGCAACCACTATCAGATCGCCTCCCCCAAGCAAGCCAATATGCCAGCACTCACCCTCAATCACCTCAGTCGAAACCGCCGAGAATCGGGGCCTTTACTGCCTCAAACTTCCGTTGAGCACACCAACCGAACCAACGCCGTCGACGAACCAAGGAGAAAACACCGCCTCTCCGTATCCACGCCGCGGCTGTCTCGTCGCCGCCTGGTCTGGGGACCGTGAGATTGTAACCGCTAGCATGCGAAACCTTAGGTTTCGGCAAAACGAGGTCGCTCCGAAATCCCCGAAGGCCTCCGTTTTGAGTGGTTTGTTGTGTGGTTTAATCGAGCCCCTAGTACATTGATATTGCACCAATCTGTTTTATAATAACAGTAAGCACTAAGCACCATACAAAATAACTAATGAATTAGGGGTAAATTTTCAAAATCCTTGTACTTCATATAGACATAAATATGACAAGATAGGAATCACAATCACCTTCATGTAAAAGTAATCATTGGCCTTGATGAATTCATGGTCAGACTTCCGCATTGTGAAATTCACAAAGAAAATTAGTTTGACTTGAAAGTAAGAAATAATGAAAGAAAATTGAAATAAAGACAAGAGGAAAAGACCTTCCTGTTAATTCTGTAACTGTCCTCTCCAGTTTTTGATAGAACAAGCCTGTTTATAATTTTTACAGTCAAGCCAAAGAGAATCCAAATTTATAAACCTCTAAATAAGTAAAAATCCCTTAACTTTAACACAATTTGCAATAACCACAACTACACCCACATGCCCAGATAACAAAAAACCTATCTTTGATCGAGATATGCAAGAATTCAGAGTTGTACACCAGAATCATAATCAAACTCAAAGACGCAGATAAGAAAAGGCTTACAAATTCAAACAGCCACAACTACAGCTACATGCCTAGATAAGAAAGATTCAAACTTTATACAAGAAAAGTAACAATTTAGAATTCTAAACAATAACCACAAATCAAATATTCAGGGCAATTGAAAACAAAAATAGACAGTAAGCTAACAAGGATATGTAATCATATATATATATATATATATATATCTCTCTTTAGACATGGTTAGAAACAATACCCAGTTCAACAAACCTCTTGTAAATGAACCTCTCGATTTGATGTATGAGGGATCAAATCAAATCGACTCAAATTGAGAGGGAATATAACCAATTGAAAGTTAGGGTGTTCGTGGAAGTAGCTATTCTTAATGGAGATGACCAAAATTTAAGCAAACCTCTTGTAAATGAGAAACGGGTGGGCAGAGCTTGAACTGGTGATGACCCATTTGTAGACAGGCAAGCTGCTGGAGAAACGGGCACCGCCGGAGCAAGAGTTGCTGGTGAGACGGTCGGTGCGGTCGGTGCCTTAAATCCCCAAATTGAATTCCAGATAAAGCCCTAAAACCCAAAACAAATCCAATTGAAACCCTAAATCAAATAATACTGAATCGAATGGCTTAGTAACAATAGTGAAACAATAGGTTTGGTTGGTTTAGAGAGACTGATGAAATCGACACTTCAAATACCAACACTAGAGAACGCGTGAGAGGGTTTCTTTATGTTTGTTTCAAAAAGTGATTGACATTGGGATGAATTTGTTATGTGATTGTTGAAGACAACTAGGGCTGACGAAGTCTGGGTTTTGAGTTCAGATGAGAAGAGAGCGAAGAGAGAAGACTCAAAGGAGTCAAAGAAAGCATAGCAGAAAGAGGACATATTGTTTTTTGAGTTTTTAGTTTTAGTCTTAGTTTAGACAGGGTTGCAGAGTGTGGGAACATGAAGTGTTTTGCAGCTGTGTAAAAAAAAACTTAAAAGAAAAGTCAAACTCACATTATTCAGACAACACAATTTCTTAAAAATGTTGTCTGAATATCACCCCATTGACTTCTGAGCTAGGGTTTGGGACCTTTGAGAGGGAAAGCACTTGATGTAGTTGGAGGGAATTCCAAAATTTTTACTAGGGTTAGATATGAAATATTTTCATCCTTTACAACGACATGTAAGTGTTGTCTGAAACTCTGAATTTGATCATATTTTCAAAATGAAACAAGTATAGTTTCTCTGTGTATTCAGACAACACATTTAATTTATTTGTCGTCTGAAAAACTCAGACGACAGAAAATCAGCCTTCTGTCGTCTGATAGCTTTTTTGGCATAGTGCTTTCCCATGTGATCAGACACACACTTAGCCTTCCAAATGCGATCAGAGACTTCCATCTTATCTCATAATCTCCTATCCATTCGATCAAAACCCTAAAATGTTATCTCTTCGACTCTTCCCTTAAACTCTCCCTCTCTCAGTCTCCATCCCTCAAACTCTCTTCGACTCTTCCCTGAAACAGAAGCTCCAAATTACAGAAACACACAGAGCGTTAATACCTCAGGCTTGGATTGTTGAGCAGGGTTTGGTATCCGATAGGTTTCGCTGATCCAATAAAACTCTGGATAAGGATCGGCCGCACCAAACAATCACGGTGTATCTCCAGCCTCCCATGTGCGCGTAGTCCTGTTGCTCGTCCTCATCTCGATTGGGAGAAGAGAATATGAGTAATAGAAGATCAAAACCCAGACGAGCGAGACGAGACCTCCCTCAAAGTCTCACTCTCTCAGTCTCTTTCAATTTGTGTAAGCTTTCATTTTTCTCATTCTACTCTCATCGCCCTGCAATTTTCACTTCGTTTATAATAGATCCGTGAAATCTGACTACTTTTTCCTTTTCGTTTGAATCTTGTCCTATAGTGAGTGACTGACTGTAGTTCAGCGACTTCAGCCTGCGATTTCTTCTCGTGAGCACTTCGATTGAAACTGGTAAGCTCCAAAATCCATGAATATTGTTGATCGATCAATCTGCATGTTTTAGTATTCCATTTCTGCATTTAGAACTACTTGGATTAATGATTATTGTTAAATAATAAACTGTTGTTCATTCAGAGTGTTTTACTGTGTCTAAATTCAGAGTGTTTTACTTTCCTTTACTATTGCATCCTTGCTTGCGCTGGCCTGAGGTAATAATCGAATATGCAATACTTCTGCTTGAAGCCTTGAATTGAATTCATTTGAAAAATCTGGACTTTGGAATTAAAGGAGGAATCTTTTACTTTTACTTTTCTGTTGTGGGTTTCTTCAAATCTCTTGAATTTGTATTGGACTCAGTTTATTCTTTGTGTCTGTGGTGCTAGTGTAGCTTCATCTTTGCTTTCATAGTTTCATTTGAAGTTCTCTTTTAAAAAAAAAATTATCCTAATACCATTAATTGCATATTTGTAATTTTCTATGTAGATTTAGTATTGACGGAAGGCTGGAAGCATTGTTGGCTTGTTGCATATTGTTGGCTTGTTGCATTGTGGAAGAAGAAGCTTTGCTGGAAATATGTTTGCAGTTGTGCACTTTGATGAAATATTCATGGACTATTTCAATTTTAAGTTATTTGTTTCAGTTTGAGACTTTGAATTGCTCAGTTTCAGACTTTCAGTATTTTAGTTTGCTGCAAATTGATGCAGCTGCATTGTTCAAATTGGACAGTTCATTGTTTATTTTTATTTGCTGCATGTGAGACTTTGAGTTTGCAGTTTATGCATGTGAAACTTTGAGTTTGTAGTTGTATTGCTGGAAATGTGTATTATTGCAGACTTTGAGTTGTGAGTTTGTAGTTGTATTGCTGGGAATGTGTATTATTGCAGTTCTACAGTTTGCAGACTTTGAGTTTGTAGTTGTATTGCTGCAAAGTGCTTGAGTGTTTGTGTTTGACAGTTTGAGAGTTTTGATTGTTTGATAGTTTAATGCTTTCATCACTTTCATGCTTTGACAGTTTGGAAGTTTGCAGGAATTTGCTAATTTGATATGTTGATGTTGATTGTTGAATATGTAGATTGTAGATACTGTTTTGAGTTTGAATGAGTGAATAGATTGTGATATATTGAATCATTTAAATGTATGTATGGAAATCAGGAAAACTGAAAACTGGAAACTAGAAACGGCTGAAAAGCAGTGTTTCTATATGGAAAAACCGAAGAACCGAGTTTGGAATCGATCTGAGTTTGGAACCGAAAAACCGAGAAACCGATCATGGAACTGATCTGAGTTTGGAACCGAAAAACTGAGGAACCGACCCGAGCATGGTCGGTTCGGTTCTATATTGGTTCTTGATACAAAAAACAGCAAACCTGAACCGATAATCAGTTGTCGGTTCCGGTTCCGGATTCAGTCCTTGAAATTGCATAACCGACCCGAGTCCAGCCCTACTTTAAAGAGATCGGTACGTAGTTTGAGTGAAAGAGATCAGTGCATGCAATCTGAAGAGACCCCACCAACGACTAGTTCCTCGAAGATGGTCTTTCTGATTTTCATATGATTAAGTTCTCAGCTCTGTTGGGCCGTTGGCCAGGAAGAGATTTGATAATAATGGATTAATGGCACATGATGTTGCATTTAGAAGCCAATTATCAGACCCAGCCATGAAAAAGGAATGGAACCAACTATGGTCTGTGGATCTTTCATCGTCAAAATAGTCGCTTTCAAAAGTGAAAAAAATCAGAATAGCAAAGAAAAGGATTTACTGGGGTGTATTGTATTTAAATATTGTGGTCTAACCCTAAGACCTTGAACCATACTAAATTTTATTTTATTAATTAATTATTCTCATTAATTTCAATTTATATTATGGTTCAAAAAAAGGTTGAACAATTGAATTTAAATTGATTGATTATAGGTCAAGACATTGACCAATATTGCTACAATATATGTTAATCGGCGAAAACAAAATTGATGAGAATAATTAACCATAAACATAAAGTGATCTATATTGTATATTTATGTTGTTGGGAGATTAGGAATGAAAACAAACTCGCTAGACAGACTAACAATCATTTATTTGAGTAATTTCTATTAGAAGATACTGGAACATTGAAGAGACAACAAGTTATTATTTTGTTTTGTGTTTGGGCTGCATTTGTTTTATTTTTTTTATTTTTGTTTTTTGTTTTTGTTTTGTACATCCTAGGAAATCTGTAGAAGTCATTCATAATAAAGTATATAGATTTTCATGAATTAATAAAAGTCTGTTGCTAAAATCAATGGTTTTAAGAAATCCATAACAGTCTATCAACTTTTTAAAGAGTCTGTAGACTTTTCAAAAAGTCTATCATTTAAAAAAAATCTACACAAATCTAAATACAATACACCCCTGCAATGTAGACTTTTTTTTAAATGATAGACTTTTTGAAAAGTCTACAGACTCTTTAAAAAGTTGATAGACTGTTATGAATTTCTTAAACCATTGATTTTAGCAACAGACTTTTATTAATTCATGAAAATCTATATACTTTATTATGAATGACTTCTACAGATTTCCTAGGATGTACAAAACAAAAACAAAAAACAAAAATAAAACAAATGCAGCCCAAACACAAAACAAAATAATAACTTGTTGTCTCTTCAATGTTCCAGTATCTTCTAATAGAAATTACTCAAATAAATGATTGTTAGTCTGTCTAGCGAGTTTGTTTTCATTCTTAATCTCCCAACAACATAAATATACAATATAGATCACTTTATGTTTATGGTTAATTATTCTCATCAATTTTGTTTTCGCCGATTAACATATATTGTAGCAATATTGGTCAATGTCTTGACCTATAATCAATCAATTTAAATTCAATTGTTCAACCTTTTTTTGAACCATAATATAAATTCAAATTAATGAGAATAATTAATTAATAAAATAAAATTTAGTATGGTTCAAGGTCTTAGGGTTAGACCACAATATTTGAGTTTTAGGGTTTCATAAATCATTTTTATTGCTATTAGGGATCGAAGTATCACAATTGAAAAAAAAAAAAAAAATCACATTCAACAACTACAATGAACATGTTGTGTATCAAAAAAGGTTGATATCATAAAAGATTAGAGAAAAGACAAAAAATTAAGAGAGAGATGATGAAAGACAAACTTCTTCCGTGCGTAGAGAGAAGAACTTTGATAAACGTTTTTTTTTTTTGTTGAAGAGGAAACTTTGATAGACTTTTTGAAATCTTTGGTCTGGAGGCTGGAAAATTATTGGAGTTTGGTATGTATAGTTAACACTATAAATTCCATGATTATCCATGATTTTCTAATTCCATAAGTATGAATGATATTTTGAATACCTCTGTACTTTTATTCATTTTTAAAAGTCCTAATTGAATACCCCTAGATTTTGGTAGAATTCATAAAGTTTTTAAAAATCTTAATTGAATACCTCAAGATTTGCATGGACTATTAAAAGTCTATATTGAATACACCCAGACTTTTAAATTCCATAGATTTCTTTAAAAGTTCCACTAATTCCATATACAATACACCCGCCTTAGAATACAAGCTTACTGACCCAAGCCAAAACCCAAACCCCTCCTTAACAACTGATCCGGCCCAAGAAACAAGGGAGATGGATCGGATCGGGCCCAGGCCCAAATGATCTGTCCCAAACCTGCCCCATGCACGTCCAGAAACTTCTCTAGTGATCAGACGCGTCCCTCCGCCATTCCAACCGTCTTGTTGTACAGAAGGTTTCCTTCTATCTAAAATATCTGGTCCACCCTGACCACCTCAGGCACAAAATTACACACACCGATGACCTTGTTCCCTCGCCAATGATGCGCACACACCGACGCCCGCAAACTTTGCAGACCCCAACAGTACAAAACAGTAACAATGATGAATGGTCGTCGCCCACCTACCACAAAGAAATCAGAGACATTCCTTCCTCCTCACTAGCTCCTGAGATCCCCACCACAGTCCTTCAACGACAAACTCCCTAAGAAACCCATCAACTCCGTCCTTCAGGCTTGGTTTCAAACGCCACTACACAGCAGCAGGAGACAAGCGTAAGAAATCATCACTGCTATCTATTGAAGAAAGCAAACCCTTTCTTCCTTTGTGTACGCATATAAGCATATTCATTGTATTTGTAAATTATACTAACATGACTCACCCACTATGTGTACGGAAAGAAGTTAACGATAGTGGGAAAACTTTTTATACAACTACCACATTTTCTGCTATTTTTTTATTTTTATTATTTTGTTTTCTATTTTATAATTTACTATATTATCTTTATTGATTAATTATATTTCATAGTTTTTTAATATATAAGGGTTAAATTGGTAAAAAAATTCAGTTTTCAAGAGCAAGCTTTCTTCTCTTAATAATAGTATAGATTATATATGCAAATCGGGGGTAAGACACTATAGTATCTTAATATTTCTTATCTATGTCCTAATTCATGTAATATTTACCACTTTAATGACTTATGTGTTAACTAAGAAAAAGTTCTCGTTAAAGAAAATACATTAACTCGTTAACATATTATAAAAATTTTCCAAATCAAAATCATTTATATATTCAATAATGTAACATATATATTATTGATATCATTTATCTCACACCGTCTACCTTACAAATTGATAGTACTTATCCTCATACATGCTATGTGTAAGACTGTAAGTGGTTTTAAAGATAATGTTCAAAATTATAGTATGTTAAATCACATGCCAATATGTGTATGAAAATGACTGCTAAATAGAACAACAGAAAAAAGTTATCAGAAGGAACAAGTAGTAACAACTTCCTGGCATTATACATTATAATCAAGACAAGAAGTTTGACTAATATTCTTATAGTCAAGACTCAGGAGTTGTGGAGAGAATGAGTCGAAGAGAAGATAAGTGATTGCTCCAAATTAAGGATCATCAATACCAATCAAAGAAGACGATGACGACAGGGGTGGATCCAGAAATTTTTTCCAGGTAAGGCAAGTCAATGGCAGGAGGGGATGAGAGGAAAATTAGAGAGAAACTGCAGATTTTGGAGGCAATTGTGAAGATTTTGCATTGGTTTTGCCCTGTTTTTGCCTAATTTATGCCATTTTCTTCCCTAATTCACCTTGTTTTGCCCTATTTTTGCCATTTTTACAGCTCTTGCCTACACCAAATCAATGTAAAATCAAAAATCCAGTCTAGGCAAGTGCCCAAGCTAGGCTCTATGTGGATCCGCCCCTGGATGACGACTCCATTTGCTCTCTAAGGAGTGTGCATGATTATGACAAAAATGAAGAGCGTCGTTGATTGGTGATTTTAGTGTATATGGACCGTTGTATCGTATTTCCAAACTATCATTAACACAAGATACACACAACAATTACCTAAGCTACGAGTGACTTTTAAAAGAAAGTTATTAACTTTCGTTTTCTCCTTCACATAAGGTCCCCAGCCAACTACATGCAGTTCTATAAATCTTTTCTTGAGGTATATAACTTTTTGATCATGGTAAAGTATTAATATAAAGGAAAGATTGTAATTAGTCCGGATCTTTGTCTTTAAAGGCAACATATATTATTTGAAAAACAATTCTTAGGTTCATCCTTAGGGTGAATGAACATATTCATCATCTCTTGCGATTAACGCATAATAACTTTATAATTTTCTAATCCAACCATTCATGTTGTATAATGTAATATAAAGATTAACTTTGTAAAAAATCAATCAAATTGAAGACCTTTTAGGTATTCATTTCTATGAAATACATGGAAGGTTCATCATAGTAGTACGTAGTAAGTGTTGTTAGAACCATCTATTTGTTTGATTCAATTAGATAATTAAACCATTTCCGATTTGATTGATTTTTAACAGAGATGATCATTAAAGGATAATTTAGGATATAGACCGTTGGATTATAAATTTATTAAGTAAAAATATGTTAATCGACAACGTGAGTGAATATGCTCGTTCACCCTAAAAATTGTCCTATTTTGAATCAAAAGTGCAGCATCAAATTGCATTAGTGCGTTAAAAGAATAAGAAAATGCGTTTGACATTCTGCTATCAATCTCATTTTCTTCATATTTATCAAGGCAGATGAAAATGACATAATTTGTAAGTTCTCTCAAATTTTGAAATTGATTTATGCTTATCCATTAGTCGTAGAAAGTGTGTCTCTTTTTTCAAAAGAAAAATGTCGGCAACAGATTTTCTTAAGTATTTGTATCAATTATAATAGTTCCAAAAGAAGACAAGGTTACATTCGAAAGTGTTTTGTTTTTGTTTTAACACAAACAAAAAACAATGTCTTGGTAAATATATAAACAGTATAAAAATACTTTAGAGTAGATCTGAAAATGGACGATCTTAAGAAAAACTTGTTTGAGCAATGAGTTTCCCACAAAATGCTTCATGAGTTACAAACTTAATTGATTATATAAATTTTTATTAACTGTTGCAAAAGAAAAGGAAAGTTTTATTTGTTTCTCTTTCACTGTCACATCTAGTTTTATAATAAGTAACTTCCTTTGATTTTCTTTCATTGGCAATAAAAAATGAAATCTTTGTAGATTACGGTTTTCCACAAACTAGTACGTATCATAAATGGATTAGTCTTCTTTAGTGTAATAAAATGAGAGAATGGCAGCCTCCTACTATTGAATTTTTTTAAATAAATCATAGTGCTGGTGGTTTGTGTTTAGAGATGATCGTGGTAATCTAATTATGGCTGCCACAAGGAATAATTGATGTTTTGACCTTCATAATTTGTAAGAGCAATTCAAACAGTTTTCTTACATTTTTTATATTATAGGGAAGCAAAAGTCAAAACTTTAAACAATTTTTCATCCCCAATTCCAACAGATTCTCTATTTTACATCAATCTCTAAAATCTCCATAATCTTCCTTAAAATTTTATAGATTGCTGTAAATGTAGGGAATTTCGTTTTCTCTTTCCTCACTATTCCTAAAATGAGGATAATTATAGGGAATCTGATGGAGCAAAGAGGCTCATTTTTCCCTAAAATAGAGAAAAATCAAAATATAGGGAAGCTGTTGGAGTTGCTCTAAGAGTTAGGCTTCACATTGCCATCATCCATAATTTTATAAAATTGGAGGTTGAAGGAGACTCAAAACTTGTAATTGATAGTTTTTTTTTTAAAAATTATTTCTTGACCCATGGCGGATCTAATTCATCCTCATATGTATAGTTTAGTTGGGGAACCCACTTCAGAGTTTCCAGCTTAGGCACATTAACTAAGAAATCAACTTCCTTGCCGATGCTATTGCTAATAGTGGTCATAGTTCTACTATAAATGCTTGGAGAAATTCCTTACCCTTTACAGCTTGTCATGCTCATGACTTTGATTATCTACCTATAGGTTGTGAAAGAGGTTTTTCGTTGTAATTCTTCTCTTCTTTAGTCGGAAAAAAAAAATCCACTGAAGTGTTTTTTCTTAATCAATAAAATCTTGTTTATGAACTTTTTTTTTTTTTTTTTTTAAACCTTAGCCCACCCCACCCTTATATATGTCAATAAGAATCGAACCCATGACCTTTACAATGTTGGAATTATAATTTACCAACAGGTCACAGCTCACCGACAAACTATGACTATGTCTCAAAGTAGGAAACTTCTTTAATTGTGATTCAAAATAAGGGTTTTGTGATAAATAATAAACTTTTGTTGTGTTTTAAAAAAAATTTATGAGTGTGCAATGAAGTTTTCAGTACTTTATTATATCGCATGTTGCATGAACGAAACTTGTCTTATTTGTTACAGATATTGTGACGCAATTTAAATTTCTATTGTACATTGGACTTGTCATTTCACGCCACAAAACTGTAATACAATGTTTCATGTCTTATTATGTCACGTATTGCTTGATCAAGAATGTCAATTTACATGACAAATGTTAAATTCTCACTGCATGTTCAGAAAGTTGTTTCACGTCTCGGCAATATAATAAAGTGACTTACAATTGGATTTGTATCACATCATACTTTTGCATGATTTACAGCTGTTTGCATGCATGATTTAGTATTTCTACATGATTTACAGTTGTCTTGCTTGTTCGAAAAATTACGCAAAAATGTAAGCTGTATTGCTTGTTCGAAAAACTATGAAAATGTAAGTCCGATGAAGTAAATAAGGCTTAGTTTTGATGTAATCACACAAACCAAACTACCCATCTTGATTGACAAAATCTCACCCTACCCATCTTGATTAAAAGAAAAGTCATTGATATTAATTGATTTTGCTTGAAAATTCTTATTCTAGACAAGAAGACCGCAATTACCGTGCGTTGTCAACACATGCAACGGTTCCTCCTCTAATAGACATCGCCTAAAAAGCGCGGGTCCCACATCTGATTCAGTGCCACGCAGGACAGCTCAGTCTGACGTCCCACAAATATCAAAGAACAAGAGCGGTGGCCCGCGGACGTAATTTCCAGAAAACCGAGGCCCACAATAGTAAATTAAGCCCCCTTCCACTCCGGTGCGAGGTCTCCCTCACCTTCCGCTCCACTATATAAACCCGTCGGATCCGTCTGTATCAACCTCATCACTTTCTCTCTCTACACAAATTTCTTCGAAACATTTTGCGTTGGAATCTCTCTCTCTCTCTCTCTCCCTCTCCCTGGAGAATTCCGGTACGTGTTCATTGCCTAATGCATTTTGGTAGATTCCTCTATTTGATTTCTCTGCTACGGAATCTAAATTCGAAATTTTTGTTGTATTCAATATTTTTGATCCGCAAGGTTTCGCTTCTGTGCGTGGAATTTTGATTCTTTCGTTTATGCACATTGGATCTCGGAATTGATTACTGTTTACCAATGCTTCGTGTTTGCAAGGAGATTACTCTATTTCATTTTGCTTTGCTAGCTTCGTCTTCTTGTTGTTGTTGTTGTATGATGCAAGTGATACATGGAATGGAGAGTGTCATTGTGGAAACGATGAAGCTGTGAGTTTTGTAGAGTTACTTGTGCCGGTTTCGGTGTGATTGATTGCATGCAATGAATCAGGCTTTTCGGTGTCGTTGTGATTCGGAATATCTATCTGATTGTTTCGTGAGTTGTTTTGTTTCTGGAACGTGGATGATACACGGAACATAAAAGGAGTGTGTGGTGCGTGCGAATGTGGTGTTGCTTTTATCTGTATTTGGATATTTAGCATATGTATGGAGATCGTCACTGACGTCTTTTTTTATAGTGTATTCGGATCGTTGTTTGCTTTGATCAAGACTTTTGCTTTTGAGCTCTTTTGAAGTGGAAGTAGTGTCTTGTTGTAGATATACACATAGAGTTAATAAATAGCATTCTTTTTCTAGCATTTCCTGAAAACTTCTCCAAGGATGCTTTACCATAAACTTGTCGTTATAGACTTTAGGAAGCTAAATAATAGACGTACCTCTTGCCTAGAGCCGAATTTGATTTCAATATTGCTTGATTAAAACCTCCTGCCAAGGTAGGGTTGAATGATTAGACCTGGTAACTTTGCCAAACTCGACAAAATTGGCCATTTGATTTTATTAGCTTATATGACCAGGAAATTTGGTTGATTCCATCCTTTTGTATTCTAATGCATATTCTTTCCCTGTTCCTCTGTAGGTCTATGCTTATGGGTTCAAATTCAGTTGTGGATATGATAGAGGCCTCCTCGGGGGTTCATTTTTCTGGATTTCACATGGATGGTTTGCACCAAAGACTGAAGATTGAGCAACCGACAACCTCAGCAAATGAAAACATGCATAAGCAGCCTTTTGTTATTGGTAAGTATTGGTCTATGGTTTAGGGCATGCGTTGTTTCTAATAAGGTATTGGAGGTTCCTTTTGTTTATTTGATTTTCTTATGAGTCATGCTTTGCTCCATGTTGTGACAGGGGTTGCTGGTGGGGCAGCTTCTGGTAAGACTACGGTTTGTGACATGATTATACAGCAGCTTCATGATCAGCGTGTTGTTCTTGTTAACCAGGTAATGCTTCCATGCTCCAGGTAAATTCTTGTGATCAACTAGAGTTCCTAATGTATTTCTTGCATGATTTGGGGCTTATTTGTTTATCCTGTATATACTTTAAGATATGTACCTTATCATGGATGACAGGACTCGTTTTATCATAATCTGACCAGCGAGGAACTTAAACGGGTTCATGAATACAACTTTGACCATCCTGGTGAGGATATTGCAACCTAAGTTTAAGGAATGTAAATTAAACAATAACTACAGACTATCATGATTTATATTGAATTTCATGTTATCTATCAACAAAATGAATGGTATGTTAGAATCATATGAGACCCTGAACTGAACTGGTAACTAGTGAGTAGTAATGTCATGATTTTAGTTCTCTCAGTGTGGTTATTATGTGGCTCCACAAGTTTGTTTTCTGTAGCATCTTTTTGGCTGAATTGCACATGTACAGCAATCTAAAACAATCGTGTTCCCTATATTTTGCTCAATGTTCAGAATACACCACTGCCAATTACATTGTCGTGCTACCCTCTTACTCACGTGTCACCCATGTTCACAGCTTCTGTGCATACTGGTTGGATCTTTTTTTGTGATGGTTCTGTTACTTATTGTTCATTTAATTTTTTTGTTGTATTATCCAGATGCTTTCGACACAGAGAAACTATTATCTTATATGGACAAGTTGAAGCATGGGCAAGCAGTAGATATTCCAAACTATGATTTCAAAAGTTACAAAAATAATGTGTTTCCAGCTAGAAGGGTAAGTTTTTAAATTCTATGGGATATTATACATATGAACATATAAATGGATTGCTGTTCTAGCAAAGGAGCATGTTAAACCACATATGTCTATCTTACACTGAAAATCCTTACGGTTTAATCTCCTTAACAGGTAAACCCTTCGGATGTCATAATTTTGGAAGGCATTCTTGTTTTCCATGATCCTCGTGTCCGAGAGTTGATGAATATGAAGATATTTGTTGATACAGGTCAATTATTTTCTTTTTACCATTTTGACCTTTAGAAGTTCTTGTAGTGCATTGAAAACTTGTGTCAACCACTACCAGTGATAACAATTAAATTGTGATTATACTCATTTGAAATTGATTACATATGATTTGGGTTTATGTTTATTTTCTAACTTAATCTGTCGCCGAAAGTTTTGCTGGTTTAGCATGATGTAGTAATTTTGTGGTTTATAAATTGTTTGAGATCAAGGGTTGTTGATTGTCAATTGTGTGAAAATTTTGTATCGTAGGTTATTGCTATGAGTAGAATGCTGTTTGCCACTTCATATTGTTACTAAATTGGGCCACTTCACATTGTAAAATTTTCAGTGCAGATGCTGATGTGCGGTTGGCTAGGAGGATAAGGCGTGATACGGTTGAGAAGGGAAGGGATATTGGTACAGTTCTTGATCAGGTTTGCAACTTTCCATTTGATTATTTTCACTGGAAAATAAGAAAATATGAAAGACAGGGTGTGGACTCTTAAATATACTTGATAATAATTTGTAAATTACCTTTATGTACTTCTACCTTTTATGTTTTTATTTTTTGAAGTATTAAGGGTGTTAAAGGGAATGTGTGTGTTTTGGTTCTGTTAACTACTCTTATCTTTGTTCCATGTTCACGCATTGGGTAACCATTTTAATGCTTACAGCATATTTCTTCGGTGCTGCAGTATTCACAATTTGTAAAGCCTGCTTTTGATGATTTTATTCTTCCTACAAAGAAGTATGCCGATATCATCATCCCTCGTGGTGGAGATAATCACATAGCTGTTGATTTGATTGTACAACATATCCGCACTAAGCTTGGTCAGCATGACCTCTGTAAAATATATCCTAACTTATATGTCATTCATTCAACCTTTCAGGTATCCCTTTCTAAATAAATTCATTCAAGCTCCAAAGTTTGTTTTGTATGTTTTTTGTTTTTCTTTTTGCTTTTGGCTCACCATTAATTGCTTCTGGTTTTGTGCAGATACGGGGTATGCATACCCTCATACGTGATTCTCAAACAACAAAGCATGATTTTGTTTTCTATTCCGACCGATTAATTCGTTTGGTACGTATTTCGTCATTTGAGCCAAAAGGGATAATTTGATATGGTTCTTTAAAGTCAGCAGTAGTATGGGCCACTTTTTATTTGTTTGATCTCTCATCAAGAATATTGAATTTTGACCAGGTTGTTGAGCATGGCCTGGGACACCTACCTTTTACTGAAAAGCAGGTCATCACTCCAACTGGTAAGTTGATGCTCATTTGGACATCTTACTTCTTATGCCTTTTCTACAACATATCTCTCTTGGTCTTTGTGCAGGGTCTGTGTATATTGGTGTGGATTTTTGTAAGAGGTTATGCGGTGTATCTGTCATTAGGAGGTACAAATCCCTTCCTATTAAGGCATTTGGTTTCCTCTGAATACATGATTATTCTACTACTATTGTATCACTGCTTTCGTTACAAGTGGACAAACTGTCTCTGGGATGCATTCTTGGTTTATAAAACAAATGATTAATATAAATACTTAGGTAGTAATTAATCTGGATTGAAATGCAACCTTTCATGTTTTAATGAACCAAGGTGGTCCTGCATCCATCATGCACTGATGTTGTGTTTCTCTTTTGTTTGATTACATTTTGTTTTTCAAATGAATTCCTGTATGGTTTCATGGGATGCTTACCATTCTCCTGATATCAGTGGTGAGAGTATGGAGAATGCTTTGCGAGCATGTTGTAAAGGTATCAAGATTGGCAAGATTCTTATTCATAGAGAAGGTGACAATGGTCAGCAGGTTTGCATTCATCTCTCTCTCCCTCCTGCAACCCCTTGTGTGGTTCATGTACACACATTTGCTTGCCTGTTTTTCAATTTTCCCAATTGTTCTTGATTCTTTAAGTGCTGACCAGCTATTTGTTTGGTCTTGCTGAACAGCTAATTTATGAAAAGCTACCCAACGACATTTCAGAGAGGCATGTATTGCTGTTGGATCCTATCTTGGGAACAGGTTTGTCTTTTCTTGCTTTTTGCTTTTATTTTTTTCAATATGTAGTCAATATATGAATTATGGACTGTGAATGCTGCATATCAACTACACTAATGAATGAATCCAAAACTGGTTCTTGGTAGAGCCAGGGATGAAGGGCTGAGAACAAAGATAAAAGAAGGGAAGCCAGGGTATTCTGTTGTGAAAATGCCTCACCAGCTTTCAGTTGGTGGTTTGGGTTACAAGGGCCATTATTTGTTATCGTCTAATACAAGAAGAAATAATCAGAATTATAAATTGTTTAAAATCTTGTGGAATTAGACTTGTGTCATAGTAATCACACCTTTTTCTTCAGGTAATTCGGCTGTTCAAGCTATTTCTCTACTTCTAAAGAAGGGTGTACCAGAGTCCAACATCATATTTCTCAATCTCATATCTGTAAGTTTATGTCTTTCTCCTGCTTCCGGTTCTTCTAATGAGTAGTTCAATTTTGGGCAACACTTTTTTCATGACTGCATGAGAGTGGCTCATTGTGTTGCACATTAATTGACCAGGCACCTCAAGGTGTGCATGTGGTCTGCAAACGCTTCCCCAGAATAAAGATTGTGACATCTGAGATTGAAACTGGTCTGAATGAAGACTTTCGTGTCGTACCTGGCATGGGTGAGTTTGGGGATAGATATTTTGGAACTGATGACGATGATCAAGAAGGGGTGCCTCCATCAAAGTAGCTCATGGAAACTGCTATTTGGTCCAACCCATTATCAACTTGAGTTATTTTCAGCAATGATGATCAGCTAGTAACGTGCTGGATTCTACAGTTTCAATGTTGAGAAAATTTTGACTTTCAAGTCCAGAACCACCATCCTTTGAATGTTTCTTTTTGTTATATAGGTCTTCTGTTCTTTTACAAATGTGTTTTATATATGACAATAATGTCATAAGGGTTGGGGTTGGACAGCAAGTTTGTGATGGTAGGCAGTGAGTCTGTGCCTAGATAGCCAAGCTAGCTCCCGTTGAAACTTACTTCGCATTTGTATGGCTTAGGAGGGAAGCAAGATACAGGCACCCGCATGTTATGTACTTATGAACCAGGACTTTTTACATGTAATATGATCAATCTTTCTTAACTTTCATACGTTTTAGATGTGCCTCTTCCTTTTGATCTTTCTTTTTCTTTGGGTTCCTTGTGCAAGTTGCATTTCATGTGTCGATTCTGGGTGAACTTGTGGCTGCACTAGGGTATAGAAGAAGTTTACCTGGTAGGGAAGGAGATTGTGACTGGCATCTGGTGGTGATATCTTTCGACAGTTGCTCATAGATATTTGTCAGTCGTTGATGTATAGAATCGACGGTTGGACTTGCAAACATTGATGGTGACAATTGAGCGAGCGACCGTCTTTAGCATTCCGGATACCAATAATGAAAAGAAAACAGAAGAATTGAAGTGGCTGAGGCACGGAGTAGGGTAGAATCCAAAAGCCTCCTTTGGTCTCTGTCTCTTCAAGTTCTGAGGAACTGGATGAGGAGCATTAGCCTTTCCACACAATTTTATGCCCGGGGATGAGTTGCCAGTTGGCGAGGAGAGTGATCACTCATTGCTCTATCCTAGGTTGATAACCTTCCTTGGGCTAACCTTTGGACACGTGTTGGTGCCTGCTCTCGTTGGATCTGTTGGCATATTCCATCTAAGCCTTGTCTATAAGATTGTTGCTTGTCTAAATTTACTTTTGCACTTTCCTTCCCTTTATCTTATCCAATTAAGCTTCAACCATGTCAGCCTTCGTGGGAAAGTATGCTGGTAATATATCTCTCCATGTCGACCATGGTCTATCCACTTTGTAGGGAGATATTGATTTGGAGTTTAAGATTGTTATCACAATGTAATGTCCATCGTGCATAAGAAATGCTTACTAGATGGTGTTATATGTTATTATATCAAACTGTTTCTCAGGATATTGAACACGATCTCATCTGATTGTGTAGTCCTAATAAGTGCGGCACATTAGATTATGTAGTAAGAGACTATTATTTGAACTGCACGTAGTCATAAGATTTGTACAACCACTGAATTATTGATGAACCTTTGATTGTTTGCAGAGGAGCTCATAAAGAATGCCAAGTACATTGCCACTCCCGGCAAGGGCATATTGGCTGCTGATGAGAGCACAGGCACCATTGGCAAGCGTCTAGCCAGCATCAATGTCGAGAACATTGAGTCCAACCGCCAAGCCCTCCGAGAGCTGCTCTTCACCTCTCCCAATGCCCTCTCCCACCTCTCCGGTGTCATCCTCTTTGAAGAGACCTTGTACCAGAAGACCTCTGACGGCAAACCCTTTGTTGAAGTCCTCCAAGAAAACAATGTCATTCCAGGCATGGTCTAAGATTTCGATAATATTTCCTCGACACAAATACTTTGATCGACTATATATGTGTTAATAACTTAATATCGATGGTTAATGCCTTGATATCAGGTATCAAAGTTGACAAGGGCACAGTTGAGTTAGCTGGAACAAATGGAGAAACTACAACCCAAGGGTTGGACTCCCTTGGAGCTAGGTGCGCGCAGTACTACAAGGCCGGTGCACGCTTTGCCAAGTGGCGTGCCGTGCTCAAGATCGGCCCAACTGAGCCTTCTGAACTATCTATTCAGCAGAATGCACAGGGCTTGGCTCGCTATGCAATCATCTGCCAGGAGAATGGTTTGGTTCCAATTGTTGAGCCTGAGATTCTAACTGATGGGGATCATGACATCAAGAAATGTGCTGCTGCTACTGAACTTGTGCTTGCTGCAGTTTACAAGGCACTGAATGAGCAACATGTTCTTCTTGAAGGCACACTCCTTAAGCCCAACATGGTCACACCAGGCTCTGACAGCCCCAAGGTACATGTATAATGTTTGCATTTCTCAGACAGTTTCATGTGTTGTGTTATCAGGCAGACAATATATCAAAATTGTCGATTGAGGATTATGTGTCAAAATGTGCATGTCATTTTGTTGCACGGTCCAGTTTGACATGTTATTTTACCAAACTATAGATATAAAACTTGATGTCAGAATATCCAATCATGATTGACAAGATAAAATAATTCTTTAAATCTAATTGGGTTTGATTTTCACAGGTACCACCGGTGGTGATTGCCGAGTACACAGTGATTACACTGCGCCGCACAGTCCCAGCTGCGGTGCCTGGGATTGTGTTTCTCTCCGGAGGACAAAGCGAGGAACAGGCAACACTCAATCTGGATGCAATGAACAAGTTGGACGTGCTCAAGCCATGGACTCTTTCATTCTCCTTCGGCCGAGCTTTGCAGAGCAGCACGCTTAAGACTTGGGGTGGGAAGAAGGAGAATGTTGGGAAAGCTCAGGAGGCATTTTTGGCAAGGTGCAAGGCCAACTCAGACGCTACTCTAGGGAAGTATGGTGGAGAAGGTGCTGGTGGATTAGCTTCTGAGAGCTTGTTTGTTAAGGGATACAAGTACTAGTAGTACTAAACCTTCACCATGAGTACTTTGGAATTATCAAGTGTATGAAGCAAACTAAACTTTATTGTTAATTTTGTCCCAACGAAAATCAAACTTGTAATTTATTTCCTTGCGTTCTTCAGTTATTGGTACATATTGTACATGAATGTTCATGTCATCAGTGCTTAACTCAATTGTCTTTAATAAAATCAGTTGTCCTCTCCTCTCTTTTGCGAAATTGACTCATCGATCAATTGTACTGCCATAAAATCATACTATTCCTCACTAATCGAGTATCGATCATGCCATCCATCATGACTTAATTTTGGTGGATCACCTGAAAGCAACAATCAAAATTTTGGCAATAAGTTCAGGTTTCAAGTTTTTCTGAATTCTTTGTCGAATAAGAGGCTAGGTTGTTTTTTATTTTATATTTTATTATTATTATTTTTAAACACAGGTGGTGTAAGTCCTTAAATAGTAAAGTGGAAAATTTTACAAATATGACTCACCTGAACACGGGCTACGACAGAAATGAGCCATGAATCAAAAGCCTAAGGAAAACCCTAAACTAATCAAACGTAATGAAACCCTAAAAATAAGGCTTCAAGCACCGCAGTAACCTGATACTACTAGGGTAGCAATACCCTCCGCTGCGTCATCTGGTCGGCAGTACTCTCTAGTCAACGCTTATTTTATCATGTGAGCATTTGAAAAAATTATGAGATGCTCGTATTTTAAATGAGTTGATTTATAGTATATTTTGAGATTTCAGTACTAGAGAATGATTAAAAGTGTTTTCACGAAACTCGTACTGCATGCATAGTTTTATATGGAAACAAATTTGGGAAAACATTGAATTTTATTTACTTTCTTACAATTATTTATTTTCGTCCACTCACTTTAACAGTTTTTCTAAATACTTTTCCTAGGGCTTTTTGATTTTTTGTGCTCAATTTGCAGATTAGTTTAGGTCGGACGTACATAGGAGTTGAGGCATAGTGTTCACCACTTTCGACTTTGTTGTAGCTTATATGTTTAACATACTTGTACTTTATTCCAGTTATTAGTCTAGTTTGCTCTGATTGCCAAATTTCAGTTGTATTAATAATTGAAATTCGAGACTGGAGTTTAAGATTATCTTGTTATTTACTTGGTGGAGTTGAATTGTGGAGAAGAGCACGTAGGCTCTCGGGAGTTTGAGTGGTTGTTAATAATATTATAAGTGTTGAGTTTGAATTAGCAGGGTAGGGTAGTCCATTTCAGGGGTAATTCTGTCAATTTTTTTAGGTAGTCCATTTTATCCTAAGGTGGGCTCCTCAAGGCCACTTCGGATATTTCAAGGTGAAATCCAGGGATGGTCTTGTCAAAGGAGAAGGAGATCATTACCACTTCCAGCATCATCTATAGTCATTCTTCATTCCCTATCCCTCTATTTACTTGATGTACTTTAGAATGTTGAAGTTTGTCTATCTAAGTATGAGTGAGTAGTGAATTTGTTGTGGCTAAGGTTAAAAGCCCTAGCCAGTCTTGTATGATATTGATGTGAACACCTTGTTTGATGCAATTTTTCTCTTATCACTTTCACATGCTAATAAATCAAAAATTGAATGAATTTACTTAGACCTAACCAATTTGAGTTAAAGTGTTTTCCATGACATGCATGAAGTTTTTGCTAATAGGTTGATTACCTTTAGGCAAAAGGAAGCATGAAAGCACACCATGCGTTCATGTGAGGGTAGTGAGTTAAAATCAGCTAGAACCAGGATTGGTATGCTTGCTTGGTTATCTACACTCTAATTTGTATGCATCTAGGAACAATGAATTGAGACTATGATTTGTTATTAGGAAGTTAATTCTAGACTTACCCTGTTGGAATTGATAAAATCTTACCTTGTTGGAATTGATAAAATCAAAGGAGTTTAGACCTCAGTAGTCTTATCCCGATGCTAAGAGGATAATTGGATATTTGGGATTCCATCACTTATAGTTTGAACATAAATGCATGCAAGGGACAACCTAAGCTCTAACTCCTGTCTATTTCATACAACTTGTTTATCTTAGCTTAGTTTACTTTACTTGCTCTAGTTGATTCAATTTGAATCAAAACCATGAATTTGGGTTCACTTGTGAGCATTTGTTTGTGATTGTATATTTGCATATTCTTTCTAATTTTCCTCTAGGTCTTCCCTAGCTAGAATGAGATTTACCAATCCCTTAGGTACGACATCCCTTACTCTAAACCCATTATACTGTAACTTGGATCTTATACTTGAGGGTGATTTCAATGTTAATAATAATGAATCAACATTGATTCAGCTCTTTTCGATCCATCTATTTTGTTAATTCGATATTAATTTGTTCTCTTTTATTGATAGATAAAGGAATGTTTTGTTCTCCACATGGAAGCAGAGGGATGTAGGGCGGGTCTGGAAGCAGAGGGATGTAGGGCGGGTTTGCTGTTGGTTATTCATCAAGAATGAGAGAATTTTGATTTAGAATGTGATTGTTCACTAGTGGTTTCTGCTCTACAACAAGATGTGGAGGATAGATCTGAAATATGGCGGATTGTCAATGATTGTAAGTCATATTTGACATCTTTACTTTCTATTTAGGTTAGTCATATCTTCTGTAAAACAAATGGTGTAGCCAATAGATTAGCTCACCATGCTAGGTTGAATTACCTTGATAATGTTTGGTTAGTTGAGTCTCCTGATTATTATTCGGGATGTATTTTCTGAGGATTCTTGTATTGATGCTAGAGGTCATGCAAGGCCCTATATCCCCCTCTATGCATGTTTATGTTTCTAATACAATAAGTCAAGTATGTGGATGAGCTTCCTAACTTAGCTGGGCATCGAAGGAAAAAAGAAAAAGAAAAAAAGGAATTAAAGTTTTATTTCTAAATTCATGGAATTGCATAAGACAGAATAGGGAAATTATTTATATTTATTATGGAACAAGGTTCATCACAACCGACATGGTAATTGGTATTTTATTGAGGCAACATATATAATCGCAGTACTGAACGATTCTCGGTAGTTTAGTCTTAGGCATCAATTTCCTTCTGGTGACCATGGTCATGGTCTCGGCTTTGACGTTTCTTCCTCTCCTCAACGAGTTTTTCAGCCATCCTACAGATGCAAGTTAATTTTTTTTATAAAAAAAACAATTAATAAGCTAGTATTAGTGCTTTTACAACGAATATATAGAAATAAGATGTATGTTTTGCTATGAATCTTAGTATTGATGGAGAGTAATAATACATTTCGAGAGCCTTTTCATTTGTGATCTCAGGTTTAACAGTCTCAAGGCGACCGGTAGCTGTATTCATCTTTGAAAGCGGTTTCTGTAACAGCTCCTGCCCAGCTATCACAAGATTTTTCAGGTTTTCTTCTTTAGCATTGTCCATAGAATTCATGTCTGCAGGCAATTGATCATGCTGCACCATTTTGTATTTCCATCAAATCTTTTTCTAATATGGTAAGCGGAAAGACCTCATAATGTTTTACATGTTATGATATAAAGTTTAGAATATCCAGTTATGGTTATGTATAAATACCTGAATTCGAAGGTAAGTTCCCTTGGACCAAATAGATTCGAAAAGGGTAGTGAGGTGGATATCGACCATGTCACTACTTGCTTCAGTGAATACTTCTTGCAATGGACAAGAAAATGGATCCAAATGAATCATCCATCCCCCAATACCCCAGTTGGCTGCTTCGTCGGCGTTGTATGAACTCTTTTGCTTTGGTGAACCAGTACCCAATGATATAAGTAGGAACCGATTGCCCTGATCAGCTGCCCAATCTTTTCGAAAGTCAGGATTTTTATTCTTGATTTCTTTTGTCACTTCGGTTATAGCAACCAAACCCTGAAAAACAAAATATTATAGACAGATCAATACACACACACACATTGATTCTTTTAATCCCCACCTCTCCCCACCTTGATGGGGCTCGAACACATGACCTCCTAAATGAGAAGTCATTGTTTCACCACTCCACCCCACACACACGCACAGGAGCTGGGTCCTTAAATTTGATGAACTAACTAGTACCGGGTTATTAGCAGCCATTCCGCCGTCAACGACATGGAATTCTCTAGTATTGGTTTCAAATTTATATGCAGGAAAATAGGTTGGTGCTGCTGAAGTTGCCATGCATATATCAGAGAGTTTAGCCGGATCTTGCTCCTCGTTCCTTTTCAACTACAATGACCAAGAACAAATGATTAATTTGTATGTTCTACATAGTTGATTACTGACAGCGTCATATAAACAAAACTTTTATAATAGCCTAGAGTATTAAAATTGTGATACTCCCCACTAATTCAATGACACTCGACTCCAAAATTTCAATACTCAGGAATAGTATAAAACATTCTCACTGCAAGGGACTTCACATGAAAGAAAGAAACGTACAGACCTCGTAAGTTGAGAAGATAGCTGGTTGGAGCAGACTTATATCATAACTCGGGATTACAACATTGGTCAATGTCTGATTCAACCGTATGTCTCCTAATTTTCCTTCAACTATATGCCGTAACGCAGTGGCAGCATATTTTGGACTTCCCAGTAGCTTCCCAATTGAACCAGGAAGAAGCTTAGTAACTAATTTCCATAACCACTCTAACCAACTACGAGAAAATACTGAATTCGGCATTAGCTTCAAATGCTGAAGCGTGTCATCACTATAACCAGAGGGCAATTCATCCATGTTGCCTAGAAATGCAGACCTATGTATAAGAAAATTAATTAATTAAATATATTTATTGAAATTAATTTTGATTAATCGGTAAATTAATTCAACTACTTAATTACTTGCTTGTTGGAAAGATCTTAGGACAGTTTTCAAGATAAAAAGGGACAATCTGGTCAGCACTGAACAAGGGACGATTGTTTTCATCAGGAGCAGTGAGCATGGCAGTCACAAGGCCACCGGTGCTCGTCCCTGCAATCACATCGAAATAATCGGCCAGTCTTGCATTTGTATTGCTCTCCTTTTCCTGCTTAAGTATGGTTGTTAATTAATTGTACTACAAGTAATTAAATTAAGATATATCAATAGAATCCGTAAAGACTTGGATCATGAAACCTTTTGTTTTGTTAATTACCTGAAGCTTCTTCTCTAAGACGGCGAGAATAGTTCCGGGGATAATCCCTTTGACTCCACCTCCATCAATGCTAAGGATAGTGATGAGTTTTCCCTTACAAGGAGGAGGATGGCGGAGGAATGCACTTGCTTTCTCCATCGGAACTAGCTAGCTAGTATAAGGGAGGTGTAGTAGCTGAGGAAGAATGAAGTTTACAGAGCTTGTGTAGGGTTTATATAGAGAGCTTCTAACCCCCTTCCAACATTTATTTGTGTTTGAGATCTCATGCACGCTTCAGACCAAAAAATTGACGCAGTATTCGTGAACGCCACGGTAATAATGTGGATAGGTTTACTTCACAGTCAAAACCAGTCCCGTCACGTGGGTGGATCATATAGCAGATTGAGATAGGTCCAATCTCAACCCTCTTATTGGGTCCTCTCTAGTGCCAACCCACCGATGGTGTATTTTTCATGGGTTCACATTTAAATCGTACATATATAAAGGCCCATTCACTTTAAGAAATAATTGAAAATTTTTATTATTTTACACAAGTATATGATAATGACATAATTTATATTTATATATAATTATTTAATTTTTCAATAAATAATTAGTGTTATATATGAGTTTAACAAAATTTGGGAAGATTAAAAATCTTAAGTTTGATAGAATATTTTATTAAACCTTATTTCTTTTATTGCATATTAAATAAAAAATATTTTTTTTTGAAAGGATGAGATGAAATATATTAAATATTTAAAAGGTAATATAATAAATGAACAGGATTAGTGGATCAATCGGATATTAATTAATTCACTGGATATGAATTTGAATTTTCTTTTCAATGATCCGCTGGATTATCGGGTCGGGTCGGATTGAATTTTATTTGTTACTAAATGAATATGAATTTAGGTCGATTTGCTCCAAATCCGATCCATTGACAGGTTTACATACTGTTAAACCAAGTTATTTTGATGAGGTGGTCGGTTTGACGCACCACTAATGTTTTGATGAGTGACATGCATGTTTTCACTGTTTTCTCATATAACGTTAGCCAACTTTTTTGGTCCTCGCCTTATCTCCAACTCTCCAAGTGAAGTGTTCTGCAATCAAAATTTGTTTTGACCAAATGCAGACTTGTTCTGTAGATTTAATTGCTGGGTTTCATGTATTTAATTAGAGTAGTACAGAGAAAGCGGGGGATTTCTCTCATTTCTCATCTGTTTTTTTATCAACTACAGGGATCTCTTGGCCAAATCTTTTAGTTTGCATCATTAGTTTGTTTTGAACTCACTCGATGATTTCATTAAAGAACTAGATATGCACAACAGAATTTAGACAAGATGATGATATAGAAGCTCGGAGAACTGAATAGAAATTTAATAAAAATAGATTTTCTTTTTATTAAATTAAGAATTTCTTAAATATAAGTGGGTGTGTCAAACCACTATTAAGGTGAGGTGATTTATCAGTCAATCCCGTTAGGGCTGTAAGTGGGCTCGATACAGCTCGTGTTCGACTCGTATTCGGCTCGATTTTAGCTCGTTCGGCTCGTGCTCGTAAGATAAATGAGCCGAGCTTGAGCTCAATATTAAGCTCGACAAAAAAACGAGCCGAGCTTGAGCAAGGATATATTCGGCTTGTCTAGCTCGTGAGTAGCTCGTATTTTCCATGAGTAGCTTGAGCTTGTTAAAACTCGGCTTGTTTGTTAAAGCTCGACTAATGAATATTTATACCATAAAAATATAATTTTTCTAATCTCAATTCTTCAATTCTTTTTATTATATTCCTTTTCAATTGGAAGAGAATATGAAAATTTAAATAAAATTTATTATAATAAATAACAATACTTGTGCAACAATTAAATCAAACCATAGCAACCACTATAAAAAGACAAAAATTGAGATCTTATATTGTGCAATTTTGAGTTGGATTCATCATTTTGAGTTTATTCTAGACAATAAAAGGTATTTGTATGATGGTTAGGCATCAAATTTGGATTATTATTTTAAATTTTCTTTCTATCTTTTTTATTTTTTAAATTTAAAGTCAAATGAGCCAAGCCGAGCCTATTCAAGCTCGAGCTCGTCCAATAAATCAAGCCGAGCCGAGCCTAGCTCGGGCCTAAGAAAAATATTCAAGCCGAGCCGAGCTTGAACATGAAAAAGAAAATTCAAGCTTTAGCCCGGCTCGAGCTCGATAAAAAACAAATGAGCCGAACATGATCACCTTAGTATTCGCTCCGACTCGGCTCATTTACACCCCTAAATCCCGTAAAATTTCTCCACATAGAAAAATTTTAGAAAATCATTTAAAAGACCGCTGTAGCCTGGAGGATGTTTTTCTAGTTGAATGTCCTCTCCAATTATGTAGCCATGGCCCATGGAGCTCAAATAGTTCAAGTTGCTCTTAGGCCTCGTTTAGTTGGCGGAAAGGAAATTAGTTTTTTGGTCTTTCCCATGAGCATGGGAAAATAAATTTTTCACTAGTTCCCTACCAATGTTTGGAAACACCGGGAAAGTAATCGGAAAATGTATTTTACTTTCTTTTTTGATGTTTGATTTGTGCATGAATAAGAAAGTAAGTAACATCAATTTTTCAATAATATCCTTATTATCAAAATATAAACAATTCAAAATTCAAAAGTTTCGAGGATAATTTGGAAATAACAAGCATTAAAATAATCTTTAGAGTATGTAATTACTGTGCAATTAATGCAGGGAAAGTATGAGGGAAAATGAATCCTAGGGGTGTTGGAGGATCCATTTTCCCCCTATTTTTCCTTCATGTAGGAAAGTTATTCATTCCCTTGAGTGTGCCAAATACATGAAATGATCAACTTTCCTTTCCCAACATTTCCATTTCGTGAACCAAAAGGAGGCCTTAATATCTTAAAATTTGACCAGTTATATAGTATCTTAGATACATATATTATTTCATACACTTTTTATTGAGAATAGAGTTTGAACTCGGATATCTAAAGTTTTGTATGTGTTCATATTCATTATCAATTCATTTAGGTTAGCTATATAGAATTCATTCATGAGTTGAATGTGTAGTACATATTCGTCGACAACTGTCAATTGATTTTATGTTGGATCTCTGTAGATTTCGTTCACAATTTCTTTTTTGATTTCTCATTTATTATAAATTCGTATTAAGTAAGACGTGTAGATTTCATCCACACGTAATTTCTTGATTTTTCCATGTGGTCGGAGCTGAAATCATTAATTGTTGTTGGCCAAGCCACTAAGATGGGGCATCTGCCTCTCACTTTGTCTTAATGTGTTTAACTAGATTCTTATCTTTTTATCTAAAGGTCTTGTATGCATGATCTAGAATTAAAGTCAAATTTTCTACCACAGTTGTCGCTTCGCGTTGAACATCAACCACATCAACAATTGGCATATGAATATTATTTTGGTCAAGTCCTCAATTACAAGCAATTCCCCATTGGCATTTGAGTATGTACACCCAACAAGTGAAAAGCAATTAAAACATTGTTTGGGTGTCATTGTATTAACTTTAGTGATAACCATGTGATTTACCGAAACTCTCACATTGAGCCATTAAGGAATTGATGTTGAGTCTTCTAGTGTAATATGTCATTCTTTGGGTCTCGTTTTTTTTTAATTGCAGCACTCTTGTATAAGAAAAAAAAAAAAGGAAGTCTTTTATCAGATATTTATCTCAATTTATTTCAAGAAAAAAAAAAGGATATGTATTTAATGAAAAAATATTGTGTACTGTGAATGAGGTGTTTCTAGTACAATATTAAAATAAAAAAGTTAATAGATTGTGTATTAAGTAAGAGATGTGTATCTATCAGTTAGCAATGTGTGAATAAAATTTCTCATAATAACGAATTAACGATGAGGATGCAACAAAAAGACAAAAAAAGAAAATAGTAATAAATTCAAATTTGGGTGGTGAATATGAAGATTATTGTTATCCAATGAGGAATTAAGTAGTTTTTGTATTATACTGCCATTAAACCAAGCAAATTAGGCATCGTAAAAAAGCAGAGCCCTAGGATTTCTGAGTAGAGTGTGGCGGCGGCGCAGCAGTCTTCACCGGTGGGCCTTTGTCGTAGGTCGCGAGTTGCAGACCTCAGTGTCTGGTTGGTGGTGACAAAGGGTCGGTAAGATCCGGGTGGTTTCTTGATCTGGACGACGGGTTTGGGCGTTGTTGGATCGAGGCAGATCGTCGGCGTTTCTGGAAGGCTGATACCGGCTTGATTGGGGTCTAGGTCGGACGGCGGATCTCTGGGTAGTAGTCTCTACTTTCCAGTAGGTCGAACGTCTGGGTGGTTTTGTGTAGGGGAGCGGCGGCTCTCGGGTTGCTATTTCTTCTTTTGGCTTCTATTGGGTGCGAGTGGTGGTGGATAGGTTTGGGTTCACCATGATCGGGCTTGGCTTTGATCGAGGTCGGCCTCTGGAGATGGTGGTGGTAGCGGTGGCAGATTGGCAGCGATTGCACAAGTCTCAGACTAGCCTCGTTGCCTGGGCCTGGGGCTCTTGGTCTTGGTTCGGATTTGGGCCAGTTGGGCTTAGTCTCTCTTGGTCCCATTTGAGTAGGTCTGATTCAATCCAGAATTGGGCCAGGTTGGAGGGTGTCTAGCCACCCTCTTTCATTACTTAGTGCTTTGGGCTGGCCTGGCCCGAGAGTTGACCTCCTTGGGTGATAACATGGCCTTTACGGTCTTTACAGAGCCAGTCGTAATTCAGATCATGGTTCTATGGAATTGGTAATTATCTTGAGTTGGGCTGGAGAAAGCGGCTTATGGATGAGGAATTGACTCCTATTTGTTTACTGGGAAGTAGCTTTCTACTTCGTACCACAATTGCGTGATTGGCGGATGGTTGGCTAGAAGATGATTTTGCCTCAGAAGACACGGAGTTGTTCTTAGTTTATGAGTCCGCTTTAAAAGTGGGCTCCATTTGACTTGTAATGAGTTTGCAGTACTTAGATAGGAGTTTGGTTGTTATCCCACCATTTTTCTGTCTTTTAAGGGTATGTAGACTATGGCTTTTTAGCTGGTCATCTATGAAATGAACCTTCTATTCAAAATATAAAAAAAAGTAGTTTTTGTATTTAATTAATTGGTTATCTTTTTTTTTTTTTTTTTTACAGATTTGGATTTTAGAAAATTAGTGTACTTATTAGTCATTTTGTATTTGGATAATATAGTCTTTCTATAATTCAATTATTTGTAGGGTGAACTAAGAAAATAATAGGGTGACAATAGCAGCACCCTTCGTAAAATCCAATTCCCTCGTTTGACATTATCAGATTGAAAATTTAAATTTCACTGTGGAAAAAAACGATGGAATTCATTATTTAAATTCTTCACTTCAATTTCCACCAAAATAGATGTCATTTACGAATTCTTTTGCAGTATTCAATTTTTATTTCCAAAACAAGACTTTTTTTATTTTATTTGTTTTAAACTTTCTTAATAGGAATTGATTTCATTAGTAATCAAGCCATGAAAACAGACCAGAGTCTAACAGAATTTACATAAGAAAATCC
The DNA here is from genome assembly GCA_024704745.1 of Rosa lucieae. Taxonomy (NCBI): domain Eukaryota; kingdom Viridiplantae; phylum Streptophyta; class Magnoliopsida; order Rosales; family Rosaceae; genus Rosa; species Rosa lucieae. Next base: position 80,069,659 of record CM045496.1, on the reverse strand, counting down.
AGAAATTCAGATAACCTATCTAAGCTGAACTAAACTAATTAAAGTCTAAAGGGACGCTCGCTGGATAGCAAGCCTAAGCAAGCAAGACAACCTCGCTATTCTAAGGAAAAATCATTCATCTAGTCTAATCTGCCAACACGCGATTGTGGTACAAATATAACTAGAAACATTTTAGAAAAAGCTCATAGAGATTACTCAAACTTTAGAAGGCTTGTAACCAGATGTCTAACATCAGAGACCTAGAAAAATGGTAGCTCCTTCCCCTTAGGGTTGGAGCCAGCACCATCCTCGGCCTCTTCGAGAGCCAACAACCTCGACAACAGGTTGGTTTTGCTCTTCTTATCCAAAGTAACTGCAACAAACTCAACCAGTCCAAGCTTGAGCTCGAGCCCAAGCACCAAAAACCAAGCCGAAATATGAGCAGATGGAGAAGAGCCCATCAACCCAAATTCAAGTCTAGCCCCAAAAGCCCAAGCCCATACCCGAGCAGAGACAACATCAGCCCTAGCCTCTATTGGCCAGGCTTCCTCTACCGCCATCCATCCCTCCGGAGACCTGCCGTTCCACCACCCTATCAATCTGGCAAAAGACCGATGCTCGTCAACCTTGATGCTTCCTTGATCACCAGAGGTGCACTCCTTCGACGGTGCCTCATCTCTGTAGCAGCCCACTGAATGACGAGGTGCCGGCTGTGATAAACACCTAATCCGAGCCCCGATTCCTTTGCACTGGAAATCAGCAGATGACCTGACCCAGGAAGAGATCGATCTGCCGAAACTCGGAATTGATTTCAAAGAAGACTTCTTCTTGCCCAGGGAGACGCAATCCTCCAAACTAGAATCTAGACGGCGAACGTTGCTAGGCACAACGGAAACCAGCAGGGATGGTGGCGCCGTTGCTAGACTCGAAACCCTAAGTGGAGAGAGGTTTCACATTTTAAATCCTAAATAGATATAACTAAACAATAGAAATTGCAATTAATAGAATTTTATATTGATGGAGTTAAAGATTCCACATTTATAAATTTCTATGAATTTTATAATTTAATTTTTCTGATTTTCTCAAATTCGATCAAGTAAATAACAGATGCTTTGGCTAGCTAGTTTAATTGTCTTCTGAAGCCACATATATTCTTATGAATATTGTGCCAACACAAAATGTTCATGGAGTAGGAACTGGTGATGAGGAAATTCAAAAATTAGCAAAGTCGTACGTGGTGGTGATTTTTATTATGGTTTGCATTGCTGTTGGTACCCTTGCCCTGACTCAACGGGAGCCTGTTATGATTTTCAGTGGTCATAAAGATTGAATATAGCCATGGGCTAAGCTAAGTGAGGATCCTTATTGGGACGGGAGTAGGACAACCCCCCCCTAAAAAAAAAAATTATTAAATTTATTCAATATATAGAATAGGTAGTACATTAATTGACAGAATAGTCAACAAATTTACAACCCAAGGGTTTGGCACTACTAGAAAATTGGCCCCTAGCCACCCCCTTTTTAAGACACATTTATCTTTTAATAGAGAAAATGACACCCTTTGTTTATTTCTGTTTTATTTGTTTAATAGATACATGTAATCTTGACAAATCTAAATATTGTGACTTTTTTTTTTTTGAGTTGAAAATGTCATACTATTATGAAGTTCAGCAAGCAGTACAATAACGGCTTGCCCATAGGGCTGTCAGAAAAAGTCATTACATAGCATACACCAAACAAGCACACCTGGAACCAAGCATACCTCAAAGTATACCCCTAGTACACCTACCTTTTTTGAATAAGAGCATAACTAAATAACTCTGAAATAAAATAAAAAGCCTACGAAGCTACTAGTAACTTGCCGATCTTTTCCATTCAAGCAGAAACTGAAATAGTCTCAACACCCTCAGTTGAGGTAATCACCTCCTCAACCGGATGCAAACCCTCTGTAGATGAAACTGAAGCCACGTCCTGCTCCTCCATCTCATTCCCAGCATTCTGTTCCTTCACAGGTAACGCCGAATCAACCATTGCAATCATCACCTCTTCAATAGTTTCAGCAGGTTCCTTATCTGTAGGAACATGAGACACCTCCACCTCATCCTCAAGCCTTTTGAGGAAACGTTTCCTTCCCTTGATCTTAACACGAGGACTCAGGACATCATCCACACTACCAACCAATTTGGCTTTGTTTTTGGATCCTTTGGGACGACCCGCCTTCTTCTTTTTCTGGGGAGAAATTATCAATCTGTCATCCATATGTGGAAGAGAGAGAGATAATTCTGCAACCCCAGCCATATTCGGTGTAGGCAATGCCATCAACTTCTTCCCTGGACGCATCATGATCTTAGCTGGCCTATTCAGTCCACTAAGAGACCCTGGGACACTACCCAAACCAGGAGCAGTAGCACCCCCATTCTCGCATGCCTGAATAAATAAAGCACCAGGAGAAGCAGTAACCTTATTGCTTTCCAGACCATGCTTAGGCTGCACAGATAAAGGAATCGGCTTGACTATCTTCTTCAACAAGCTAGCTGCCTGTAGCCCGGAGTTAAGATGAGCAGAAAAGAATGCAGCTTGGTTTTTATGATGTGTAGCCCTAACTGCAGCCTCCCCTTGAAGCAACCCCAAACCAGAAGAAACCCTAGGTTCATTCAAACCATTCCTAGGGTTTGGTAAAACCCTAACCTCTCCAGACTTAGCACAAGCACCTCTTACTGAGCCATTAGGTCCACCACCAACTGCAAAGAGCGATAGACCCGCCATAGCATGTACCGGTGGAGAGGAATGCAGTGTTGCCCTTTCATTGGAAATCAACTTGTCACAGCCATCAGTGGAATGCATGAACATTCCACAATCTCTACACAATCCTCTGGTTTTCATAGACGATCATGAGATTCACATCGACTGCTGCAGAAAAAGAGAAGCTATGGAAGATCCTAAAGCACCGACGAATATCGACGACCAACTGGATCCTTTGCTCTTCATCCTTCCTATTCAACGCCACTTGATCAAAACGGAGAACCCATCCAATTGCATATCTAATCAAGGACAAGGATAGTTTGTTACGTAGACCAAAAGGCAACCCTCTGATAGTAATCTAGAGTTCCAAAGAATGAAGTGGGATACCTTCCACATCAGATATACCATCATATGGCGCTAATAAGAGCATACTATTACTATAAAACCATGGACCCCCATGCAGAATCTGATTCCTGTCATTTTCATTATCAAACTCAAAAACAAATCAATCCCCAACTGCTCTGATTGATAAGCCTTCCCTCATCTTCCAAATCGTTGGCATAGTACCAAGAAAACCTGCAGTATTTGGCCGCCGTGTCAATAGCCGTCCCACCATGTAGTGATGAGGATCTTGCAGTGCCGCCTCCCCAGCAAAACCAAGGTCGACATGTGCGTCGTCAGAGAGGGCAAAGGCAGCAGCAAGGCTGGCAATGGGATTCGACATGGTAAAAGGAAAAGGTAATTTCGAATAGGAGCGACAAAAAAAACCATAGCTAAGTGCGAGCGGCTAGGTCATATGTTGGGACTTATTATATGCTAATATCAGTACGTATCTGAGGAAAGATAATGGTTTTTTTTTTTAACTCTTAGCCCACGCCACCCTTACATATGTCAGTGAGAACCGAACCCATGACCTCTACAATATTGGAATTATAGCTTACCAACATGTCACAGCTCACCAGCTAAGAAAAGATAATAGTAAATAAATTAAAAATATATAAAACTGATAAATCACACCCTTATCCATATATTTTATTTGCACATTGTTATTATAATTGTCAGTCCATTCTAGGAAATGAGGGAAACATTACAAAATGACTCATCGAGAAACCCCGGCTTCGACAAAAATGAGCCGTGAAAGAAAACTTTAATTTAAAAGAAAAGCTTTAAAGCAATCTAACATAATACAACCCTAGAGTGAAGCTCCAAGTAACCAAGTAACCTGGCGCTACCAGGGAAGCTCCGAAGACAGTAAAAAATCATCCCTAATGTTATAAGAATCTAAAAATATTAGTCCTCCATCCACCTGAATCCAAATATGAACCCAAAAATGTGTGGACTGACCAGCCAACCCAAAGGAGCAGGCCCATTTGAAATTGCCTTGGGCACACCTGGATATGAAATTGCTTAGGACACCAGGCCACTGGGCACCCAAGCACAGCCACGCCATAGCATCGCATCGTCCTCATTGCCTGAGCTAGAGCTTCACTAACAGGCTTCGCAAATTAACCGCCAACAGTCGCCACTGTCTATACCTTGCTACCAGCGCCTGGGCAGTCGAACAGGACCCAGGCCCAATGGGCAGCCCAGCGCTGCCATGAATGCGAACTGCTAACTATATTTGCAATAGGACTCCAAGTAAATCAGTGGATAACAGAACACCTTTTGAATTGTGGTTTGGTAGAAAACCTAGTTTAAATCACTTTCATAATGGGGATGTAAGATTTACATCTTACAATGAATACCACAGCCAACCCCAACCAAATCGGTGCCAACCAACCCTTTCGACAGCCTCACTGCACCAACCCATCTCTGATTCGATTCAATAGAGCCGAATCTCATCTATCATAGTAGACATCCCCAAACAGGGAAGAGAACACGATCCACCGCATCATATAACAGGAAACCAACGCCAGGCCATATCGAATCGGCCAGCCTCGACAACGAAGAAGCCCCTCCAAGCGGTAGAGAAAGGACCACCAAAGGGAGGATGCCAAGGCTGATCGATCACTGCAGTTGCCTACCTTGAACGAAAGAGTCTCTGATAGTATAACCACCCACGATGAGATGTGGCGTTAGGGTTTAGAGAGAGAGAAAGAGAGCTCTTGACATTTTTGATTCCTTTTAATAGAAACATATTTAAGATGCTATTATTTGCTTTAAATAGAAAAAAAAATATTTTATCTAAACCCAAATGATATATACCAGAAATATTTTCTTTATAAATGAAAAAAGAAAAAGATAGAAGATGTATAATTGCTTTAGGTTTCTTAACTCTAGATAAGGATAATGGGTTATTTAATCTGATTCTTTTGCATTAGTTTTCTCTACAATTAGACTTCTTCTCTCAAGCACTCAAGGAGCATATTTGTGATCACTCTTCTAGTTGAATAGGAAAGCCTAATTTGCTGCAATATTCTTCATCACCAGGTATTAGAACCATTTAAATTCTTGATTCTTTTATCTTGTGATATAAGCAATACTCATAATTGATTTTGATCAAATTTAGGACAAAATACTGTTTACTCCCTATACTTATAGAGAGTCGACGTTTCAGTCCCTCACCTTTCAATTTCACCTAAAAAGTCCCTAAACTCTCCAATTTCACCCAATTGGTCCTTGCCGTCAATTTTCCGTCAAATTCTCAGTTAAATTGCTGACGTGGCATTCCGTACACACTGAAATGTCTATTTTACCCTTCCTAACTCTTTTTTTAATTATTATTTTTTTTTTCCTTTTTACTTGTTCTTCTTCCGGCTCTCTCCTTCTCTCCTTCCTAACCCTTCCTAACTGTTTTCTGTTCTTCTTCTAACTCTCTCTCCTTATGTTGATCTCCATCTCATTTCAACCTCAAACATAACAGAAGCCATGATAATTGGTAAAGGAACTTGAATCAAATTGACTACAAACTCTAATCAAATCACAATCACAAGACCAAAGGCAACATATAACTATGAATTCAATAAATCTAATCAACCAAACCTTGCTCTCTCTTCATTTCCATGGATCAGTCTCTCAAACCCAGAAGACCCAAAACTCATCTCAACGATTCAACCTCCATCCGAGGAGGACTATGGCCATCTTCAACAATTCCTTCCACGAAGAACTTCAACTCTCTAGCAGTCCATCTCGAAATCCAGATAATCAAAGACTGTATTGACGTCGGTTCTGGCACGAAGATCAATAATAGGTCGTCGAGTTTCGGGGTTAAGAGCTCGACGGCGAGTTCGAGAAAGTTGGGGGGGGGGGGGGGGGTGGAGGTTCTGTCCAAGTACATGAGTAATATTCAGACAAGGCATGATTGGAGACCGATGTCGGCGACGGCGGCTTCGACCTCCCTCACCTTTCGCCTCCAGATCCCAGTCATCGCCAACCGGTTCAAGTCCATATCACCTAAGTCGGAGAGTCAGAATCTGATTCTCATCGGCGCCTCGCTCAACAACCCGGAAGGGTGGCCCGCTTCTGATAAAGCTGGCCCGAGACACCATCGCCTCCGGCGAAGGCCCTAACTGGGCGCTGGACTATGCCGTCAAGGAGGCTAGGTCGTTCGAGCGGTATGTCGTCGACGACGAGCCCAGCCCGGACCTGGTCATGAGTCTGCACGTGCGGAGTCTAATTAAGGGACATTCTTTCTCAATCTGTGGAGATGGGTGTGGAGATGGGTGAAGGAGGAGGTCCTTGCTCTAAGAAGATGGAGAAGATGGAGATAAAGAGAAGGAGAGAGCCGGAAGAAGAACAAGTAAAAAGGAAAAAAAAAATAAAAAGAAAAAAAAATAATTAAAAAAAGAGTTAGGAAGGGTAAAATAGACATTTCAGTGTGTACGGAATGCCACGTCAGCAATTTAACTGAGAATTTGACGGAAAATTGACAGCAAGGACCAATTGGGTGAAATTGGAGAGTTTAGGGACTTTTTAGGTGAAATTGAAAGGTGAGGCACTGAAACGTCGACTCCCTATAAGTATAGGGAGTAAACAGTATTTTGTCCTCAAATTTATTTTCTACAGATTAGACTGAGCTTCAGTAGCATCAGATCGACATGCATGGTCTTCCATGATTGGTTGGTTTCTTTGTGATTATGATTTCCTTGTTCTTTTCTATTTCATACTCTGTGATCTTATGAGTTGTTGACTTCTTGTTCTTTTTGATTTGTACGGGCCATGACAATGGGTGGATAATTGAGCGAGAGAATGGATAGAAATAGATAAAGAGATATTGAAAGATAAAGGGAGAAAGAAAGAGGAGTTGTCGGAGAAAGAGAGGATTTTGTCGCTGGATTCAGGCAGTTAGATATGACCATTATTGAATAAAAAATAAATAGTTGATTTAAAAAAAATACACACACACACACACATATCACAAATAAATACCCTAAACTGAACTGGACAGGACCAAACCGAACCGGTCGGGTCGGTTCGGTTTCAAATTTTCAAAAACGCAAAACCGAACCAAACCAAACTGAGTCTTAGTTCGGTTCGGTTTTCGGTTTAGGCTCAAAACCGAACCGTTTGGAACTGAACCCACCCCTAGTTGCTCATGTCCCCAAATGGCACATGCCCTAACTTTTAAACTTTTCTTATTGAAGAATGCATTTGCATTTGTTAAATAGCAACTATAAATAGAGGCCCGAGTCTTTTTCAGTCTTTCTCTGGGCCTACAGAAAAATAATCTCTGCCGAGCACAAACATTTTGTTTGCCAAGATCCCAAGACTGATCATCCAGCTACTCCTTCCGGAGATAAACTGGTCGTCCTCCTAATGCAAAGAAGAAATATAAAGAATGAATGGAAGGCCGAACCGCAAAGAAGATGTCTCCTCGACCTGAAACTCGTAGAGTTTGGATGAGTAAATTAAAGCGACAAAAATAGTATTAAGATCCTAAGTTCATGGTTTTCAGGTGTTGGCTGAAAGAAATGAGAAGTCTCTCATTCCGATACCGATTGCATTAGAAAATAGTTGAAATTACTTAGATTATGTCACCTATTGTAATGATTATTTGAAATTAAGGTCTTTCATATTTTTTCATTAAATAAGAAAAGAGAAAATAACAAACAAAAAAATACAAGTAAAAAAATATGCCTTTTTTTCCTTTGACTATCGCAAGAGAGGTTTCTCCGACGGCGGTTAGTCTTGACTGGCGGCGGTTCTGTACCTGCGATAGAGAAGGGTGTTGTTTCACCTCTCTCTAGTCTACTCATTGGTGGTGACGGCGGGCTTGCTCGACGATACTCTGTGTTTATACTTTATAGGCTGCGGCCTCTTTGTCTTTGCTGTACGTTATCGCGGTCTATGATGGTAGTGATAGAGGTATGGTGGCCGATTTAGGGCTGGATCAGATTCAGTTCGATCATTCTCAAGTTTTGAGGGCCGGAGATGGTATGGCTTTGGTGGCGGCATAGTCGACGACGCCAGGAGATCTTGGTGCTTCGACATGTGGTAATGGTCAGATTCTTGACTGCGGCGGTGGTTGCAGTTACTGACAGACTTGTCTGGAAGTGAAGTCTCATTGTGACAGCGTTGATGGAAAGGATAGTGGTTGACGCTTCGTTTCGTCAGGTTATTTTGGCTGGTCCGGATCGTACCGAGGAGGTTTTGTCATGGTTTGCTGACTTTGCTTATTCTTTTGCCAACGGCGGCAGAGCATTGCTTTTGGCTATCATTATCTCCAGATGGTGGTGATGACGAACCTAGTTTGCTCGGGGATGGATCTGATTGTGGGTTTGTTTTGGTTTGTGTGTTGTATGACTTGTATCTCTGTTGGCCTCGGTGGTGGTGGCGGCATCGGTGGGGATGCACATGGCTGGTGCTTCTGGTGTGTGGGCTTGTGGGATTCTTCTAGTCCCATTACCCATAAGATAATTGATTTTGTTCTCTAATACCCAATTAAGTTATTATTATTATTATTATTATTATTTTTTTTTTTTTACGACTATTTTGCCCTATCTCCCATTATCACATAAAGATAAAGTGGGAGAGAGTGTGAGATCACCAGAGAGTTTGTCTAAGTCTCATTGGTCTTTGCAGGAACCTCGCCGGAATTTTTCGAACCCTCACCAGAGGTCTTATCAAGCGTCCAAGGTAACTGGAGAGCTCGTCAGAGGCCCACGGGGTGGTTGTTGGAGGTCTCAATTAAGCTTTTTTTGTTGTTGTTTATTTTTAGGACTATTTTGCCCTATCTCCCATTGTCACATAAAGATAAAGTGGGAGAGAGAGTGTGAGATCACCAGAGAGTTTGTCGGAGTCTCATCGGACTTTGCAGGAACCCGCCAGAATTTTTCGGACCCTCACCAGAGGTCTCGTCGAGCGTCGAAGGTAACTGGAGAGCTCGTCAGAGGTCCACTGCATGAGTGATCGTCAGAGATCTCATAAAAGTTTTAGGAGGTTTTATTGTCTCCCAATAACAGTTTTTATTGACTCTTAATAAAAATTGTTATTGCCCCCCAATAAAAGTTTTATTGCCTCTTCACAATAAAAGTTTTAATAAAGGTCAATAATCAATAAAAAAATGAAGATATTCTTGTTTTTGAAAGTTTTAAGAGGTTTATTGACCCCTAGATTTTTTTATTACTTTAAAATCTAGGGATTCTATGAGTTATGCTCAAGTTCAAGTTTATTGGCCCCAATAAAAGAATAGAAAATTACATACAAGTAACAGACCAAATTTACAAAAACAGAAACTCCCTCTTGTATTAGATATTTATACAATTAAGGACACAAAGCACACAAAGCCCAAGCGCAAAGAGAATTGAGTAGACTTAACCTCTGAAATTTCATGCGTAATTATGAATTAATACAATTTTTTATTAAAATTACTGCAATGCCATTATCAAACCAAAAGAGACTCTCATTAGATTTTCTTCGATTTTTAATGGAAGACATGGATATCAAGAAGCAAGTTGGGAGCTATGAGTTCGACTCGGAGACTTGGTCGAAATTAAGCAACTTAGAGAAGACCTACTGGACTTCCTCGACTATTCCGATCCCGTTCCGGCAACAAACTCGTTCATGAAAGGCTTCGAGGAAGAGATCTCCAATTCTTGCTCAACGTCGCCTCGTCCAACTCTGGACACTGCCACAGCTCCGGTGCCGGTGGTCGATCTCACGTCAAATTTCGGCGAGTCCAACTAGAAGGTTTGGAAAATGCAAAACCTGCCAGAGCTACTATACGCTTTCCGGAGTTCGATTCTCCGTCCACGGTGCACGATCAGACGAAGCACAACCACAAGCATGACGACAACGGTGTGAAGAACAGAACGCGACAGGTTTCCCGGCCAGAGGTGGTTGGAGCGAAGAATTACGATTGGATCTTGATTCGGATCGCGGGTGGTCGATCGGGGTCGAAGAAGCTTGAAGCTTCTGGTAAAATCTGGTGTGCTCGGTCCTATTCCATCCACTATATTCTTGATCTCAACGGTTGATATCAAGCGATGAAGATAATGCACGGACCAGATCAGGCCATAATTTTTTTTATTTTCTGAAATAATTTCTTTAATTCCAAAACTGCTAAAATTCATAAAAATTAGTTCAGGTATCCGAAAAATTCCCTGAAAATTTCCACAAACTCGTCTTGTCTCGTCCTTTATTATCAAACTCTTAAATCAAGATCAGTATAAGTGCAATAGCAGAACTAGACGAGTATGAGTGCAGCAAGTGCAGTAGCAGGATTAGATGATGAAGAGTGCAGTAGCATGATTAGATGATGACGAGTGCAATAGCAGAACACGAGTACAAATGCCGTAGCAGAACTTGACGAGTATGAGTGCAGCGAGTACAGTAGCGCGATTGGACGAGTGCATTAGCAGGATTAAGTGATGACGAGTGCAGTAGTAAAACACGAGTACAAGTGCAGTAGCAGAATTGGACGAGTATGAGTGCAGTAGCAGGATTGGACGAGTGCAGTAGCAAGTTTAGACAATGACGAGTACAGTAGCAGAATACGAGTACAAGTGTAGTATTAGAACTAAACGAGTATGAGTGCAATAGGCAGTAGCAGGATTGGACGAGTGCAGTAGCAAGATTAGGCAATGACGAGTGCAGTAGCAGAATTGGACGAGTATGGTGCAGTAGCAGGATTGGACAAGTGCAGTAGCAGGATTAGGCGATGACGAGTACAATAGCAGAACTGGACGAGTATGAGTGCAATAGCAGGATTGGACAAGTGTAGTAGCAGGATTAGATGATGAGATGAGAGTAGTAGGAGAGTGAGGTTTTGTGAAGTAACATAAAGAGATTATTCTCAAGGGAAAAAAAAAAAGTATCATAAACGGATTATTCTCAGAAAAAAAAAAACATAAAATGATTATTCTAAAAAAAAAAAGTAACTTGTCAAAATAAGTAGTTAAGGGTAAAAAAGTAAATTAACTCATGAAATGTGGCAAGTGGAGAATATATTGTCCTTATTTGTAAGATTTGATCATTATAAAGGGATTAGAAGTCAAAAGAAGTAGTTAGGGGTAAAAAAGTAAATTAACTCATGACATGTGGCAAGTGGAGAGCACATTGTCCTTATTTATAAGATTTAATCCTTATATGTTTAATACAATATTTAGAAAATATATTTGTTAATTCATCTTTTGTCAATAAATTTATATGAAAATTTGTTAATATATATACAGGCACAATATGTTGAAATCCCCAAAACTTTTGCAGAAAACCTATTATTTCTGATAGGATGGCTGGAATCAACATGATGAGCAACGAAATTGTATGGAGTTTCTGGTCAGGCGGAAAATTTTCAAAAGGATGCGTCGATCTTTTTCTGTCTCTGACACCCAATCTTTTGTTGTTGTTTTCAGTCAGAAGATTGGAGCAAAGAAGAAATAAGAAATTGAAGCCTCAGTTGATGGATCTACCTCAAGACGTCGTAGTAAACATTCTTATGAGGCTACCCACCAAATCAATTTGCTGCATCAGATGTGTTTCCAAGTCCTTCTCAACAATAATCGACAACCCTTTGTTTGCTACACTCCACATGTCACGATTGCTCAACTTTGTTATGAACCCTATCTCTGTAGCTGAAGTGCCTCAACTTATGCTTTATTCTCGATCTACATCCATGCCTACTGAATTACACTTGCAAGCACTGAAATACAATGGCGAGCATGACTTGAAAAAAAAATAACTCTTACAACCTCCCTATTTCAAAGATTGTGTCTGAGTCCCTCTACGATATCTACGAACCTGAATTTGTTTTCTACAACCTCTTTTTCTTTAAAAGAATATTACTTCCATATGGAGGTCCATGCTTCTTACTCAATCCTCTTGGGGGAGAAGTTTTGAAGATCCCAGCAAAGGAAATCAATCCAAGGAATTTTAGATTTCCAGAGGACTATTACGGCATGGGATTTGATAATACTGCCAACACCTACAAAATTGTTTGTGTTTCTATTGATATTCGGAACTATCAGGTGGTGGCTTTTGGTTATGTATGTATTGGGGCAAAGTTCTTGCTCATGGTGAGAAATACAAGCTGGTCCTCCGGGTATGTTGAGCACTAAAAATGTATGTCTCCCACACCACCACCCTAAACCCACAATCTTCTCAGGTGATCCAACCACCACCGCACACAAACACCACCCCAAACATGCTCAGCACTCTCTCCACAAGCGGTCCTTCATTCTCCACCATCACATCAACTCCACAACCCCATTTTTGGCACCCAGATATGGGTTATCCTTACCCACTGCCCCTTTTTCCTTACATTCCACCACAATTTTCCTTCCCTCCACAATACCCATACCCCAGACACCACCCCAACTACCATCCTTCTGATTTTTGGCCTCCGAAGGTCGATTTTCCCCGCTTCACAAGGGATGATGTGATACGTTGGCTTGCCATGGCCGAGAGGTACATTCGCGCCCAAAGGATACCGCCGGCAGAGTGAGGTTCAACAATTTCCACACATTTTGGTCCTGATGCGTAGATATGGATGAATGCTTTTGAGATGAGATATCTATCACCAACTTGGGAGATTTTTGTACCAGCCTTCCTGGAATATTTTGGCTCCGGCGGCAACACCGATTTCAAATCCACCTTATCCCACCTACTACACACTTCCTCTGTTGATTCCTTCATCAACGATTTCACTAAGCTTAGTTGCCGAGCACCGGACTGGGCTGATGGTGATCTCCTTCCGATCTTCTGTGGTGGTCTCCAACCTAAAATCCCGCATGATGTTCTCGCTCTCGAGCCTAAATCCCTAGCTGCTGCTCAACGCCTTGCACGGCGGTTCGAGGCCAAGCTAAACAACACACGAGCTGCCAGACCACCACAACCCAATCTTTGGTCCCATTCTACCCGTTACCTACCCGGCCACACCTCTAGCACAGCCCACACCCAAGGACAATAGCTCACCACCACATTTCAACATACAGCGTCAACGCCCAACAACTTTGCACAGCGCCCACAAAACAGAGGGCCATATCGCCAGTGGTCCACAATTGAACAGCGAGAGCGCAAAGCCAAAAATCTCTGTTTTCATTGTGATGAACCCTACAGCCCCTCCCATATATGCAAGAAACCCATTTTGGCCATATTGGCCTGTCCAGCAGATTGCCCAAAAAGCTCTGAGTATCATACAAAGGAACCTCAAGATGAGCCTACCAATCCTGAACCTGAGACGGGGTACCCCTTGAATTCCATTACCCACTCCAAACTTGGGGAAATGATGCGCTTCCAAGGCTCGCTTAATGGCAGTCTGATTACCATCTTCGTCGATTGTGGCTAGACGATGAATTTCCTAAGTCCCTCGATCGCACACAAGCTTTATCTTACCCAATCACCAATCGACCCAATCTGCTTCACCTCTGCTTTCGGGAATTTAGTCGTTCCCTCGGGTCGAGTTGATGAGTGATTGTTCAAATCCAAGATTATTCCTTCACGGACTCCTTCTTGTTATTACTTGTGGCCGGTTGTGATCTTCTTTTGGGAGCACCTTAGTTGGATTCCCTGGGGTTTGTTGGTTGGCACTTTGCGGAGAAACTGATGATCTTCATGTCTCAGGGCAAGTGCCATGTTTTACAAGGTATTGTTCAGTCTCCGTCGGGTTTGCCTCCACTCACTCAAGCTGAGTTATTGGGCCTCATGCCTTCAAACCACATTGAGCCACTAGAGCGTGGCGAAGCAAACTCAATGACTGTGGACAACAAAGCTATACAAACGTTACTTGAGCGTTTTAAGGAGCTGTTTACACCATTCTCGGGCCTCGACCCATTGACCACAAGATTACTTTGCTGGAGGGCACAAACCCAATTAATGTGCGCCCTTACCAGTACACACATTCCTAAAAGGATGAATTGGAAGCCCAAGTCCGAGATATGCTTGTACAAGGCCTAATCCGCGCCCTAGCACAAGCCCATTTTCCTCCCCGGTTCTCCTTGTCAAGAAGAAAGAAGGAACATGACGTTTTTGTGTTGATTATAGACAATTCAATTCCGCCACAGTTAAGGATAGATTTCCGATTCCTATTGTGGACGAGCTATTAGATGAACTCCATGGGGCTCACTATTTCTCTAAGTTGGATTTACATTCCGGTTACCATCAAATTATAATGCATCCCGGAGACATTCCAAAGAGCGCATTTCGTATACACGAGGGCCACTACGAGTTCGTTTTCATGCCATTCGGTTTGTCTAACGCTCCCTCTACTTTTCAAGCTTTAATGAACTATATTTTTAAACCATTATTGAGAAAATTCATGCTAGTTTTCTTCGATGACATATTGGTTTATCGTCCGGATTTGGATTCACATATTACACATCTTGGGGAAGTGTTTACAATTTTGCAGGCCCATGAATTGAAAATTAAGCTACCTAAATGCACATTTGGGTAGCCCATTATCACATATTTGGGGCATGTTATCTCCGGCCAAGGAGTCTCTATGGACCAAACAAAGGTCAACTGCTTGTTAGATTGGCCCAAGCCTACCACTCTTAAAGGTTTGCGTGGCTTCTTGGGCTTAGCCGGGTACTATAGACGCTTCATTCGCAATTTCAGCCTCAATTCTAAGCCATTCAACGATATGTTGAAAAGTGAGGGTTTCACCTGATCCCTGCTTTAGAGGACGCCTTCTTACACCTTAAACATGCCATGAATACTGCCCCGGTTCTTACTTTGCCAGATTTCTCCAAACCATTCACCATTGAGGCTGATGCAAGCGGGTTCAGTATAGGCGCTGTTCTCTCCCAGAGTAATCACCCAATAGCCTTCTGTACATACCGCCTATATTACATACCGCCAAGCATAAGCAACAACCTCGTAGGTGGGCCCCGCGACATGATAGGTCCCGCCTATAATATGCATCAGGTAGACCGACACCCGAGCTACCTCGCCATGGTGGAAGTCGGCTGGTATCTTGACAAGAGGCCACCCTCCCATGCTCTCCAAAAGCCTTCAAGAGAAGTAAATATGTGTCTTATGTCCCACATCGGAAATGTAAACTAGATGAGGAATTCCTTTAGCTATAAGAGGAAGTCCTCTCCTTCTTAGAGAGGATGGATCCATGATCCACACACTTGTATCACTACAAAGGTCACTTGACCTCACTCATAGTAAAATATCTAAGTGGACGTAGCCTTGCCCCAAGTGCAAGGTGAACCACTATACATCCGGTGTCATCTCTCTCTCTCTCTCTCCCCATCATGCTTCTTACCTTAGGTCCCGTACGTATTCTTCAACAGAAACATTGGCGCTAGAAGGAGGGCCCCTAGGTTTGGGTGTGAACCTCCGACCTTCAGTAAGGGTCATGTACGGGTACATAAGCTTCCGGGTACATGGGTACATGCAGGACACCCATCATCAACCTCACCCAAACCTTTGAGCCAACTGGTGCTATAAGCTTCCGGGTACATCAGCTTAGCTTCCGGGTACTTGAGTCATCCGGGACTTTCATCCAAGACTTTCATGAGGCATAGGGTACTATGAGTCATCCGGGACTTTCATGAGCCAGCGGGTACATGAATCAGCGGGTACGCGCATCCCCGTACACTCAACCCCACTCCCAAGCTCCACTCCTCTCCGGGATCCTCACGAGGCAGCAGCTTCTCTGCAACTCTAGTCTCGGTGGAATTTACCTTGGATCTTTTAACAAAAATCACGTACGGGTACCATTGCACAACTCGCCTGGTACTTCAAAAATTGATCTAGGGACTAAGCCTCTCCCATGGTATCCTCACCTCCCGGTGATCACCACCAGTCACTATCACTTGCTCACGACTCGGCATCGATGTGATATCCCTGTGATCTTTCCTCAAAATCTGGAGCTTCACCAGCAACAAATCGATTTGGGCACCCGGTAATCTCACTGAGACCGACGTCACTTTGTCTCTCCGGTACATGAGCAGCTACTATCCGGCAATCTCCGCATCTCAGCCCACCCAACAATCTCTATCCGGGTATCGACTAGGAGATCAGGCCGTCAGGGAGGCTCAGAGAAACTCGTCCGGGTTCAAAAAAAAAAAAAAAGGGCATGGATCTACTTTGGACACCTGCTCGGTACCGCTTGCCTCAGGTCACCACTCCAAGTCCGGCTTCGGGCCAGTGGAGGCTCATCCCGGCCGGTACTCATCTCAGCCCGACATCTTGGTGGCTCACCAACACTTGAGAAGTTCTTAGCTCCGCATACCCCAAGCATGCTTCCTACCTGTACCCCCTGCCTCCATCGGTACTCTGCCATGACAGCCATCATCAGTACCAGCTAGAGAACCCACAAGTTCCGGCACCTGCTAGTCCTTCACCAACTCTACTCTCCGGAAACATATACACTCGTCCGGGCTTGAAGGGAGGAGATAAGCTACTAGGATCTCTTTTGGATACCACCAGGAGTTTGGTCCCGCTGCATTAATCATCTCAGCTCTTCCCAGTGACTTCATCCGGCACCACCCATCATAAGCGATCAGGGCAAGCTTCCACGCAGCCCCACCCCAAGCTCGCTTGTAGTGGCCTAGCGATCGGTTGGTCCCGTATGATCTGACAACACCGGCAGCTCCCAGCATCCCGGTGACTTACCCGACAACTACAGTATAGGTGACACATCTCGGAGCCTCACCAGGATCATGCTCAATCAGCCCTGATCCCTAACCCATCTCGGTACCCAGAACTATCTCGGTGCTCCCGTGAAAAAAAAAAAAAAAAAAAAAAAACAGGATGATCTCTGAGAACCCAACAATTCAGCACTCTTCGGTACCCACTGGGCCTTCCCGGGTCAAGGCCAAAATTCAATTCTGCCAAGTACCGTTCACAAAAAAGAAACGAACTTCTCTGGGCACCCAGGAATCCCAGATCATCTTCACCGACAGCTCTCCTAGCCAGCTACTTCGCTCCCCGGATGCTCATCCTGGTGACCTCACCAGTAATCTCTTCATCCCTCGGTAACCCAACCCGGAACTTGCTTCTGGAACCCGCTGACCCTCTCCAACTCTTAGTCTCCGGGAATGTATCAGCCACTCGTCCGGGGTTCAAAAAAAAAAAAACGGTGAGGGGATGATCTACTCTGGCCACCAAGACACATTCTGGACATCAGTCAGAAGTTTGCTCCCGCTGTAGCAACTCTTCAACTCCTCCCGGTGACTCAACTCCCGGTAGCGTCCTCATCTCCCGGCGACATAACCTGGCGTAGCAATCTCATATCCCGGTACCGCTATCAGCACCGAGAGCTACCACTGCCAGTCCTGAGATCTCATGCCAGTACCTCACCTCCTCCCTCACCCAACCTCCTCCCAGCGGCACCCAACCTAGACATACCATCCCGACAGCTTGTATTTGTGACCATCCCGGCAGTAGCTTCACTTATCGGTCCCGGACGCACCACCCTTCGAAAAGCTATGTCTTTCCTCTCTCTATTTTATTGCAGATAAGCACGTATTGCCTATATATACACACGTCTAGCTAACACGATGTTAACATGCAAATATCTCATACTATTGGTTGCATGAACTGCATGCTTACAATATTGACACGCACTTCCGGATTGCTTGATTGCAATGTGGACGTGTAGCTGTTTCCTTGTTCCAACTTCGTTCTCGCACCATAATTCACGTCTAAACTATACCACCACATGCATACACAATTATATGCAACGTGCACTCACAATTGTTTGTTGCGTCAATGATTGAACCCATGCATGCTGCCTTGACAATAAAGCATATATATATATATATATATATATATCTGCTTACTCTTCTGCCAAAAGATAGTTGGTATAAAGCATATATGCTGTTCTCCTCCATTTAAATGATGCCTACAATAACCATTTAAAAAGGGCAGCACAACTGTACGTCCCTAGCTCATTACACTTAAATTAGTCAATTTATTCCAATAAATGACTCACTAATCACTCATTTATTTTGAAGAAGTACAATCACCCGGGTGCATTACCATGATAATATCACATGGTTTCCTTAATGCACATGTTAAAGCATGACAAACACACTTGGTTGCTATTGCATGATTTCATCAATCATCGTTATCACATTAGCTAGCATCCCTATAACAATTCATAAATACCAACTATCTCACCGAATATACATTATCAAGCATCATTCCATGCAAGAGTAGAACAGATGTTACACAATATAGCACATTTGTTTTATCTCTGTACTTTCCTTCTTTAAATTCACATGCAAATTGTTCATCGTTACATGCCCTACTTACCCATCATTACTATTCCCATGCAAAAGTTGTGATCAATGCGGGATGGGCACCGTCTCACCCATGATTATTTATTGTGTACTCAAATTTTTATTAAACCTAGTCGTATACCTATATGAACAATTCAATCTTTTACGCTATTAAATCATATGAATACACTACTAATCACTTGTTTATTTTGAGGAGTCACACTCACTCAACCGGGCACCTTCTTACATGGCCCATCATGCGGACAACTCCAACATGATTTTGTACTCGGGTCAACCCAATTTTCAACTTCTCCAACCGGCAAAAGATAAGTTCTCATTTACACTTTTGAATTTGAGCTAATGCAATGGTTTACATGCTTCAAATAACGATTTCTATAATCTAAGCATGCCTACGATATTTGGTAATGTCATGCTTAATTTAATTGCCCGCCAATTAAATTGCTACATATATACATGTGAAACTCACTAAATAAATGCAACATGCATCTCATAAATCCTCGCCCCGAGCGCGGTACCCCCAAGGGGTAAGCTAAGGTCATCCTTACACCAAGCCCTCACTCTACCCTATCGGGTACAAGAGGCATCAAAGCCCTGATGCTACCTCATCGGGTACAAGAGGCACCAAGCCCTCACTCTACCTGATCGGGTACAAGAGGCACCAAGCCCTCTCACTACTCAGCTTGGAACCAGAGACCGGGCCCTCCAATTGGTAATGGAGGCCGACGCTTATACCCTACCGGGTACAAGAGGCTCAAACCATCATTCACCTCAACGGGTACAAGAGGCTCGAAGCCTATCTACTCCACAGGGTGCTAAGACTCAAGTCTATCTACCCCACCGGGTATACGAGGCCTACAGGCACTCATAAATCCTCTACTCGAGTGAGGTATCCCAACGGGATTACTAAAGGGTAGCTCCCTTACATAAGCCAAGGTCCAGTCCCTTACATTATAATCCTTGCCCTGAGCGAGGTACCTCCAACGGGTAACCCAAGGTCCAGTCCCTTGCTTTTGAGTCATCTCACCTCCCGAGCGTTCTGTACACTTGGGGGACTTATTCATACCACTTATCACAAGTGGAGATAGTACCCGACCGGGACTATCATCGGGTTTCACGCTCATACTTTTCGTGCTATGGTCTATTAATGGAAATATTGAAATTTTTCACCTATTGTTGATCGCAACAATTAAATTTCTTTTTCATCCCATTAATAAAACCTTAGGACAAAACTCACACAACCCACTGCTCGCTCAATTCGAGCGAGCGCAATTCTTACACGCTCATACTCGGGGGACTATCATGGTCTTGCCATAATCTAGCTAGTATGACACATAACTTCGATACCGGAGCTCCATTCCTAGTCTCACCGGCATCGCCGAACATAATCTAAGTCCGAATTCCCGTTTTACTAACTGCGTGACTTGGGGGATTCGGCGAGTAACAACACTCCCGATCCTAATACATGTGCATCACGTGCATACAACATTTACATATCATTATGTCTTACCGTGTTCATCACACATATCATGTCTTACCGTGTTCATCACACATCTTTGCATCATGCATCTCGTAAACATTCATGCACCTTGGTGCATTTAACACAAATGTCACTTCGATTGCCCTAGAGCAATCCATATGCTTTTGTGCACTCTCATCATATTTGCAGGTACTAGCTTGATAAGGGCCCCGGGGCACCAATAGACCCGGAAGAGTCCCTTCTTGCTCACGGAGTTGGGGGACTAGTATGGGTATGACGTTCAACAGGGTCGTCACTCATACTTAGCGGTATCATATTTAAACTCCCCAACCAAGAAGTGCCTCTTACTCGGGGACTTGGGGGACTTGTACATACCGCCTATATTACATACTGCCAAGCATAAGCAACAACCTCGTAGGTGGGCCCCGCGACATGGTAGGTCCCGCCTATAATATGCATCAGGTAGACCGACACCCGAGCTACCTCGCCATGGTGGAGGTCGGCCGGTATCTTGACAGGAGGCCACCCTCCCATGCTCTCCAAAAGCCTTCAAGAGAAGTAAATATGTGTCTTATGTCCCACATCGGAAATGTAAACTAGATGAGGACTTCCTTTAGCTATAAGAAGAAGTCCTCCCCTTCTTAGAGAGGATGGATCCATGATCCACACACTTGTATCACTACAAAGGTCACTTGACCTCACTCATAGTAAAATATCTAAGTGGACGTAGCCTTGCCCCAAGTGCAAGGTGAACCACTATACATCCGATGTCATCTCTCTCTCTCTCTCTCCCCATCATGCTTCTTACCTTAGGTCCCGTATTCTTCAACAGAAACACCTTCATCAGCAAAACCTTATCTCCCAAAAACCAGCTTCTCTCGGTTTACGATAAGGAAATGCTAGCCATTCTCTATGCCATCAAAAAATGGCGTCCATATGTGCTGGGGAGACATTTCAGAATCATCACTAACCATCAAACATTAAAGCATATGATGGATCAACGTATAACAACACCCTCACAAGAGAAATGGATGTCCAAACTTTTGGGTTATGACTTCTCAATTGAATACAAACCAGGAAGTCTGAATACTGTACCTGACATTCTATCTTGGCAGCATGAACTTTGCACTATCCAACATGTCAGCAGCCCAGTTTTTGACTGCATCTCGCACATTAATGCTGCCTGCACAAGGGATTCGAAAGCTAAGTCAATCATTTCTGACCTTCAAAGTGGCACACCTGCACGAAAGAATTTCTCACTCGTCAATACTAGGCTGCTGCACAAAGGCAAAATTTTTGTTCCAGAATCATCAGAATGGCGTCCCAAACTCATCACAGAGTTCCATGCCTCCCTTCAGGCTGGTCATTCGGGGTATTTAAAGTCCTACCTCAGATTGGCTCGCAATTTCTCATGGCCCGGTATGTGTAAAGATGTGAAGAACTTGGTGGCATCTTGTGATTAGTGCCAACGACAATCTTATGAGACCATCAACCCGCCAGGCTTGCTCAACCACTTACCGGTTCCGGAAAATGTATGGCTAGATATCTCGATGGACTTTATTGACGGTCTCCCAAACTCTACTGGCAAGAACTCCATCATGGTTGTTATGGATAGACTATCCAAATATACTTACTTTCTAGGAGTCACTCACCCATACTCGGTAGCATCTATTGCGGAGACTTTTCTGAAGGAAGTCTTTCGATTGCACTGTATGCCCAGGACAATTGTCTCGGATCGTGACCCCGGCCATATTTCTGAGCAATTTCTGGAAGGCATTCTTCAAACTCCCGGGGACCAAATTGTGCCACACATTTGCCTATCACCCACAGTCTGATGGGCAAACGGAGATAGTGAATCGATCTTTGGAACATTATCTTTGTTGCTTTGTTGCAGACAAGCCATGTTCTTGGAGTGAATTACTGCATTGGGCCGAATGGTGGTTTAATACCACACACCATTCCACAATCAGGATGACACCTTTCGAGGCCTTGTATGGCTACCCTCCTGCTACGGTGTCGATGTACCTACCTGGCTCTACCTCCGTTCAAGCGGTGGATACAGCAGAACCTTGAAATCTCATATGACAATGGCTCAAAATCATATGAAGAAACATGCTGATTTGCATAGAACAGAGAGGGAATTTGCAATTGGGGATTGGGTTTACCTGAAATTGCACCCATATTTCCAGAAATCCTTGGTACGGCGACCTGCTCACAAATTGGCCCCTCGCTACTACGGTCTGTTCAAAGTCACAGCAAGAATTGGGAAGTTGGCATACCAATTAGATTTCACTGCCCAATCACGCCTCCACCCAATGTTCCATGTCTCTTTGTTGAAGCAGCGAGTAGGCGACACCGATAGCATCTTCCCAACTCTTCCTCCTTTTGATCACAGTGGTGAACTCGTCTGGACTCCTGAGGCGGTTTTGGATATGCAGGTCGTGAAACACAAGAAGATTCTAGTCACTCAATAGCTGATCAAATGGGTAGGCCTTCCAACTGAGGATGCCGCCCCGGAGATTGTCTCTCGTTACCCTTCTTTTGGCACTTGAGGACAACGTGCCACTTAGGGGGAGGAGTTGATAGCACCATCTTCATAATCACTAGTCCAGCCCACCATCAGTAGTCATATTTTCTTGCCCAAGTAGTAGTAGCTAAATATCCTCCTGTACTTTGGACACGTGTCGTTATCTCTAGTTGTAAGGACCATGGTCCAGAACAGCTTATATTAGGGCTGGCTGCGGCACGGTTGCCGACTTTTTTGGCATAAGCCGAATACCGACCGAAAGCCCTCGGTTTCTCCATAATTGAAACCGGTACCGTGCCGGAAGTTTCGGTTACCGAAACCTCGGTTTACCGAGTTAAACTGTCGGGATCGGTTGGTATTCTGACACACCGATCGTCGGAATTCGAAGGCGAGGAACAAAATCTGGCGATGATCCGGCAAAAATCCAGTAACAAAATATGCAGTTTTTTTTTTCATCTAAAGGTTAATGAGCCTCATATGAGTCATATCTATAAATCTTGAGGTTCATAACCCTTAGATCTATAAGCCAAGTGAAGAAATTGAGAGGAAGAAGAAAGAAAAAAAAGATGAAGAAGAGGAGATGAACCAGAGGAAGTGAAGAACAGTCGAAGAAGAAGAGATCTATTTGTAGATTTGATTTATGATTCAAATCTAAAAAGGAAGAAAAGGAAAAATGAATAAGGAAAACGATGAGAAAATGGAGGAAGAAGCAATAGAATGGAAGAAGAACAGAAGTCAGAAATGAAGAAAGAGAGAAGAAGGTTTCTGGAAGGAGAAGGAAGAATGAATAAAAGAGAGAGTCTTTTCGGGAAGAAATGGAAGGTGAGAACCTTATTATTCTTTATGAGATTAAATATGTGCTTTTGCACAACTAGTCACAAGCCACCTTGTGGTCCAACGGTAAGTGGGTTGAGTTCTCATTGAGGTTGGCAAGTGTTCGATGTATGGCAAACGCAAAAAGGGTGGGAGTTTTTGGAATTAAACCAAAAACTTTTATTTCGGCTGGTTCGGTATTACCAAACCTCTGCATTATGCAGTACCACTCCCGAGCCGAGTACCTAGCTTCGGTACTGTACTACCAGTACCGATCCACCGGCTGCCGTATTTGTCGGCGCCGACACCTCCGGTTCGGCCGGTTTCCGGTCGGTTGCGGTAGGTTTGGTAATTTGAGCCAGCCCTAGCTTATATGCTTTGCTCTCCTCCATTTTGAGCTATGAATGAAATTATGCAGTTTGTTTGAATTCCTTTTCATTTCCTTGCTTTTGTTTCAGTCCTTTAGTTTTGTAGCTTTCATAGGCTATAATGTTGGAGGAAGAAGCCGCATCATTTCGTTTTATTTCAAAAAAGAGTTATGTTGGACTCCTCATCCTACCTTAAGCACCGGTTGTAATTCGTTCAATTCTGAATACGGTCACTTGCTCAATTTGAAAGGTTCCATGGCCCTTGTGGATGCTTCACCGGGCACCTATGTTTTGATTTGGGTGATGAAAAATTATGGAACAAAAGAGTGGGCGTTGGATTACAAAATCAATGTTAGATGTCCAGATGACAGGTTTAGAGATTGTACATGTGGTGAATGGAATAACGGCATATTTTTTGTCCAAAAAGATGGTGGATGGTGGAAGTATCATCCTAGTGTCTGCTGCTTTTTGGATTGGAAGCGCAATTCAATGAGACGAATAGAAAATGCATGGAGTGGAGTTGAAAAGAAAGTATTCAGTTGCACCGGAAGCCTTGTTTCTTTAAAGAGGTATGGTAATTTAGTTCTAGAAACGGAAGCAAATGTATGGCAATGTAATTGAACCAAAGATTCAAACTGAGATGTGTTTTTTATATGTTTGTATGTTTGACAATAATTCAATTTTTCCTAGAGGAAGTTACTATCCTGTACTTTAAAGTGATGCTAGTGGGATAGCCATGCTGCACGTTTGTTTACTTGCCAAGTTTTATACAATCATTGTTTACGAAACATTCGTATCTTTGTATATTTTAAAAGTTGAAATTCTAAGCAGAAGCAGGTATACTAACCGGGCTTCACTACTCTTTCGAGAGGAAAAACCAAGCCTCTCTATTTACAATTTCAAAAAATTGCTGTTGTAACTAACCAACACTGTTTCTTACATGTTGGTTACAAAAATAGTTAGTTTTAACCAAAATATATTACATTTTTAATCTGAACCAATAATTCTATATTAGATCTTCAAAGCCGTCCACAGTGGGGTCGTTTGTTATTGAGGTTGGCTGTCACTGTAAATCATATAAACATAGAATTAATAGTAAATTGTCATGGTAGATAAAAGCATTTCAGCATTTCATCACTGTAGATAAATGACCGGACCTTAAAAACTTTGACAAATAGATTTCACCAATTCTAAAAGTCGTAGTGCCTTGAGATCTCTTTCCGAAGTCTCTCTTTGCATCCCTATTATGGTTCTAATTTCTCCACAACTACCCAAAACTACAACCCTATCTTTTTATCCTCTCTAAATACCTCTTTCCATTACTAAATTTTCTACCATCTAAGGCTTGGCACAGTTATAGGCAATAACCCACCTATTGTTGTCCTGCATCATACTTGCTATCTGAAAAGTCACAAAAAAACTCACCATTATCACTCTCTAACATTGCAACCCACTGCTATTCCTAGATGGACTAAAACCATGCCTACATTGTTGTACAGACCAGTACAACACCTTTATTTTGAAAGAGGAGAGTTTTTCTACATGCCACTGGCAATCTCGACTTTCTTTGCTCTTCTCCTTTGCTCATTCTCTTTCTATCTGCTTTCTAACTCCATTAGACCCTTACTTGAACTAGATATCCTTCACTTGATACTTGAGAACCACCAACCTCACCAATACCACTTTCCCTTCCCTCTTCATCATACACTTTGTAAAGGTCATACAAGAGATCTTTCACACTCTTTGTGTTAGCTTCCACCTTTTCATCCATATCCCCATCATCTAGAATCTCAAAATATAGTCAACAACTTTCTCAAGTTTATGACGTGGATCAAGAACAATAGCAATGAATAGATAATGATTCAACTTATCAAAGCTACCCCAATACTTTTGAAACTTGTCTTTCATGGGTGATGCAATCTCAGACAAACACGAGTTCTTTTGTTCTTGCAAGAGACCATAAATAGAAAGTAAATCACCAAAAGTATTATGAATGATAGGAGAATTAGAACAACATACCTTCAAAGTGATTTCATAAAATGGTCTCAAGAAATCCACAAGGAAATCAACTTCATCTAGGATAAAGAAGATTTTTTTTCTCCTAAGATGATTCCATGCTGAACTATCAGCTTTACAACCTTATAGAGGTGTTTCATGTGTTCTTCTCTATTTTGGGAGAAGACAAAAATGTCATCAATGTAGACGACACATAATTCAGCAACATGTTTGAAGATGTCATCCATCTTTCTCTAGAAGATTGAAGGGGCTTGTTTTAGGCCAAAGGGCATTGCTAACCATTCATAATGACCTTATAGTGTTCCAAATGTTTTGAGAGGAACACTATCTGGATGCATCTTGACTTGTCAAAAACCCAACTTTGCATCGAATTTTGAAAAGACTTTAGCTCCTCTGAGCTGGTTGATCAATACTCGTACTTGACCAATTTGATAACCGTCTTTAACGATCTTCTTATTGACATCTCTGTAGTCAATTAACATTCTAGCTTTTCCTCTAATATTTTTTGCATGATTGCTCACGTAGAATGCTGGAGCATGATGAGGGCTAGTGGATGGTTGAATTAATCTCTTGTTCAGGAGATCTTCAATATCTTTTCTGAATTCTTTTTTATCTTCCTCTTTATACTGAGGAATGGCTTTGATATGATAGATAGCATTCATATCATGTAGTCTTAATTCACAGACCACTGGGTCTTTTTCCCAAAATTTTGGAGGGTCAACATCTATATTTTATTTGAGCATTTTCTTAATTTTATCAAGAGCAGGATTTTTTTGCGATTCAAGCTTGTTTTGAAAATGCTTGAGATTATGCTCATGGATGAAACTAGCTTCTTCATCTTCACTAGTTTCTTCTTCTTCTTCTTTAGAAGATTCTTTAACAAGTAATTCTTCTTATTGTTTTATTTGTAGCACATGTTCAAATCTGGACTTGTAGGGCTTAGGATCACCACTATACCGTTGCGATATCTGATATTGAGTAGTAAAGTTTGGACCTATTATACTTTTTTCTTGGGTCAGTCTATAGGCCCAAAACATTCTATCTCTTTTTCTGAAGCCCATTGCTTCTTCATCTTGAATAAACCTCTGTTGGAGAAGAAAATCATTTCCTAACAAGAAATCTAATCCTTGGTCTTCAGATTGCCAAAGAGTATTGATGATAAATGTTCCTCCACCAATGGTGATACGAACATTTCTAGCTACCTTTTTCATGGTTAAATGACTTCCATCAAATTGGACACCAGTAGCTATTCTTTTATTATCTTCTTTCTAGAGTTCTTCTGGAATTGCAAATCTTTTTGCAACTGTGAATCCTGATTCATTATCTACAAATGCATGTAAAAGATACTTTCTGTGATCAGGGAATTTCAATCCAATCTCTATGTAGTTGCTGTATCTACTAGTAGAGATGACTTTTGATTGTTGAAGCTCATTTTCTTGAGCTTGTTCTTGTGGAATGAATGGTTTGCATTCTTCTAGTTGTTCTCTGGTGGTTCAACCAGTTCTATATTTTCATCTATCTTTTCTTCCTTTATTTCTGCGGAAGAAGAGTCCATAATTTCTTGGAATGAAGTTTCTATTTTTTTTTTCTCTTTTTGTTTAGAGAAATATTGTTGGTTGCATCACAAGTATGAAAATATGTGTAAATTTGTGTATGATGTGCCCTGCTCCCAAGTATAGGAGGTCAAGTTTTAGTAATGGGAAAAAGTAAAGAGTATCGTACTAAAGGGATTGAGTAACTCTACCCTAACTAGATCACTGTGAAAATAAACCTAGAAAACACATGTAAAGTCTACATTTTTACAAGTTCACAACTTTAGCCATTTGGAAGCTAATGATCATGAGGATAGTATTAACAATTGTGGTAGTGAGCAGCTTGGTTGATTTTAATTTGGATAAAGAAAATTAAATGCATAAAATAAAATAAACAAATAAAAATATAGAGACTAAATCAATGAGAAGAATAAAGACTTATGCATCACACCTAACCTTACTCATGCACAAAATGTAACCCATATTTAATGTAATAACATGCTTTGACAAACTTCCCCATAGTGCTTTGGTGAAGCTACTAAGAAACCATCTAATCATGTAATTTAACAATCTCTTTTGAAGCAAAGCTAAATTACACGACCTTTATACCATTCAAATCTTCCGGATCCTAAATGGCCTATGGTGCCGTCACTACTAGAATTTTGGTCTTTAACATCGGCCAGAAACCGATGTTAAAAAAAAACCATCCGATGTCTTAGTGGGGGATGTTAAAGATCAGGAAATCTCAGACATCGGTTTTTAGCCGATGTTAAAAATGACTCTGGACATTAGTTTCTTGTAAGGTCCTGATGTATAAAATGACTATAGACATCGTTTGACTTATAAAAAACTGATTTGGAAATCCTACTATGACATCGTAGGCCAGCGAACACTTAACAAACCACTAATCTAAGAACAAAAATACCTAAGATCGTTTGGTATAACAAAAATACTATTACACTTAACAAACCACTGATTTGGTATATTATAGACATCGTTTGACTTATAAAAAACTGATTTGGAAATCCTCAAATGCACTTCCTTTGACAATTATTTTACTTTGTTTGGCAGATGCCGCCCTCGTCCACTTGATAAGGGAAGAGAAGTGCTTTATCAATGGCCCTGAGCAAACACAATCCAATCCAAATAACACTATAAGCCAGCCAATAATAAGAAACAAAAACACCTAATATGTAAAAACAGATCAGTACGACCCAACTTAGAACAATTTACAGAAAAGATTACCAATTTAAGTACAATAAAGAGAAAGCAAAACTGGATATCTGATTATCTACATAAAGCTGCACAGTAATACTATACTAAACTCTTTACAAAAGTGAAGCAATTGAAAAAACAAAGCAAATCCAGTAACCAAACAGATCAAAACACAAAACCCAAATCAAAGCTACCTACAGGAGCAGCATGAGCTTCAAATAGGGTGGATACACACTTTTAGAAGTAGATCTGATTTTTTTTTTCATTGAAATAACCAATCGCATTATTGAAGAACTGGTACTACCATGAAGGAAAATAATAGGAAAAACTTGTAACAATAGTTACTGACAATGCCTATGAGGTGCATTAAAAATAATACCTTTGAAAATAGCACATCAAGGGTTCAATTTTTCAGTTTTCAAAGCGAAAGCAATACTGCTCCGTGGGCAGATGGAT
The DNA here is from genome assembly GCA_024704745.1 of Rosa lucieae. Taxonomy (NCBI): domain Eukaryota; kingdom Viridiplantae; phylum Streptophyta; class Magnoliopsida; order Rosales; family Rosaceae; genus Rosa; species Rosa lucieae. The sequence goes on along the minus strand of CM045496.1, from coordinate 80,040,902 downwards.
ACCTTCATTACATATGTACAAAAGTAGTGTAACTGACAAACAAAGTAAAATAATTGTCAAAGGAAGTGCATCTGTGATTATGCAGAGTCATCAAGAAAGGGATTAAGCTCCTCTGCAGTCAATATATCTCTGAAGTTATGAATTTCATAAAATCAACAGCAGTACTTTTCTCGGTATACCATTTTTGGCGATAGTTCAATTCTCTGTTCCATCCTCAATAAAAAAAAAAAGCCTAAAGGATCTATATCTTCATATGACTATCATGCCAATAATCCAATCCATTCAATAAATTAAAGAAGGAATCACACAAAAGTGAAGAAACTTAAGAAACCCACTCACAAATACTTCAAAGACACAAAACCAAATCCATAAACTAAAAAGATTCAAATTACCCAGACTTCTTTCGGAGTTGCTCCAATTCGTCTCTGAAACGGAGGCCTTGAACTCTGGAACATCCACCATCTTTGAGCCCTAACCCCTCGCACCCGACCTCTCTCTCCTCTTCGTTCTTAGACGAGTTTTGGTCGGAGGTGAAGAAGGAAGAAGAGGACGGTTCGGTGCCACTCGGAGATGGAGGAGGAGGTTGGGTGCTGAACAGAAAGGAAACAAGAACTCCATGAGACAAAGTGGATCTAGAGGACACTTTCTCCTCCATCACGATCTCCAACCACCGGAGTGGGCTCATCGTAGCCACCATCTTCTTCGCCATCCTCCGACGAGTCAACGCTAGGCTGCACCTTGAGATAAGCCACAAAGAAATCTATTCGAATTCGTTTTCTAGGGTTTTGTGGTTCCCGTTCTGTTGGGACGGGGGTAAGAGAGAGAGAGAGAGGAGGAGGAGGGGGATAGGTTTCGGGGAAGGGCGAGAGAGAGTGAGTGAAGTAAAGTGGGAAAATTTTGTTCCCCGCGTGTACGAAATTGTTTTACTTAGTCTTTCCGCGTTTTCAAAAAATTTGGAATCAAAATATAGACATCAATCAACAGTAAAAAAAAATGATGTCAGTTATTTACATATAAATCAGAATTTGATGAATCGATGTTAATGATAATTTTTTACATCGCGTGAATTTCTCACCGATGTAATTGCAGTGATATCTAAGAGAAAAATTCTAGTAATGCGTGAGCCTAAATTCTTCCGGAACCTAAACTCACAACGTCATACTTTAATTTCAAGGTAAGAAATTCAAGCAACTTAGTTCTTCCCATAGGAATAAGCTAAGCCACCACGCACCAATTTAGCTACACATGCTCACGAATCAAGAGTTTATCAAGTTCATGTTTTCGATTCATTAATTTCCTAAAATATGCTTCATAGGTGATAAATCTATAAACACACTTAGGATACATGAAAGTATAGTAGCCAAAAGATTCAAAACGTGCATAAACATCAAACCACATGGAAATTTACATTATTTGCACATAAGTTTGGCTAGGGCTCAAATCCAACTACTCACACCACATGTTATTACAAATACAATCCATGAACATCAAATTAAGGAGAGGCTGAAAGAAAAAGAGAAGAACTAAACCCAACCTTCCACCTAGCTCTCAAAGATGTCAAATGATGAGATCGAGAATTACTTCAAGGTATGAGATTTTCGGTTTTACAACCCAAAACATCATACACATCCACAAAACTCAAGAACAAAGAAGAACAAAGGCTTGGATGTGTGAAGCAAGTGTTGTGATTGATTTAGAGTGTGTACTAACTTCGGTTTTGGTGAAATTCAAGTGCTTGCACACCTATTTCTCACACAAACTTAAAGAACTATGTACAAAGTATGAAAAACTAACCTAAAACTAGAGGAAAAAAGAGATTTTGATGCTCCAAAATGAGGGAGCCAAGGGGATGCATGGTTTTGGGGAGAGTGAATGGGCTATTTAAAGGCCAAAGCTATTCAAATCAAGGGTGGAGATCAAAAGGAATCAATGGTGGGATGTGATGGACAAATGTGGAAGCACAAAATATAGATCTAGTTTTTGACTCCACATAGAAATGACCTAGCAAGCCCATAGATATTTTGGTGAAGGAGAAAAATTAAGGGTAGAATGGTCATTGTGTAAGGGAACAATGTAATAAATGGGAGATAAATGTGTAAGGTGTAAGAATGAGACCACTTGGCATCTTTCAAATTTTGAATTTCAAAATAACCTAGACCTAAAGTCTTCCCACCAAAAGTCTCTAACCCTAGTCAGCTCTTCCTTATCCTCCACACATGTTCTGGGCAGGCCAACTTGGCCGAAAATGTTCTGAATCCTGCGTTGACCACTATTGACCCATTTTTTGTCTGTTGGCGCATTTTCTTCTCTTTTCTTCCTTCAATTGAATCTCGACCGAGAATTCAGAATTAGACTTTGACTTCTTCATATCAAATGTTCCTCCATGAGTGTAGATCATCCTAGTAAAATTTGACAGCTTAATTCGTAGTGGTTTGCCAAAAATGCTGCCGGAATCCGTACAGGTCAGGTTTTGCAGTTTTTGTCTTTTAGTGCATAAAATTGCACCGATTTTTTGAAGTCCTTCCACTCTGAACTAGCTCTTGATATCTTCATAAGAAATTATCCTTTGGATTTCTAGAATATATATGGAAATTTTTAGCTTATTTGGAGTTCATTTGGTCAGACAATGCTCCTCCTTCCTTGCCTAGCTCGGTTTCTCCTAGCCGAAGTAGGAAAATGTGCTAAACTTGAGTTTTTAGTGCATTTCCAAACTTCTCCATCATTTCCTAGCATGATAAGGAAAACATAATAAATATATATAAATAAACACAAAGGCTAAGCAAAAGTACAAGATTAGGGGAATAATTACTAGATAATTATGGATCTAACAAATATTCTTCATATTCTTGTTCTACCAATTGACTGATAAAGCCATTCTTTGTTTTTTTCCTTGCTTCAGCTATGAAGTATTCTTTGTGATAAGTCTTTTTTGGCTCTTCACAAAACATAGAAAGTCTATTCTTTTCATGACATAGACAGTAGTCATAAGTGAATGTACTAGGGTTCACCTCAAAAGAATACATTAGTGCTTCTGTCTCACTTTCTTCCCAGTTTTTGACTTTTAGAACATTCATCTGTCTAGATTCCAAGTATTCTACTTCAGAATCTGTTTCATAGTAAGATAAATCTTCTTCTTCAGACCAGGCTGAGTAAACTGACATGTCATCTTCTTCATCAGAATAGGTTATTTCGTAGCCCTTCACAGTTCATATTTGTTGTTTCTACCACAGGCTCATATTCTTCAAATAGAGCATTTATAGATCTTTTAGTTTTCTCAAGACATTCGTTGGCATAATGTCATTCAGGTTTACATAACCAGCATCTGCAAGCTTTCTTGCCTTGTTGTTTATTCTGATGGTTGGTTTGGTGATTCTTCTTTTTATTGAATAATTTCTTTTTTAGATTTTGGATTAATATCAGTTTACCCCCTTGAGGTTTGAGGGTGTCATCATGTCACCCCCTGGACTCTTAATTTTGAATTTTTACCCCCCAAATTTTCCAATTTCAGTAAGTCATTTCCAATTTCTCAGATTCCGTCCAAATTGGACGTTAATTCTGATGATCTAACCCAATTTGAAGCCTTTTAAGGACACATATGAGTTTTTTTTGTCTTAAAATGGCCATTTTAGCCCTCAAAATGGGTTAGATTGTCAAAATTAACGTCCAATTTGGACTGAATCTGAGAAATTGGACATGACTGACTGAAATTGGAAAATTTGGGGGGGGGGGGGTAAAAATTCAAAATTGAGAGTCGAGGAGGTGTCCCCCAAACCTCAGGGTGGTAAACTAAAATTAATCCTTGGATTTTCATCATGTTTCTTGAAGTTGGAGCTTTTCTTAAACTTCCAATCTTTTTTGTTTTCATTCTTTTTGAAACGCTTCGAGTAATACTTTCGGTTTTTACGAAACTTGGATTCATGACAACCCCAGTTGGTAGGCATGTCCAGTATTCCGTAACAGAAGTTTTCAATTCCTTTGAGTTGTTTCTTGGCCATTTTGGCTCTAAGATTCGCTTTGCATTGCTCTTCTAGTAATTGCCTAATTCTGTCGGCAATTCCTCCAACTAAAAATCTTTTAATTGGTTTTTCAGTTATACTTTCTCTTACAGCTGTTCTCCATGGTTCAGGGAGTTTTCTATGTAATAAGTTTACTAGATCAGTATTCTCTAGTTCACCTATTATACAATAGTATTCCTGAAACTCATTCAAATATTCTTCAAAATATCTCATGTCACAAATCTTGAGAGCATAGATATTTGATTTGGCCGTTTCTTTAGTATTTTCACTCAAATTTGAGAGATATCCACAGAATTGATCGTACAGGGGTACTGCAAAATCATACGGAGATTTTGAATTTTTTTATTTCTTCTAGCCAGTCTCTTTAATAGACAAATAGTATTTTTTTGCTACGCCGGTTGATAGGAGCATTTTTACGCGACGTTTTAATAATTATTTTCTCATATTTTTCTTAGTTATTTCCTTTAATTAATCATTTTAAATTTAGTTTATATTTTCTAGGTACATTGGAATAAATGACAAGGAAATGAGCTGAACTGAAGAAATGGAATTTTCCTGGTCCGACTAGGAATCCCAGTCAACGCAGGAATCCTGATGAGGCTAGGAAACCTGAAGGCATTAGGAGACCACATGGCTTGAAAATGATGTTGGAGATATTTTGGGAGAATAAATCTTTAATTGCCGTGAATTATCAAGAGAAGATTATGGAGACAACGTGAAAATCAAGGGAGAGTCATAAGAAGATTACGTTGGAGATATTATTGGGGAATTAAATATGATTTTGCCATGGGAAATTATGGAGTTAATGTCAAAAATCAAGAGATGATCAAGGATAATGATGCCATGGAGAGATTTAAGGGAGAAAAAGCTCAAAACAAGTCCAGATTCATTCCTATTTTCACTCAAGAATATTTTGGCCGAAAATTAAGAGAAAAATCAGATAAAATCTTGGGAAAATCAGCAATAATATATTTGGAAAGATTATGGGATTGATTTTGGAGCTTTTTGATTGGTTGGATGACACAACAGAGCTGACGTGACGCTACGTGATTGGTCGAAGCTGTGTAGTGCAACCAGAAAATACTTTGGAAATTAAATTCATGAAGCCTTGCCTTCCCCTATATATAGCCTCCTTTCTAGACGTTTTAAACCACACCACAACACCACCAAACCACACCACCAACACCACAACACACCTCTCTCCCTCAGTAAATAAACATCAGAAAATTTCTCTCCATTCTCTAGTCTTTAGAAGCTCTGCGTCTCGACCAAGGAGGAGAAGAAGTCATGCAATACATCAAGATCCTATCCGCCATCCACCCTTGGGTCGTCCCTAGAAGGTTGCTTGCTTTCAAGGATCTTCAAGTTCTTCATCTCAAGGCTTCATCATTCATCCTTCACGGTATATTTCATACTTTCTTTTGTTTTCCTTTGTTTGATTCGTAGAGTTATGAATTCTAGTTAACATGACGTTAAGGCCAAAGTTTAAAGCCCGTTTATATGTTTTGAAATAAAATTTTGATTTTTATATGTTGCTTATGTGAGATTGCTTGATTGATTTTGGATTACAGAAAACTTTTGCATGTTTGTGTTCTTTGGTGGCCAACTTAGGATATATGCATGTAATTGGAGCTAGATTTAAGTAGTAAAGGCTTGGGACAAAAGTCGAAATCAATTAAGGAGGATTGCAAATAGGTGAACTTATTCATAACTAGGTTGTGCACTTTGGTTGACATCATTTCTTTGTTCTTCATGCATTGAATGTGTTCTTGAATAACTAGCTTTCTAGACTATGATTGCATGTTCAATAGGTTTAATTTAGGTGCTTTCACTTAGATTAAATGTTGAAAGAAAGTAAAATATGGGAAATTGTTTGCTTTCTAACGTTTCACATGGTCAACTTATTTCTCATGACATAGAAAATCAACTATAGGAATTGTGATTGGATTTCATTCATATGATTTGGATTTGATCTTTGTTCCTTGCGTTCCACCCTTGTATATGTGTTTTTGTATTTTCTTTCTTTTATTTATTTTAATTTTGGAAACCAAATTCTAAATACCCCCTTTATTTTGTTACTTGTAAATACTTTTGTAAATATTATACTTTGTTTTTATTTTAATTCTTTAATTGTTTTACAATGACATGTGTACCCTCAATCCCCGGAATAGAATGATCCCTATTTACCATATACTAACGATGACATTTTCAGGGCGCAGTCACCGGTGAGAGTAATTTCATAGTACACCTGAAGGTCTGGTGCTTCAAACTTTCCAAAGGTATGAGCAAAGACCATCATGAGGCTATCTACCCATTGCTCAATAACTTTTCTTTTATCTAGAGCTTTGTCTGGATTCAGCCATATGTCATAATTAGTGATTGGCACCCTAGGCATATTGTCTTCTGGGACAAATTTTTGAGAATTTCTTTCTTCTTTTATGCTTGTAGGAGCTTTCTGCACAGGGAGTTTCAGTTTTCCCTTTTCTCTAATGATGAAAGTTTTGGAATTGGAGCTTTCTCCATCTTCCATTTCTATATCTTGATAAGGAATGATTTTTCTTACCTTTCGTATTTTGAAAATTTTCATTTATTCGATTAGTTGTTCTAATCGTTCAGTATTTTCACAAGATTCTGCTTCATCATAGAGTTCATAGAGCTGTTTTGCTCTAAGCATATGTGTTGGTCTATTTAGATCAGCTTCTAATTCTTCTTCAATAATAGGATCTATTGGTTCTTCAATAGTGAATTTGGTACCACTAACACTAGCTTCTCTAGTGCTGTAGCATCTTCTGAGATGATTTTTGTTTATCCAGACATTTTCATGACATACGTCACTTTTTCTATGATCGTCAAATTTTAGACTGATATCTCTAGTCTTTCTGCTTTCATAAATTGCAGCTTTTGCACTTTCTGGTGGTTTATTAGGACCAGATAATTTTCATTCAATAGGAAAAGTTACTTCATTCCAAGTAACCTTGTGAATTTGTTGTGAATAGTTCTTCTGATTGGTGAGGAATCCAGTAGTAAGACCTGAGATGTTTGATATCCTTGTCTTAGATTCAACTGTGGTACTCATCATTTTATAGTATATTTTGTATACTATTGCAAGTTCTTGCATATTTTCTTTCATTGATATACCATATGTCTTAACTCTCAGTTGTAGACAGTGGGCTGCATCTTTCAAGCTAGTTGAGAAATTTGGGAAACAATTGAAATATGCCACTTGATTGTATAGAGATGCTTCAAGTGTTCCCAACAGACTAGGTTGAAAATTTGTTAGTCTATTGTCTTGTAGGACACATAGAACTGAACAGTTTATGCCTTCTCGAGCAAGAAGCTTTATGCCTACTTGGATTGCTCCAATGTGCATAAATTGATAATTTTTTGCCTTTACGTTGGCAACATCTTAAGGAGTGATCATCAAGAGATATGTTTCTCCTGTTGTAGAGGGAGTTGTAAATTCCAATCATTTGAAATGATGGCTGTCCATCAGTTCAAACTTGCCTCTTTTTATAGATTTGTTTGAAATATAATTTTGGAATTGCGGAGTTTTTCACCTCCTGTTCTATTTCATTGTATTCAAATTCTTCAGCATTTTGGAGTTGTACTCCTTTCTTTTTTCCAAAGATGTTCACAATGTTGACATCCCTTGCTACCAAGTGTTTTGGTTTTTCATACCTGATACTAGTTAGTCTAGTAGAAGGTTCTAGAAAAATCATGTTTGGAGTAGGATTTTTCTCAGGTTTTTCTAATGGTTTGAGTCCATTAACTTTCTTTGATTTTACTGGAGGCTTTGTCTTATCGTTCAGTATATTTTTCATAGAATCCAGCATTTCTCGCTGTTCATTGATTTTTCTGCCAACACTTGTTAGCTGTTCTTATTCCCTTTTAAGAAGTTTATTGATATAATCTATTTTGTGCTCCAATTTTTCTAATTTGGAGATTATATCTAATACTTTTTTCTAGTTGATCTTGACATCTAGATACTTCTTATATCATGTTCTGATGTTTCTCATCAGAAGATTTTACTAGAGAATTCAACTTCTCTAATATTAATTCAGACATTGTCCCTATTGGGGATTCCTCTTTGAGATTTTTCATCAAGCTCTGATACCAGTGATGTGCGGATCTAACCGATGCTCAGATAATCAAGAGGTTTTTGTTCCTCTTTAAGGATGAATTTCAACTCTTCAATATTTTTCTCAATTCTATAAATATGTTTTTGTACGAGAAAAATTCTATCCCAGTATTCTGGGGTGTTTCTACTGAGTTTAGCTCTGTAGTCTTTTGCTTTTCTCAGTTTTTCTTGCTCTTCTGCTAACTAAATCTTTGACAATTTGCAGGTAAGTCTAATCTGGACAAGATACAATCTAAATGTGCTATTATAGATATTGAGAAATTTACTGTTTACCTTTGAATATAGAGGAGGAAATTTAGCTGCAATTAGTATCTAAACAAATAATTTCAAAATATGGGTATGCCACACTCCGTCATTAATGAAAATTTACTATTTATAGTAATTGTGCAAACTGAGATATCTATACTATTATTAAGAGAAGAGGGTTTGTTAGCCAAAATCTAAAATTTTGACATAATTGACCCTAGAATATTAATAAACTTTGAGAATTAATTAAATCACAAGGATAATTAAGACATTTACAAAATGTATTTTTCTTTAAAAAATTTTAAAAAAATTATCCACAACCCACTTTTCTCTCTCCCACTTTCTTTTCTCTGCAATAACCAACTTTTTTCTGAAAAAAAAAAATATTAATAGCTTTTGCACATGCAGAGCATGTGTGGAAAAATGCTAGTATTAGATAAGAAAAAGTGATGAAAGAAAAGGTTAGAGTATTGATGGGATAGGTGTACGGGAAGTATATCGATGATTTTAGAGTGTTTCATAATAATAATAATAATAATAATAAGGGGCCGTGACCACTTACCCAATTTTAGACAAAAAATTGCCCACTTACTCCACCAAGAGTTATTTAACCCCATTTACCCAATCTAGCATCTATAGACAATATTGCCCTCATACTCTCTCTCTCTCTCTCTCTCTCGACTCCCATCAACCTCTCTCCTCCCCTTGCTTCTGGAAAGCCCTCGTCGGAATTCGAATCGGACCCACCGGCCACTGTCGTCGGCGATCTCTGAGTCTGCGACCTCCGCTTCTTCTTCCTCGCCTTCCTCCTACTCCAACTCACTGCTTCTTCCTCTTCACCAACTCGTTCTCCCCAGCCAGATTCCGATTCACCATCTCCGTCCTCCGATTCACCTTCACCCTCCAAGATCCGCGACCTCGCCCGCCACGTCAGCGCCAAGGTCTTAGAAGCTAGATCAAAGTCTGGGAGGCTCCGGTGAGGAGGCTGGATCGGAAGCCGGAATGCAGGCGGTTGGGATCGGTGCTGCAGATGACTCCGGTGAAGGGGAGGCGGTGCTGCAGTTACTTATGGGCTGGCGGAGACGAAGGACGATCTGGTGGGTAGGACGTCAGGAATTTTTTTTTTTTTTTTTTTAATTTTGATGGTCTACTGGGGGGCAGTAGACACATTATTGGCCCCCAGTAGACTTTGATACGCGGGACAGGGATCACTATAGTGTGGTGTTTTGATAAGTTACATGTTGTTTTCTGTGTATTAAAGTCAAATTATCTGTGAATCCTACAAAAATGTGCATTTTTTGTGGTCTATTGGGAGGCAGTAGAGACATTGGACTTTGTATTGGGAGGCAGTAATATGATTACTGGAGGGCAGTAATATGATTACAAATTGATCAATTGTTCCTGTAGTGTATTCATTTTGGTTTTTGGAGTTCATACAATTCACTGGACGACAATAATATGATTTTTGGGAGGCAATAATATAATTACTGGGGGGCAGTAATATGATTACTGGGGGGCAATAATAGTCGGATTCCGGTCACCAGTCGCCGGAACCCGGTCACCGTTCGCCAGAATCCGGTCACCGGTCGCCGGTCGCCGGAGACCGCGCCGGCCACTTGTCACCGGAGCACAGCAAGGTGGAGGATGACTTCTCTCTCTAAGTGAGAAAGAAGAAGAGGGCAAAAAAGTCTCAAAAAAAAAGGAAAAAGAATTAATTGGGTAAATGGGAAATAATCCCTTAGAGTGTTTTGGGTAAATGGGGTTAAAAAACAGTTGGTGGAGCAAGTGGGCAATTTTTAGCCTAAAATTGGGTAAATGATCATTTTCCCTAATAATAATTCAGTTGTAGTTAATCCATCTGGTCAAACTGTGTGTTTAGCCCTCCGTCTATTTCATCACCGTGTGTGTTTCTCTGAAATTCCCTGCTTCTACTACCAGAGGTCTGAGAACCAATCATGTCGTCGTCTTCTTCTATCTCATCCTCGTTTCGGTTATTCACTACCAAAATCCCCCACTCTTCTTCTCTAAACCCCAAAACCCTCTCCGCCTTCCCAAAACACCCAAACTTCTCTTCCTTCCGTCGACCCATCTGTTTCGAAAGAATCCCCACCATATCCTCATCCCGATCCCCATCTGCCTTAGCACCATCAGCTTCAATGCCCCTGCAACCCATCGAAGAACTCCCCCCGAAGCTTCGAGACATTGTCAAGCTCTTCCAGTCCGTACCGGTTCCAAAAGCCAAGTACGAGGAGCTCCTGTACTACGGCAAGAAACTCAAACCCCTCGAAGATAAGTACAAGACAAAAGAGAACAAGGTCGAAGGTTGTGTCTCTCAGGTTTGGGTCCGAGCCTACCTCGATTCCGACAAGAACGTGTTCTTTGAGGCCGATTCCGACGCGCTTATCTCGAAAGGTCTCGCTGCTCTGCTCGTTAAAGGGCTCTCGGGTGAACCCGTGGAGGAAATTTTGAGGGTCCGACCCGATTTCGCGCTCCATCTTGGGCTTCAGCAGAGCTTGTCACCTGGTAGGAATAATGGGTTTTTGAATATGTTGAAGTTGATGCAGAAAAAGGCTGAGGATTTGGTTAGTGGCTCGGATTCTGTGGATTTGGGATTGAATTCTCAAGTGGGTGGTGAAAAGATTTCGATTTTGGGTTCGGAAATCGATGGTGGCATTGAGGGTTCTAGTGTTGGATTGAGCTCTAATGAAAATGCTGAGCAATTGAGTGGTACTAGTGCAAAGAATTCGACTTTGGGTTTGAAAATCAATGGTGGCATTGAGAGTGTGAATGTTGAATCGAGGTCAGAAGGAAATGTGAAGGAATTGGAGGTGGTAGGGAGTGTTTGGAATGAAGAGGAGTCGAATTCGGGTGATTTGGGGGGTCGAGGGAAGAGAATTAGGGAAGCATTGGCGAGAGAGCTTAGTCCCGTGGAATTAGAAGTAGAGGATATCTCTTACCAACACGCCGGGCATGCCGGAGTTAGAGGAAGTGGTGATGGGGAGACGCATTTCAATGTGAGAGTTGTGACTAAGGAGTTTGAAGGGAAGAGTATGATCAAGAGGCATAGGCTCATCTACCGCTTGTTGCAAGAGGAGTTGCAGAGTGGACTACATGCATTGTCTATCGAGGCGAAGACGCCAGCTGAAGTGAGTACAGAGTGAAGCTGCTCTGGCTCCGTAAAAGAGGTTCAGTTCGCATTTTTGGATTAACTCTCACATATTGTTTTAGTGATTGTTTGATGTGGTTATTGATCTGAATTTTCAGAAGTAATGTACACATAGTGGTCTAAAAGTTTAGATTGAGAACTTACTTTGTCTCGAAACTTTATATCAAATATCGGTGGATCCTTGTGCTGTCTAGTTATTTATATTTTTTGTGGTTGAGGTTCTTTATTACGGTGATTAACATAAGATGCCGTATATACTTTAGGACTGATATGGATACTAGGGTAGGTTCAGATATGATTTAGCACTCAAATGGTAATTGCTAATTTTTTGGTGAGATGTACTCTTTGTCAACTAGCTATCTGCTTCAACCAAGCTCATGGTCATGTTAAACAGGAGTGGAGTTTCCTATGAGGCAGTTTAGACTTTCTTATGGTATTGCCTTCTGCTGCAAATTCTAGTACTGTTTGATTTTCGTTTCTTCTTTTCTTATGCAAATTATAGAGGTGGGCTAGTTGTCATGTGCAGGCTGTTTCAGTCAGTGAATGTAGGGACTTCCTGTGTGAGTTTTATGCTTGTAGTTAGACAAGGTGGATAGGAGAGGATTATGATAGTGGGAGATATACAGTGTGGTATCTACCTTTCATGATAGTGGGAGATTTACAGTATGTTCATAACAGTGGTTGGGCATAAGAAGACAGAAGTATAAAAAAGAAAAAGAAAAAAGTAAATGTATTGTGTTGAACCAGCTTTCCATTACAAGAACACGTGACTGCGACCTTTCTGTTGTTTCTTTAGATTAAAGATCAGCTCTGTTAATTTTTATGGATATTTGAATTGTTGATTAATCTAACCAGTGATGGTATGTTCGGTACTTACTGATTAGGAGGACACTTCAGAGTAGGACTATTTAAGAATGTACCCTCTATGTACAATGCTGGAGTTGGATTCCTAGCTATTATTTTGGTTCCTTCTCTGGCTGTAGTTTCTCTAAAGTTTTGGATCAATTAATGCTTTTTATGTGAATTCTTTTGGTGAATAAACAAGTACACCGTAGTTGAATATTGTGCAAATATTAAGAATGGAGAGAGTTTATGCGGAGATCAGCGCAGGATCCTAGTTGATTCTCCAAACAATATTCTTGCTACTCTTGTTTTTCTCGAGTAGAATTCTAGTTTTTCCTCCCTCAAAAAGAGTTCCAATTTGTCAGGGGAAACACTGAGGACTCCCTTTTTTTTTTTTTTAACCTTGCGCAGAGGATCTTATCATGTTTCCTCTGTTTGTGACTTCTTTCATTATGTACTATTGCATTGGCAAATGATGATTATTCTCCTATGTGTTTTTCAATACAATCAATAATATCACAAAACAAACTTCATTTGTTGTAGGATAGAATGTTCATGTATCATATTATACACTCACTGTTATACACCAAGAATTCCATTTAGATCTCAATGCAGACAGAAGAAGAAAGAAAGATGGTACAAGTTTTGCTTCTCATCATCATCTTTTAGTTTTGCAACTTCGGGCAACTAAAACACCAGTCGGTGGACCTGTCATCTGTAATTGGCATCTGCTATGCAACCAGTAGGAAAAGTGGATCAGTCCCAGACTGGCTCTCACTCTAAATGTTCCTCTTATATTATAGTCGACTCTATTATTCTGCACCTGGGTTCGAAGCGCCACAGCATGATTCTCAGGCAAGTAAACCAAGCTGGATACCAAATGAACTGCTTCCAACCTTCCTTCTCGAGGTCTTTGAGTGAAAGGGTCAAGAGACTGAGTTGCTATGAGCCTATCAGAAAAGTACAGTTCCATCTGCAGATACTCAAATCTTACATCTATTTTCCGATTTGGGTTGGAGAAATTTGCCAATAAAGCGAAGTCACCATTGAAATACTCTGGTGAGTCAAAGTAGATGGTGTTGAGCTTTGCATTAGGAATGTCAAACAATGGAATTCTAGGTCTAACAACAAGGAACATGATCAAAGTTGCAATTCCAAAGAAGATAAGAATAAGGCTGAATAAGAGACATACTACTGCACAACACCATATAAGTGGATTGGTTCGTCGAGCCAGAGGTGGCCGGAGCATAGGTTGTTTTTCTGATTTTCTGGATTCATGATTTGCTGCTGCATCCGGCACCAGGCCTTGATTCTGGGCATACTTTGATATGATAATTTGATTTAGAGAGTGTGGCTTAGTTTGCTTTTGGGCTTGTAGTAGTGGTGAAGGTGGTATTGGAGATGCAGGTGGAGGAGGAAGGGGATTAGTTTGCTTTTGGGCTTGTAGTAGTGGTGAAGGAGGTATTGGAGATGCAGGTGGAGGAGGAAGGGGTAGCATCTCTGCCAAAATAGCCAGAAGAACTGCTGAAACAAATAATGAAGGAAGAAGAGGAAGATGGTTGTTTCTTTAAATAAACTAGGAATTTGGTTAAAGCAAGTAAAAGGAAAAGAAGCTTTTGATAGAGGGGATAGTGGAGCCAGTTTGTTTGTATTGAAATTTGCAAAAGGTGTGTTACTTCAGATGTTTGTGTTTGAATGGTTTTGCTTTTGAAATTGCAACACTGTTTGAGAGAGTTCTAAATAGATGTGGCCCTATTCTGCAAAGTGCTTAAGTTCCTTAATGGCTTCTTGCTACTTTTGATTGGAGTGATTGGTTAGACTTGATCAAAGTAGTGAATGGTGGATGATATAGTAATCTATAAAATCAATGGTTTTGGAGCATATGCTGTATAATCTTTACCATGTAGCTGCTTTATCTTCTGAGAACTTGTGTGGTTTAATGTTTAGCCCTTAAGGAATTATCTGGCGGAAAGTGAGAGCCCTTACTATAAAGATGGTGCAGAAAATATTGGACAAAAGTTTCTAAAGTAATCAAAGGCATGTGTTTTGAAGTAACCTAGCTCAAAATGATTACAGGTTTATTTGTCATTTCCTTCTTAAAGTGTTTATTATGTGGTGTGGGTGGGATGCATAATTTTCATACTTAAGAAATGTATCATCACGGGTCATAATTTTCATCTTAATCAAGTTTTGAAACAACTGTTGCATCAAAATAGACCCGTACATACCGCATCTGATTTTGCGGGTCGGGTTGAGTGACCCAAAGAAGCACTAGTAGGGTTGCACCTTCACAATATGAGTAATGGCCCAAATCGTGTTCAATAACCCAATCCAAGCAAGCCTAAACCCTAGGATTTTGAGTAGGAGGATTTATTTGCTCGGTTCAATCTTATGATTCAAAAATGATAGATTCTTATACACACAGAAATGATCCAGCTCCAAGCTTATTAAATGGCATCCCCCCCAGATACACCATGTTAAATGGTTATAAAAAATAATATGGGAAATTCTTCAAAGAAAATTAGAGTCTCTGATGTCCTTACCACTGAATCATTAGCTTTGAGAGCTGGTCTACATGCCATCTTACTTCATGGTTATCTTAAAGTCTAAGTGGAAGGAGGACTTGAAGATCCTCATTGACGTTATCAACAAAAACATTTCTATGCCTTGGAGAGTTGGAGGATCAAAGTCCTGGTTCAAGACATCTTAAGATTGGCAACCCAATTTCAGTCGATTAGCTTCAAACACATTTGGAGAGAAGCAAACTATAGCACATGCCATTGCAAACATCGGTCACTCTAAAAATATTTATGGATAGAATCATTCACTACCTTTGTTAACTTCACATGCCAATTATTTGGATGTAAAAGGAATAGGTTTTTTTTTTCTTTTCTTTATAACAAAGAGGATCAAAGGGTTTCACTCCTGCCCCCATGGTGACTCGAACCCATGACTTCGTGCATAGGTAGTGAGTATTAAGGAAACTTGTTATAATTTTCTTTCTTCATTCGAAAAAAAAAAAATTATACACTCACAAATTATATGAATAAAATTATTCAAAAAATAATAATGATATGAATTTGTTTTTTTTTTTTTTGAGATAAGAGATAATTATATTAATATCTGTCAGAAACAGCATATTACATCAATTTCCACGGCTTGAATCATGTATCTAGACCAAGCACAACAAAAGACCTAATTAACACCACTCATTAGTTCCACCAAGCTCGTTTATTCAAAACGGGCCTACAAGTAAGAAAAACAACCTAATATTTAGAAACTTTAATTCAATCTTGTAGGATACAAAAATGTAAACCCTAAATTAGGCAAAGGCTCAAGCCCAAAGAGACCAAAACCCTAACCTAATTCAATGTAGCAAGTCCAGAAGGCCCTATCCCACTGAAAAAACTCTAGCACCCTAGCAAACCAATCGCTACTGTTGTCACTATGACCTTTGGCATCTTCCTATCCATTGCTCGCTAGGGGTCATCATGGGCCGGGCTAGGGTCGGTCCTACCCTAAATTTTAGGGCTTAGGGTCGGGCCGAGCTGGGGCTTAAATATGCTAACCCTGACCCGCTCTAAAAGCCCGATCTATTAGGGCCGACCTTCCGAATAGGGCCAAATAGAACTGAAAAGGGCCTTATTTTGTTTATTAAAAAAAAAAACTTACATTATTTTTTTTTTCCCCTCAAAGTGTGGCTCAATGGTTATATAGGTAATATAAGACATTGTGTTTAGTTGATCATATTTAATATGTGTGTGTGTGTGTGTGTGTGTGTGTATAGGAATTAACTTATAACATTTATTAATATTAGTTAAGGTGGTTATATTCAATTAATTATCTCTCTAAATCTCCTAATATTAATTGTTATGTAACAAAGAAAATAAAAACTAAAGAAAACAAAGCTTAAGAAATCAATTATAAAGAAAGAAATAAATTGCATATTATAGAAAAAAAAAAAACATAATTAAAAAATAGAAAAAATAGAAAATTATTAGGGCTTATTCAGGCGGGCCTAAAGGGCCGGGTCGGGTTTCATTCTCATGACTCATACCCTACTCTATTTTAAAAGGGGTCGGGCTGGCCCGCTCTAATGCAATGGCTGGGTCGGGTTTCAGCCCTACGGGAGTGGCGGGCTTAGGGCTTAAGGGCCAAATGATGACCCCTAGCTGGCAACTATACTATTGTCGCTGTCACAATCCCCCAGGACCAATCATTGATCAAGCAAATCATCAACCAATGAGGAAGAAAAGTCATCCCAACTAGTGCCACCTGGAATCCATGGGTGACCAATGAGTCCCAATGAAGATAAAATTCAATAATTGATGGTTGCACAGGGCAATCATGGAAGAATAAAACTAAATGAGTCTTGGTTCTCCACCTCAATCTTCCAACAAATGACAAGCTATAACTTGGCCCTCAACCGCATTGGCACTGTGATACACCACACCCCAGAATAATTGAGAGTCGCATCTCCTTTGACAAGATAGATGCAAAGAAAAAGTAGCAAGACTAGAAGCCACAAAGGAGCTACTGCTAACAGGTAGGCAAAAGCCTCTGCAAAGGCGATGACTAGCATTACCTCCTTGATCTGGGCATTCATATGAAGACAACACTAGTAGAGGTTTTTGAGAGAGAGAGAGAGAGAGAGAGAGAGAGAGAGAGAGAGAGAGAATCAAATCACTACTAGAATAATGTCACCACTATTAAATCAGTCAGAATTGCACCTGATGTTAAAAAAAATTTTAACATCAATTTGTGAAGAAACTGATTTCTATTGTTATTATAGATATCAGTCACCAAATAAACCGATGAGAAAAGTTTCATACGGAAAATTTACAAAAACACGGAGGGACTAAGTTGAAAAATTTGAGAAACGCGGGACTTAAAATTTCATTCCCCCAACACTTTGTTATTTTTCTCACACGACTTTCGTCATTCCCAAACCCTAACTCATTTTCACCCGACCTCCTCGTCTTCCTCCTCCGCCTCTGAGCTAGCCATCTTGGGCACCTCTATTCCCTTCAACTCTCTCAAGCTCGATTGTAAGCACATTCAATCTCTCTCTCTCTCTCTCTCTCTCTCTCTCCCTTCACCGACGGCTACTTCTCCTTGTACCCCTGCAAGCTCTAAGACTGGTCCTTCTCTCTCTCTCTCTCTTCCCTTCTTTCTGTTTCTCTTGTTCCGAATCTGAACAAGCCTCTGTTGATTTCGTAATCTAACAATCTGTTTCTTCTGTAAAGCTCTAATTGTAGGCGTCGGAGAAGCCCATGAGGGAAATCAAGGTCCAGAAGCTCGTCCTCAACATCTCCGTCGGCGAAAGCGGCGATCGTCTCACCAAGACCGCCAAGGTCTTTGGAGCAACTCACCAAGGCCGCCAAGGTTTTTGTTTTTGTTTTTCTTTTGTATCTACTTTCTGATTATCTTAAATTTTGAATTTGGATTTGGATTTGATTTGCTTGCATAATCACCGGTGCAGAATGAAAACCCCTATTAATTAGTTGTCAGTGTTCTATACTTGTCTACTCTACTCATCTTGATCGCTCAGTCTCAGACTCTCTATACGACTGTAATTAAGTTCACTTTGTAGAGCTTATTATTTTCAATTGTGTGCATTTTTCTTACTTAGGAAAGATGATCGATGATGGTATTAGCTATGTATTGATTCATTACTGTGTTTTACAGCAAAGAGAAGCAGAAAAACCGAACTCTTGATGTCTTTCTATTTGCTTTCCATAACTTTCTTTTGTTTGCTCTGCAGTCGGTGTCTATTTTATTTGGAAACCTAATTTATTTTCGTTAGTGCTTTCATTTTGTTTCTGGTTTCAATGGCATTTTGCTCAAAACAATATTTTGTTATATATTTGCAGCTAACAACAGTAAGATAAGAAGATATCAATCTATTGATACCCCCATGTTTTTATATTCAAAGATATCAATCATCTTTATGCACTAATTTTCTCTATAAGAGCCATTCGAAAGTGGGTATCTTGATTTTGAATCATGGATTGAGATAAGCATATAAATCTCAGGATGTGTTCGAAAATTAATTGCTGCTTTCCATTCGATTTTGGTTTTGGTTTATATATATATAGTGCTCTATAGACATTTCTGTGACGTTTGTATGCTTTTCAGCAGCCAAGTGAACATGGGATTTCATATGTATTGAAGGAGGATGAGGTTATAATCACAGATTCATTGACGGGGAGTTATAAAATATCTTGCTATGTCCAGGTTTTGTGTAATTAACTGACTTATTTTCTTCTTCTTGTGCTAGAATAATTTTGGGTTCGACTAGTGGACCCGGATCTGATGAGATACATTGATGATAAAATGGCCAAGTTCTATAGATCTTCAAGAAGTAAGTTGTACATTAGATATATAAATTGGTTAGATGTATATTCAAGTTTGTTTGATGAGAAAGTGGCACAATATTCCGAAAATCATTTTAATTTCTTTCGTTTTTGGTCCGTTTCACATGACATTATGACTCATTATGATATTTCATTCTATTTGGTTTGTAGGATTCACCTCTAGTAGGAGCATCACAAACACCAGTGTCAACACTATTGAAGAAAGCTTCGGAGGATATGAATTCACCAAATGTAATGAATATTTCAAAGCACCAAAAAAAGGTAGAAATTTCTCTCGCACAGTTTTACTGATGGTATATTAATAAGTAGTGCAAATGGAGGAGGTCCTGACTATTAAGAACAGCTTGTCAGAAGGGCTGAGAGGGCTGGTTACAAGGCAATAGGCCTCACTGCTGACACTCCAAGGCTCGGGCGCAGGGACGCTAATAGCAAGAACAGGTGAGAGGTAATTTAAGAATATCGCGGGAAGATAAAGAATTTCATGTGATATCTACTGTTACTATGTGGCTCTTTTGGTACATGATATTGCTTCTATGTTCCATATGCAATCAAATATCATTTTAAGGTTTGATATATCTTCTTTAACTTGATTTTGCGTAATGAGGTCCTAAAGCTGTCTAATGGTTCTTCACAGGTTTACTATGCCACCAAGTTTGACATTGAAAAACTTTGAAAATTTGGATCTTGGAAAGATTGATGAGGTTGGACCCATTTACTTCTAATATCAGACCAAATAAAAGTCTCTGCAGTTACTTTTCATTTTGGCTTCAACCTCCGATCCAAAAGTCTCTGCAGTCTCAAACTTGTGTTTCTGGGTTTGTTTAAATTGGATTGCAGATGCATGTGAGTGAAACTAGCATCAAAATTTATGAAACCCAATAAAGAGTGGCAATTTCTTGAATAAAGGTGTTTCCTTTTCTTATTGCAGTGGGAAACCAAGTGTTTAAGATTGAGTGAGAACAAAGCTGTGTCAAATTGGAAGTGGTTGTGTTAGTTTGTAGTGAATACCAAAGATGGGTTTAAAGCCAGTAGACTAGTATTGTCAACCAGAAGCTAATGGGGTATGGGCCAAAGCAGTCAGTGCTTTTGGCTCATTCACTCCTTGTGCAATGGACTCTATGGTCATCTGCATTTCTCATTTAGTTCTTTTCGGTTTGTGCTGCTATCGAATATGGATGATCAAGAAGAATTTGAAATCCCGGAGGTTTAGGTTGAGGTCAAATTACTATAACTACTTGTTGGGATTGTTGGCTGGTTACTCCACTGCTGAGCCTCTACTGAGGTTGGTGATGGGTTTATCACTTTTTAGCCCGTCTGGAAAAACTGGCTTTGCTCCTTTTGAGGTGAGTTTTCTTTTCTTGTTTTTTTTTTGGGGATAGAACATTTGCTTTTGACATGTCTTAATGATATCTGTCTTTCAAGTGAAAGCATGCACATACAAAATAGTATGTGGTTAATAAAACAGAAGGGAGTTGTGAATAGCTCATTTAAAAGTTTTACATTGTCGAAAGCTAGTAAAAACTTGATCTGATAGTTGTGAATAGCAACCCAGTGTGATTGTATACAACACGAAGCGTATGAGTAATGTAATTATTTGTGTTGTTGCAGATGACTTCTTCAATCATTGAAGCTCTTTCTTGGTGCTCTATGCTAATTTTAATTGGCTTGGAAACTAGGATTTACATTCGGGAATTCCGATGGTACGTAAGGTTTGGGGTCCTTTACGTCTTGGTAGGAGATGTTGTGCTGCTAAATCTTATTCTTGGAGTGACAGATTCCTACAGCAGGTTAGTTTTTCTTCCTTTCACTCGCTCAATACTGTATTCCCTTTTATTTAATTCCATTTAGTGCGCTTTTCAGTGATGTGTCAATGTCCATTCACAAGGAAAAATGCTACAGTATAAGATATTTGTTGTCTCACGTCCTAACAGCCTACGTCTTAGAAATAGTAGTTAACAAATTCACCAAAATGTTGTTGTATATTTAGATTTAAAATTTACAGAAACGAAATGAATTAATAGTTCTAGACTATAAATGATTCACTATATTTGTCATTGCTCTCAAACTGTATAGGACATTCTTACAATCTTTGTACATTCTTACATTCTTACACATTACTAACTTCAACCTCCGATCTTCTGTGCTTGATGCTAATACCTTGTTACAAACTTGTCATATATGTGCTAACATTAATGCAGCAAGGTTATGCATACAAGCTGGAGCTGCAGGAATAATTGTATCCAATCATGGAGCTCGGCAACTAGATTATGTCCCTGCAACTATTATGGCTTTGGAAGAGGTACATATACGCTTCATTTATCTTTCTGATTTTTATTGATTTATTTATTGCTTACGAATGAAAGAGCAGGAGTTCCTTTATCAATTGTTTGCATTCCTGAAGTTTCAGTCATTATAAGTGCTTAGTATTTCCCTTAGTTTGATTTTCTATTAAACTTTGTTTTAAATATTAGTGTTTCATTATGACTTACATTGTTATATATATTTGTAGTGGGCGGTAAAGGATCGGAAATGGTATACCCAACAACAACTTGACGAGGTGTGGATTGAAGTAGTCGACTACTTACAGACTGCTGTAGATTCTGACCAGTTTCTTGATTTTGAGTTAGACTAGCTTTTGATTAACTTTTGTATAGCAATTATGAACAAAAATGAATACTAATTGCTAGGCTAGCCTTGTAGTAGGTGAGTTGGGGTTTTATTTTGCCCATTTTGTAAACTGTTTAGGATGTGATTTTAGATGAAATATCCCAATATTCAAATCACTCTTACTCTTGTTAACTGTCGAAATTGCAATTTATAGCAGCAGCTACATATTCTGTGGACATCATCCTCTTTATAGAATATGATGACTAGATATAAAGTTGAAATCAATTTTAACCATGAAAATTGATGTCCAGTAATACAGATACATCAGTTCTAAAATGAAAGTCGATGTTACTAAAATATACAGACATCGATTTTTTGTCCAAAACGATATGTTACTGAGTACCAGACATCAGTTCCAACATGAAAATCGATGTTACTGAAATATACAGACATCGATTTTTTTGTCGAAAACGATATGTTACTGAGTACCAGACATCAGTTCCAAAATGGAAATCGATGTTACTGAAATATACAGACATCGATTTTTTGTCGAAAACGATATGTTACTGAGTACCAAACATCAGTTCCAAAATGGAAATCGATGTTACTAAAATATACAGACATCGATTTTTTGTCGAAAACGATATGTTACTGAGTACCAGACATCAGTTCCAAAATGGGAACCGATGTCTGTAACAGTACCAGACATCAGTTACAAAATGGGAACCGATGTCTGTAACAGTATCAGTAATCGGTTCTTAAATCAATAACGATGTTAAAACGCAAACTTGTGTTGTATAATCTATATTTCTTTAAGCTTGAAATACAATAAAATGTGGGTTTAACAATAGTAAAGCATGCAAGTTTGTTATCATTTAAACCTATTTACATCGGTTTATAATAAGGAACTGATGTCTACACGAATACTAGACATTGGCTAAAAACCGATGTTTGCATTTTCCGGATCTTTCTCATCACCCACAAAGACATCGGTCGGGTTTTTGTTTCTCATTGGTTTTTGGCCGATGTCTGAGGCCATAATTCTAGTAGTGAATTTATAATATACGACTAGAATCCGTTTAGGGCAATTATAGGGGCCTCAATGAGACTTAAGATTTGTGGCCTTATGTCTTAGGTGTCATGTCATGTAAGTAAATACAAATTTTCTTTTCAATTCCATATAATATATCATGCCGCATCATACTATTGCAATACCAACTGACACTTAGACTTGAGACACAAATATTAGGCTTCATTGAGACCAAAAATCATTTTCCAATCCGTTTAATACATAATATTGATATGCATTTATTTATTTATTTATTTATTTATTTTTTAAGTAGAATCCGATGACCAGGAGTTGCCACTCATTCACACCTGGACGACTTTCTTTCTTCTTCTTTTTTTGGTCGTGATTGAAACATTTATATGAGACTATTGACTAGGTGGAATTAATGTGAGGCAGGTGTGGGAATGGATGGGTATATCTAGGACTCTAGGTGGTAAGATATGTCTAGGACTCTAGGTGTTTTCTTAGTTGACTGACTTTCTAGCTGGTTGGCCCATGTAGGATATTTGTCCATATCAATTGCCAGACTGTTGGATGCACAATCGTTTGAAAACAAAAACAAAGTAACAGAGTATCGAGACTTAGTTGATCTAATAGTAATTTTCTTTAAGATTAAGTTTCCCCAACATTTAACTCAAAACAAGAATTAATGATTAAATGTACATATATTTTAATATAGACCGTAACATACTTACGTCAAATCATACATATATGATTGTACGTATGTCCTAGAAAAGACTTTGGAATTCTTAACAATAGAAATCAGAGCTAACTTTTTGACTTATTTATACGACGGTGCCATATTTCTACAATTACTAAACAGATGCATTTGCTAGGATTGTAGAAGATACTATAATAGTGGAATGTGGTTGGAAAAACAATCTGCAGAAAAAGGAATTTGCGTACATATTAGGTAATCATGCGTGTTCATCCAGAAAAAGGAAAATAGGGTTTCACTTTGTGGGATTTGCATGCTTTCTATACTAGTTGGCGAGTTGTTGTGGGTTATTATTAGAAGACTTGGACAGTTCGACTTCAACATGATCTTAAAGATATGTATACAGTTATCATTATAAATTGGCGAATGGATCTGTAGGAGTTCACATTATTAGTAGTTTAGTACTGCAAGAAACTTTGGCATCAAACTGATTTCTACCAATAATATTGCTAACTTCCTAGCAAATCTCAGCAAATGAAGTCTGGATTAATTAGTATTCAAGTAGCATGCGTGCATCTCATTTCAAATTTTCAATCAACTCATACCTTGATTAGTTTATAGCGCCAGGGAACCATGCATTCCCCCCGGCTGGGCTCTCGCTACCAATCAAGTACTGTGTCTCTCTCTCAATAATAGGCATTCACTATTGGAGGGCATAAAACTGGTAAGAAATTATTCATTGGTTGTCATAATAAAATGTTTATGGAAGAAAAGAATGAGGGCGACTTCAAACCCATGATGTCATACCCAAAATGACACCCCACACTCAAATTGGTCATCTCCAACTCCAACCCAAGAAAAAAAAAAGGAGTAAAAAAAGACTCCATCGTCAAAACACGAGCTAAAATGACTACACATTGAAGGATGAAAGCCAAGATGACTCTGTGGGCCACGATGTAGAGCTGAAAAATTTGATAATTGAAATGAAACACTTTCAAAAAGTCTGATTTATAGACTTGCGGTAGAAGACAAAAAAAGGACACAAGTCAAGGCAAACATGTGGAGCCCACATGTCTCAAGCATTTGGAGGTAATGCAATCTAAGGGCGTAAATTAATTCAAATTTGTAATAGATGGCCCATAATCATTCATTTTTAAAACAAAAAAAATGAATATATAATTAATTAATATCTAATCATCTATTCACTATTCTGATATTAAAATTCGATAGAGATAAAATTGGATCTTTTTTTTATTATTATTTTCATATTTCTTTGGACTGCGCGGGAATCTGTCGATATTTCCGATTAAATCTTCTTGTTCCTAGATGTTCTGTAGGAATAAATTTGAAATGAAAAAATGGCTCTTCCCTTCCTTTACGGAGAAACATTTATTACAAGTCACAATATACGAGCCATCTTAAATATCTTTCTTTGATTCCAATTTCAGACTGCCACAAAAGTATGATGGATTAAATCCAATGACTAATAATAAAGTAACTTATTTTTAGACAAAAATAAATAAAAAGTAAAACAAAAATTTCAGTAAATATGGAAAATATGTAACCTATATATATATATATATAATAATAATTATGATATATAAATTCATAATATAGTTAAATGATTGTCTAAGATGATTAAAATTATGAAATAATTATGACTTTTGACTAAAGGGTTGGAGATGCCCTGAGAACGTATACAATTTGTGACTTTTTGAGTCTACTGACTTTTTTCCCCATAAATAAAAATGCATAAAGAAATATTTCTACGTGTAGGAACTACTAGTACTTGTACAGGAAGTTTCCAAGTTCCAACCCATATATAAGTAGTGAGGGCGATGTTAACGTTAACACAGCACATACTGATATCCTACGTACTTTCATATTTTGCATTAATTGCATATATACATTCATCGAGTTCTGTATCCCTAACTCAAAAGGCTAGCTAGATTCCATTTCAGACTCTACCGCTCTCCAAGATGATGGTAAGCCCTTCAAATACTTGTTATCTGATCAACTCCATTTTGTGAAAGTTACAATTCATCTTCTTTGTTTGTCTTAGACAATGAATACAAAATGGGTTTTCCAAATTGGAGATTTGTGATTGTTGTTTTTGCGAATTAATATGTAGCAAAAGATACTTGTGAAGTTGCACATTCTTTGCGACAAATGCAGAACCAAGGCTTTAAAGATTGCAGCAACTGCACCAGGTATATATGCATCCATCAATTAATTACATACTTTCATTATAGTTACATTGAAAAGGGATTCAGCCTAATCTATTCTAATCCTTTACCCACATTTTAGAATCCTTAATTAATTAAGTCATCGATCATTTGGACTAGCCCAAATTTCTATATTCTTTTGATACATGATAACTAATGATCAGTATACTCAATTAAGCAGGTGTGAACAAAGTGTCGATTGAAGGTGATCATATGGAGGTGATTGGGAATGGAGTTGATTCGGTATGCTTGACTAGGGCTTTAAGGAAGAAGCTTGGCTTAGCCAATATAATCAAAGTCGAACAAGTGGGAGAATCCACAGCCACTACTGAGGAAGAAAACCCGACTCCGATTCAATATTGTACTTCTACATCAAGCTATAGTCATTTTCAACATCCTCCGATAGTTTGTCCAATGTACTATCATGAACCAATTGATAGCTGCTCTATTATGTAATTTAATTCCCTTCACATTTCCGATAGGAATTTGAGAGTGTTTACTTTCTGTGCCTTCTGCATGTGGAGTTTTATAAACGTAATTCGGCCTGTATTGTGTAAATTGCATTGCTTGCATAGTTGAGAAAATTCTCCACCCATCAAGTGCGAGGTCACAATCAAGGGAGCATGTTAGACTGTGGTGTGTAATATAACTCTAGGGTTCAGATGAATATTACTACTTTATTTTAAGTTGGATATTTAGATTTCTCATAAATTTAGGTTAGACAATGAAGACCAAAATCAATGAGCTAGCGCACTCGATCATCACACGGTTACCCGTAGGTTACTGTTGTAAATTTTACTATGAGGTCAAACTATATATAGTACATTGATTTACTAGAACTCCAACATGTGAATAACGAAGAAGAAGATGTATTCTTAGGAGAAACAAAGTGGACAAAGCTAGTGGACCATGAAGCATTTAGGCATCGAAACATCTTTTATTAACTGACGCACATTACCATCTATGAAATGTACATTTCTCTTGACAAAGTGGTGTTAGCTCAGTGGTTAAAGCACTCACTACCTATGTACAAAGTCATGGGTTCGAGTCACCATAAGGACATGAGTGAAACCATTTGATCATCTTCAAAACAAAAAAAAAATCTATGAAATGCACAGAAAATCCCAAATTGGAATATTTCAAGTGACATACGTACCAAAGAAGAAAAAGAAGTTTGACGAACAGGTCTGAGATTCTCTCTCTTAGCAACGTGTAAAATGAAGAGTTTTTTTTCTTTTGAGAAGTAACATAAAAGGATTATTTTCAGAAAAAAAAAATAACTTAATGGGGGCAAAGTCAAAAGCTCAGTGATATATATGGCCATGTATTCATTTCATTCATCAGAAAAGCAAACAGAAGAGAAATAACATTAACATACTAGAATTAGAGTACACATTTTATAATTCAAATTTCTTGATTTATTTGGTGAGGGTAGAGCTGCTAGCTAGAATTAATGAGAATGTGTACACGCTGTATCGATCAACTACCAAATGCTGAAATAATAAATTTTGTCAGACTTTATACCTAAGCAATCTATTCATTGGTTGTGGTAAAATGTTGGTACATGCATAAACAGAATGAGAATGAGAATGAGAATGAGTACATTCTGTATTTTCAAACATTGACGGTGACCTGAGTCTAGGAAACCGCGCTCTGAGTCTTCTGACTTTTCAAACTCAGAAAAAAGACCAAAATAATAATTTTACCAGGAAACTACTTGTAGAGGAAGTTTTCCAACCCGATATAAGTACTGATCTCCTGCTTCATATTTTGCAATAGATTCATAGAGTTCTCACTTCTCAGTCCCAACTCAAAAAGCTAGCTAGTATCCATTTCACACTCTATCTCGAAGATGACGGTAAGCCCTTCCAAGTTTCAAATACTTGTTATCTCAACTCCATTTTGTGAAAAGTTACTGTTCATATTCTTTTGTTCGTTTTAGAAAATGAAATACAAATTTAAAATGGGTTTTCCAAATTGGAAATTGGATTGTGATTGTTGTTTCTACCATTGTGCAGCAAAAGATACTTGTGAGGTTGCACGTTCATTGCGACAAATGCAGAACCAAGGCTTTGAAGATTGCAGCAACTGCACCTGGTATGCATCCATGAATTTCGTACTTCCTGTAGTTGCATTGAAAATCGATCGAACTGTTATTTAATTAGATCCTTACCAAATTTTCTATTCCTTCTTCATCGATGACTTGGGCTAGTCCGAATGTCTTTTCTAGTATATCATATTTTTATTTATTGTTGATATGGAACGAATTTTTCAATTGTTCTAATCCACATAACTTATTTACACTGCCTTTTCGGATCTCCACTTCTGAAAAGTGGATCTAACAAGCAATCACTTAAAAAGTTAAAATGACAAAAAAAAAAAAAAAAAATCCCTCATTAGAAGGGTCATATTTATATATGTATAGTACATGGCTGACTAGGTGTGGTTAGCACCTCCTGACCAGGTTTTAGGGTGCTCCTTTAAGAAGTTTACACGTGTCCCTTCTTTCTTTTCTACTTTTATCTTTTTCCTCCTTATCAAGCCTGCAATATACAATCCTAAAGCATAAATCTAGCCTTCAACATGCCACATTTTCACCTAACGACTTCTTGTCTAAACGGTTACTTCTCAGGGTGGAATCACTGCTGTTCTAGGCTTTTGGGAAAATAAATCTTGACTTGATAAAAGGAAACTGATTTGCAGCAACAAAACTTAAACATATATTTTCAAACCGAATACTGGGAATCATATAGAGAATTTTATTTATTCAAACAGAATTACAGCTAAAAATTAAGAGCCTCATTCTCAGGTAAACAGCTAAGAAGCTGTTTAGCTATCCATAAGAATGTTTACATATACTTACTTGTAATGAAAGCACATGTCACACTTAAACAGGAAAGAAAGAACACCCTGCTACTATTGTTTTCTTCCTTCTTGAGAGAATATGATTCTTCCAAATTTTCTGATGCCTTACAAAAGAAACTTAAACCTCCTTATATAGGGAGCGGAACTCAAACCATATTTCAAAACATTAAAATGTACAGAATAACTCCATGAATTTCTGATTTTGTGAGTGCTCCTGATGATGGAGGTCGGATGGCAAAAGCAGATTCCTTTTAGGTGAAATGTTTTTCACATTCTTCTTTTTGAAAAGCAAAAGCAGCTTTTGGGGAAAGTCCAAAGTTGCTTTCAGTGCTTTCTACACCTGCTGCTTTACATGTTCTCGTCCGTTTCTGAGTTGTGACCAAGGACAAAGGAGTTGCTATATATCCATTCTGGCCATTCTAGCAGTAGTTGCATTTTCTTCGACATCTGTATCTACATACATCTTGTAGTGGTTGTCTTTTTCAAGCTTTTCAACCCACTGTAAGCATGCCAGTGTCGAGTCTATATCTTTTCTTGTGAGAGATTTAAAGAGGTCACTGCTGAATGCTTCTGGATGTTTATAAGCAATGATAATTGTTTTTTCTCCCGTTGCCAGGAAAGTATTTCCGGTATCTTCTTGGATGATCTTCTTCATGTATTCGAGAGACATGGCCTTCATCCATGGAATACTTGAATTTGGCTGGCCATTGTATCCAATACAGGCGGGCTAAAAATATCTTTTTTGAATAATTCTCACATAATGATAAGGAGAGCTGTATTTAACGTCACCGTTTGTTCTTTGAATCCATTCTGGTGGAGTAGATCTGAACTTCAGTCTGAGAGTACAATCATTTTTTCTAACATTTTTTACTGTGTTGACGATGATAGGGGTAGGCCTTTGAGATCATCATTTGTTTTGGTCCATAGATTATGGACAAAATCATTTTCAACAAGCCAAATCTTGTGTTCTTGAAGATGTTCACTCTGAACATTAACTCCGTATCTTCCAACATAAGGTCCTGCAACAATGAAGAGGATTGGAGGAATACAGTTTTCAGAATTATGGCTTCCAATTAGATTATGGAACTCAAACCAATCTGATTCTTTTAGTGCTATGATATGAATTCTAGCACTTTCTAGATCTTCAAGATAGTGATTTTTTCACTTCTAACAGCACTCTGCTGTATATGAATTTCTTCATGCTATGGTCTAGCATTTTCATGGAGTTCTTCAGCTAATGCGAACAAAACTGGGAACATAATACCACTGTTTCTTTCTTGAAAGGAAAATAAGAGGTTATCCAGGATTGCCTTCTGGTGGTAAGCTAGCCTCCTACCAGTTCTGAACACAAGATCAGCAAAGGTTCTTAATTCATAATTAAAAACATTTATAACTCCAGTTGGAGTTGGTTTGCTTTTTGGCAAAGCAACAGCCGTCAACGGTCTTGATGGGCCTTTACCGTCTGCCGTTTAAAACAGGCTAGCCAATCCTTTACCCTGAGATTGATCAATTGTGGCTAGTCCTTTTGGACTTGGCAGAAACCTTTTGAGGATTTTTTCTTTTGGATCCTCAGCAGTTTCATGTTCTTTCCCAGTTCTTCTACATCTGGGATTGCGACCTTCGTCATCATCTTTTTGGCTGAACATTGCCAATTCCCTGGTTAGGGCGTCTGGAAGATAATTCTTGTTTCCTACAATTAATTCAACATTATAATCATATTGGTTAAGAAATAATTGACAGTTTGCTAATCTTTCTCTATCAGCAGCATTATCAAGTTAAAAAAATTTAAAATTCTTTACTCTAGCACAATCGGTGCGGATAGTAAAGGGTTTTCCAAGAAAAGCTGGGGAATTTAAAATTGTTTTCTTGACAGCCAAAATTTTATTTTACCCTGTGGGATAGTTTAGTTCTGCAAGACTGAACTTGCCACTACAAAATTTACAGATTTTTTCAATGTTAGTTCCAGGCGTTTTTGCCAGAACAACACCGGACCAGTAGTTATCACTTACATCTGTTTGGAGGATAATTTCATCATTTTCCTCTGGTTGTTGTAGAGGAGGGAGGTTTTTACAGAGATTTTTTATCTGCTTCACAATTTTTTCATCATCTGCAATGAAGTTCCATTTTCTTTTGGAACTTGTTTTAGGAGATAACATTGCTGTTAGTCCTGAGATTTTGGGAATGAAATCTCTCCCATAGTTTATGACTTCTAAGAATCTCTCTAAACTCTTAGCATCAGGAATTCTATCTAGGAACTTCCAGATTTTCTGAAGGATGTGAGGTTGGAGTTTTATTACTCCATTATTGATATTTATTCCTAGGAAATCAACTTCATCGAGGATAAAGAAGATTTTCTTTTCACCTAGGATAATTCCATGCTGAACTATCAGCTTTACAACCTCATAGAGGTGTTTCATGTGTTCTTCTCTGTTTTTGGAGAAGACAAGGATGTCATCAATATAGACGACGCACAATTCAGCCACATGTTTGAAGATGTTGTCCATCTTTCTTTGAAAGATTGAAGAGGCTTGTTTTAGACCAAAAGGCATTACTAACCATTCATAATGTCCTTATGGTGTTCCGAATGCAGTGAGAGGAACACTCTCAGGATGCATTTTGACTTGCCAAAAACCCGACTTCACATTGAATTTTGAAAATAATTTAGCTCCTCTGAGCTGGTTGATCAGTCCTCTTACTTGAGCAATTTGATAACCGTCTTTGACTGTCTTCTTATTGACATCTCTGTAGTCAATCACCATTCTAGCTTTTCCTCTGATATTTTCTGCATGATTTCTAACGTAGAATGCTGGAGCATGATGAGGGCTAGTGGACGGTTGAATTAATCTCTTGTTCAGGAGATCTTCAATATCTTTTTTGAATTCTTTTTTATCTTCCTCTTTGTATTGAGAAATAGTTTTGACATGACAGATGACATTCATATCATGCAATCTTAATTCACAGACCACTTTTTCCCAAAATTTCTGAGGGTCTACATCGATATTTTGCTCGAGTAGTTTCTTGATTTTATCAACAGTGGGAATTTTCTGAGACTCAAGCTTATTCTGAAAGTGCTTGATGTTGTGTTCATGAATGAAACTAGCTTCTTCATCTGCGCTAGTTGTTTCTCCTTCTTCTTTATTTTCAGAAGATGATTCTTCAACAAGTAGTTCTTGTTGTTGTTTAATTTGAAGGATGGTTTCAAATATGGGTTTGTAAGGGATAAGATCACCACTATTCTGTTGCGATCTCTGATATTGTGTAGTAAAGTTTGGTCGTACTACACTTTTGGCTTGAGTGAGCCGGTCTGCCCAGAACACTCTGTCCCCTTTTCTGAAGCCTATGGCTTCTTCATCCTGGATGAATCTTTGTTGAAGAATAAAATCGTTTTCTAACAAGAAATCAGACCCTTGGCCTTCTGATTGCCAAAGAGTGTTGATAATAAATGTTCCTCCACCAATGGTGATATGAACATTTCTAGCTACCTTGCTCATAGTTAGGTGGCTCCTATCAAACTGGACACCAGTAACTATTCTTTTCTTATCTTCTTTCCAGAGTTCTTTTGGAATTGCAAATCTCTTTGCAACTGTAAATCCTGATCCATTATCCACAAAGGCATGTAGATGATATTTTTTATGATCAGGGAATTTGAGTCCAATCTCTATGTAGTTGTTGTAGTTGCTATAGAGACAACCTTCGATTGTTGTAGCTTATTTTCTTGAGCTTGTTCTTGAGGTACGAATGGTTTACATTTTTCTGGAACATTTTTTGGTATTTCAACCAGTTCTATAGTTGTATCGAGTTTTTCTTTCTCGATTTTTTCTTCCTTTATTTTTGAGGAAGATGATTCCATAGCTTCTTGGAACACAGTTTCTATTTCTTTCTCTTTTTGCTCAGAGAAATATTCTGTGTATTCTTGTTCTACCAATTGGGTGACAAGGCCATTTTTGGTCTTTCTTCTTGCTTCAGCTATGAAGCATTCTTTGTGATAAGTCTTTTTTGACTTTTCACATAACATAGGAAGTCCATTCTTTTTGTGACATAAGCAGTAGTCACAAACGAACGTACCAAGGTTCACCTGATAAGAAGACCTTATTACCTCTATCTTACTTTATTCCCAGTTTTTGACATGTAGAACATTCATCTGTCTAGATTCTAAGTACTCTACTTCAGAATCTATTTATGAATCAGATGATTCTTCTTCTTCAGACCAGACAGAGTATTGATCGGATATTTTTATGCCAACAATTTTCCTACTACCGATTTGAATGTCAATTGTAGAATAAGGAAGTAAGGTCTCCCGCAGAGGACTTATGGAACTAATTGTAAGACTTTCCGAGTATAAGAGTTGATTGTGAAGTTTGTAAAGACAATTGAAAGTAAATGACAAATAATGAAATTGCTTAAGATTGAGAATCAATAGAGAAGCAGAAGTCAGGAAATGTATCCACCACCAACCAATCAAGTATGCAAACCATGTTTAACATAGTCTTATTTATCTATGGATGAAGACGCTCAAGTTAACCCAACGCCTAAATTAACCTATTGTTTTTCCTTACTTGTATGCTAGGTGAGAGACGCTCTACACCTAACCTATTTCCTAAAATGCAACCTAGATCGATGCAACTCTAGATTTAACATAAAGAAATCATTAAGATTAAGAAAAACGAGACATCACAAGACATCATAAGTACGACGCGTCTCAATTAATCTAGGAACCTAATCACTCACCTTATAGACAATTTACTACTCTAGAACTTTCAACGGAACCTACTTAAAAGGAATAGGCAATGATCATTCATAGCAATAGAATCCTAAACATGCAATCTAAGTTGGCCACCAAAGAAAGCACATAAAGAAATCATCAATGTAAAAATGGTAATTAGGTTCTCATCCATTGAATAAACAAAAACTAATTAAATGTCATAGCATGGCATACAATCATGATTGGGGCTTCAACATGCCCTAACTACTTAGAATTTAGTTGCACATGGTTTTAATTGGAAGCACAAAAGAATTCATAAGCAAAGTAAAACAGAAAAACCCTAAAAATCAAGTTGGAAAAATCGTCAGAACGACTGGTCGGTGGATGTCTGATCTGCTTTCTTCTACTCAGGTTTCTTGCTTGATTCTAGCGCGTAAGAGTCTTTTCGTTAGCTTTTCTAGCCTTTTTATATTGCTTTGAGTCCTTAAAGTGTAGAGAAAATCAACTTCTTAATTCTCTGATTGAATTAGGATTTCTCCACATCACTTTGTCCAACAAGAATTCGACATGTCATCATCAATATCTCTGCTAATATCTCCATAATTTGCTGCAATATCTCCATGGATTGGGCTTCTCATTCCGTCAAGGTCTTCTGCTTGGGCTAGGAATTCAAGCTTTTCCTTATTTGCGCATCTTTCCTCAATATTATCTTATTTTTGTATATTTGCTCTGAAAAACCTAATAAACACAAAAATAAATAAATAAAGAGAAAATAGAATAAACTAACAAAGATTAATATAGGCATTAACCATATACACGTCGCATAAAATGCTCCTATCAAGTATACTGACCTGTCATCATCTTCATCATCAGAATAGGCTATTTCATAACCCTTCATGTTTGCTGTTTCTACTATAGGCTCATATGTTTCAAATAAAGCTTTAGAAGACCTTTTACCCATTTTCGGGCATTCATTGGCATAGTGCCCTTCAGCTTTACATAACCAGCATCTGCAAGCTTTCTTGCTTGGTTGAGTATTCTGAGGATTGACTCGGAGATTCTTCTTTTTCTTGAAGAATTTCTTTTTAGGATTTTCATCCTGCTGTTTTTTGAAGTTGGAATTTTTCTTAAATTTCTAATCTTTTTTCTTATTACTCCCTCTGAATTTTTTCCAGTAATATTTTTCTTTTCTTTTTTTGTGGAATTTGGCTTCATGACATCCCCTTGCCAGTTGGTAGGCATATCCAATATTCCATAAGAAAAATTCTCAACTTCTTTGAGTTGTTTCTTGGCCATCTTAGCTCTAAGATTGACTTTGCATTGCTCTTTTAGTAATTGCCTAATTCTGTCGGCAATTCCTCCAACAGAAAATCTTTCAATTGGTTTTTCAGTTATGCTTTCTCTCACAGCTGTTCTCCATGGTTCATGGAGTTTCCTGTGCAACAGGTTGACTAGATCAGTATTTTCTAGTTCACCAATTGTACAATAATATTCTTGAAATTCATTCAATTATTCTTGAAAATATCTCATGTCACAAATTTTGAGAGTATAGATATTTGATTTGGCCGTTTCTTCAGCCTTCTCACTCAAATTTGAGAGATCTCCACAAAACTGATCATACAGGGGTACTGCAAAATCATACGGTGATTTTGAATTTTTGATTTCTTCAAGCCAGTATTTTCCTCTGGCAGTCTCTTTAAAAGAGAAATAATACTTTTTTGCTACTCCAGAGAGAGTAGTTTCACAGTAGACCTGAAGATCTGTTGCTTCAAATTTTCCAAGGATTAGAGCAGAAGCCATCATCAGGCTATCAACCCATTGGTCAAAAGTTTTTCTCTTGTCTAGAGCCTTATCTAGGTTTAGCCAGATACCATGAGTGGAAATTGGTATTCTGGGTATATTGTCCTCTGGGACAAATTTTTGAGAATTTCGTTCTCCGTTTTTCCCCGTAGGGGCTATCTGTATAGGGAGTTTGATTTTTCCCTTTTCTCTTATGATGAAATTTTTGGAGCTTTCTCCTTCTTCCATTTCAATATCTTGATAGGGCAGGAGTTTTCTTTCTTTTCCTGATTTGAAAATTTTCATTTATTCGATTAGTTTTTCTAATCGTTCAGGTTCTTCGCAGGATTCTGCTTCATCATAGAGATCATAGAACTTTTGTGCTCTAAGCATATTTACTGGTCTGTTTAGATCAGTTTCTAAATCTTCTTTAGTGATGGACTCTTATGGTTCTTCAGAGTATGTATTACCACTGATACTAGCTTCTCTAGTGCTGTAGCTTCTTCTAAGAAGATTTCTGTTTATCCTGACATTTTCAGGTTTTTCTATGATTGTCGAATTTTAGACTGATATCTCCAGTCTTTCTGCTTTCATAAATTGCTGCTATGGCATTTTCTGCTGGTTTTTTTTTCAGACCAGACAATTTCCATTCAATAGGAAAAGTCACTTCATTCCAAGTAACCTTGTGAATCTGTTGTGAATGGTTCTTCTGACTGGTGAGGAATCTAGTAGTGAGACCTGAGATATTTGATATCCTTGTCTTTGGCTCTATGTGGTGCTCATCAGTTTGTAATATATTCTATATACTATTGCAAGTTCTTGCATATCTTTTTTCATTGATATGTCATCTGTCTTGACTCTCAGTGTTAGACAGTGAGCTGCATCTTTCAAGCTGGTTGAGAAATTTGGAAAGTAGTTGAAGTATGTCACTTGATTGCATAAAGATGCTTCAAGTGTTCCCAACAGACTAGCTTGAAAATCTGTTAGTCTATTGTCCTGTAAGACACATAGAACTGAACAGTTTATACTGTCTCGGGCAAGAAGTTTTATGCCTACTTGGACTGCTCCAATATGCATAAATTGATAATTTTTTGTTCTTGCTTTGGCAACTTCTTCAGGAGTGATCATCAGAAGATCTGTTTCTCCTATTGATGAGGGGGTTGTAAATTCCAATAATTTGAAGTGATGGCTATCCAACACATCAAATTTTCCCCATTTATAGATTTTTTTTAAATCTAATTTTGGAATTGAGGAGTTTTTTACCTCCTGTTCAATTTCGTTGAATTCGAATTCTTCAGCATTGAGGAGTTGTACTCCTTTCTTTTTCCCGAATATGCTCATCATTTTGACATTTCTTTTTTCTTTCGGGTTTTCATACCAAATACTAGTTTGACTAGTAGATGGTTTCAGAAAAATCATGTTTGGAACAAAATTCTTATCTGGTTTTTCTAATGGTTTGAATCCATTAGCTTTCTTTGGTTTTACTGTAGGCAATTTCTTGTCCTTCAGTATATTTTTCATATAATCCAGCGTTTTCTGTTGTTCATTCTACTAACACTTGTTAGTTTTTCTTCTTCCGTTTTTGGAAGTGCCTTGACATAATCTATTTTATTTTCCAATTTCTCTAATTGGTAGATTATAGCAGGTAGTTTTTCTAGATGATCTAGACATCTAGATAATTCTTTTAGCAAGATCTGATGTTTCTCATCAGAGGATTTTAGTAGAGAATTCAACTTCTCTAATATTAAATCAGACATTGTCCCCATTGGGGGGTTCCCCTTTTGAGCTATTTTACAAGCTCTGATACCAGTGATTTGCAGATCTAACTAATGCTCAAATAATCAAGAGGTTTTTGTTCCTCTTTAAGAATATATAAGATATTTTCAATATCTTGCTCAACTTTATAAATTCTTGTTTGAATCTTAAAGATGATATCTCAGTAATCGGGAGTTTCTCTATGAAGACCTTATCTAAAGGTTTTCAACTTTCTCAACTTTTCTTTTTCTTTTCTCAATTCTTTACTCGTACTTTTACAGATAGCATTTAACTCAAGTCTGTCAACAATCGGAATTATAAATAGCAAAATTTAACTGTTTACCTTTGAATATAGAGAATGAACTACAGTTGTAATGTGTAAAAATAAACAAAGTCTAAATGGACCCACTACGCTTCTGTTAATAAAAGTAAGTAATAGTATAGCTGCAGTAGATGAAAATTTTGGTAAAGGAAGAGACAAAAAGGTACCAGACAAAATGGTGCCCTATGTGTAAAACCTTGATTGGTGTTTAGGGAATCATGAGCGGCCCATGCTTACCAGAGCTAGTTAGCGAAGTTTTTTCTTTTATATATATCCAATATTCCATAACAGAAATTTTCAACTCCTTTGAGTTGTTTCTTGGCCATCTTAGCTCTAAGATTGGCTTTGCATTGCTCTTTTAGTAATTGCCTAATTCTGTCGGCAATTTCTCCAACTGAAAATCTTTCAATTGGTTTTTCAGCTATGCTTTCTCTCACAGCTGTTCTCCATGGTTTAGGGAGTTTCCTGTGCAACAGGTTGACTAGATCAGTATTTTCTAGTTCACCAATTGTACAGTAATATTCTTAAAATTCATTCAAGTATTCTTCAAAATATCTCATGTCACAAATTTTGAGAGCATAGATATTTGATTTGACCGTTTCTTTAGCCTTCTCACTCAAATTTGAGAGATCTCCACAAAACTGATCATATAGGGGTACTGCAAAATCATACAGAGATTTTGAATTTTTGATTTCTTCAAGCCGGTCTTTTCCTCTGGCAGTCTCTTTAAAAGAGAAATAATATTTTTTTGATACTCTAGTGAGAGTAGTTTCATAGTACACCTGAAGATCTGGTACTTCAAATTTTCCAAGGGTTAGAGCAGAAGCCATCATCAGGCTATCAACCAATTGGTCAAGAGTTTTTCTCTTGTCTAGAGCCTTATCTAGGTTTAGCCAGATACCATGAGTGGAAATTGGTATTCTTGGTATATTGTTCTCTGGGACAAATTTTTGAGAATTTCTTTCTCCGTTTTTCCCCGTAGAGGCTTTATGTATAGGCAGTTTGATTTTTCCATTTTCTCTTATGATGAAAGTTTTGGAGCTTTCTCCTTCTTCCATTTCAATATCTTGATAGGAAAGGAGTTTTCGTTCCTTTCCTGGTTTGAAAATTTTCATTTATTCGAATAGTTTTTCTAATCGTTCAGGATCTTCACAGGATTCTGCTTCATCATAGAGATCATAGAGCTTTTGTGCTCTAAGCATATTTACTGGTCTGTTTAGATCAGCTCCTAAATCTTCTTCAGTGATAGACTCTTATGGTTCTACAGAGTATGTATTACCACTGACACTAGCTTCTCTAGTGTTGTAGCTTTTTCTAAGAAGATTTTTGTTTATCCTGACATTTTCAAGTTTTTCTATGATCGTCGAATTTTAGACTGATATCTCTAGTCTTTCTGCTTTCATAAATTGCTGCTTTGGCATTTTCTGCTGGTTTTTTCGGACCAGACAATTTCCATTTAATAGGAAAAGTCACTTCATTCCTAGTAACCTTGTGAATCTGTTGTGAATGGTTCTTGTGACTGGTGAGCAATCCAGTAGTAAGACCTAAGATATTTGATATGCTTGTCTTTGGCTCTACTGTGGTGCTCATCAGTTTGTAGTATATTCTATATACTATTGCAAGTTCTTGCATATCTTTTTTCATTGATATGCCATCTGTCTTGACTCTCAGTCTTAGACAGTGAGCTGCATCTTTTAAGCTGGTTGAGAAATTTGAAAGCAGTTGAAGTATGCCACTTGATTGCATAAAGATGCTTCAAGTGTTCCCAACAGAATAGCTTGAAAATCTGTTAGTCTATTGTCTAGTAAGACACATAGAACTGAACAGTTTATACCTTCTCGGGCAAGAAGTTTTATGCCTACTTAGACTACTCCAATATGCATAAATTGATAATTTTTTGTTCTTGCTCTGGCAACTTCTTCAGGAGTGATCATCAGAAGATCTGTTTCTCCTATTGTTGAGGGGGCTGTAAATTCCAATAATTTGAAGTGATTGCTATCCAAAACATCAAATTTTCCCCTTTTATAGATTTGTTTAAAATCTAATTTTGGAATTGAGGAGTTTTTTACCTCTTGTTCAATTTTGTTGAATTCGAATTCTTCAGCATTGAGGAGTTGTACTCCTTTCTTTTTCCCGAAGATGCTCATCATTTTGACATCTCTTTCTTCTTTCGGGTTTTCATACCGAATACTAGTTTGACTAGTAGATGGTTCCAGAAAATCATGTTTGGAACAAAATTCTTATCTGGTTTTTCTAATGGTTTTAATCCATTAGCTTTCTTTGGTTTTACTGTAGGCACTTTCTTGTCCTTCAGTATATTTTTCATAAAATCCAGCTTTTTTTGCTGTTCATTGATTTTTCTACTAACACTTGTAAGCTTTTCTTCTTCCGTTTTTGGAAGTTCCTTGACATAATCTATTTTATTTTCCAATTTCTCTAATTGGTAGATTATAGCAGGTAGTTTTTCTAGATGATATAGACATCTAGATAATTCTTTTAGCAAGATTTGATGTTTCTCATCAGAGGATTTTAGTAGAGAATTCAACTTTTCTAATATTAAATCAGACATTGTCCCCATTGGGGGATTCCCCTTTTGAGCTATTTTACAACCTCTGATACCAGTGATTTGCAGATCTAACTAATGCTCAAATAATCAAGAGGTTTTTGTTCCTCTTTAAGAATATATAAGATATTTTCAATATCTTGCTCAACTTTATAGATTCTTGTTTGAATTCTAAAGATGATATCCCAGTAATCGGGAGTTTCTCTATGAAGACCTTATCTAAAGGTTTTCAACTTTCTCAACTTTTCTTTTTCTTTTCTCAATTCTTTACTCGTACTTTTACAGATAGCATTTAACTCAAGTCTGTCAACAATCGGAATTATGAATAGTAAAATTTAACT